>BSBN01000149.1:2400000-3600000 GCA_027924645.1 Cunninghamia lanceolata | reverse complement strand
TGGTAATCCCATTACAAAATCCATCCTTATGTCTTCCAAAGGTCTCTCTGGTACTATCAAAGGTTTATACAATCCAATGTTCTGACTACTTCGTTTTGCAACTTGACAAACTCTACAACTCTGCACAAATGTCTTAGCATCCTTATGTATCTAAGGCCAAAAGTAGTTTTCACTCACCAAGGCCACTATCTTCTCAATGCCAAAATGTCCTTCCAATCCACCACTATGCTTCTCCTTAATCAACTTATCTCTCATTTAACTTCTAGGTATGCACAACTGATTTCCTTTGAACAACATATCATCCTAAATGAAATAGTCTAACCACTTACTCCTATCTATCACAATAGGTTCCTTACATGCTTTCCAAGGTTCTACAAAATCATTGTCTCCCTCATAAATGTTCTTCAATTCATCAAAACCCAACACTTTAATTCTCATCTCTGTCAATAAGTTTCCTCTCCTACTCAATGCATCAACAACTTTGTTTGATTTTCCACTCCTATGCTTCAACACAAAAGTATAACTCTGCATGAACTCTACCCATCTCATATATCTCTGATTCAACTTACCTTAACTATTGAAATACTGTAAAGCTTGATGATCTGTATACAACACAAACTTCTTAGGCAACAAATAATGTCTCCACTTCTTCAAGGCTTGAATTATGACATAGAACAATTGATCATAAACTAAATATCTTCTCCTTGGATCATTCAACTTCTCACTAAAATGTGCTACAAGTCTGCCTTCTTGAAATACCTTATTGCATTTCCAATTGTATTTCCACTTGCATCACAATCAACTTGAAATACCTTATTGAAATTTGGTAATGCCAAAATAGGTTTCTCTATCACATTGTACTTCAATAGTTCAAAACTTTTATCTTCTCTTGATGTCCACTTAAATTATTTTCTCTCATCTCTCATTGTCTCTGTCATAGGGTTACAAACTAAACTAAAATTTCTGATGAACTTCCTATAGAAACTAGCCAATCCATGAAATGATCTAATTTCTCCAATGCTCTCCAGTGTAGGCCATTCAACAATTGCTCTTACTTTCACAGTGTCCATCTTCAATCCTTCCGCAGAAATGACAAATCCTAAATATAGTAGTTGTTCCTTCATGAGACTAGATTTCTTGATGTTTATCACCAATTTCTCCTCTCTTAACCTCTACAAAGCTTGTCTAAGGTGCCACAAATGTTCCTCTTTTGTCTTACTAAAAATCAAAATGTCATCTAAGTACACAATTACAAACTTACCCAGGAATTTCTTCAAGACTTCATTCATCAATCTCATGAAAGTACTCAGTGCCTTTGTCAATCCAAACACCATCACTAACCACTCATACAGTCCTTCATTTGTCTTAAAAGTAGTCTTCCATTCACTCCCTTCTCTTATTCTGATCTAATTATATCCACTCTTCAAATCTATCTTTGTGAAATATCTTGCTCCACTCAAATAGTCTATGATATCATCCATCCTAAGTAAAGGAAATCTAGACTAACTGTGATCTTGTTTATTGCTCTAGAGTCAATACACATTCTCCATTCTCCATCTTTCTTAGGTACAAGCACTGGAAGTACTGTACAAGGACTCAAGCTTTCTCTTATCAAACCTTTTCTCAACAACCTTTGTATCTGTCTATTTAATTCTTCATTCTCTACTGGTGTCATTCTATGTGATGCTTTGTTAGGCAAACTAGCTCCCGGAATAATATCTATGTGATGACCGATACTCCTTATAGGTAGTAATCTTTTAGGTACATTATTTGATAAGATGTATTCATACTTTGTCAGCAACTCTCTTATCTCCTCTAGTTGTGATTCTTTGGTCTCTTTCTTTAATGCTTCAGGCTTCTTAGGAATCAAGGCATAACAAATATTCTCATGTCTCAAACCATCCAAAATTTTTCTTCCATATACCAAACAAAGTCTAGATTCCCACATACTTCACTCCTAGGATCATCCTCCAAACGAATCAAAGTAATTCTCTTTCCATTTGATGTTATAGTACATGTATTCTTCCTCCCATCATGTATAGCTTTTCTATTATATTGCCAAGGTCTACCCAACAAGATATGACAAACATCCATAGGCATAATATTGCACAAGACTTCATCATGATATGATCCAATATGAAATTTCACCAAACATTGTTCACTCACCAGTACCTTATGGTCATCCTGAATCCATGCTATCTGATAGGGCTTAGGGTGTTTTAATATTTCCAACTTCAACTTAGTCACCATCTCCTCTGGAACTAGGTTATCTGAACTACTACTATCAATCACAACTTTACAACACTTGCCTCCAAATTTGCATCTTTTCCTAAATAAACTTTTCCTCTTCGATGGTTCCTCATTTGCTTTGACTTGAAATAGTTCTCTTCTCATCACCAATGATTCTCCTTTCTCTGTCATACCAACCAAATAGGGATCATCTAGTTCAATTAGTTCTTCTTCAACATAGGCTACTCTTCCACTATTTTCTATCCTCTTGCTTGTACTACCATGATTACACTCAAATGCTATATGTCCTTCACCTCCACACTTAAAACAAGTGCCTCTGAATGTTCTCTTATCAAATCCTCTTCCTTCTCTTCTATATCCTTCATTCTGGTATGCGCTAGGGTTTCCTCTCTGGTCAAAATTTATGTCATCTCTCTGGTAAGCATTATTATCTCTATCCTCCTTGAATGTGTGTTGTCAAACTTGCTCTGCTTCACAAATGATCTATCTCCTCCAGAAAATATTCTACCTCTCTAAAATTTACCTCCTCATCCTCTTTGTCTCTAATCATGTCTTTATTCATCTTCTCTTCAACTTTCAAGGCAAACTGATATGCTTCTTCCAAAGATGTCATCCTTACTAGGCTTATTTCTTCTTCAATGATCAATCTCAGCCCATTGATATACCTAGCCACTTTCTCCTTGTTTGCTTCACTATGTCCTATCCTTATGATCATTTTATGGAATTTCTTAGTGTACTCCTTCACAGATTTCTCATTTTGTCTCAGGTTTTGCAATCTCTTCAACAACTCCATATCATAGTCAGTGGGTATAAAGTAATTATTCAACTTTGTCACCATCCTATCCTATTTTATAATCTTTTCTTTTCCTATTCTATTTCTTTCTAACTGAACCTCTTTCCACCATATAGCAGCATGTCCTTTCAATTTTATTTTTGCAAATTTCACCTTCTCTAGATCTTCAATCTCTTCATACTCAAAGTATTCTTCCATGTCATTTATCCAGTCAATCAATTCTTCAGGGTTCAAATTACATGTATAATTAGACACATCAACTCTAGGTCTCTCTCTAATCTTTGAAATAACTCACAACATATTTACTTGATTTGATTCTTCTTCTTCATCACCTCCTAGGGTTTCCCCATTTTGTTCAATAGATTGAAATTCTTCTTCATCATCACTTTCAACATTAAGTCTTGGTGTCAACCCTCTTCACTTATCTTCTTTAATAACATCCAATCAAATTTGCATTGTTTTCATCATCTCCATCATCTCATCCATTCTACTAGCCATTGTTCCAACAACAACAACTCTCCTTGGTAGGATTCTTCCTAGGATCAAGTGCAAACTACCTCCAATTCAGAGATTGGAATACAAGGTGACAACTGCCTCACAATCGGCGATCGGTTGTGACACAAGTAACCTGCCTCAAATTGGCAAATTGTGCACAATAGTATCTGATAGAATTCCTTCACCAACTTCACTTAATTCACTCCCAAATATTCAAACTTTCACTCTGATACCACTTGGTGCAGTCACTATAGGAGGGTTTGTAGAGTGAACTCTCTGGACCATGTAGCAAGAGTAAACACAATGGAAACAACTCAGAGAAATGGAAAAATGTAGATTTAGTCCCTCAGTATATCATAGAATTCAAATAGAGATCAATCGACAACATGCGGTCTTACAATTAGGACTCACAGGCCTGATTACATACACGCATAAGATAAAGCTTTGAAGCTCCTTCACACAAAATCTAAACTAAGAATTTTCTAAGTCATGAGAACTCTAAGAATTGCCTTCCTAAGGATCTATTACATCAATATATATCATTTCTAAAACAATAGATTTCTTCATGCCGATCAAGCAAGATCACAAACTCAAATGAAAAACTATAACGTACAATGTAGATAGGATGGACCTAAATGCATAGAATACCTCCACAAATGAATAGAATAATTTACTGATCTTTGGGGAAGGTCAGCCATGAACCAAAGATCATTGAATGATGTGTCATGAAGTTCCACAAGTCAAGGAATCCTCCGCAAAACTTCTCCTTTAGTTGATTATCAGGAACTTTTAAAATGCTCTGCTATGAGAAAATAGTTGATCTTCTGATAGCGATAACTTTCTGGTAACTGATCCAAATTTTCTGAATTCTAGATACGTTTTCGATGGCTGAATGTAGATGCTAACTCAAGATCTAAATATTTATGAAATGTAACTATGGTAGAATACCAGACCAAGATGTAGAAGCTGCTTCTGACTAAACTACCTGAACTAAACTAGAAATTGAAAATAAACCAACTGAACTATAAATAGAATGAAATGTAAATGTTTTTGGCTAATGCAAGATTGCTCTTGAACCAAGGATGCTCCTACATCACTTGGGTTTGCATATTTTTAAAATTTCTATGGCGGCTATTCCAAATATTTGTTTCTATTGGACCCTTTTCATATTAAGTGTTGTTTCTATCAAGTTCATTTCAAACCTCTAATAGTATGTACAAGGGAAGACTCCCTACAAAATTGTACTTTGCATGTTTGGTAATTAGTCAGAACCATACTCGAAATAAGAGATGAGATGTATTTTTCCTTGTTTATATGTGAATGCAATTCTCTAAATCATATGAAATTCTCAAAATATGTGTTATTGGTTATAAGTAGATCACATGATATGCCTTAAAGGTAAGGAATTGATGTTCTTCTTGTTTTTATTGAATGATTGTGCTTGTCTTATGAACAATTGCTTAAATATGGATGTGTATGTTGGTAATAGAAAATTACATTACTAATATGCTAGGTTTCCACCCTAGTCTGTGACTTCTAGGAGTAAGTCAAGTTTTAGGGGGTGAGGATATAGTGCCCCTCCATTCTCACCTTGGATGTATAGATGGTTGAGCTAAGGAGTATGAAGATGAAAGTAAAATAATAGGAATACTTAGGGTATGTTAGATAGTTGATGTTGTACATTATATGATGTTGGTAGATGCTACATTCATGTTGATGACATTCCTGATTATGCTCATTTGTGGTTTCATATGACAGTTAGTATGTTTTATTGATATTCCTTGTTCTGATATACTGATAATTCATATGGTCTAATATTGTTTTACATTCAGGTGATTATCATGTTGATCTTACTATGATTGTCATATGTTAGAATTGATTTTTATGTGACTGATTCTGTATTATAGAATGATCTAATTATTGTGTGGTGTGAAAAGAGACAATTTTGTACCACTCATTTGTGAGCATCCGGTGACATTGTGATTCTCTTTCACTCCTTGACTATTTTATTTTTATTATACTTGTGCATAGACCATGTTGGGTGCTGCAGGTTGCAGGTATCAAGCATCGAATCCACCTGAATTGATAGGTATGAGCATGCCTTAAACCCAATGTAAAGTATTGAACTGAGATAACATATGGTCCCCTAGCTTAGCCATCATCTTTAAAGAAGATGAGTATCCAGTTTTCCACCCAGTTAGTGTTTTCAATATGGGCATGATAGTTAGTCATTGTTGTGGTGGTCTTACTTTCATATCATGCTAAGAGGTTAGGTATTGTTTGACATTTGATTTATCTAGTTAGAATTGTTTGATCAATACTTTGATAAATTGTTACATTATAATAAGGATCATTAAGTTACGTAGGCACTTTTGATAAATAAATATAAATACTTTTATGCAAATTATAGTTATATGAGAAAATGTTGATTGGGTGTAGTCTAATGGTTAAGACCACTTGGTCATTATTGTGGAGACCAAGGTTTAAATCCCTCAAAAGACATCTTGCCTTCTAAATGCTTTTGGCTCTATGTAGGCGACTCTTGGCACTCGATGGTCCTTAAGTGCAATGTGTTTGAATTCTGATAAAATCTAGTCTCTGCAGCTCGACAGGTTGTGGTAGCAGTGGTGTACAATGACAAATCCACCATTGTAAGGCTGTGGTAGCAGTGGTGTACAATGACAAATCCACTGTTGTCAATCTGCAACACAATCGACATGATTACAATGATGGTAGACTTAGTAGGGCTGCACCGTTGGAGATCCGTGCTATGGTGGCAGTGGAAGTTTGATAGTAGAGAAGGTCCCCCTTGTCACATCCACTAGAGTCGGCCAGCCTAAAAATGCCTCACTTACCAAGCAAAAAAAAAAATAGTTATATGAGAAAATATAATTAATAAAATTAATATGAAAATAAATTATTTAAACAAGTATATGTTTTGTTTAATGGCGATAAAAATAAATTTATCAATAATTATAATTTCTTATAGAAACAAATATATAGTAAATGATGAAATAAATAAAAATAGAAATTATATTTTAAGGTTGTAAATTAAATTATAGTTTGATCGTTATAGATTTAACAAATAGGAAATTGTGAGATTTGGGGCCGAAGGAGGAAAATAGGGTTTTGGATAATAAATAAAAAGAGAAGAGACAAGATTGAAGGGGGAGGGGAAGACACACAACACTGGAAAACCATTTATAGGCTGAAAAGAAAAATAAGATCAGAGATCTGGAGTAGTGGATTTGCAAGGATCAGTCAGAAGCTTGCTATGATGTATACACAGGTTCCCCTCTTTATTCAATGTTTTCTATTTTACCTAATCTATGATAGATGTAATGAAATAAGTGATGAATATCTTATTAAAACATAGTTCAAAAACCTTTTCTTTACTTTTACTTTTTTCTTTTTGCGTCGATGTCCATTACATGTCCCAAAGCTTTGATTCTATCATACGCACTAGCAAATGCCTTTGAAATCAGTCTATAAACTTGTCGTTTGCATTTGCATTTGTTTGCAAGTTTGTAAATTCTTTACAATAAATAAACTAGCCTATATGTATATGTGATATGCCAACACATAATGATCAACTATGGGCATATTCAACCAATTCTTAGAAATTTTAAGGAATGCCCATGGTTCTATTTTGTCAGGCCCTTGATGATCTGATCGATGGTGTTTATAGTTTTGAACATTTTTTTTTGAAATTGATTGAAGTATGGAAAATTTGGCAATACCCATAAAGTTTTGGGGCCATCCACAAACCTTTGGTGATGCCCACAAAATTGGTGATTTGATTTAAGAAATTTACATGATTTTGTATGATTTTGTCTCTTGAGGCTGGAAAGGATGCTAGCAGAGGTTACGAATCTGGCTTTACACCTACCAATAGCATTTTCTTAAAAGTTTCTAAAGCCTTTTTACCAAATCCGTTCTGGGTGTATCATGTGCCCATTGCTTATCAGAAAAGGACAACTCTTTCAGGTGCTCAGTCTAACTAATGAGGTGCCTAGTCTAGGGTCCCATTTTTTGCATTCATCGTCCAAGCCATTCTCTCCAACTTTGTATGGATCTCCCTTATCTATAGCTGTAATCTATTGGCACCAAGAAAACATAACCGTAGAAACACCGCAGGGGTAATTCTCATCTTAATGCAAAGTTTAGGATGTCATCAAGGTAGCTAGCATGCAAGAAGATCAACCTTACACATGTAATGATCCACTGTAGGTATAATGCAATTAGGGTTACAAATGTTATTGAATTATGTTGGAGTCCAAGACAACACTGAGAGGGGGGGTGAATTAGTGTTATGTAAAACCATACAATCTACAACTTATCAAAATTGAGTGAGAACATGTTAACAATCAATTGTCATATTTTGCATTAAGGAAATAAACATTGAATGTTTAAACTTGAAAGACAATCAACAACAAAAAATTTATGAAACAAGGACACAAAGAATTTGGAGTGGAAAACCCTCTAGGGGTAGAAAAACCACTCATGAATGGCCTCACTGGCTTAACTTTAAACAACTTCTTTAGAAGACCTCACTGGCTGATATATGTCTCACTGACCTACAAGCCTCACTGGCATACTGATGTCTCACTAACCACAAGCCTCACTGGCATAAGAAGGTCTCACTTACCATAAGCCTCACTGGCATAAGAAGGTCTCACTGACCACAAGCCTCACTAGCATAGGAAGGTCTCACTAACCAATTCAATTGTCCTCATTAAAATAATGTGAAGGCCATGATTGCTTCTCAATCTGATTTGCACCATTCATGACCTGTCATTTCTGAGCACACTCAAACCAATCTACATACTAGTCTCATTATCTTTGTTCAATCAATTGACAATTTATTGATATGATTATCTTTGTATAACAATTCACATTATTATCTGTGCATAACAATTCACCTAATTATCTCTCGATAACAATTGACTTGATTATCTCTACATAACAATTCACCTTATTATCTCTACATAGCAATTCACCTTATGTAGTCAATTGCATATTTTCTTTGTGATTCACTCTAAAAGTTTGTTGCACAAGAAGATCTTCATCACAATATTTTTGATCCTTACACAATCTCTCATACAAACATCTGATGATCTTGTCACTCTCTGTATCTGCAAAAACATAATCTCAAACATACAAAAATCATCTGTAATATTTTTTCAAAGATGTCTTCAATACACTTTTATACATACACTCACATCTATCTTTCCTTCAAGAGGATTTTTACAATAATATCTTCAACCCTACATGTCGAATCACACAACCACTCTGAAAATTATCAATGCACTTGTAAAGCCAATAAATATGAGATGACTATACATATTCTTCTTCTGCACCAATATTTCAATCCTACAAGAAGAAAAATATAAAATCTCTCTAATATTCTTTAAACTCTTCATCTTCCTTGAAAATATATGTTCATCTTCTATGCAAAAGAAAATAAATGATGTCCACCATAAAAATGTCTTCAACAATTTTTAATGAATCTACTTATTATTCTCATTATCTCTACAAAAAAAACTCTTCAACCTCACAAAAAGATTCATCAAATATTCAATAATATAACCAATCTGCCTTTAAAAATAAAACAAATTCAAATCTTCAATAATATAACCAATCTACCTTTGAAAATAAAACTAAACTTCCATTTTTTATCTTCTCCAATCCTTAGTTCAAAAACCTTCTTCATGAAAAAAAATCCTCATAACAATAATATCAAAAAGAGCTTTATACATCTCTTAAACTTTCCAAAAAATCAAAGTTTTTATAAAGCAATTTTTGTTTACTTATAAGTCTCCTTCATAATAGCCTTCCAATATGCCACTGAGAATAGAAATAAATCTCCACAAAAAAATCCAAAAAAATCTCCATAAAAAATTCCTTAAAAATCTCTTTTTCAAAAGACTAAAATATAGTCTTATAAAAACTTTTATAGAATTCTACCAAATTTGATCCCACCTTTTATGACTTTTAGCTTTCAATATAAAAATCATTTTTTAATGTCATAGAGATATGACATATAGAAACCCATCGAAATAGGAGATAAACAAACAAAGTTTTTTAATTAAAAAACAAAACTAATGAAGACTTATTTGCATTCCCCTAAAGCCTTTCTTTTTGACTTTTAAGTGCTCAACTTATTTTAAACATGGCCTTTTTAATGATTTTCATTCTCCTTTGAATATGCATAGGGCCTTTTTTTTTTAAGTAAAAAATAATTAATATTAGATGCTCCCCTATAAACAATGTCTCCTTTCTTTTTGTAATATTGACTTTGCATATGAAATTTACCTTTTTTTTTTTTAATGTCATAAGCATATGACATATAGAGACCAATAAATACAAGGTTTCTAATATTAAAATAAAGCCATATTCCAACAACCAACAATCAACTAAACCAAGTGAATTCACTGAGGGCAATAATATGAAGGTGAAACCACTGAACTCATGATGTCACGGACATATACCACTGAACACATAAACTTGTGAAGAGCAAGTGAACCCACTGAGCAAGAAATTGTGTATAAACAATTGTGGCTGTGTCAAATGTGAAATCAACCAAACTTGTACCAAGTAATTCATCGTACCAACTAATATATATCATCAACAATCTAACCAAGATGAAGACATATTGAAGGGATCCATTCAACATTACTCCTCCAAAAAAACATATGACTTGAGATCCTTTGAACTGAGATCATCATCATGATTCCATCTTATACCTTTGTTATGCAAGTTACTAAAGACACATTGTTCTCTTGTGTCCTTGAAAAAATATTCTCAACATGAAATGATCCTTCACATTTACCTTTAACAACATACCTAATCTCAACCTGATCTGCATTGCTCTTGCATTACTGAAGCATGTGAACTTTGTCATACCAAGTCAAATATAGCATGTGTGTATATGATGAGGATTGTCTTGTGAACTAATCATCATCAAACTATGAAGGTCTCTTAAGTCATGATCAAAACAACAAGTCCTACAAGTCCATTCTCTACATCCTGATACAATGATGACATCAATGAAGTACCTCAATAAAGCATGAACAAAACATCCCTCTGAACAACATGGCATGGACATAACATTGTCAAAATATGAACTCAAGAAATGTGACCGTGAAACCATGAGCATCAATAATGCTTGAACTTCCTGAAATGATTAACACAAAAAGTTAGCATCAAACATCACTGCATGAGATGACATGAACAACTCCTATCAATACCAACACTGGTGCAGGAGCACCTACCTGACAGCTGGCCTCCATGAGGCAGTTAGTTAGTTATAGGTCTGGTTAATGTTTCCAAGAAGGTCTTATAAGACCAATGCATGTAATAAGGTCATGTTGACCATACTTTACTATTTTTAGGTAGGTTGTTAGGACAGCTGTTATGCTGTATGTTCGGTTGGATTCCCCCCAGCTGCTTGGAAGCTCCCAGCCGCTGGGAATCGAGTGGTAGTACTCGCAAGCAGATCCTATTTATGTATTAGGATCGGTTGGTTTCAGATATAGATACAGATTGAGGAGCTAGGTTGCAGAGAGTGAGACAGGGAGAGAGACTGAGTATTGTACTTGCAGCTTTTGAAATCAATAAAGAGATCCTATTTGTGTTAATTCTCTGTTTGGATTCCACTGTGTAATCTATTTGTTGTTTTGGTGGTTACATGGATTCGCTGATCCATTCCACCGGTTGATTCGTCGAATCGGTGGAATGGCTATGTACAATAGTTTAGGTTTTAGTTTGCATTTTCTGTTTGTTCACATGTATGTTTGCAGGATCGCAGTCGAGAGGTGTTGAGAACCCTAGCATGGGTATGTGCTAGGTCGTGCTGGTTGTTAGAGTCTGGAAAGTTGTCCAGGAAGTGGATCGGGTCACCTCAGGAGGTTCGGCGGGTCAAAATTCGCTAAGGTTGGAAATTCGTCACAACGGCATCATCAGGATATTTCTGTGTATATCCTGCAGTTACTTCGGGCGTCATCTAAGTAGATGGAGGTGAGCATGATGCAATCGTTTTCATAAGGTGAATGCGTTTCAGGGTGATCATCATCAGGTGTTGCCGAGGAAGAGTATATCGGCATAAGTTAGTCGATCGGGTTGATAAAATCATCGCGGGCCAATAATGTTAAGTTTGGCCGACAACAGGATATTGAAGGAACTGCATATGACGTCATCGTCATCAGGATAATCGTCATCAGGACATTCCAAAATATCACCCGATAAAGGTTTATCCTGCTGACCCTAAGTGTTTTGGTATCGACATAAGGCATCAAGGAGTTAAGTGGATCAGGGTGACGTAAGCATCGAAGGAAAGGTGCGTGAAGTGTCATCATCAGGATATATGGAGGGAACCGGATATTTTATATCCTGCTGATGAACATGATGTTGAACATCATGATGCTGCAGATAGAGGTTGGCGGTAAGATGAACAGTGATCGTCAGGAGGATGATTGCGCTTGCTGAATATGATGAAGCTGCCGATAGTCGGATATGATGATGCTGTTGACAGGTGAAAGGTCGAAGGTTTGTCTGCAGGAGGATATCGGTCCGCAAGAGAAAATATGATGATGCTGACAATGTTAACAGAAAATATGATGATGATGATGGGTTGTAGACATACATGCTGTATGTCAAGGTTTTAGTGTGGATGCCTCTGCATCATAGTGGTATCAGAGCTCAGCAAAAGGTCTGGGCTGTTGCGTGTTGATTCTGTCACTGAAAAGACAGAGGTAGAGGAGTGAGAGGTTGACAAAATGCCTCCGAAAGGTAATGGTACTGCAAGGGAGTTGCAGGAGATGAAGGAAAAACATGCCAGAGAGATGAGGAAGATGAAGGAGCTTGCTGAAGCACTTCAAGCCAGGCTTGTAGCCTTGGAGAGGAACAAAAAGAGGGAAGTAGAAGACAGTGAGTCTGAAGAAGATGAAGATGCTGTTGAAGAGTATGAAGAGGTAGCTGAAGGTCTGGATGCTGAAGACCAGAGATTTGCAAAACTGTTAAAGGCAGTGCAGAGTGATAAACCTAAGGTAAAGGTTGATGTTTCCAAGTATAATGGAATTTTGAATGAAGATGAGTTACTGGATTGGATTGCTGCACTTGATAATCATTTTGAATGTGAAGATGTTGCTGAGGATCAGAAGGTAAAGATTGCAAAGACCAAGTTAGGAGGTCATGCTTTGGTATGGTGGGATTATGTACAATCCGAGAGAAGGAAACAAGGGAAGTCAAAGATCACTTCATGGGATAAGATGGTAGCAAGGATCAAAGGTAAATTCTTGCCCAAGGATTATGAGATTCAGATGTTTAAAAAGCTGCAATTTTTAAGGCAGAACGAAATGGATGTGAAGGCATATACTGAGGAGTTTTATAAGTTGAGTATGAGATCTGGTCATCATGAGAATGAGGTAGAAAAGGTGGCTAGGTACTTAGCTGGTTTGAGATTGAACATACAGGATGAGTTATTTTCAGCTAACCCTAAGAATGTGGAAGATTGTTACCAAATGGCAATCAGGATTGAAGAAAAGATGAATAGGAGACAAGATAAGTCCATGAGAGGAAGAGGCAGCAATATGAGGGGAAGAGGATTAGCCCCTACAACAAGGCAAACCAATGAGGGTCAAGAAGACACTGGTAAAGGACAGGGACAGTCTGATTTCAGAGGTGGATGGAAAGGTAATAGAGGCAGATTTGGAAGTAGATACTGGTTCAACAGACAACATGGTATCTCAGGAAATGGTGGATAAACTGAATTTGGAAAGGATTCCCCATAAGCACCCTTACAAGGCATCTTGGGTGAGTGATAGTCAATCACTTTTTGTCTATGAACAGGCATATGTGGATTTTCAGATTGGAGCATATCATGATAGAGTTTTGTGTGACATTTTGCCCATGGAATGTTGTCACCTACTGTTGGGTAGACCATGGCAATTTGATAGGAGGGTACTGTATGATGGGTATGCTAATACCTACACCATCAAGAAAGATGGGAAAACTATTATGTTGATGCCATTGCAGGAAGATGCTGCAGCATAGGGGGCAGCCAAAATCATTTTAGTGTGCATATGCCTATAGCAGCAGGCATAAAGGCAGTTGAGGACATTGCAGGGAAAGAAGTTGTTAAGGACAACAGTTTGAAGACAGTTTCAATTTTGACTGACAGAGGTTAGCAGCAGGTTCAGAAACAGGTTTGCAAACAGCAACCAGTTGAGAGGAATGACAAGGATGTTGTCATAGTTGGGACTATTGTTTGTCCTATAAAGGTTGAAAGAAAGACAGAGTTGAACATTGTGGAAGTTCAAGAGGCAGTTCAGACAGAGGTTCTGGTCAGACAACCTAACAAACACAAGGTATGTGAGAGAAGGGCCTACATTGACAGGCATGAGGATTTACTTGCAAGAAAACAAGTTACAGTTCAGAAGTCTTGGAGCAGCCGAGAGCCAGCAGAGGACAAAGCTGGAACAGGTCAAGGCACTGCAAAGGCAAAGTGTAAAGGTGGAAGACTTCCACATCCTAACTCATGGGACATGAGTTCTTTTCTGTTGGGGAGTATGGTCCAGGAGCACCTACCTGACAGCTGGCCTCCATGAGGCAGTTAGTTAGTTATAGGTCTGGTTAATGTTTCCAAGAAGGTCTTATAAGACCAATGCATGTAATAAGGTCATGTTGACCATACTTTACTATTTTTAGGTAGGTTGTTAGGACAGCTGTTATGCTGTATGTTCAGTTGGATTCCCCCCAGCCGCTTGGAAGCTCCCAGCCACTGGGAATCGAGTGGTAGTACTTGCAAGTAGATCCTATTTATGTATTAGGATCGGTTGGTTTTAGATATAGATACAGATTGAGGAGCTAGGTTGCAGAGAGTGAGACAGGGAGAGAGACTGAGTATTGTACTTGCAGCTTTTGAAATCAATAAAGAGATCCTATTTGTGTTAATTCTCTGTTTGGATTCCACTGTGTAATCTATTTGTTGTTTTGGTGGTTACATGGATTCGCTGATCCATTCCACCGGTTGATTCGTCGAATCGGTGGAATGGCTATGTACAATAGTTTAGGTTTTAGTTTGCATTTTCTATTTGTTCACATGTATGTTTGCAGGATCGCAGTCAAGAGGTGTTGAGAACCCTAGCATGGGTATGTGCTAGGTCGTGCTGGTTGTTAGAGTTTGGAAAGTTGTCCAGGAAGCGGATCGGGTCACCTCAGGAGGTTCGGCAGGTCAAAATTTGCTAAGGTTGGAAATTCGTCACAACGGCATCATCAGGATATTTCTATGTATATCCTGCAGTTACTTCAGGCATCATCCGAGTAGATGGAGGTGAGCATGATGCAATCGTTTGCATAAGGTGAATGTGTTTTGGGGTGATCATCATCAGGTGTTGCCGAGGAAGAGTATATCGGCATAAGTTAGTTGATCGGGTTGATAAAATCATCGTGGGCCGATAATGTTAAGTTTGGCTGACAGCAGGATATTGAAGGAACTGCATATGACGTCATCGTCATCAGGATAATCGTCATCAGGACATTCCAAAATATCACCCGATAAAGGTTTATCCTGCTGACCCTAAGTGTTTTGGTATCGGCATAAGGCATCAAGGAGTTAAGTGGATCAGGGTGACGTAAGCATCGAAGGAAAGGTGCGTGAAGTGTCATCATCAGGATATATGGAGGGAACCGGATATTTTATATCCTGCTGATGAACATGATGTTGAACATCATGATGCTGCAGATAGAGGTTGGTGGTAAGATGAACAGTGATCGTCAGGAGGATGATTGCGCTTGCCGAATATGATGAAGCTGCCGATAGCCGGATATGATGACGCTACTGATAGGTGAAAGGTTGAAGGTTTGTCTGCAGGAGGATATCGGTCGGCAAGAGAAAATATGATGATGCTGACAATGTTAACAGAAAATATGATGATGATGATGGGTTGTAGACATACATGCTGTATGTCAAGGTTTTAGTGTGGATGCCTCTACATCAAACACCTTTTTGACATCAATGACAACCTATCTCCATTAATCCCCCCCTTTGTCATTGATGACAAAACTCTATAAAGCAATCTTTCTTTCTCCCCTTTTTTAACATCTGATGACAAAGATTGAATTAACTCCCCCTGAGAACAACTCCACTAAAAGATGTTATATCTTGATAATTACAATCACCTTGTAATATGAGGACTTTGAAGACATAAACTTTTGTTATCTTGTTATCTTCATATCGACAAAAAAATTGAAATACTACTTACCAAAATCTTTGATCCCACTTCTCTTAAAAGATTGAAGGCACTGAACCCTTATGCAATTTGCCATCCAAAACTTATCCTGAGACCTCTGTCCTTGCACATCTACACCTTGAACAACATTTAAAACTTGAGACCAACAAAATGACACTATGTCAAAACCACTATCCATATCTTTGCAAAAACAAATGAATTGACTTCTTTCATTTGCAACTTCCTCAACCAACACATGCTAATATCTAAATAAAACTTCTTGAGTATACCCAAGATCCTGTCAATCATTATTCATATCATCCCATCAAGTCTGTAAATCAACAAACTAATTGCACCATCAAGCTCTTCCTGCAACAACACTTTGCAAAATCAAATACAAAGACAAATGTCAGACTTTTTCCATTTGTAACCTCCTTAGCCCACGTAATGCAAACATCTGATAAAAGATTTTAATCTCTTTGCCAAGACAACCAATACTTCACAAGCTTCAGATCAATTTGAACTACAACACCATGACAACTCAATCTTTGTAAGTACCAAAATGATATGACAAATAAAACCAAAACACTTAACATCATCAAACTCTTTGTGAATTCAGCCCTTGAACTAATCACTTGTAGCACTTACATACACATTAACAAAACAATATCCTTCCTAAAACTATTTGGGGATAATTATTAGGACATGAACAACTCCCCCTTACTTCAAGCTCTCAATTATCCAACTAATGATGTAACTTGTGCAAGATGCACAAGTTTAGGATCTTTTTTGTCTAGCCTTAGTTTTCTTATCCAAACATGTATAGGCTTTTTCTTTTCTTTGCTCAAGGTAGATGTCTTCAATTTATTCCTACAAAACCGTGCCTTATGCCCAAGATTATGACACTTAAAGAATGTGACATTATAACTAATTAGAGGAATAAAGGAATCATATCTCTTTGACATGCCAAAAGTACTTCCATAATCATATCTTCTATGCATCCAATGATCTCTTTCTATGTGACCAACTTGGTTACAATAGTAACATATTGCATTAGAACTATTATTTGTCATTCTAGAAAGACATTTGTTCTTATGCCACTCAACATCATTTCTGGCATAAGTCCTACAATCTCTAGCTCTATGACCATAGATATGATGAGAATAGCAATAACCATGAAACTGAGAATAATTATACCTTATTGGATGTCTATTTTTTCTTTCTCCTCCAACATCAAAAACTTTATCTTTTGCTATCTTATGGTCTTCCTTAGGAGTAGCAGAATAATAATTCAAGTCTCTCTTCTGCTTGAGTTTGGAACACTCTCCTTCTTTAATACTCTTTTCAAACAATAGATTCTTGTGCAACTTAGAGGAAGCCTTTTCTAATTCCTTTCTCAAAGAGACTATTTCTGATTCTAGTTTTAGACACTCACTAGTTTTAGCTTCAAGATTAGATTTTATAAAATCAACAACACTTTTTGCTTCTTCTACTTCTATCTTCATAGTAATAATCATTTTTTTAAGCATTTACGTGACTTTTTAAATATGTAATTAGATTTCTAGCCTCTTCAAGGTCTAAAACAACTTTGTCCTTCAAGACTTTTTCATGTTGAAGCTGATATTCTATTTTCTTATTCTCTTTTCTAAGCTACTTGATTGTATCCATGGCACACAATAATTCACCTTCTAGATCAACTTGATAATCATCTTCATCAAACTCCTGTTCATCTTCATCCATACATAATTCTTCTTCTTTACCATCAATCTCAGTTGTAAAGTTATCTTTAGTTTCATCAAGTTCTTGTCTTCTTACATTCATATTGAAGTCTTCCTTTTTATAAAAATTCTCAACAAGAGGACCATTCTTTGTATCAATCATCAGGGGTGACTTATGCATCAAATCATTGCTAGGCTTAACTGAGGCTTGTTTTACCATCTTTTGATCAC
Source organism: Cunninghamia lanceolata (assembly GCA_027924645.1). Classification (NCBI taxonomy): domain Eukaryota; kingdom Viridiplantae; phylum Streptophyta; class Pinopsida; order Cupressales; family Cupressaceae; genus Cunninghamia; species Cunninghamia lanceolata. The sequence continues at coordinate 3,582,283 of BSBN01000149.1, read as the reverse complement.
CATCTTTCTTTTATCTATTTGAGACCTTAATTCTATTCTTCTTAACCATTTTACTCCACTACCAGGTCCTACCAGGGCCTATTAGGCTTCAAAAAGGGAACTTGGCTCTGATACCACTTTTTGGCGTCTAGGACAACACTGAGAGGGGGGTGAATCAGTGTTGTGTAAAACCATACAATCTAAAACTTATCAAAATTGAGGGAGAACATGTTAACAATCAATTGTCATATTTTGCATTAAGGAAATAAATATTGAATGTTTAGACTTGAAAGACAATCAACAACACAATTTATGAAACAAGGATAAAAAAGAATTAGGAGTGGAAAACCCTCTAGGGGTAGAAAAACCACTCATGAACTGCCTCACTGGCTTAACTTTGAAAAAATTATTTACAAGGCCTCACTGACTGATATATGTCTCACTAACAAATCTAACGTATCACTAACAAATCTAATGTATCACTGACCTACAATCCTCACTGGCATACTGAGGTCTCACTGACCGCAAGCCTCACTGCCATAAGAATGTCTCACTAACCACAAGCCTCACTAGCATAGGAAGGTCTCACTGACCAATTCAATTGTCCTCATCAAAATAATGTGCAAGACATGATTGCTTCTCAATCTAAATTGCACCATTCATGACATGTCATCTCTAAGCACACTCAAACCAACCTGCATACTAGTCTCATTATCTCTGTTTGATCAATTCACAATTCATTCATCTAATTATCTCTGCATAACAATTCACCTGATTATCTCTACATGATAAAGTCAATTACATATTGTCTTTGTGATTCACTCTAAATGTTTGTTGCACAAGAAGATCTTCATCACAATATTTTTGATCCTTACACAAACTCATACAAACATCTGATGATCTTATCACTCTCTATATCTGCAAAAACATGATCTCAAAAATACAAAAATGATCTGTAATATTTTCTCAAAGATGTCTTTAATACACTTTAATGCATACACTCACATCTATCTTTTCTTCAAGAGGATTTTTACAATAATATCTTCAACCCTGCATATTGAATCACACAACCACTCTGAAAATCATCATTGCACCTGTAAAGCCAATAAATATGAGATGACTAGACAGATTCTTCTTTTCACCAATATTTCAATCCTACAAAAAGAAAAATATAAAATCTCTCTAATATTCTTTAAACTCTTCATCTTCTGTGCAAAAGAAAATAAATGATGTCCACCATAAAAATATCTTCAACAAGTTTTAATCAATTTGCTTATTATTCTCATCATCTCCGCAAAAAAAAACACTTCAACCTCACAAAAAGATTCTTCAAATCTTCAATAATATAAACAATCTACCTTTGAAAATAAAACAAAACTTCCATTTTTTATCTTCTCCAATCTGTAGCTCAAAAACCTTCTTCATGAAATAAAATCCTCATAAAAATAATATCAAAAAGAGCTTTATACATCTCTTAAACTTTCCAAAAAATCAAAGTTTTTATAAAGCAATTTTTGTTTACTTATAAGTCTCCTTCATAATAGCCTTCTAATATGCCACTGAGAATAGAAATAAATCTCCACAAAAAAATCCACAAAAATCTCCATAAAAAATTCCTTAAAAATCTCCTTTTGAAAAGACTAAAAAATAGTCTTATAAAAACTTTTATAGAATTCTACCAAATTTGATCCCACCTTTTATGACTTAAGCTTTCAATATAAAAATCATTTTTTAATGTCATAGAGATATGACATATACAAACCCATCGAAATAGGAGATAAATGGACAAAGTTTTTAAATTAAAAAGAAAAACTAATGAAGACTTATTTGCATTCCCCTAAAGCCTTTCTTTTTGACTTTTAAGCACTCAACTTATTTTAAACATAGCTTTTTTAATTATTTTCATTCTCCTTCAAATATGCATGAAGCATTTTTTTTTAAGTCAAAAATAATTAATAGTAGATGCTCCACTATAAACAATGTCTCCTTTCTTTTTTTAATATTGACTTTGCATATGAAATTTACCTTTTTTTTTAATGTCATAAAGATATGACATATAGAGACCAATAAATACAAGGTTTCTAATATTAAAATAAAGCCATATGCCAACAACCAACAATCAACTAAACCAAGTGAATTCACTGAGGGCAACAATATGAAGGTGAAACCACTGAACTCATGATGTCACAGACATATACCACTGAACACAAACTTATGAAGAGCAAGTGAAACCACTGAGCAAGTAACTATGTATAAACAATTGTGACTGTGTCAAATGTGACATCAACCAACCTTGCGCCAAGTAAGTCATCATACCAACTGAAATATGTCATCAACAATCTGAGAAAGAAGAAGACATATTGAAGGCATCCGTTCAACATTACTCCAAAGCAACATATGACTTGAGATCCTTTGAACTGAGATCATCATCGTGATTCCATCTTATATCTTTGTTATGCAACTTCTGAAGACACATTGTACTCTTGTGTCCTTGAAAAAATATTCTAAATGTGAAATGATCCTTCACATTTACCTTTAACAACATACCTGATCTCAACTTGATCTGCATTGCTCTTGCATTACTGAAGCATGTGAACTTTGCCATACCAAGTCAAATATAGCATGTGTGTATATAATGAGGATCCTCTTGTGAACTAATCATCATCAAACTATGAAGGTCTCTTAAGTCATGATCAAAACAACAAGTCCTACAAGTTCATTCTCTGCATCCTGATATAATGATGACATCAATGAAGTACCTCAATAAAGCATGAACAAAACATCCCTCTGAATAACATGTCATGGACATAACATTGTCAAAATATGAACTCAAGAAATGTGACCATGAAACCGCGAGCATCAATAATGCTTGAACTTCATGAAATGATTAACACAAACAATCTAGCATCAAACATAACTACATGAGATGACATGAACAACTCCTGTCAATACCAACAGCTCTTTGACATCAATGACAACATGTCTCCATCAAATTATACTCTATTTCAAAGCTCTCATTTTGGCATGTTGTAAAGGATGCTGAGAAAGGTTGCAAGTCTAGTTTTACACCTTCCAATTGCGTATGCTTAAAAGTTTCAAAGGTATTTTCAACAAATTTGTTTTGTACGTAGCCTACAATCATTGCATTCTAAGAGGTTAACTCTTTGATGCATTTGTCAAATAGATCACATACTTTGACTATGCATCTAGATATATATATATCCTCCAAAGATTTCATTTGTTTGAAAGTTTCTAAAGTCTTTTCAACAATAAATCAGCCCATATTCATATGTGGTATGTTGCACCGAGAAAACACATTCATTAAATGTCATTGATCCCTCCAAGCAAAGCTTCAACAGTTCACTTCTTAGATATTCTGTGTTTATGTAACTCTTCTTAGTCATGATTTGCCAATATTGGGATAACACCTTTGAATGACTTCATTGATATCCAGATCATTGTATTACTACAGTCCTAGCAACGTTTTCGGAATGAGATCACAATCTAAAATCTATAAACAAGAGTGGGAAGGCATTAATAATCATGGCCATTTTGTTTTATAAGAACACTTTGTGTGTCTTCATCGTGCTTACCAGGCCCACCCTTTGTTGACTAATCTTCCACAAAATAAGCTAAACTAAAGTGCAAGTGATGGGGACACTCTCTACAAACTACGTTGTTTTGTCCCAAATTGGTAATTACCTACAGAAAGGGAAGTACATTCATACAATAATTCACATTCATACACTAATCAATGTGAACACTGATGTTTTATTTTATCAGTCAAAAGAAGGAGAAATTGTTATGAGAAGCTATCCACAATGAATTGAAATGTGATCAGAGGTAAAAAGAGCTAAAGAAAACTTGCTTTTGTCCAACAGAAGACCTTTTTGGTTTGTGCATCTGTTTGTGGAAGTTTTGATTGTATAAGAGTTGCAATTAAACTTAGAAGTGTTGGAATTATGGAGATTGAGAATCTTAGGAGGAAGACAAAAATAAGGAGATTGGATGTATCATGGCAAGTCCAAATGGGTTAGAAATGAGCATAAAGTAATAGGACATTAATAGGGGTAAAGTGAGTATTGACATTAAGAGATTAGGATAACTGAGGCATAGCCAACACAAGTAACTAAGTAAGTATAACTTAGGAGGAAACAAGTACAAATTGAAAAGCAATTATGTAAGGACAAACCCAAAAGGGATAGTGGCACATAGGAAAGACAATCATGTAGAATAAATAATGTAAAAAGGACATAATGTAAAGAGCAATTATGTATGGAAAAAGCATTCTCACATAGACCTTAGAATGGTTTTGTTAAGTTCAAATTTGGTTGTTTTTGTGCATGTACTAGCTCTAAACTAAATTCCATAATTTATTATTTTAAATTATCTAACTCAAACTAGTACTAATTCAACTCCTAGAGTTTCACCTTCTTATTTTGGATTGAACCTATGATCCTGTCGTCTTAATAGGATTATGAACATGATCATATAATCTCATTTAAGACTTGGTGTTCACACCTTCGAAGACTAAAAGTTATGGGATATAGTCATTGTCATGGGTGCCAAAACTTTATGTTTTGCATTAGGGTTGTGTGTTTATGGACATCATTTCAAAATGCCCTTGATCAACACTTCCACATTTTACATGTATTTTGCCATCATTTCTTATTCATCTTTCTCCAAAACCTCTACCATGCTCCTCAATCTATTTAGCTCACTTTTCTTGACATATTTAATCCTTTGGAATGCAAGAGGAGGAGGTATAAGTTCCTTAGGGTTGTTGTGGTCTACCTTGTATTAATTAGCTAATGTACCTTGATCATGGAATTCCTTTAATAGCTCGGCATAGTTGATAGAATTGGCAGGTGAATTAAACATCCAGAAATCTTGTTTCTTGAAGTTACAATTTAATATTAGGTCTCTCTTTGTTTAGACACATGCTAATAGCATTCTAATATTATAGGCATTTAGTTTTGCTTATACAGTTATATTTGAATAGTATTTAAAAAATTGTCTAGGTTATTAATGAAATCTACATCAGTGTAAATAGTTGTTTAATTTAATAATGGTAAATAATGTAGTCATCAGTTATATCATTCTTGTTTTATGGTGATTATTACTCTACTATATGATTTTTATTGGTGGTGATAGTTCCTCATTGGGGTAAGGGTTTCATTTTTATAAATTGTTATGTTATAGTAAGCATACCTTTAGGGTTATTTGCATGTTGTTTGCAGTCATTTTAGTAAAACAAAAGTAAAGTAAGTCTTGGGATCTATTGGTTAAAATATTATTACTCGTGGACACCTATTTCATATGAGCATATTAGTAATTGCTACTAGTGGTTAGAAAGTTATAGTTTTGTGTTGATGAGATAGATTCACTTTATAATTGTTAGCTAACTGATCATGATTGGATTAATGTTACATCATTTAAGACCCATAACTAGTGCATCATATCATATGTTGGATTAGTGATATTGTAATTAAAATATTGTTGAAGGATCTTAGTTTATGATGTGCATTTGAGAGTCAGTGTGATGTGAGAACATTGTGATTTAGTGGTGTCAAGTGTTTCTATGATTTAGGGAAGTTGATTCTAGAGACTTAGGAGGGTGTGATTGTGTGGGGGTTGGCTATGTATGTATCATGTGAGTTGAGTGAAATGCAATCCTAGAATGTTCACTCCTATTCATGTTGGTATGATACATTTGCAAGATGGATAATGCCTTACTTAGTGTACCTATTCATGTAGTTATGATGACTATGCAAGATGGGTAATGCCTTGATCTATGTGATGTGAAATGATGTATATTTTGTGTTGTAAATACATCATAATGAGAAATGTGACAGTTCATGTTTGGCTTATGCTACGGGCTTTGAGAATCTAGATGCAGTGAAGTGGGAGTGGCTTTCAATGTGGGTTGGGCCCCAAAGTAGCTTGCCAGGGTAACCCATTGGAAGTTGTTAATCCAGTGATAACTTAATAATAAATTTAGAGGGTTGGGTAGTTTTCACACTAACTAGGATAATTGAATGCCTCACCCATGCCTGTAGTGCTCGTTCAGGCTAAGGATGGGATGAGATGGCCTACTTGGCAAGACCAACTTCCTAGTCCTCATGAAAGGAATGTTGGTTCCACATCTGTCACCCTATGGGCCAATGTCTAGTGAGAGGCTGTCAGGGTAACTGTAGATGGGGGCCAGTGTATGGTGAAAGACTATTAGGGTAGCCCATGTCAGGACCATGCGATGACACTCATCCCTACTGTAGTCTAGCATTCCCTAGTTGTGTTCTCCCCATTAGTTGTGTGAATGCCTTTGGAAGCGATGTTTGAGTTGCTTGCGATGTTCATATTGACCCATGCTGTATTGGAGTCATGTGTAGTCCTTGCACCTGTTAGTATACTATATTTTTAGCTTGTTTGCTGAAGTGGGACCTTATGTTATCTCCTAGCATGGTGGGTGGACCTTAGGGTTCCACATGGTTAGGTGGTTGTGCCTTTTCTCCATTAGTTTTTCCCTTGTCATTGTTCATGTGCAAGACGGATGTATCTCATGTAGTAGGTTCCAGATCTCACTCTAGCTTGAGGAGATAGTTACTCATGTTCTTATTCTATCCTTGCATACTAGATGAATCATGAACTGTAATCTTGATGTTTAGATTCTAATGTTATTAGGAAAAGTGATAGTGTAAACAATGTAATGTTGTACTCTTATGTAAAGGAATTTGAATATGCACTTACAATTCTATTTACATGATCTTAATAGTTACTTATCTGATGTTATAATATGGAAATGTATATGTTTATTCATCTGATGCAATACATTTAGAATGAATTATTGTTGTTAGCTAATTCATGATGAATGTTTAGATCTTGTTAATAGTTTTGTTAGTAATGCAGCCATGGAACCCTAGAGGGTAAACCTTAGCTTAAATGATATGCGTACTTATGATTTGCATTACTTGTTATCTCATTCTTTTAAAAAAATATTGTCCTTTTAGAATAGCATAGTTGTGTTGTTTCTAAGGGGTTCCTTGGCAGGGCATTACATCTATGTTCACAAAACTCTATCCCTAACCCTAATATTAACCCTTATATTATCCCTAACTCTAACCCTAAAATTGTAAATTTAACCCTAATATTTTTTTGTTATATATATTTTTGCTCTAATTATGTATCTCTTGTCTCTTTCTCTCCTATATATCTCTCCTTCTCTCTCTATATCTCTTGTGCTATCCCCTAATTTTTTAGGTATTAAAAATAGGACAAGTATTTATCACTTTTTAATGTGAATGAGATATAGAATTGCTATTAACTATTTGATAATTAAATTGGATGATGTTTGAGTTCCCTAATATAATTATAATTAATTTAAAAAAATATATTAATAATATCTAAACAAAATCCAATTAAGTGAGACATGTTAAAAACAAAGTTTATTGCAAATATACTATCTATACATTTCATGATGCACTTAAGATTTAACCTATTTTATTATATAACAAATATTCAATTCTAATTCAACTTCAACATTCATTTTTAACATAAAATCTTATATATAAAATTGAAGAAATGAATTCCTAGCTATGTGAACCCTCTTCATTTCGTTCCCCCAATAGCAATAAATAGAAGCTTCTATAAAAGCTTGCAATAGAGTTATTACATGAAACACATTAATAAATAACTATTTATGGTAAGAAATAAAAATTATAGTATGTAAGTGGAGATAAACATAGAATAATTGATTTTTCAATAAAATAGGGAATGATGAAATAGGGAATGACGAAGAGAATATAGGGGGAGTGGAGGAGACATTTACGGAAGATAAGGGAGGATAAGGAAATAGTCCCATGGATGGGGCTTCCTAAATTATCTTAGGGGTGTTGTTGAAAATTTTTAGGAGCATTTTGAAACAAGGGGTCCCATGAATTTTGTAGTTGCATGTAGGATTCAAAATTTATGGAAGCTAGTGGTGTCACAACTTGAATTTGATAGTCAATCTTGCTTGTGAAGCAAATTTTTTTATGCCAGTTATCCATTCAAAGGTGCACTTAAAATACTATTACATACCTTAGTATAAGTAAAATTATATATTAACCAAATATACATATCCTCATAATCGTATATAAATTTTGACAATCTCTTCAAAATGTCTCTTTTCATGGGATACAATCTCTTTAAAATTTTAATTGTATTTTATGGCAAAAGTGCCTAAATATGGCCATACAACCATCAAATTAGGCCTTGAGTGGTATGATTAGGTTTTTAGTTTAATGCTAATTGATTTAGCAAAAAAAATTTAAGACCTACAAATAAAAAGATTAAAAATCATCAATTAAAAAGATTGTAATTTATGCAATAGCAATTATTTTTGAGTTTCATGGGACCCCCTACTCCACAAAAATAGATCCTCTAGGGACCCTTCTTAAGACCCTCAATCATGTAGGCAATAGAGTTATTTATCCTAAATCAATTAGCTAATTAAATTGTAGATAACTATCTAAATACTTTTGTTTAAAAAATTTAAATCTTTATTTTGAGAAAACTTAATATAAACATATTGATTGATTTGTGTAACAAAAATTAATTACTATGAAAAGAGTTTTGAACACAATTTAATATATCCCTTTAAAAGAAATACTAATAATAACATAAATAAATAAATAGATATGTATATTTATATTATATGTGAATTAGAAATGGATTGTATTAAAATCTGATGATAATAAAAGTTAGCTTTAAAAACTTAAATAATTAAGAGTTAAGAATTTAAAAAAAACGGTAATTATCGAATGGAAAGAATATAATACAGAATAATTAAGAGTTAAGAATTAACCCCCAAAAAATAAGAAAAAGGGGATAATTATGGAGTGGAAAGAATATAGAACAAAATCAAGGGAAAAAAATGTTAGTTTAATGGGTCGACCATAAAAATGAAGTGGAGGGCTATTTTTTAGTAATAATGTTTTTGTATCATATGTATATCTCTCCCATCCTAAAGCGACGAGCTTTTGCTTAAAGTTCCTCTGAACATAACGTCTCATAATGTGCAGTATTTTTAGCGCATAAGTCTTCTATCAAGGGAAATAAAACAACACATGTCTGCGTAACTAGTTACTTAAATAGAAACAAGAGACGCATTGCGTCAGGTTCCTGTCGATGTTGTGTTGAGTGTAATGAGTGTTGTTATAATTAATTAATGTGAAAGTTACATTTAATTTATTGTTTATTTTAATGAAAGAACAATACATATGATTGCTGCATAGATATATAATTATGGAACTATCACCTCTTTTAAAATATTAATTAACTAAATATTTTCTAGGTGGTTTGAGATTGTTTGTCTGTACATGTCAATCGATGTTTTATTTTGCAATCAATAAATGCATTAAAGACTTTGGAAGACCTAAAACGCTGATCAAAGTTTTTTTCATTAAATGTAGCAATAGTTACAAGTTGTATTGCCTCTTAGTGATTGTAGTTGCAAGATTTTAAGAGCATGGTATGTTGAGATCTCTCACTGCATTAAGGCAAAATTGTAACATTTGCAAATACATATAAAAGTAGTGGTATAAAGAAAAAAAATGTGGCCCAACTTACTCACAGTTAAAGCTGCTCAAAAGATATTAAGAAACAATTTTGGAGATACATTCACCAAAACCTAAGTCAATTATTGGGAAGCTAGTTTGATCATATGCTTGCAAGAACAAATAACTTACATGCCTAATTGGATTTTTTTTTTAGTTAGTGTTTTCTGTCAAATTCATATCATTGTTGTAAATCAATAGGAGAACATGAATTTAGGTTGCCATGTCTACAACTAAAAATCTAAAAGGTATCAATTAGACCAAAAATTAAGTGTTTGAAGAGAAGAAAATACTCAAATGTGAAGTGTGAAAAGAAATTTCAGGTCATAAGACTCGGCATAATATTAAGTCATTTAACTTCACTACAAACCAAAGGCCACTTGGCTTATTTTGACTTTTAGTTATATGTAGAGATATGTGATTTTTTTAGGTGCAAGCCCATTAAAGAGATGTGTCACTAGTTGTGCATTTTTTAACATGTTCAAGTGATGCTAGATTTATTAGGAGTTACTAGGTAGTGTATAAAGAAATGAATGTCCTTTTATATAAATATTTACGTTAATTAAATAAATAAAAATATTTGGATAATTTCATTTTATTAAATCAGTTGAGACTGATATCAAATTATTGAAATAAATGTTAAATTAATTATGGGAATAATGCAAGGGTACTTAGCTTTTTTTTATGAAGATTTTACAGTACAAATTTCAAGAATCCACTCACCACAATGTCAGAAAATAAAGACTTATTAGAGGACTATTGCTAGTTTAGCAACTTCATTGTTCACCATCCTAGTTGACTTATGTGGGTGCAAAAGTGCTTTGTAGGTGTGGACCTAAACTTATGCATGGAACTAAACCTATAAAATGTGAAAATGATTTGATTGAGTTATATTATTTGAAACTTGTTTGTCCTTGTGTATTTGATCTAAATTTAATAGGGAACAAACAATGTTTAGAAATACCTTTGGGGAATTTGTTGAATTGTGAAGGTCAAGTTCTCAATTAAACCCCTGGATGGACCAATTCAAGAATAATGAACTAAGATCTAGAACAAAAAGCAAGCATGCAACTTACACTCCCAGAGTGATGATGTGATGCGGAAATAATAACTATTCTATTAGATTCTTTGTAGTCTTTAATGTTCTTTTGATTTTTCTTATTCGTTCATAAGTGCCAGATGATTCATTTGAATTAGGATTAGTCCTAAAATACACCACCCTAGCATGCCATTTGAAATAATTCACACTTTAGTTGGCTCATAACAAATAATTGAAATAGAGGGAATGGGGCCCAATTTAAAATTTTGAAATAGGATTTGACTCTACAAGTAGCACAATATGATCTCTAAGTATGTAAAAATGCACTCTATCTAGATATGGTACTAGAGCTCTATCTACCAAAAATAGTTATATTTGTTATAACTACATCACTACATTTGAACTTGTGAAGAAATCTTAGTGACAATATATGCCCCCTTCATTTGGTTGCATACAAAGGATGCACAGAACTGGAAGTAGGAGAAAATGATAACATCATATAAAGGCATGTATATAATAAATGTCAATGGATAAAAACATATAACATTGTTCATGTAAAATAAACATGTAATAAATGTTTATAAATTAATAATTTCCTCTAGGCACAACAAGCACACAATGAATAAAGATAGGTGGCATAGTAAGAGTGTAAAAAAATAGATATGAAATAAGCATGTAAGTACAAAAAATAAGAGGATGAGATGCCCCTAAGGTTACCCCCAATAATAAGTTAACACTGCCAATCATTAATAAGGACAATCCATGTGAGCACATTGAAATATGTCATGTATGATGTAAATATTGTGAATAGTAACTATAGAATTGTCATAAAAAAGTGATTCAACCAAATATTTGAGTGTGAAGGAATGTGTAGTAACCAAGAAATAGGGTCATCTAAAGTGACAAATGTAGCAATGCATAACCAATGTAGCCAAAGTGAAAAGTGGGTGAAGGATTTTGATATTGTGAAATTTTCCCTTTTGAAAAGAATCCATGAATGCAATGTTCCACATGGTCACATAATCCATAAATATCTTACTCATAAAAATGATTAGTGTAATAAATACATTATCATATAATTTGTCAATACTGTGTTAATGTTGTGTGAAATTTCTATGAAAGGATAAATGTCTTTAAGGGGCATTATTGAGATTGCATATTTGAGTTTTTATTGCGCACCCCTAACAACTAAATTTTTTAAATCCAACAAGTCAATCCACCCTTATTTCTAACCAAATTTGTTTCGAAATAGAAGCAAAGAGCACAAAGCTGCAAATGTAAGGCACATTTATATATAAGCATACTAAAACTTGATTTAAATTAGGCAATGTTTTTGGTGCATACTAACTTGTAATTATTACATATATTTTATCATAGAAGTAGTTTAATTTCAATTTCATCTTTATTGAAATTGAAATTATGTATACATTTACCAATTCACCACTCCATGCAAACATTAAAACTAGCATTTGCATCCATAGGAGGTTCAACGAATATGCCAATTCAAGGGGTTCTAAGAATTTTCGGGTGTGAATTTCGTTTACAGTGAGACAATTTTCTAAGCACTATAATGCCTAAAAATGGTGTTATTTCACTACTAAAACTTTAGATTTGTCAATGTAAAATATAAATATGACATATTATTTGAAATGATTACTTGACAACACAACATGCATTGAATAAATGATGTTGTATCTATTGTTATCTCCCTAACACATCAGTGATTATGTATTCCCTTACTGGCATTTATCAAATTCCATACTGGAAGTAACGATGGTAGATTTGATGACTTTGGTTTCTTCTAGGCCTTTCTTATTAATTACAAATTAAATAAAAAAGGTTTTTCCTACTTTGGTCATGGTTATTTGTTTGTATTTTTATCCTAAATAATGTTACCTATTTTATGTAAACAAAATTACAAAGCTGTAACATTGACAGTTGGCATAGAACTCTCCATCTGCAGGCATGCAGTTGTAACGTGTCCATCTCTTGATTTCCATTAGTATCTCTTTTCAATCCACTATATACATTGTTAATAATAACTAAGGACAACCACAAAATTTTCTACTACTTTAAGTAATGTAGTAGACTGGCATGACTTTGCTCCATCCCATCAAACGCATTATGCTTCTGTAGTCCTAAGTGATCTTTGTTAGCTCAGGTGCTTCTGTTATCTCTCAGCGGAATGAATTCACTTCAAGCTGAGATTTACTAGTTAATTGAATGAATATGGGAGTTACTCAAGCACTGCTATTAATGGGGTTGAGGGAAACATCTTCTACCTTTGCTTCTCTCACGGCAAACTTGGAGCCTGTGATTATTTTCTTCATGGCATGGGCTTTAGGGGTAGTATTGTGCCATATTTGGTTACTGTTAATTCTATTTTGTAAATTATGATCTCTGTATTAACAAGATGAGAATGAAGAATAAACTATAGAAAGAGAAATTTACTCTACAAATACACAGATAATTGTCTTATGAAACAAGCAACATTAAGGTTAGAATTACGTTGTTTCCTTGTTCACTGGATGTTTGAGGGATCCAAATCTAAGCAAATACCCTTAATATGTCTGAAAGACTGTAGGATTTCCCTATTGTGCACCCTTTAACAACTATAAAAATAGAGAGAAATATATGTAGATGTAGGAAACAAAAGGGAAAAAAACCAGTAAATAGATTTTACTGTAAACTATATGGGTTGATTCTGACATAGTAAACTATGAAAAATTAATGTGTTGCCAAGTATTTGTTTAACCTGTTTATATCAGCTGGGGCCAAACTTAGGGTTTCTTTTCAACTTTTGTGAGGGTAGACAAAACACCCTCTTGCACCTCTGTTTTTTTTTTTCCAAACCGTGTGACTTGTTAAAGCTAGGCCTGCAAACCAATCTCTGCCTACATCCTCAGAAATAGTGGGATCCTTACCATTTCTCAACCTACTCTTTAAAGTTTATTTTAATATACTAAAAAGGGACAAGTGGAATTTTAGAGGCAGTATAGAAATCTCACTATATGAAAATTGATTTTAGTTTATAACTATACTAAAACATTGTAGTGTTTATCTAGAAGAATTTAAATTTTACTAGTGTGGGAAGTATCTACATCTTCCTATTGTATTATAATCAATTTGAAATCTTAAACACAACAAAATATTTTGGAAAACCATCTTTTTCTTAGATTCATATATCTATCAAAATGAATGCTGGAAACTTGATTATGTAAAAATATTCTTGCCACTGGAAAGGTTTAAAAACCAAGGAGTTGAGCACAGCTCATCCTAAGAGAGCTCATCCTTGCTAGAGAGGCAGCAATCTCTCTGGCCAAAGCACAAAGCTTCAGAGGTAGGAATCCTCAATGGGATTACCAGATTTAAAAACCCAAAAGCAAAACAAATAGAAAGATGGTAAACGGTGCTTGAAGTTGGAATTCTCAGGACACAAAGAAAAAAAGTGAAACAAACACAAAATAAACTCAGGGGATGGCCCTGGTAGACACCTTATAGGTAGATAACATTGCCATAAATAGCAACTCTAGCACATCTTCAACCGACGTTATTATATGATTTCCTGAAAAGGGAAAAAAAAGAAACACAATCAGGTTAGAATGAAATACTCTTGGGTTCTGTTAAACTCAGATTCATTGGAAAAAAGGAAAAAGAAAAAGATGATGAATAATGAGTACATCTCCTTTCAATGCTAGACCCTGCTAATTTGCCGCTTAGATTGAATCTTCTTGGCTGTCGCTGTACATCATGTGTCTCCCCTTATCCATGGCAACCTGGAAGTGGCTGCAGAGGGAATAGGAAATCGAAAATACAGAAGGGGTGAGATGAGTTTAGGGCACGTTTTAGGGTTGGGTTGGTTTGTGCGGATAAATCCCCACCATATTTTTAAAAAATATATATGTACCTTCTTTTCTTATTATGCCCCGAATGCTTTGTGAGTAGCGCATAGACACCTTAGGCAATGGTGTCTTGTTTGCACATACTATTTTTTTAAGGAATGTGGGTGTGTACGATTAGAGTACAAGTGTTCTAGGTAACAATAGTGCATTTTTTTTAGTTATATTGCCTTACCATGTGAACTAGAAAGTCCTGGTATTATACGTTGTAACAGCCCACATATTTGTTTTGTTGACCGTTTGTGGAATTCCATTAGTATTAAACATATGCTCATTAAGTGATAATGATTGAGAATGTATTATCTTAAATAACTAAACAATTTTATTGCTGTGCTATTTCTATTATAGTTATTAGCAATTGTAGTTGGCATTAGTGTAAAAGTGCTCTGATCTGTCTCATACGTAGGGAAAAAAAATTTCATGCTAGAAAAATTTCTAAACACTTTGGTTGTTCATAGCAGCGTATTCCTTGAACCTCCTATGGGTGCAATTTGCTAGCCTAAGTTTAGAGTAATTAGCATTGCAAAAACAATGTGAATCAAACTCACGGTGCAGCCTTAGGTATATGTTTTTTTATATAGTCATACGGTGGAATAAAAGAAAGTATTTTTACATCAGGCCCGTCAACTTAGACAAACTAAAGTATGTAACAAAAAAATTAGATAAAGATAAGCATAAAGAAGAAAACCATAGTTAATAACCTGACCTTAATAGCGTGTCACAAAAAAAAATTGTGACCTTAATGCATGGATTGGCCTCATGTTTATAGATACATTAAAGTAGGGGCTAAATGTAATGTCAGAAAATGTCCCCTTGGGGGCTTTTCCCTCATAAGGTTTAGCTCCTAGTCTTTTGTGTACATTTAGGACATCTTGCATCATAATTCTGCATCCCGATGGAATGAACCCTAGGTATGATGAAAAATGGGGCCTAGGGTAACCCCTTGAACTTAACCCTTCCCAAAATAGGGGGAGGACTTGGGCACCTGCACCCTAGTCATGCCCTATTTTGGGTCAGGCCCAAATTTTAAGTGTCAGTTTATGACCATTATTTGGTCCGTAGGCCAACACAGTAAGTTTGAATTTACAAAATCTTGGTGGGAATGTTTGTAGTTGCATATAAAAGCATGCTTAGGCATTCATTTGTAAACTAGATGGTTATGGTAAACTTCATGCATCCTAAAGGTGATTCATGGCTTTCATTGTGTTGCAAGAGTAGATTTATGTTGTCTATGTGTTTGTGTTTGCAGATTAGAGCATCCACTTCCTCATGGAATGAAGAGCTTCTTCCTCTCATGAGATCTCTACTACAAGGTGCCATTTGTTATGTTTGTGATCATTTATTCATTTGGATTTGCCTCTACCTCACAAGGGAAAGTACTCTCTATCTAACAAAGGTGTTTGGAAGACTTAAGTGTCCTTCTAGGGCTTGACTAAGACAAGCTCCAAAACACCACAACCCCCTCCCAAAGTTTTCATGGTTGCAGGTTATAGGTTGATGATGCAGGCAAAGTGAAGTTGTAGAGTGTCAGAATTGTAGAACAATAAGGAAAAGAGCACCTTGGACTAGGGCACCTGCTCATTAGTCCACAAAGTTCTGTGATGGGAAAATATCCAAAACAATAGAAACAAGTTACAGACTAAGTTTCCAAATATTGACAAAAAGCAAGGCCTTAAACTTGGGTGCCCATTCTTTAGTCCCCAACTTTTACACCTCAGAAACCTAAAAATAGGTACACAATTTTTTGTTATTTTACATATTTCTGTAGAAGCATTTTTTGTAATTCATATGTTTACTATCATATTTGCATAATTAGGGTTTTGATGGATAATTTAGCATAAGAGAAGGAAAATTGATAATCAAATACCCTAATCCAAGTTTTCCTACATTTGTAGTGACCAAGGACCTGATAGTGCTCTGCCACTCGAACTGAAAGTCTTTGAATGTAATTGGTGAAAGGACGATTCAAACCAAAACTAAACAATCTAAATTTTAACCTTTATATCTTGTAATTAATTAATCGATATATTTGCATTATTTACCACTCACCCTTTGTTATTAAATCGTTATCAAATACATACTATGTAATATAATTAATGCACATTTATTTTACCTATTTCTCACTTTACCCAAACATTATATATTTGTTAATTGTCATTAACTAAGTACAATTATCACCTATCACAATAATAATAAATACTATACCCACTAAACGATATTTTTCCCTAAAACATTTTACCTCATAATATATTACTTCCATAATACCCTCTACTTTTCATCAACATTCCACTTATCATCTCACTTTTGTTTAAAATATAAACTTCATTTAGCACATTTTTTTTAATCATTTCACTAATTACATTCCATAATTATCAATACATTATATTGTTTCTATAATTCAATGCTCCTTCACAATTATCATCTAAGAAAGTGTAATTATTAATATAAGATGACTCTATTTATAGTGATTCACAACATGTCTAATCCAACTTTAGCTTAGATATTTCTTACTATAGATCTCTAATAAATATTTCATCACACATCTATATTTGACCAAGAACTAGTTGATTCAACATATCTAACTGGTTACATTAAGAAATTTCCCCACAACTTTCTTGGCATGATTTCATGAATTTTAGTTAGGCAACATTTGGTCCTTAGATTCTATCTAGCATAATCATGGCCCTCAAGATGCTTCATAACTAATAGCAATTAATAAAGAAGGGGAATAAATCTAATCACATGCCATGGTTGGTAAATTAAAAGACTCTTATAAATATTGGACTTAAAACCATTTTCCCTAGCGTCAATAATATAATCTAAGGATAAGATGCAAATTAACCACTTCCATTCCTTCTCTACATAGTGGTTGTTGATTGAAGCAATTCCTATCCACTCTCATCTCAACCTCACAACATTATGTAGAGAGGGCTAATTGAAGGAGGCACTGCACACTCTTCTTATTGCACACAACCCCCCCAAAGGTTACTCTACATATCTTCAATTATTGCAGATCTGTATTGTCAAGAACAACTTTTGTACATAGGGCACATGAACTATTTGACAGAATGTGTCAGAGAGATGTCATCTCATGTAATGCAATGATTGTAGTTTCCGGACGTAATGGATTTGTTGAAAAGGTTTTATAAACTTTCAAGCAATTGAAATTGGTAGGCGTAAAGCCAAATCCTTCAACCTTCGCCAACGTCCTCCCTACCTATGCACCAATTTAAGCTTGGGAATAGGGCACGAACATCCATCAAAACATAATGGAGGGGAAATTTGTCAGATGTTGTATTTGCAAGTGACTTGGTTGGCATGCATGTAGAATGAGGCAGAGAAGGCACAACAACTATTAGATAGAATGCCTTGAGAAGGTGAATGCAAGATTGTAGGTTTAACACAAAATGGATTTATTGCAAAGGCCTTAGAAACTTTCAGCAAATGCAATTGGTAGGTGCAAAGAAAAATTCCTCAACCTTTAATAGTGTCTTCCCTGCCTATGACAAAATTGAAGCTTGGGAAGAGGGTATGGACCTTCGTAAAAGCAGAATGGAAGGGGGGATTTTTGTCAGATATTATAGTTGGAAATACTTTTGTAGACATATACACAAAAATGAGAAAGCACAGGCAAAGCATGCCAACTGTTTGACAAAATCTATCAAAGAAATGGTGACTCATAGAATGATTGTAGGATATGCACAAAATGGATCTGTTGAAAAAGGCTTTTGAAACCTTTAGGAAAATGTAATTGGCAGGCATAAAGCCAAATTTCCCAACCTTTTGCCAACGACACTCAAGAACAGGGTATGGCCCTCCATCAAAGCATAATATCTTGATCCAGATTTAAATCTTAAATGTGATTTGAGTAAACATTATGTTAATACATTACAAGTAATAATAGCAATTAATAATCATTATTAACAAGTCCCATCATCAATATTAATTTGATTTGTAGTATACATATCACACTTGGATTCATGTCATAACAAGCTTTTCTATAAAGACTCTTACATTCTTTTTCTTTCCTTGTTTACCATGTTTCATGCTTTCCTAAACTTCTCATTTTATATATTCCAAAACAATCTCAAAACCAAGGGAAGTTTAGATATTATAGTTGGGAATACTTTGGTATACAAATGAGGAAACATAGTCAAGGCATGTGAAGTGTTTTTCTCTGGTCTTTTAGCTCCAACAAGATGGGAATTACTTCATCTTCTTTCTCCATCAAAAACAAATAAACAAACAACCACAATAAAAGATTCAAAATGGGCTTTTATTCAATCAAAACATGTACAGAGTATCATTTAGATTTCAAATGTATTAGTTATTAATCATTGATAGTTATCTCTCTTTTAATGTATGATCAATGCAAAGATATTTTTCTTGCCTGTACCGTCATGTAACAACTATTAAAATATATGTTTTTCCAGTCATGCATAATTTCTTTGACTTGCTTGTGTGCCCATTGGAATATAATTTCATTCTTGACTTAAATTAATTCTATCTTGAATGATTTGAAATTTTAATTAATTATTTATAGCCTATAATGTATGAATGAAATTCAAAGATTCATTGCAAAGAGCTTGGAAATATGTTTCACAAGAAATTTGAGAAACTTTAGACTATATATATATAATTGTAAGGGAATAAAATCTCTTCTACATAAGTCTCGATAAGTTATAATAACAATTATAAGGGAACAAAATCTCTTTTACATAAATCTAGGCTAGCTAAATAACATATCAAAGCACTCATCAATTATTTTAAGACATTTCATCAAAATGAGCTCCAAACTACACAAAATTAGGAAAAGAGGAATGCTCTTACACTATGCTCCAGCAATCCAACCAAACCCCCAAGTGTGTCCCTCCTTCCTCCATCCATGCTATTAATAGAAAAATTCAACCCTTATGGAAGAAAATTCAAGTCTTTGAGTCAAGCCTTTTCAATAAACGCTTCATTTCTATTTTCCCAATTGCCATAAATTTTAGTGGAAAAGGACTCATTTACCATTAAATGTTTTCTTTCAAATTTCCCATT
Source organism: Cunninghamia lanceolata (assembly GCA_027924645.1). NCBI lineage: Eukaryota > Viridiplantae > Streptophyta > Pinopsida > Cupressales > Cupressaceae > Cunninghamia > Cunninghamia lanceolata. The sequence continues at coordinate 3,562,730 of BSBN01000149.1, read as the reverse complement.
GTCATAAATTCATGTGGAAACTGTTGATTGTTAGGAACATTGAGAGGGGGGGTGAATCAGTGTTGCAAAAATCTTTTCATGCACATTAACTTTTAGCCATTTCTCAAAATTAATTAAATAGAAACACAATATGCATATGAACAGTAACCATGAAACCATGACACATGAACACCAAGATTTTTATGTGGAAAACCCAAGAACGGAATAACCACAGAGATGATTAACTCTCAAATATATATTGCAATCTTTACAAAAATGATGTTTAGGCTTGCTCACTCCATGGGCCTAACATACTAGCTCACTACCATGAAGCACAACTAGATTTAGTAGGCTCACTGCCTCAACCCTAAACCTAGCAAGATTACAATAAGGGATGTTAAACCCTAAGGGCTATTAAACCCTGTTGAAGGCTCACTGTTGGCTTACTACCTTGAAGACGAAAATTTTCTTCCAATCATATTGCACATGAAAACTGAAAACTGCTTGAACATCTATAACTGTGCTAGGTGCATTCATTTAATAGATGAATTATGAATCCCAACTCTTCATACTCGTTGATATGTGTCACTTCTCTATTATTCGCATATTCCCATCACACCCACACATTCTCTATTCTATTATGCCTCTATTCTTCTCTACCTCTTCTCTACTCTGCCTTTTAAACCTTTCTCATTATCTTCTCATCTTCGCTCCAAGACTACTTTTCCATGACTTGACTATAAGTATTTATACACTTCAACAACCTTGTAATGATCATCAAGCTCAACTTCACAATCATCAACCATTGGAACAATCTCAAAGGTTGGCATTACAAACATTTACAAAATAGGTCTTGAATTATAACAATATTATACAAAGACTATGAAGTAAAGATGTATGCAGATCACACCACGCCTTAGTTGGGACTCAAACACGATCTTCCATGCTTCAACACGCTTCCACAACCTTCAAGAGATCTCCACAATCACCGGGATTAACAAGGTCAGCTAAGACTGGTTACATGCTACATTATCTGGGAACAATCTTCAAACACAATCTCAAATTCTTAACATGGACCAGAGTCCAAGTGGGAACACGATCAGGAGACATCCACAAGGACATTATAATCATCAGGAGCAACTACACAACCTTTAACCACTTTACCAATAAGAATCTTCATACTAGAACATATGAACTTCACTGTCTTCAACTGTCAAAAAAGAAGGATAGCTTGTAGACCACCAAACCATGAACCATTTCTACTGTAGGCACTTCTCATCATCCCAGACTTCCTTCTAGATCTGTAGAGAAAAATAATTCATTGAGGAGGAATGCAGAGTAGAATACTTTTTTCCTGTCCCAACTAAACTTATAGAAAAAGTAGGTTTCACTCTAGTGAACACAACTCACTCAAATCTTCATGCTTAAGGCTCAAACCTAGAATGTAGCATCCTTAGTCATACCTCTAATTTATTTCCAATCTTTAGACCATGATCTTCAAGCAGAAATAAATGTGGAGTAGTTTACTGGACTTTTCTTCAGCATACATCTCACTGTCTATACTGCACTTCTCTGTAACTCACTTGTTCCCTTCGGAGATGCTAATTTTCTCAATATCCTCAAGATACCATACTTCTAAACAAGTAATAGAATAAGAAACAATTGACACCAATGACAACAAGGATATGTTGACATCAATGACAACACTGATTAGGCACATACTTGCAAAAATCTCCCCCTTTGTCATTGATGGCAACATATGATGTGAACAACCGCAACAACCATCAAGATACAATTCTTTCCCTTTCTCTTTACACATCTGCACTCTTTATCTATCTAAGTTTTTCACATTTTCACATGACTGCTCTCCCCCTTTGACATCTATGGCAAAGGGCACATACTTGTACTCTTCTATTCTAACCCAATCTCTCTTCTAAACTTTCTTCAACTAACTTCTCCACCTTACTTGATGCTTTCCTTCACTGCAACTTTGGTTCTTCATGTGAAGTTCTCTCCTTCTTGATTTGTCAATTCTCCCCTTAGGATCTTGCTGCTACTACACTATTTCGTCTGTCAGCAACACTGCAGTATTTACTGCTCTTTATCAGAAACTCATATCAACATCATCTACCCGCTTCCCATGAGAGGTAACTTCATAATCCTCTTGATTTCAACAACCATCTCCAATTACTACCTTCACTGCTACACCTTTTTCCTTTTATTGCTTGGCATACCTCATCCATAGATCTAATGGAGATTTACCTATTCATCTACAATTCTTTTTCTTTACCAATGCACCTTAACTCTTTTACCAAAGAACTAGTCTTCAATGTGGTACTTCTATACAATCTCTAGGGATCTTAGGAGTTCTTTCTATAACTTCTTCATCAACTTGACTGTCTTCTTGTTCAACTAGTCCATTTGATTCATAGCTACTCAAATTTGATATTCTTTCTCTCACTTCATCAACTTTCACACTTGCATTCTCAATTATCTTTCCCAAACTCTTATTGTAGCACTTTTGACTTCAACTTTGTTTTGAATATAGATAGCACTATGTATGTCTTTTCTCTACTATACATCCAGTACGTCATCTTCCTTCATCAGCTCTACCAAAGATTCGGCCCTCAGTGTGCTCTACTTCCCATTCTCATTCCTTAAACCCTTTCTCAAGAGGCAGCGAATCAGACACCCTCTTTATCTGCCATTTAGTTGTACTACCATCACTATCCCAAATGCAATCCAAGTACTTGTGGGTAGTCCTATCCTCAAATTTGTAATGCTTTTTAGCATTGGTGTCTTCTACATTTCTGACAATGCAAAGATGGTAATTATGTTGTCCAGACTTTGACATACCAATCCCAATCTTCACAAAATAACCCACAATGTTCTGTTCAAAGAATGACTCCATGAACCTCTTCAAAAGCTTTGATCTCTAGATTGTTATATTGTTAACATCTTCAAAGGAATGAATGTTAGAATTTGTACCTTCTTCATCATTGTCATTTGGATCTCCACAACTACTTGGATTTTGATCCTTATTACTAGAGGATAGTGGACTAACACTAGAACTAGTATGAGACTTTCATCTCCTCAATAGTGTCCCTTCACTTTTCTCTGCAAAATTGAATCTTATACCTTCTATCTCTTTGTAACTAATTCATTTAAGGCATTTTCTTTCACTATCCTGGTAGATCTCACAGAAGAGTGCATCTGTGAATATGGTGGCTCTACATCCTTTCCTTCTGATTCCTAGTCTCATTTTGTCGAGCTTCAACTCTCTCTCATACCAAAACAAAAATTTAACTCTCGACTCTATTTTCTCTTCCAAGATCATTTCCCTGTCTAGTTTAGACATTTTTTGAAGCCATTCCCTATCTTCATCATAATTGTACAAATCATTCCCAAATGATAATCTATCACTGTCTGAATCATCTCTCTTGCCCACATCATCATTATCTTTTTCACCAGAATCAAATCGCTTCTTCACAGGCATTCTTGACCCAAATGTCTTTCTATCATCATAATCATCCCCATTATCAGAATTGGAATCACTACCATCATCTAAAAAAGAATCAAATTGCTTCCTCTTTTTTCAAGCTTGATTCCTGTGCTTTCCATCATGGGCGTTAGTTTGACCAGCTTCCTCTAGCAACAAATTCTCAAAATCTGCCATAGTCCTTGCTTGATTTACAACTATTACAAATACAACCTTCCAAGGGCTTCTATATGTGAGAATGACCTAGTAGAAATATTTATCCTTAGTCAGAAGAAGAATTTCCATGGTCCAGGTTGAAAAATCCTGTAGTTCACAGAGCAAATCGATACACTGTTGTATCGAATGCAAAGTGAAAACAAGTTCCTTTTTATCCTCTACATGATTTAACGTAGTTGCCATTAAATGCTCATTCCAAAAGACTGTTAAAACCCCTCACTCTAGAATATGGTCGATTAGGATTGCTCTGCAATATGCCACATTGACTCTTTTTCTTCCAGTTTTCCTTAAAGGGATGTGTCACATCAGATTTCATTATATACCTTCATGTTGGATTCTTGCATCCACTTTCTGGTTGGGGGTTTTGGACTTTTAGCACTGCTCCCCCTAAGCCAAAGCTCTCAATTTATTTCTCAGAGGAAGTAAATGCATCAGATACTAGTGCGGATTGATCCCTGACTTCACTTACGTCTTTCTTGATCCATACCTTGTCCATTTCTTTCTTGGTTTCAACCGAAATAAATATCTCTTTTCCCTTATCATTTCTCTTCTCTGTTTTCCTTTCTTTAGAATAGTGATTTCTCTTCAGATTCCTGGTTCTTCAAAAGCTTGCAATTTGTGCAGATTTGTTGTAATTAAAACATACAACATTCTTTTGTCCTTGATTCCTTCCATTGATTGAATTTGATCTGCATTGATTTGCCATATGTCCAAATCTATTGCATGCAAAACACTTTCCATTGAATGATTGACTCTTCCTTGTACTTTGAAAATTAGTTCTTACCAAACTTTTGCATTCATTTAATCTATGTCCCATTTTATACCATGCATTGTACCTAATATAATTCTGACTTACTTTACTTCTGCATACAACTTTATGACAAATTTTATTGCAAGTAAAGCATTTACCTTTGAAGGATTGTTTATTACTCCCATTGTCAAAACTTTTCTTTATCTGATTTCTACATTCATTTTCTCTATGACCAACTTTCTTGCAATTGAAACACTGAAAAGAGAATGATGGATTTTTTTCACTTATTTTGTTCCTACACTGAGTAGCCTTATGACCATACTTATTAGATGAATTTTACAATAACTATTGAAAGATGGGTACCTTTTAGCATTTGGTTGTCTGACCCAAGGTCTTCTAGGACTTCTTCTTTAATTTCTAAACTAGTGTGCTTTGTTTTCCTTTGACTCAGTGCTTATTTGACTAGAATTTGAACTTTCTCCTTTCTCAAATCCTAAACCATGTTTGTCATCAACATTCCTCTGGCTAGAAATCATTTCATCAAGCTTTCTAGTACTTATCTTGAATTTTTCTTCAAAACTTCTGGCCTTTTCTAGATCTATTTTCAAACTTATAATTTCTTTTTCAAGTTTTGCACAATCTTCTAATCTATTCTTCATAATCAATTTTAGATCATCTTCTACTCTTGTTCTTTCTGTAACTTCTGCTACCAAATCATCTAGGGCTTACTTTCTGATAACAATTGGTCACTAACTTCTTTGCATTTGTCTTTGAATTTCTTAACTTGCTCTTTCAGCTTTAAGATGAATTCATCAGCATGCTACAAGTTTTCTTTCAGATCCCTGACCTCTGCTTTAGAATATTCTAGATCCATAAGAGCTACTTCTAGTTGGTTGTATCTCTCATAATTTCCATACCTTCTTACTGCCATGATCATACTGTCCTAGATCTTCCTTAATTTGTTAAACTTTTTTCCAAGGAACTTGGCTCTGATATCAATTGTTGATTGTCAGGAACACTAAGAGGGGGGTGAATTAGTGTTCTAAAAATCTTTTCATGCACTTTAACATTTAGTCATTTCCCAAACTTAACTAAACATAAATACAATATGCTTATGAACAACAACCATGAAACCATGACACATGAACACCAAGATTTTTACGTGGATAACCTAGGAAGGGAAAAACCACAAAGAGAATTAGCTCTCAAATATATATTGCAATCTTTACAAAAATGATGTTTAGGCTTGGTCACTCCACGGGCCTAACATTCTAGCTCACTGCTATGAAGAACAACTACATTTAGTAAGCTCATTGCCTCAACCCTAAACCTAGCAAGATTACAATAAGGGCTGTTAAACCCTGAGGTCTGTTAAACCCTACTGAATGCTCACTATCGGCTTACTGCCTTGAAGATGAAAAATTGCTTCCAATCATATTACACATGAAAACTAAATACTGCTTGAACATCTACCACTATGCTAGGTGTAGTCATTTAATAGCTGAATTCTAAATCTCAACTCTTCATACTCACTGATATGAGTCACTGCTCTATTATTTGGATATTCCCATCACACCCACGTGTTCTCTATTCTATTCTGCCTCTATTCTTCTCTCCCTCTTCTCATTATCTTGTCATCTTTACTCCAGGATTACTTTTCCATGACTCGACTATAAGTATTTATACAATTCAATAACCTTAGAATGATCATCAAGGCCAGCATCACAATAATCAACCATGGGAACAATCTCCAAGGTCGGCATTACAAACATTTACAAAATAGGTCTTGGCCTATAACAATACTATACAAATACTATGAAGTAAAGATGTATGTGGATCATGCCATGCCTTAGCTAGGACTGAAACATGATTTTCCATGCTTCTAACATGTTTCCACAATCTTCAAGAGATCTCTGCAATCACTGGTATTAACCAAGTCGGCTAAGATTGGTTACAAGCTACATTATCTGGGAACAATCTTCAAACACAATCTCAATTTCTTAACACAGACCAAAATCTAGATAGGAACATGATCAAGAGACATCCACAAGCACATTATAATCATTAGGAGCAATTGTACAACCTTAAACCACTTTACCCATAAGAATCTTCATACTAGAACATATGAACTTCAATATCTTCAACTGTCATAAAAGAAGGATAGCTTGTAGACCACCAAAACACATACCATTACTACTGTAGGCACTTGTCATCATCCCAAACTTCCTTTTAGAACTGCAAAGAAAAATTATTTTACTATAGAGGAATGTGGAGCATAATACTTTCTTCTTGGCCCAAGTGAACTTATAGAAAAAGCAGGTTTCACTCTGGTGAACACAACTCACTCAGATCTTCATGCAAAGGGCTCAAACCTAGAATGTAGCATCTTTAGTCATACCTCTAACTTACTTCCAATCTATAAACCATGATCTTCAAGTAGAAATAAATGCAGAGTAGTTTACCAGAATGTTCTTCAGCATACAACTCATTGTCTGTACTGCACTTCACTGTAACTCACTTGTTCCTTCCGGAGAGCCTAATTTTCTCGATATCCTTAGCATAGAAGACTTCTAAACAAGTAATAGAATAAGATACAATTGAAACTAATGACAACAAGGATAAATTCACATCAATTACAACACTGATTAGGCACATACTTACAACAAAAATATCCAATTATCAATAAGTGTTATTGACTTGGAAAATGAGGAGGTTGAAATTCTAGAAGTGTACCCTTTTTCATTTAGTTTATTTATTTAAAATTCCAAATTATGTCAAATAAAAATTTATTTATTCATATTATTATTTTATATTTTATGATGACTTGACATTATTTAGAAGGGTTATTAATATCATTTTATGTGTGTTAGTAATATAAAAGATATGATTTGAATAATAAAATCCATACCATTAGACAGTAAAGTAAAAAGTATTTAACCATGCATAGAATGATATGATAACTCTAATCAAACATGAAGATCTAAGTATCATATGTTTGAGGGGTAGAAGCGAGTTGTGACATACATCCCCCCTAAAACTTTGCATCATCTTAATGCAAAACATCAATGACTATAGTTTAAAAATTAAGGTAGCGAAAGTGCTCATTATAAATCAAAATTCTACCAGGTTCCAAAATGCTAAAGTATCCATGTACTATCATAAAAAGGTGAGTTTAAGAAACTACTTTAACTTTCCAATTCTAATTGAGCATATCCTCTAGTCGAGAATGTTTATTATTCCAGTATACTCATTCATTGAAATTTTCCTGTGCCTAGGATAAACACTTGCTGAGGTTGTTAGACATACATGTTATGATGTTAATCATGGTGTTGTCTAACCATGCTTCTAAGATTTTCATGTTGGTATGCATCAATTCATAAAAAATTACTTGTCTTATCAATGCAAATTAAAGTAATAAATCATCATAAGTTACTAAAATACTATTTTTAAATCATTACTTTATCATGTAAATAACTTCCTCATAATTGTCTTTAGGAGCCTTTTTAAATGCAACAATAAGTCAATAAGGGTATAAAAATTAAGGAATAAATCTAATTTACAAGAGTTTCATCATTAAGCACCTTATAACTTATTCACAATTATCATAGAATGGAGCCATTAAATCGAACATGTGTCATTATCTTGAACTCCACATGTGAACTGATTAAAGTAAAACTGTAGTGCCCCTCAACTTGTCGTCTCTTAGACTGATGTTTGCTTAGACTTTATGATAGTGTCTTAGACCGTAGATGATGGATCTCTTGTTCTCTTGTTACTTTATTATGGACCTAATTGTGATGATAACAGATATTGATGTTGGAATAGGTTATTTTATGCTTTAGAATTTGATAAATAAACTAGATGTTACAGATGTTTGATGTTAATTGTGATATTGGATTGTAAGAGGATTGGAAGATAGTTAATCAGTTTATGTTGTTGACTAGTAATCAGATACCTTGTTCAATATAGTTAAATGTTTATTCATAAACGTGAATGGAACAGTGTTGTATTACTCGCTCTCGAGTACCCTACCCCACTGCGATTTCCATTCACTATAGGACTGTATGTGGATATATATCTTGTTATGTTTAACCGTGCATTGTTACAGGAATGTAGGTACTAGGCATCGACTCCACCTGATTACCAGGTCTGAGCGTGCCTTCGCCAATGGATTGGTTGTTGGAGTTAACGTGAGGTCCCTAGTCCATGTTGTCTAGTTGTCAGGTTATCCTTTTGGTCATTGTCTATCATTCGATCATGACTTGCAGATAGGTAATATTGCACCTTGGAGTCTAACTAGGTTAGAAAGTGTCTAAGTGTGTAAGGTGTTGTTGTGCATTAAATAGAATTATATTACGGAAAGTATAATGTTGATAATTAAATGGATTGATAAAAGATAATATTGGGTATAATGTCGATAATTGTTGATTATTGTTGTAAATAAATTATTATTTTATTAGAAGTATAGTTGTTAAATAAAGATTGTAAGAAATTTTGTATTATTTAATATAATATTATTTACAATAAATATTTAAATAAATAAAATAGTTGTAAGTTATGTTGTAATTAGTGATTTACAACTAAATTAATAAAATAAATTAATATATAGTTGTACAATTATAGATTGTTGTAATGTTATAACTTTATTAAATACAATATGGTTGGTCGGCTATAAAGTAATTAAATATTGTCGGATTTGTGTGTTAATATTTAAAAAAGAATAACCTCTTGGGATTATTAAATTAAATAAAAGTCTATCTCGAGGAGGGAGATGCACACGATCACGTGCCGAGTTCCTTAGTAGATGAGAGAGGCTGTGTTATAAAAGAAAAGCTTGTAGAGGCAAAGAGGAGAGCATTGCAGGTAGAAGAAGAGAGTAGAAGGCTGAGAAAAGAAGCGTGGAACTTCAGCAATTGAAACGGACTCGGCGATTCGATAATCAAGGCCAGGTTCCACTGAATGCCTAATTTCTAAATCTGAACCTGTGTGGTTGATTGCTTCTTTTATTGCTACAAAATTATTTTGGTTAAATGGTTTTCTGCTTGTACCTTCTGTCACTTCTGCAAATGTTTATTTTCTATGGGCGGATTTAGATGCAGATCATTGGGTCTGTAATAAATGGAATGTTCCTTACAATTCTTCCACCGTCCTCCAAACCTATTTACTGATTAGTGTTTCTATCTACGATTTAGACGACTTGATATCCAAGGAGTAGATAAGATCATTGCATTCTCTTTGACATTTATACTGTAATCAACAGCTTTGTAATTGTTTCCTAGGTAACATTCGAAGGAGATCACCTTTGTAATGTTTCCATTCATAGATGCCATGATGTGTTTTTGTATTTCACCATCTCTCTCAGTCATTAGATACATACATCTTACTATAGTTTTTCCTCCTCCACGTTGTATCCTCCTAACAACTTCTATGCATTTGATTAGAAATGCCAAAACATTGCCATGATGAGTGGAATGCTTATTGAACTCTCTTACATGGCATTAACGGTGTATTTGTGCCGATTCTATAAGTAATCTTAGATCGATCACGGGAAGTCACAGGTAACACTGGACCCAGGATGCTATATATTCTCTCAGGCCCGTATAGACATCTTTTTTGAAGCTTTGTTTTATAATATTTTTCTCTCCTGGTCGGAATTATGCGAGAAATAAGTTTTAGTCTATAGAGAAGGAAATCTTGAGTGTTACGGATATCAATATTGGTTGAGGGGCAAAGGCATCCATGGATTCGAAGCATTCGAGAATGATGATGAGGAGTGTGCTGGCGCGGCAAGGTCTTTTGCGCAGTAACACCAATTTTATCATGACTCGCTGTTATAGCGGCAGAATACCTGCTTTGTGATTTTTCAACAGCAGGGCTGTTGTGTAAGGTGATTATTTTTCCTGGAAAATGAGAGGAACGATTGCCTTAGCATTAAAAAAAAAGGATTTACATAGTCTCTTATTAACAATTTCTCTCTGAGTTTAATAACATCAATGACCATATCAACTGCCGTGGTTAGAAGGGGCGCAGCTAACCTGTGTATGCAAATTTTGGTAATTCCTTGCAGTTTGGTGACTTAAACCTGCGATCATGCTATTGTAATGATCATGTTTTTCTCCTGAGCGCACTTCTGGAGAGGTCCCATGATACCGATCCCAGCACACAAAAAGTTGAAGATTTCCTTGTAAAGATCCATGGCCGTGCTGGTTTCTCATGGAATGCAATGATTACAGTGTTGTATAGAATGGATTCATTGAAAAGATCCACATAAAGCCGTTTCATTGAAAAGTTTCTAGAAAGCTGTTAAGGCATACAAATGGCCTTTTTAAAAAACCTGATCCCATTTTCCTTCATCAGCGTACAATCTATCTCCGAATAATGCAACATAAACAATATTGTTTTCAGATATTATAATTGAAAATGTTCTGGTAGCATGTAGGCATTTGATGCTGTGGAAATAACACGTTAGATGAAATAAGTAGATTAAAAGAATACCTGAGAAGTGTAGGAGTTATTTGCTGGGATTACTTGGCATAGAAGACATGTCCACAAGTGTGAGTAATGTGGATTCCAGTGTGATTGACCTGAGTAGTGACGACAAGGATTCACTTCAGGAGAAAACTCCAACAGAAATACATTTGCAATCATCTATAGGAAATTTAAAAATGAGTGCTCTGAAAATTTGTGTGATACACAAATAGAACAACCAATTTGTACCCAGACAGTTCAACATGTTGTATTTTCAAGATCAGCTGGTCATGAATTTGACTGGTATTTCCAAGATACCAAACCTAACCTTGACAATAGGATTCAAAGAACTCTGCCATCTGTATCTTTAGCTAAGGAACAACATGAAAGTGGATTGGAGCAGGATGGATCGAAGCAATCCAATGGCATTACATATTCTGCTCTTTGTTCACCATCTCATTATGAAAGGTCTGCACGGCAAGCTTTTAGTGCAAACAGATAGTCAGCAAATATTAAATCAGCAAGGAAGGCATACATTGTCAACATCTTCATCAAGGTCAAATTGTCTGGGCCAGCCAAGCCAGGGAATTCAAAACAGCACCGATACACTTAGAAATCTACTCAACTATGAAGAGTTTTAGACCTGGTGTTGGGCTGCCTAAAGAAATCTACTGCCAGTCCTTGGATATTAGGAAAGGTAGAACAAGCTAAGGAAAATTAGGTGAGCATAAGAATAGAAGCAGTCTTTGCGTAGGGACAAATCTAGCAGTAGAGGACAAATCTGTAGTTGTAGACGCAACCGTAGACAGCTCACAAACTCTACGCAGGATCTGATGCACTTCACTGAGAAGAAGTCACATTTTGGAGGTAGAATCATAGTTTTCTTATTTACTTTCCATGCATTAAGATTTATCGTTTCAATTCTAGTCTACAGAGACTCGTCATTGTTAATCTAGAGTAGTTGTGCTTTCTTGTGTGCATTTCATTTGATTGGCTTAGATTAACCCTAAGGAATGTTTATTTTTCTTATAATGTGTTCAATGACCTTGGTATATTAACAGTAGTACTATTAATATCAATGTTATTATTAGTATCATTATTACAATTATAATTATTATTATTATCATTATTGTTATTATTACAATAATAATAATAATAATAATAATTGTTACTATTATTATTATTTCAAAAGTATAGTTGCCAAATAAAATTGGGGATTTAGCATAATGTTGTCATTATGTATTTGATTAATAGAAAATCGTAGTGATTATATATTATGGTTAATGAAATTTGATTTAGATTGACATCGGTTTTAATATGGTTTCTTCTTTTGTTAAGATAATGGGTTAAGAATTAGGTATATAATTATTGTATTGGGAATTTGATTTAAAGGTATTAGATAATTAGTGTGAATTGAAATGGTATGAAATGGTCAAGGTGTAAGTTGTCAAGGGTTCATTTCCAGAGGCCAAGGTTGTTGTGTTTCGACTTCATGTAATGTGCTGATAAGTGTCCTGAGTTATTGAAGTCATGTCACCTTTTGTTATGTATAAGGAATTTGGTTATGGTGTAGTGGAAGAATGTAAATATTCCGAATGCATCTTGTTGTGTAGAAAGGCTCTTCATGAATGTTGTGATTGATTTATTTATTTGTTTGGGATGTTGTGTTGGATTGGACAATGGGGAGACATCGGTATTCATGAAAAAGTATTTTTTTTATGAGTTACTTCATTGGAAGCCATGGAAAATGTATTAAGAGTATGTCTTTGTAATTGAGATGATATGCAAGAAGGTGAATGCCTTGCATTATTACATGTATATGTTCATATCAGAATAATAGTTATGCAAGATGGTTAATGCCTTGCATGGTTCATGTATCATCGTCATCATGATGATGTTTGCTATGTTGTTGAGTAGGGTCTTCTAGATGCAGGTAGGGGAGTGGCTTTCAACGTGGGGCCAGCACCCAAAGTGGCAGTCAGGATTACCCGTTGGAAGTAGATTAATCAAGTGATAACCTAAATAATGAATTAGGGGGTTGGGTAGTTAAACACACTAAACAAGATAAGTGGATGCCTCACTCATGGCTCAAGTGCTTGTTTAGGCTTGAGATGAGATGAGAAGGCCTGGAATGGCAAGATCAACTACCTTGTCCTCATGAAAGGTATGTTGATTCCGCATGAGCAGTGTATGGGGGCCGGGAGTCGGGAGAGGCTGCTAGGACAACCCAAGATGGGGGCCGGGGCCTAGGAAGGCTTACCAGGACAACCCATGACAAGCCATGTGATGACACTTCTCCCTACTGCAGCCTAGCATTCCCTAGTTGTACTCTCCCCATTCGTTATGTGTTGCCTCTGGAAGACAAGTTAAGTTGTGTTGTATTGTTATTGCCATGTGTTGTATTGGTGTTTGGTCGTCCTTTGTTCATGTTAACTCCTAGATCGGGGGGTGGACCTTAGGGTTCCACATGGTCGGGTGGAAGAGCTATTTTATCCATTGGTTATTCCTTGTCGAAGTTCATGTGCAGAAAAGATTTATTCCAGTTTTCAGACAATTGTACTCGTCCCAGTTGATGAAGATTTATGTGTATAATCTTGTACCAGATTTGTGTAACAGAACATTCTTTATGTATGTAATTTTGATGTAGACTAAAAATGGCAATGTAATGATGTCATGATGTACATATGAGTAAGGAAAGCATTTCAGTTATGTATTTAATCTTGTAGATTGTATTACATTAATTGTCGACATGCAATGAGTATGAATAAGTTATTTAATTGTGCTTTGGATTTAGATTAGTTAATGATGTATGTCAAATTATGTTAGTTGGTTTGTAAAGTAATGCAGCCTTGTATCCTAAGAGAATATGTTGTAATTAGTTATGTTAACATTTCTTTGATATCTTAATCATTAAAAAAAAAATGTTCCTGTTTCATGTAGCATAAATGTGTATTTCTTTTAGGTGTTCAAGGCGGGCATTACATCTGGTATTAGAGCAAGGTTTGCTAACAATGGGTACTCTGGGATTTATATTAGCTCATCAAGCTACACTGGTTGTTTAAACTCTGAAGAATATATTCATTCATAGTCCTCGCCTAGCAACCTGAAGATGTTAAGTGGCAAGTGGAATTAGCCTCTGGATCTAGGGTAACAGTGGACTCTTTTGTGTATGGTTGTGAGTTGAAGATAGGTCCCTTATCTACCACAACGGATCTTCGCATTATACCACTAGGATCCTATGACATAGTGTTGGGATGGATGGGTTGGATGCCCATCGTGTAGTGAGGAGACTTCAGCTACTTGGAAGATGCATCCCGAACGCGAGAGCTATATCCATATTTAGTCGCAAGCTTCCAGGAGTAAGCCTGATCCTAGGGGGGAGGATGTAGTGCCCCTCAACTTGTCATCTCTTAGACTGATGTTTGCTTAGACTTTATGATAGTGTCTTAGACCGTAGATGATGGATCTCTTGTTCTCTTGTTACTTTATTATGGACCTAATTGTGATGATAACAGATATTGATGTTGGAATAGGTTATTTTATGCTTTAGAATTTGATAAATAAACTAGATGTTACAGATGTTTGATGTTAATTGCGATATTGGATTGTAAGAGGATTGGAAGATAGTTAATCACTTTATGTTGTTGACTAGTAATCAGATACCTTGTTCAATATAGTTAAATGTTTATTCTAAACGTGAATGGAACAGTGTTGTATTACTCGCTCTCGAGTACCCTACCCCACTACGATTTCCATTCACTATAGGACTGTATGTGGATATATATCTTGTTATGTTTAACCGTGCATTGTTGCAAGAATGCAGGTACTAGGCATCGACTCCACCTGATTACCAGGTCTGAGCGTGCCTTCGCCAATGGATTGGTTGTTGGAGTTAACGTGAGGTCCCTAGTCCGTGTTGTCTAGTTGTCAAGCTATCCTTTTGGTCATTGTCTATCATTCGATCATGACTTGCAGATAGGTAATATTGCACCTTGGAGTCTAACTAGGTTAGAAAGTGTCTAAGTGTGTAAGGTGTCGTTGTGCATTAAATAGAATTATATTACGGAAAGTATAATGTTGATAATTAAATGGATTGATAAAAGATAATATTGGGTATAATGTCGATAATTGTTGATTATTGTTGTAAATAAATTATTATTTTATTAGAAGTATAGTTGTTAAATAAAGATTGTAAGAAATTTTGTATTATTTAATATAATATTATTTACAATAAACATTTAAATAAATAAAATAGTTGTAAGTTATGTTGTAATTAGTGATTTACAACTAAATTAATAAAATAAATTAATATATAGTTGTACAATTATAGATTGTTGTAATGTTATAACTTTATTAAATACAATATGGTTGGTCGGCTATAAAGCAATTAAATGTTGTCGGATTTGTGTGTTAATATTTAAAAAAGAATAACCTCTTGGGATTATTAAATTAAATAAAAGTCTATCTCGAGGAGGGAGATGCACAGGATTACGTGCCGAGTTCCTTGGTAGATGAGAGAGACTGTGTTATAAAAGAAAAGCTTGTAGAGGCAAAGAGGAGAGCATTGCAGGTAGAAGACGAGAGTAGAAGGCTAGGAAAAGAAGCTTGAAACTTCAGCAATTGAAACGAACTCGGCGATTTGATAATCAAGGCCAGGTTCCACTAAATGCCTAATTTCTGAATCTGAACCTGTGTGGTTGATTGCTTCTTTTATTGCTACGAAATTATTTTGGTTAAATGGTTTTCTACTTGTACCTTCTGTCACTTCTGCAAATGTTTATTTTCTGTGGGCGGATTTAGATGCAGATCATTGGGTCTGTAATAAATGGAATGTTCCTTACAATTCTTCCACCATCCTCTAAACCTATTTACTGATTAGTGTTTCTATCTACGATTTAGAAGACTTGATATCCAAGGAGTAGATAAGATCATTGCATTCTCTTTGACATTTATACTATAATCAACAGGTTTGTAATTGTTTCCTAGGTTACATTCGAAGGAGATCACCTTTGTGATGTTTCCATTCGTAGATGCCATGATGTGTTTCTGTATTTCACCATCTCTCTCAGTCATTAGATACATACATCTTACTACAGTTTTTCCTCCTCCACGTTGTATCCTCCTAACAACTTCTATGCATTCGATTAGAAATGCCAAAACATTGCCATGATGAGTGGAATGCTCATTGAACTCTCTTACATGGCATTGACGGTGTATTTCTGCCGATTCTGTAAGTAATCTTAGATCGATCGCGGGAAGTCGTAGGTAACACTGAACCTTGGATGCTATATATTCTCTCAGGCCCGTATAGACATCTTTTTTGAAGCTTTGTTTTATAATATTTTTCTCTCCTGGTCGGAATTATGCGAGAAATAAGTTTTAGTTTGTAGAGAAAGAAATCTTGAGTGTTACGGATATCAATATTGGTTGAGGGGCGAAGGCATCCATGGCTTCGAAGCTTTTGAGAATGATGATGAGGAGTGTGCTGGCGCGGCAAGGTCTTTTACGTAGTAATACCAATTTTATCATGACTCGCTCTTATAGCAATGGAATACCTACTTTGTGATTTTTCAACAGTAGGGCTGTTGTGTAAGGTGATTATTTTTCCTAGAAAATGAAAGGAACGATTGCCTTAGCATAAAAAAAAAAAGGATTTACATAGTCTCTTATTAACAATTTCTCTCTAAGTTTAATAACATCGATGACCATATCAACTGCCGTGGTTAGAAGGGGCGCAGCCAACCTGTGTATGCAAATTCTGGTAATTCCTTGTAGTTTGGTCACTTAAACCTGCGATCATGCTATTGTAATGATCATGTTTTTCTCCTGAGCGCACTTCTGGAGAGGTCCCATGATACCGATCCTAGCACACAAAAAGTTGAAGATTTCCTTGTAAAGATCCATGGCCGTGCTGGTTTCTCATGGAATGCAATGATTACAGTGTTGTATAGAATGGATTCATTGAAAAGATCCACATAAAGCTGTTTCATTGAAAAGTTTCTAGAAAGCTGTTAAGGCTTACAAATGGCCTTTTTAAAAAACCTGATCCCATTTTCCTTCATCAGCGTACAATCTATCTCCGAATAATGCAACATAAACAATATTGTTTTCAGATATTATAATTGAAAATGTTCTGGTAGCATGTAGGCATTTGATGCTATGGAAATAACACGTTAGATGAAATAAGTAGATTAAAAGAATACCTGAGAAGCGCAGGAGTTATTTGCTGGGATTATTTGGCATAGAAGACATGTCCACAAGTGTGAGTAATGTGGATTCCAGTGTGATTGACCTGAGCAGTGACGACAAGGATTCACTTCAGGAGAAAACTCCAACAGAAATACATTTGCAATCATCTATGGGAAATTTAAAAATGAGTGCTCTAAAAATTTGTGTGATACACAAATAGAATAGCCAATTTGTACCTAGATAGTTCAACATGTTGCATTTTCAAGATCAGCTGGTCATGAATTCGACTGGTATTTCCAAGATACCAAACCTAACCTTGACAATAGGATTCAAAGAACTCTACCATCTGTATCTTTAGCTAAGGAACAACATGAAAGTGGATTGGAGCAAGATGGATCGAAGCAATCCAATGGCATTACATATTCTGCTCTTGGTTCACCATCTCATTATGAAAGGTCTGCATGGCAAGCTTTTAGTGAAAATAGATAGTCAGCAAATATTAAATCAGCAAGGAAGGCATACATTGCCAACATCTTCATCAAGGTCAAATTGTCTGGGCCAGCCAGGCCAGGGAATTCAAAACAGCTGCGATACACTTAGAAATCTGCTCAACTATGAGGAGTTTTAGACCTGGCGTTGGGCTGCCTAAAGAAATCTACTGCCAGTCCTTGGATATTAGGAAAGGTAGAAGAAGCTGAGGCAAATTAGGTGAGCATAAGAATAGAAGCAGTCTTTGCGTAGGGACAAATATGGCAGTAGAGGACAAATCTGTAGTTGTAGACGCAACCGTAGACAGCTCACAGACTCTGCACAGGATCTAATGCACTTCACTGAGAAGAAGTCACATTTTGGAGGCAGAAACAGAGTTTTCTTATTTACTTTCCATGCATTAAGATTTATCATTTCAATTCTAGTCTGCAGAGACCCGTCATTGTTAATCTAGAGTAGTTGTGCTTTCTTGTGTGCATTTCATTTGATTGGGTTAGATTAACCCTAAGGAATGTTTATTTTTCTTATAATGTGTTCAATGACCTTGCTATATTAATAGTAGTACTATTAATATCAATGTTATTATTAGTATCATTATTACAATTATAATTATTATTATTATCATTATTGTTATTATTACAATAATAATAATAATAATAATAATTGTTACTATTATTATTATTTCAAAAGTATAGTTGCCAAATAAAATTGGGGATTTAGCATAATGTTGTCATTATGTATTTGATTAATAGAAAATCGTAGTGATTATATATTATGGTTAATGAAATTTGATTTAGATTGACATCGGTTTTAATATGGTTTCTTCTTTTGTTAAGATAATGGGTTAAGAATTAGGTATATAATTATTGTATTGGGAATTTGATTTAAAGGTATTAGATAATTAGTTAGTGTGAATTGAAATGGTATGAAATGGTCAAGGTGTAAGTTGTCAAGGGTTCATTTCCAGAGGCCAAGGTTGTTGTGTTTCGACTTCATGTAATGTGTTGATAAGTGTCCTGAATTATTGAAGTCATGTCGCCTTTTGTTATCTATAAGGAATTTGGTTATAGTGTAGTGGAAGAATGTAAATATTCTGAATGCATCTTGTTGTGTAGAAAGGCTCTTCATGAATGTTGTGATTGATTTATTTATTTGTTTGGGATGTTGTGTTGGATTAGACAATGGGGAGACGTTGGTATTCGTGAAAAAGTATTTTTCTTATGAGTTACTTCATTGGAAGCCATGGAAAATGTATTAAGAGTATGTCTTTGTAATTGAGATGATATGCAAGAAGGTGAATGCCTTGCATTATTACATGTATATGTTCATATCAGAATAATAGTTATGCAAGATGGTTAATGCCTTGCATGGTTCATGTATCATCGTCGTCATGATGATGTTTGCTATGTTGTTGAGTAGGTTCTTCTAGATGCAGGTAGGGGAGTGGCTTTCAACGTGGGGCCGGCGCCCAAAGTAGCAGTCAGGATAACCCGTTGGAAGTAGATTAATCAGGTGATAACCTAAATAATGAATTAGGGGGTTGGGTAGTTAAACACACTAAACAAAATAAGTGGATGCCTCATTCATCCCTCAAGTGCTTATTTAGGCTTGAGATGAGATGAGAAGGCCTGGAATGGCAAGATCAACTACCTTGTTCTCATGAAAGGTATGTTGATTCCGCATGAGCATTGTACGGGGGCCGGGAGTCAGGAGAGGCTGCCAGGACAACCCAAGATGCGGGCCGGGGCCTAGGAAGGCTTACCAGGACAACCCATGACAAGCCATGTGATGACACTTCTCCCTACTGCAGCCTAGCATTCCCTAGTTGTACTCTCCCCATTCGTTATGTGTTGCCTCTGGAAGACAAGTTAAGTTGTGTTGTATTGTTATTGCCATGTGTTGTATTGGCATTTGGTCGTCCTTTGTTCATGTTAACTCCTAGCTCGGGGGGTGGACCTTAGGGTTCCACATGGTCGGGTGGAAGAGCTATTTTATCCATTGGTTATTCCTTGTTGAAGTTCATGTTCAGAAAAGATTTATTCCAGTTTTTAGACAATTGTACTCGTCCCAGTTGATGAAGATTTATGTGTATAATCTTGTACCAGATTTGTGTAACAGAACATTCTTTATGTATGTAATTTTGATGTAGACTAAAAATGGCAATGTAATGATGTCATGATGTACATATGAGTAAGGAAAGCATTTCAGTTATGTATTTAATCTTATAGATTGTATTACATTAATTGTCGACATGTAATGAGTATGAATAAGTTATTTAATTGTGCTTTGGATTTAGATTAGTTACTGATATATGTCAAATTATGTTAGTTGGTTTGTAAAGTAATGCAGCCTTGTATCCTTAGAGAATATGTCGTAATTAGTTATGTTAACATTTCTTTGATATCTTAATCATTTAAAAAAAAAAATGTTCCTGTTTCATGTAGCATAAATGTGTATTTCTTTTAGGTGTTCAAGGCGGGCATTACAAAAACATACCGATGCTCATGGATTCATCATGAGAGTGGTATACTCAAGAGAAAACAAACGTCTTCCAAAATAGATTTCAATGTCAAGAAGCCAAATTATTATCTTGTCAGTGCGAGGATCAAAATATTATTATTTTCAAACATTTTTTCAAGAGATTCATTTCCATGTAAGAATGCTCTTACCTTAGTCCATTCACAATAAATCTAAGTATGTACTTGGTCCTTACTTTGGTTTCTGACCATTTCCTTTCATAGAGAGTAAAATATTCATAGATATAATTAATCCTATCCAAAGTCAGTATATCCAAAATGTCATTAAATAAATTTTCTTCCTTTACTAATTATCCCATCTTCTGAGATATATCATAATTTGTACTGAGTTATCTTTCTAATCCACCTTTAAGTTAGTTTCTCTCCTACATAAGAGGGTTACATTTATTGTTCTCCTTTTCTTCGATCATATTTGATCATAATGAAAATTGTACCGAACTCAAGGTCCAGCTTTTGGATCTTATTATTTATATCCTTAATTTTCTCTCATTTTAAAACCTCCTTTTGATGCTATTAAAATGTCATGACCTTCATGATACATGCTTACAATTCACTTTAAAATTCCATCATCAAATATAATAAAACCTTAGAATCAACTTTATATGTTTGGTTAAAAAAATTTAGGTTCATAGATTCTCCCTTGGTAATCCATGATTATAAAAGTTTCAAGTTACCTTTGAAGTTTACTCCAACATGTGTTAGAATCCAAGAGAAATGATACACCACTATGGATTAGAAGAATTCTATTCTCTTAGTCAATCTGATTACTCAGGAAATAGCTAATCCAGGCTAAAGTGTCCAAAATGGAACATACTAAAATAAAGCCAACCAGGCTCTTCTCTCCTTCGGGCAAACTAGCTCATACAGAACTAGGTCTAGTGGACCCTATCACTTCCCAATATATGTAGTTCAGTCACACTATTCTCTTCACTTGCACTTTCTAAAGAAGCTTCTGCAAAATCAATCAAATCTTTAGTATCAAAAGAAACATCACAAAGTTCAAGCTTAGATCTGATGTTTTCATTTTCTTCTCTTCATGCTACAAGTGACTTCTCCAACTAATTAACACATTCTTTGAATCCTACTACTTCACTCTTCTATAAATTATTCTCCCTTTTCAATTATTTCAAATGTTCTTCAGTTCCTCTATTCTAACTCTTCAAATCTCTCTTCAATATCTTCAATCAATGTCAACTCTACTTTCAGTTCTTCATTTCTCCTTCTTGCATTTTCTAGTTCTTCTTTAGGGGTATCATATTTGTCTTCCCCTAGTTCCTTTATATTTTCTAACAACTCTGAATTACACCTATTTATTTTGCACAATTGTCCTTCGAAAATAATGGCAAAATGGGCCTATACTGGTGAAACAGATCAAAACTTTATCCAATAGGTAAACACAACAGCCATACGAGCTATAAAAGACATGAATCATTATGCCCTGGCCAAAGACTTTTGACTCCTTTGGGATCAATACGGATCCATGAGTCACTTCCTAGAGTGACAGTTTGCCCAAGCACTATGCTGATGATGTCAACTAGGGGATTCATAATACCGACTTGTACACACCTCAATTTTGTCAAATCCAGGTACAAGTAATCCACCCCAAGGATTCTTCTGAGTAGCAGGATACTTCTACTATTCTAATATCATATAAACATTACACTTAAAATGAATACATGCTCAAGCACACACATCAACACTCAAGTGTAAGGTAACAATTCTAGCTGTTATGCATGCCTATTTGCAGAGACTACCAAATCAACAACTCTTCCAACTTTCCATCCATCTCTCTATTTGCAACTGTCGAGTCAATTAGTGCCACCTTAGGGATTGTTATCCAAAAGTAGTGCTAGTATCCCAAAATCGATAGTAGCTTCCCAAACTAGGAGTCCATGAATGACATCAATTTTCCAAAAGTCAATAGATGTCTCTAGTACTCATCCAGTTAGCCATAAAAGCATATAGTCTCACCTCCAAAGGAAACCAACATCATTAATACCTTAGTACCAAGTAATTGAAAAAGAAAGATGGTCTTAGATCCCTCTCAAGGACCCCTCCTCATGTTTCTTGATATCTTGGCCGCGTTTGTTTAATGTGTTATCATCTAATAGGAAGGTATGTAAGAAACACACTCATATATCTAGGGGGATGAATTTATTATGACTATCTCCTACCGGTCCCATTTGCACCCATATCCTTACAATAGAATTCCCTAGGCCACCTACTCCACCATACAACCTACCAGGGGCCCCTCCTAAACATGGTAATTTATAGAAATCATATTACTCCACACATGCCAGTAGTTGCAACAATAAAATGCCTCAAATCAAGAAGGACAAAGTAAAACAAGTCCATAAGTTAAATACTCAATTAGAATACAATAAAACAAGCCAAGTAGAAGTGAAGATCAAAGATAGAAACTATTGCAACATCCCAATTTTAACAGAGAACAAGTCCTTGAGGCAAAAAGGCCATCTCAAAATTAAAATAACTAATTAGCCTAATGAAACAAAACACTGCTAGCTTAACATTTATGTAAAACTTTTAACATAAGAATAAATAATCTAACAATCTCACAAAATTTGCATATTAAAATAACCATGTAGCCTTACAACAATGCCACCTTAGGAATTAGGTGGACTTCTATCACTAAAAGAGATAAATCATACAGTGGTCTCAAACTACCTTGTATATCACCATGTCACACTAAGCATTCCCCTCACAACCTGGAACAACCTTATCATCTTTCTATATAAAAAATCCACATGAATAGTCACATGCCCCCACACAACCTAGGGCATACCATTATGAAAAGATTCATTAAGAGAATCCACATGTCTCACAGTTGTCATGTACACAACTATTGTTGTCTCATTACACATACTATCACTGACATCAAACTATCCACCTCACACTGTAGGGAGGGTTTATCTATGGCCTTATCATTTCCTTTTCTTTAGATGTTTCTCTTCATGTTTATCAATCACTGGATGATCATTAGATACAAAGAGAGGGAATATAATTAACCTTGTATATTAATTCTTACCATGCTTTAGGTTCATGGACCTCTAGGCCTAGTGTTTGAGCCTCTACTCTGATACCACATGTAAGGACCCAACTCATCCTTAACCAAATAATACCAAACTCTAAAGTCAAAAATGTCGAGGAATTAAAAATTTTGATCTAACAGATGCAATAAATGTAAATTCGTGAAAATTTACTATTAATTCTAAGAATTGCTCAATAAATATTATTGTGCTTAGATATCTAGAGCTTAGTTTTCTAAAGTCATAAAGTCCTGAAAAGTTCACCACTGTTAATCCAGTGAAGAGAGAGAGTGCATTTCTCAAGATAACATGCAGGGACAATGGATCAACACATACCTTAAGACATGCATTACATCCTGCATTCATTTCTAACATCTTGCTTTTCCTCTAGATGTATCCTTATCATCTACAAAAAACTAACTAGACAATCTCATGTTAACACAACATAGAAATCACTACACAAAAAAATAAGATCACAATGTTAATTGTAGAAGAACACCTTGCATCTGGGGGACCTGAGTACTGGGGGCATCCTTCGTGGTCTAGACTGCCTACATACCCTGTATCCACGGGATCAAGGCCCCCCTCCTTCAGATGCGACTAACACAGGGAATGCAAATATGTAGTTATGTTTTGAACTATGTTTGCTACAATTGTGATTAGGTATCTAGCCCTTCTTAGGGTTATTCCCTGCCCCAGACAGTACTTCGATAGCTACCACCTACTTGGTTAAACAAGGACGAACATTAGTCCACTACCACAAACACTTAAAGAGGTGTTTGTCAGTTAGCACTAGTGTGGAGGAATCCCTATCAGGCGTCTACTCATGAATCTAATTTTACTTCCTCAAGACAAATTAATTAATTTCATGACTAAGTCAGTACCTGATTCCCTGGTGCTTTCACCAAGATCTGTGAAGGCAAGGTGAGAGCTTATGGTAGATGGGTTTATGGATTAGACTAGTTGCCCTACCTAACATTACAAGTCATCTCCGATTTAGTCTCATGCTGTCAATAAGCCTCATTTTTTTGTGATTGTTTGAAGGGTTTTCTAAATGAGCATTTTAGCCTTAGAACTTAAAAATTCATATGGTAATCATCGTACAATTATTTCAATAGACTTGTCTTTTCCTTTTAGTTAATCTTCTTAATGAGATATCCCAAGAGATTTCCCTTCCTACGGATTTAACTTCGATATGTCCATTATTATTCCCTGACGATTTAGAGGGATAGTGCCAAGATGACATTGTTGCAGCTATGTTAGGCACGAGGTACTTGGTTCAACAGGACAACATTACCCATAAATGTGACACAAAGGTACTGTAAAAACTGAATACTATGATTTGTTTTATGTTTGGATGTTTATTAACAAAGTTTGCCTATCTAATAGAAAAGAAAAACATGCATAATCACTAATAAAGAAATTGACAAAGGAAGGGTACTTCTTTAAAACATAAAGTATAGTAAAGATGCTTGATCATTTCTCTTATATGAAATGAATAAGATTAAAGAAGTTACTTAATCAATTTAATCAATTCATAATTTTGCATAACATAACTAGCAAAGATATTCTATCAATAATGTATATAAATATTTAGTGTTGGTGAAAAACAAAGAAATCTTGATAACTTTTTTGTCATACATCAATAGACTTTATTCCAAAGGTAAAGAATTGATACAATTACTTACATGATCATTACAAACTTAACTTTAATAAAACCAATTAACCTCCATTGTTAAAAAAATTGGACCAATAAATAAGTGGATTATAACAATATATTATAACATCATTATCGTAAGGTACATATTGGGAATATCAATTTTGAGGTTTCAGAGAATGAAATTGCTATGGCTACGGGTCTTTCTACTAAGGGTACGAAGCTATAAAAGAAGCCTAGGGTTTCGGATGCCCAGAACTAGAAACTGTTTCTTGGTGAAGGTGAGGAATTGGTGCCCTATCAGGGTGGTTTTGAGAGAGCCAGACTTCCTAAACCATGGGCAAACATGTGCTATATGGTGATGAAGTATTTCACTCTTGAGGGTCACTTCACCAGGTTCCATTACTATCGTCTTCCTTTGTTAAACCACTTCAAAAGGAATGCTACTATTAGTTTCTCATTCTATCTGCTTTCTTCTCTTCAGCACTCTGTTCAACATGTTAAGAAGATTTTGCTTAAAAAGCCTGATGAAAAGCCTATTTTCCTACATCAAGGGCTTATTCATAGATTATACCAATTTCACTTATCTTTGTCCCCTCCTTCTATTCACCCTCTGGTCTTGAACCCCTTGCTACCTCTATGAAAACTAGTCTTACTACTCGTAAGTTGGTTCTTGAAGGTAATCCTTCTTCTGGTACTCCTAAGTCTATTGTCAAAAATGTTCAAAACCCTCTTTCCAAATCCAAGTTGAAAGATAAAAGATGTCTCTCAGATGTTTCTATGGATTCTAACCGTTTGAAAGAGGACATTGGGGATTCTGGGCCCCCAGAATGATTAGAATCTGGTTAAGGAGGGACCCTCAAGAAATTTCAAAAAAGTCAAACTAGAGGGTAAATTTGTTGTTGTTAGGCAATCTGGTCATATTGCTGGTAAACAGGCTCCTAAGTTGAAGCTGATTGATTACTTTGAAAGCAATTCTAAAGTCTCTACTCATGAGGGGGAGGATAAGTCCAAGAGTGATATTTAGGAGATTGCTATTAAAGATTTGGGTGGTGTTGAAGAGATTGATGGGCAAGAGATTCCTGTGGAGACCTTTGATACTAAAGAAAATATCAGGTTTGAAAATTTTGTTCCCATTGGTGACTGTATGGATGTGGGAGCTACTACTACTCATGTGGAGGCTAATGGCATTGATGATAACACTGGGAATGATGTCCACTCTGTTCCCACTATTGTTCCTACAGACCTTGATTTATTTCAAGAGGATTGTAACAATACTGAAGGTGGAAAGGACTAAATTATTGAGGAAAGTAATCATGTTGATGATTTGTCTTAGTTGAAGGAGTGGGTGGATTTCATGGAGAAGAGGGTTTTTTCTCTTGGCAAGTTCATTATAAGCATGCTTTGCAGGACGACTATGGTTAATCTCTCTCTGCTATAGGAACATGAAGTCCTTACTCATGGTGTCGATGATGATAGGGTTAAGGAATTTGACAATATGTTGGAGTTTCTTTCTAAAGGAGGGGAAGACATCCTTTCCTAGTCTTTCTATGCTTTTTGTTAACTAGATTTTTATTGATAGTTTTGTTTTGTTGTATATCAGTTGTATGTAAGCTATCTGTGGTGGTTCTGGGTCTTTTTGTTATCTGAGCCTCTTTTGCCCTTTTTGGGTTCCGCTTTGTAAAGGTTCAGCCCCTGGTTTTGCTGCCTTATATTATCAAAAACATCATTATCGGATATATCATTTAACTACTGATCTGCTTAACAATGAACTCATAATAATACTTTTCATTGACTTAATCAATTCAAAAAGCATTAGACTTGAAAGATACTTAATTAATAAGGTACATAAAGATCTAGCCTAGTACAATACCAGTAATTATTGATAATTAGATTGTTGAACATAAACATTGTTAAATAGTATAGTACGAGGATCAATTCCTTGCAAAAGCATTTGACTTATTTATATTTCAAAATGGATATGAATTTATGATATTTTAATCTCAATGAGTTTCTCAACTAAAACATTCTAAATGTTAACACTATTAGTCAAACAAGCTTTACTTCTTTTCATAAGTCATATTGGACGAGTCTTTAAAGTTGTTCTAAATCACTAAGTTTTTAATTTTGTACCCTTAAGGTTTAACGATTACTTATACATTCATGATTTATTTCCAATTATGATTCTTACTTCCATCTTATAACAAGGTTAATTGTTATATAACATCATTTGTTGTGTTAATTGAAAATTATAAGGAAACTATAGCTTACCATGTTTATACACAATGTCATATGCTTGTAATTAACTAATCAATATATTTACATTATTTACTACTCAATCCTTGTTATTAAATCGTTATCAAATATATACTATATAATATTATTACTGCACATTTATTGTAACTATTTCTCACTTTACCCAGACATTATATATTTGTTAATTGTCATTAACTAACTACAATTATCACTTATCACAATAATAAACAATACTATACCCACTAAACTATATTTTCCCCTAAAATGTTTTACCTCATAATATATTACTTCCATAATACCCTCTACTTTTCTTCAACATTCCACTTATCATCTCACTATTTCTTAAAATATAAAATTGATTTAGCACACTTTATTTAATCATATCACTAATTGCATTCCATAATTATCAACACATTATATTGTTTCTATAATTCAATGCTTCTTAACAATTATCATCTAAGAAAGTGTAATTATTATTATAAGATGACTCCATTTACAATCATTCACAATGTCTAATCCAACTTTAGCTTATGAATTTCTTATTATAGATCTCTAATAAATCTTTCATCACACATCTATATTTGACCAAGAACTAGTTGATTCAAGATATTTAATCTTTCATCCCACGACTATATTTGACCAAGAACTAGTTGATTCAAGATATTTAACTGGTTACATTAAACGATTTCCCCATGGCCTTCTTGGCATGATTTAGTGAATTTTAGTTAAGCAATAGTTAGTTCTTAGATTTGATCTAGCATAATCATGGCCCTCATGATGCTTCATAACTAAGAGCAATTAATAAAAAAGGGGAATAAATCTAATCATATGCCATGGTTGTTAAATTAAAAGACTCTTATAAATATTGGATTGAAAAACATTTTTTCTAGTGTTAATAATATAATCGAAGGATAAGATGCAAATTAACCACTTCCATTCCTTCTCTACATAGTGGTGTTGATTGAAGCAATTCATATCCACTCTCTTCTCAACCTCATAGTATTATGTAGAGAGGGATAATTAAAGGAGGCACTACACACTCTGCTTATTGCACACAACTCCCCCAACCCCCAAAGTTTACTTTACATATCTTCAATTATTATAGATCTATATTCTAAAGAACAACTTTTATAGATAGGGTGCATGAACTATTTGATAGAATTTTTCAAAGAGATGTCATCTCATGTAATGCAATGATTGCAGGTTCTGCACATAATGGATTTGTTGAAAAGGCTTTAGAAACTTTCAAGCAATTGAAATTAGTAGGTGTAAATCCGAATTGCTCAACCTTTGCCAACGTCCTCCCTACCTGTGCATGAATTTAAGCTTGGGAACAGGGCATGGACATCCATCAAAACATAATGGACAGGAAATTTGTCAAATGTTGTAATAGAAAGTGACCAGGTTGGCATGCATACAGAATGATGAAGCACAGAGAAGGCACAACAATTGTTTGACATAACGCCTCAAGGAGGTGAATTCAAGATTGTAGGTTCTGTACAAAATGGATTTGTTGTAATGTCCTTAGAAACTTTCAGCAAATGCAATTGGTAGGTGTAAAGAAAAATTCATCAAATTTTATTAGCGAATTTCCTGCCTGTGCCAAAATTGAATCTTGGGAATAGGGTATGGACCTCCATAAAAGAAGAATGAAGGATAGATTTTTGTCTAATATTATAGTTGGAAATATTCTGATAGACATATACGCAAAAATGAGAAAGCACAAACAAAGCATGTCAACTGTTTGACAAAATCCTTCAAAGAAACGGTGACTAATAAAATGATTGTAGGATATGCAAAAAATGGATTTGTTGAAAAGGGCTTTTGAAACCTTTAGGAAAATGCAATTGGCAGGCATAAAGCAAAATTTACCAACCTTTTGCTAGTGGCACTCATGAACAGGGTATGGCTGTCCATCAAAGCATAAGATCTTGGGATAGATTTAAATCTTAAATGTGATTGAAGAGAACATTATGTTAATGCATTACAAGTAAGAACAACAATTAATAATCATTATTAACAAGTCCCAATGCAAAACATCACTGACTATAGTTCAAAAATTAAGGTAGTGAAAGCACTCAATATAAATCAAAATTCTACCAGGTTCCAAAATGATAAAGTATCCATTTATTATCATAATAAGGTGAGTTTAATAAACTACTTTAACTTTTCAAACATGATTGAGCTTGTCCTCTAGTTGAGAATGTTGATTATTCCAGTATACCCATTCATTGAAATTTTTCCTCTGTCTAGGATAAACTCATGTAGAGGTTGTTAGACATATCATGAGCTATGATGTTAGTCATGGTGTTGTTTAGCCATGTTTCTAAGATTGTCATGTTGGTATGCAACAATTCATCACAAAGTAGTTGTTTTATCAATGCAAATTAAAGTAATAAATGATCATTTGAAGGGTTTTCTAAATGAGCATTTTAGCCTCAGTACTTAAAAATTCATAGGGTAATCATCATACAATTATTTCAATAGACTTATCTTTTCTTTTTAGTTAGTGTTCTTAATGAGATATCTAAGGATATTTCCATACCTACAGATTTAACTTTGACATGTCCCTTATTACTACCTGATGATTTACTAGGATGGTGCCCAGATACTGTTATTGCAGCTATGTTAGGTGTGAGGTACTTGGTTCAACGTGACAACATTACCCATAAATGTGACATAGAGGTACCATAAAAACTTAACACTGTGATTTGTTTTATGTTTGGATGTTTATTTACAAAGTTTTCCTATCTAATAGAACACAAAAACTTGCATAATCACTAATAAAGAAATTAACAAAGGAAGGGTACTTCTTTAAAACATAATGCAAGTAAAGTATAGTATAGATGCTTGATCATTTCACTTATACATAATGAATAGGATTAGAGAAGTTACTTAATCAATTCATAATTTTGCATAACATAACTAAAAAGATATTCTATCAGTAATGTATATAAAGATTTAGTCTTGGTGAAAAATAGAGAAATCTTGATTACTTATCTGTCATTCATCAAAAGACTTTATTCCAAAGGTAAAGAATTAATACAATTACTTACATGATCATTACAAACTTACCTTTAAATTGAAACCAATAAGGACTTTATAAAAATTGTAAATTAAGATAAATATCTCAACAAGAGGTTTACTTAAAACTCCCTAATTGGGTTTCTACTTTAATAAAACTAATTAAGCTCCATTGTTAATAAACTTGCACTGATAAATAACTACATTCTAACAATAATATTATAACATCATTATTGGAAATCTAGTTTAACTATTGAATTGCTTAACCATGAACTCATAATAATACTTTTCTTTAACCTAATGAATTTGAAAAGCATTAGACTTAAAAAAATACTTAATCAATAAGGTACATAACGATCTAGCCTAGTACAATACCAAGAATTATTGATAATTAAATTGTTGGACATAAAAATTTTTCAATAGTATAGTACGAGGATCAATTCCTTGCAAAAGCATTTGACTTATTTATATTTGAAAATAGATAGGAAGTGATGATATTTGAATCTCAATAATTTTCTCAACTAAAACTTTCTAAATGTTAACACTATTAGTCAAACAAGCGTTACTTATTTTCATAAGTCATATTGGATGAGTCTTTGAAGTTGTCCCAAATCACTAAGTTTTCAATTTTGTACCCTTAAGGTTTGACAATTACTTATACGTTCATGATTTATTTCCAATTATGATTCTTACTTCCATCTTATAACAAGGTTAATTGAGATATAGCATCATTAGTTGTATTAATTGGAAACTATAAGGAAACTATAGCTTAGCATATTTATACACAATGTTATATGCTTATAATTGATTAATCGATATATTTGCATTATTTACCACTCACCCTTTGTTATTAAATCATTATCAAATACACACTATATAATATCAATACCACACATTTATTGTACCTATTTCTCACTTTACCCAAACATTATATATTTTTTAATTGTCATTAACTAACTACAATTATCACTTATCACAATAATAAATAATACTATACCCACTAAATGATATTTTTCCCCAAAATGTTTTACCTTATAATGTATTACTTCCGTAATACCCTCTACTTTTCTTCAACATTCCACTTATCATCTAACTTTTTCTTAAAATATAAACTTCATTTAACACACTTTATTTAATCATAAAACACACAACAACAGAAATGGCATATAGAAAATAGAATATTTCTTTATTTATTTGGACAACTTATTACATTATAGAATCTCAATTACAATCAGAGGAATCAATCCTCCATAGGTTGGAACATACTACCACTACACATCACTAGGATTTGGAATCTTTTGCCTTCTGTAACCCCAAATCTACTAGGGTTTCTATTTTCCCCCCTATTCATGGCTCTATACTTTCCCCCTTAACTCTAATACTACTCATGGTTCCCAAAATAGTCATAAATAGCATTTCTAGTGGCCTCCAGCAAAATTTTGAAATTTACAACTCCCTCCAAAAGTAGGTCAACTTCCAGGAAGCATAACTTTTGATCTGGGTGTCCAATTGATGAACCATTTTAAGTGCTGAGAAGCTCACAATGTGAAATATCATGTGAGAAATTCAGAAATAGATTTTTGTCAACTTTTTAGGAAATTATGGGGTGTTTTAGTGCCTCATATCTCCTTTCATAAATTTTTAGGGGCTTTTTGGAAAACAAAAACTTTAATATCTTTCATCTCACAAATGATCTTTGCCTAATTCCCTTGCCAAAGGTCTTATATTTCAGTTATGAAGCTTTCTATAACTTTTTGCTTCAATCCATCCCAAATGCAAACTTTTCTAAAATGGCAGTTAAACTTTCCAAAACTAGTAGTTTGCTATTTTTACCATTTTGGAAAAATTGAAAGTCCTAGATCATTATTCAGGAGATTATGTAACCAATAACACTAATTATCAAAAGAAATGAAAACAAATACAATGATTTTGAATTAACTTCTTTTTGGGTGATGCAAGATTGCCCTTACACCACTGGATGCTCCTACATTAGACACCTAGGGTAATTTGAGAAGTGATAGGTTGTCACGTCTCAAGTGTTTATTTGAGGAAAACCTCAAAAGTCAACCTCTACCTTAGACAGCCAAGAAGAATCTTCAACAGGACTTCCTTTCCATTTACTAGATATTATTCATATTTCTTGTTCTGAGTACTTCTTCCCACATGGCTATCCAAGATCTCTTCTATCTCGTCTATTGAAGTACATGCCAGAATACTTCACTATTCTTCTATTGGTCCATTGTCTGTGCCACCTTCATGATATTATGTTAAATCAACAATGTTGAACACAAGGGAAATATTGATCCCACTCTGCAGCTCTACCTCATATGCATTTCCTGAATCATGCTTCTTCAGGATTCTACACAATCCAAATTTCTTCATTTTCAACTTATTGTATGTTCCAATTGGGAACTTTCTTTTCTCAAGTGAACCATGACTTCATCTCCTACCTGGAACTCCGTATATCTCCTCTTATGATCTGCCTTAGCCTTGTACTAAATATTCATCTTATTAATGTGCTTTCTCACCTCTTCATGCAAATTCTTCAGATGTTTTGCAAAGTCTTCAGCTTTAGCACTTGTCTTTTCTCCTTTGTCCAGCTTCCTTAACTCAGAAGCATTTCTTGAGATATTGTGATATACAATCTGGAATGGTGATTTATACGCACTCCTATTGACAAAATTGTTGTAAGAAAATTCTACTTGTGGTAAAATCAAATCCCATCCCTTGGGCTTATCTCCTACTAAGCATCATAGCAGGTTACTCAAACTCTAATTCACCACTTCCATATGTCCATGAGTCTGTGAATAGTGTACAGAACTAAACTTCAAATCTGTCTTCAACTTCTTCCACAATGTCCTCTAGAAATAACCATCAAACTTGGTAGCTTGATCTAAAACTATGCTCTTTGGTAGACCGTGTAATCTCACAAACTCTAAAAAATAATTCAACAATATGATCAACATCATTAGTCTTCTTGCAAGGAATGAAATGTTTCATCTTCAAGAATCTACCCACCACCACAAAAATGGAATCATCTCCTCTTTGTGTCCTTGGTAAACTAAGAATAAAATCCATACTAATATCATCCTATGGCTTCTCCGGTATATGTAGTGGCGGATATAGACCTGTATTCTGACTTGCTCCTTTCACCATCTGACATACTCTATAGCTCTACACAAATTTCGTCACATCTTGCTGCAACTGTGGCCAACTACAATTATCACTTATCACAATAATAAACAATACTATACCAACTAAATGATATTTTTCCCTAAAATATTTTACCTCATCATGTATCACTTCCGTAATACCATCTACTTTTCTTCAACATTACACTTATCATCTAACTTTTTCTTAAAATATAAACTTCATTTAACACACTTTATTTAATCATATCACTAATTATGAAGGAGGTAAATCATAAAACACACAACAATAGAAATGGCATATAGAAAATAGAATATTTATTTATTTATTTGGACAACTTATTACATTATAGAAGCTCAATTACAATTAGAGGAATCAATCCTCCATAGGTTGGAACATACTACCACTACACATCACCAGGATTTAGAATCTTTTGCCTTCTGTAACCCCAAATCACTAGGGTTTCTATTTTCCCCCCTATTCATGGCTCTATACTTTCCCCCTTAACTCTACTACTACTCAGGGTTCCCAAAATAGTCATAAATAGCATTTCTAGTGGCCTCCACCTAAATTTTGAAATTTACAACTCCCTTCAAAAGTAGGTCAACTTCTGGGAAGCATAACTTTTGATCTAGGTGTCCAATTGATGAACCATTTTAAGTGTCGAGAAGCTCACGATATGAACTATCATGTGAGAAATTCATAAATAGATTTCCATCAAATTTTTAGGAAATTATAGGGTGTTTTAGTGCCTCATATCTCATTTCATAAATTTTTAGGGGCTTTTTGGAAAACAAAAACTTTAATATCTTTCATCCCACAAATGATCTTTGCCTAATTCCCTTACCAAAGGTCATATATTTCAGTTATGAATCTTTCTATAACTTTTTGCTTCAATCCATCCCAAATGCAAACTTTCGTAAAATGGCAGTTAAACTTTCCAAAACTCATAGTTTGCTATTTTTGGCACTTTGGAAAAATTGAAAGTCCTAGATCATTATTCAGGAGATTATGGAACTAGAAACACTAATTATCAAAAGAAATGAAAACAACTGTAATGATTTTGAATTAACTTCTTTTTGGGTGATGCAAGATTGCCCTTACACCACTGGATGCTCTTGCATCAGACACCTAGTGTAATTTGAGAAGTGATAGGTTGTCACGTCTCAAGTGTTTATTTGAGGAAAACCTCAAAAGTCAACCTCTGCCTTACACAACCAAGAAGAATCTTCAACAAGACTTCCTTTCCGTTTACTAGATATTATTCATATTTCTTGTTCCACGTACTTCTTCCCACATGGCTATCCAAGATCTCTTCTATCTCGTTTGTTGAAGTACATGCCAGAATACTCCACTATTCTTCTATTGGTCCATCGTATGTGCCACCTTCATGATATTATGTTAAATCAACAATGTTGAACATAGGGGAAATATTGATCCCACTCTACAGCTCTACCTCATATGTATTTCCTGAATCATGCTTCTTAAGGATTCTACACAATCCAAATTTCTTCATTTTCAACTTATTGTATGTTCCAATTGGGAACTTTCTTTTCTCAAGTGAACCATGACTTCATCTCCTACCTAGAACTCTGTATATCACCTCTTATGATCTACCTTAGCCTTGTACTAAATATTCATCTTATTAATGTGCTTTCTCACCTCTTCATGCAAATTCTTCAGATGTTTTGCAAAGTCTTCAGCTTTAGCACTTGTCTTTTCTCCTTTGTCTACCTTCCTTAACTCAGAAGCATTTCTTGGGATATTGTGATATACAATCTAGAATGGTGATTTACACGTACTCCTATTGACAAAATTGTTGTAAGCAAATTCTACTTGTGGTAAAATTAAATCCCATCCCTTGGTCTTATCTCCTACTAAGCATCATAGCAGGTTACCCAAACTCCAATTTACCACTTTCGTATGTCCATGAGTCTGTGGATAGTGTACAGAACTAAACTTCAAATCTATCTTCAACTTCTTCCACAATGTCCTCTAGAAATAACCATCAAACTTGGTAGCTTGATCTGAAACTATGCTCTTTGGTAGACCATGTAATCTCATAAAATCTCTAAAAAATAATTCAACAATATGATCAACATCATTAGTCTTCTTGCAAGGAATGGAATGTTTCATCTTCAAAAATCTATCCACCACCACAGAAATGGAATCATCTCCTCTTTGTGTCCTTGGTAAACCAAGAATAAAATCCATACTAATATCATCCTATGGCTTCTCTGGTATAGGTAGTGACTGATATAGACCTATATTCTGACTTGCTCCTTTCACCATCTGACATACTCTATAGCTCTACACAAATTTTATCACATCTTGCTGCAACTGTGGCCAATAATAATTTTCACCAACAATAGCAATGGTCTTATCTCAACCAAAATGTTTGGCCAATCCTACACTATGCTTCTTTTTAATCAGGTTCTCTCTCGTGGAACTCCTTGAAATGCACAACTGGCTTCCTTTAAACAAAATGCCATCTTGGATTATGAAATCCAACCATTTTGTCCTGCCTAAAGTAATAGGTTCCAGATAATCTTTCCAAGCCTCTACAATCTATGGATCTTTAGGATACAAACTTTTGAGCTCATCGAACCCAACATCCTCTATCTTTGTTTTTGTCAACAAATTTTGCCTTCTCCTCAAGGTATCTATAACTCTGTTGGACTTCCCACTCCTATGCTTCAAAACAAAAGCATAACTCTGCAAAAGCATAACCCATTTTAAGTGCCTCTAGTTCAACTTTCCTTGACTATTAAGATACTGCAAAGCCTGATGATTAGTATATAAAACAAACTCTTTTGGAAACAAATAATGTCTCCATTTCTTCAAAGCCTAAACTATTGCATAAAATTCCTGACCATAAACAAAATACTTTTTCTTGGCATCATTAAGCTATTCACTAAAATAGGCAATGGGCTTACCTTCTTGACTCAAAATAGCTCCTATAGCACTAACATTAGCATCACAATCTACCTGAAATACCTTATTAAAATATGGAAGTGACAAAATAGGTTGCTCTGTGACTTTCTACTTCATTGTATCAAATCTTTTCTCTGCTCCTTTAGTCCATCTAAACTCTTTTCTATCCCCTCTCATTGACTCAATTAGGGGTGCACAAATGCTAGTAAAATTCATGATAAACTTTCTATAAAAACTTACCAAACCATGAAAATATCTTACCTCTGTAGTACTCCTCGATGTAGGTCATTCAGTGATAGCCCTTACTTTTAGTGGGTCCATCTTAAGACCTTCCTCTAAGACAACAAATCCTAGGTATACCAACTCCTTCTTTGCAAAACTACATGTCTTCAAATTAATCAACTTCTCCTCCCTCGGCTTCTCTAGAACTCTTGTGATATGCATTAGATGCTCATCCCAAGTCTTACTGAAGATCAAAATATCATCCAAACAAACAATAACAAAACTTCCCAAAAATTATTTCAGTACCTCATTCATGAGCCGCATGAATGTGCTCGGTGTGTTGGTTGGCCCAAATGACATGACTAAATATTCATACAAACCCTCCTTTGTCTTGAAGGCTATCTTCCATTAATCTTCTTCTCTGATTTGGATTTGGTGATACCCACTCTTTAGGTCAGCCTTTGTGAAGTACTTGGATCAACTAAAACAATTCATTATGTCATCCATTCTTGGTAATGGAAACCTATACTTGATCGTGATCTTATTTATGGCTCGAGAATCTATACACATTCTCCACTCTCCATCTTTCTTTGGTGCTAGTACTACAATTACCACACATGGACTCAGGTTCTCCCTTGTCAGTTCCTTCCTTAACAATTTGTGAACTTATCTACTCAACTCTTCATTCTCTGTTAGAGTCATTCTGTGGGTTTCCTTATTTGGAAATTGGTGTTAGTATCGAATCCATTTGATGACATATCTTCCTCACTAGTGGTAAACCTTTGGGTACATTATCAGAGATAATGTCCTAAAATTCTTCCAATATCTATGAAACTTCTGCTGGTACATCTTCACATTTCTCTTGACTAATCTAAGGAATCAATGTAAAGTAATGACGCTCATGCTTCATACCCTCCAAAAATTTCCTAAAATCTACCAAGCAAATTCTGGTAGTACTACATACCTTTTCTTCAACTTCGTTTAAGGGCTTCAACTTATGACAAACTTCATCCTTTGTTCAAGAATATGTGTTTACATGGCCATCATGGACAATGCTCCTATCATACTGCCATGGCCTCCCAAACAACATATGACATGCATCCATTGGTATTATATCACACATCACCTCATCATGGTAGTCCCCAATCTTGAACTTCACTAAACATTGCTCATTGACCAAAGCTCTGTGGTCCTTTTGCAATCGTGCAATCCAATGTGGATGTGGATGCTTTCTTCTTGTCAACTTCAACTTGTCAACCATCTCCTCTAAAAGAAGATTGTCAGTACTTCCACTGTCAATAATAATATCACAACACTTACCTTCACATTTGCACCTTGTGTGGAATAAACTCTTCCTCTAATGGGGTTATTTCTCCTCATTCAACAAAGTTCTTCTGACAACTAGGGTTTCTCCCCTTCTAGCATCTTCAGAATACTCAGACTACGCGTCTTCATCTACATGTGCAACTCGTGGATTACCTTTAGGTCTTCTATTTGTCCGTAATGTTTCAGACACTTGTATGCTCAATGCCCTTCTTCTCCACATTGGAAATAGGTTCCTCTAAAACCTCCTCTTCTGGGCCCTTGCCCAGGTTTGCCCGTTCCTCTTTCTCTTTGCTCACCATTGTTCTAGTCATGAAGGTGGTAGGCATTACCCCCTCTTTGATTTAAATTGGTACTAGTTTCTTCACTTTTCTTTTGGTCTTCATTACGGCCTCCCTAGGATCTTCTACTAGTCCTTCTACATTGATCTCTTCCCCTTTGCTTGCTATCGAATCTTTTATTTAGCTTCTCTTCCACATTTAGGGAAAATTGGTATGCATCTTCTATGGTGGTCATTTTGACCAGGCTCAACTCCTCTTGAATACTTGGCCTCAACTCATTAATGTAATTGGATACATTCTCCTTGTTGGTCTCTACATGGTGTGTCCTAATAGTAATCTTATAAAACTCTTCTATATACTCCTTAACAGATTTGTTACCTTGCCTTAGTCCTTGAACCTTCTTG
Source organism: Cunninghamia lanceolata (assembly GCA_027924645.1). Lineage (NCBI taxonomy): Eukaryota > Viridiplantae > Streptophyta > Pinopsida > Cupressales > Cupressaceae > Cunninghamia > Cunninghamia lanceolata. Next base: position 3,524,304 of record BSBN01000149.1, on the reverse strand, counting down.
AGCAACTCCATCTCAAAGTCCATAGGAATGAACTACTTCTTCAATTTCTCTAGCATCTGATCCCATCTAGTGATCTTTCCTTTTCCTCTTCTAATCCTCTCTAATTGACCTCCTTCCACCAAAACTGGTGTTGCCCTTCAACTTTGTTTTTGCAAACTTGACCCGGTTTGGGTCCTCCACATCTTCATACTTGAAATACTCCTCCATGTCATTGATCCAATCAATAAGCAATTCTAGATTCAAATCTCCAGAATATGTAAAAACTTTGATCCTGGGTCTCTTTATGATCTTTGAAATTGCTCTCAACAACCTAACTTTTGCAAGATCTCCTGCAGCTTCATGTTCTTCCTTAGATAGCTCTTCTTCAACTTCATCTTCGCTTTCTTCCCTTGTTCTTAGCTCCAATCCTATTCGTAGCTCCTCTTGTAATGCATCAATTTGCCTTTGCGAGGCTCTAAAACCCTCTTTTGTCCAAGCATTCCTTCCAATATAATTTCCTCATGCAAGCATCTTGATCTCCACAGCAAACCCACAAGCACAGGTCCTAGTGCAAACTGCCTCATGGTTGGTGATCTACCTACACACTCAGGAACCCTCACTCTGAGACCACTTGATGAAGGGGGTAAATCATAAAACACACAATAGATATGGAACACAGAAGATAGAATATTTCTTTATTGATTTAGACAACTTATTACATTACAGAAGCTCAATTACAGTTAGAGGAATCAATCCTCCACAGGCTGCAACACACTACAGCTACACATCACTAGGCTCTAGAATCTTCTACCTTCTATAACTCTAAATCAGATAGGGTTTCTGTTTTTCCCCCTATTCTTTACTCTACACTTTCCCCCTTAACTCTACTACTACCCAGGGTTCCCAAAATAGTTATAAATAGTAGTTTTGGTGGCCTCCAGCTAAATTTTAAAATTTGTAACTCCGTCCAAAAGTAGGTCAACTTCCAAGAAGCATAACGTTTGATCTGGGTGTCTGATTGATGAACCGTTTTAATCACTGGAAAGCTCATGATGTTATCTATCATGCCAGAAATTCATAAATAGATTTCCACCAACTTTTCAAGATGTTATGGGATGTTTTAGTGCCTCATATATCAATTCAAAAAATTTCAGGGGCTTTTATGAAAACAAAAACTTTAATATCTTTCAGCTCACAAATGATCTTTTCCTGATTCCTTCACCAAAGGTCTTATATTTTAGTTATAAAGTTTTTGGTAACTTTTTGCTTCAATCCATGCCCAAATGCAAGCTTTCTTGAAATGGTAGTTAAACTTTCCAAAACTAGCAGTTTGTTATTTTTAACAATTTTGAAAAACTAAAAGTCCTACATCATTATTCAGGAGATTATGGAACCATAAACACTAATTATGGAAAGAAATGAAAACAACTACAATGATTTTGAATTAACTTCTTTTTGGACAATGCAAGATTGCCCTTAGACCACTGGATGCTCTTGCATTAACTAATTGCATTCCATAATTATCAACACATTATATTGTATCTATAATTCAATCCTCCTTCACAATTATCATGTCAGAAAGTGTAATTATTAATATAAGACAACTCTATTTACAATAGTTCACAATGTCTAATGAAACTTTAGCTTAGATATTTCTTACTATAGATCTCTAACAAATCTTTCATCACACATCTATATTTGACCAAGAACTAGTTGATTCAGCATATCTAACTAGTTGCATTAAGAGATTTCCCCATGACTTTATTGGCATGATTTAGTGAATTTTAGTTAGGCGATATTTGGTTCTTGGATTTGATCTACCATAATCATTTCCCTCAAGATAATTCATAACTAAGAGAAATTAATAAAGAAGGAGAATAAATCTAATCATATGCCGTGGTTGGTAAATTAAAAGACTCTTATAAATCATTGACTTAAAAACATTTTCCCTGCCATCCATAATATAATCTAAAGATAAGATGCAAATTAACAACTTCCATTCTTTCTCTACATAGTGGTTGTTGATTGAAGCAATTCCTATCCACTCTCATCTCAACCTCACAGCATTACGTAGAGAGGGATAATTGAAGGAGACACTACATACTCTTCTTATTGCACACCCCCCCGAAGGTTTCTCTACATATCTTCAATTATTGCAGATCTGTATTCTCAAGAATAAATTTTATTGATAGGGCACATGAACTATTTGACAGAATGTCTCAAAGAGATGGCATCTCATGTAATGCAATGATTGCATGTTTTGCACATAATGGATTTGTTGAAAAGGCTTTATAAACTTTCAAGCAATTGAAATCAGTAGGTGTAAAGCCAAATCCTTCAACCTTTGCCAATGTCCTCTCTGCCTGTACCCCAATTTAAGCTTGGGAACAGGGTATGGGCATCCATCTAAACATAATGGAGGGGAAAATTGCTAGATGTTGTAATTTTAAGTGATCTGGTTGGCATGCATGCAAAATGAGGAAGCACATAGAAGGCATGGCAGCTATTTGACAGAATGCCTCAAGAGGTGAATGCAAGATTGTAGGTTTTACACAAAATGGATTTGTTGCAAAGGCCTTAGAAGCTTTTAGCAAATGTAATCAGTAGGTGTAAAGGAAAAATCCCCAACCTTTAACAACAGCTTCCCTGCCTGTGCCAAAATTGAATCTTGGGAAGAGGGTATGGACCTCCATAAAAGGAGAATGGAAGGGGGGATTTTTGTTAGATACTATAGTTGGAAATATTCTCGTAGAGATATAGGCAAAAATGAGAAAACACAAACGAAGCATGTCAATAGTTTGACAAAATCCCTCAAAGAAATAGCGACTCGTAGAATGATTGCAGGATATGCACAAAATGGATCTATTGAAAAAGGCTTTTGAAACCTTTAGGCAAATGTAATTTGTAGGCATAAAGCCAAATTTCCCAACCTTTTGCAAATGACACTCAGGAACAGGGTATGGTCGTCCATCAAAGCATAAGATCTTGAGATAGATTTAAATCTTAAATGTGATTCAAGTAAACATAATGTTAATACATTACAAGTAATAATAGCAATTAATAATCATTATTAACAAGTCCCATTAATGATATTAATCTGATATGTAGTCTACATATCATACTTTGATTCATGTCATAATTAGCTTTTCTATATAGATTCTTACATTCTTTTTTTTTCCTTGTTTACCATGTTCCATGCTTTCCTAAACTTCTCATTTTATATATTCCAAAACAATCTCAAAACTAAGGGAGGTTTAGATATTCTAGTTGCGAATACTTTGGTATGCAAATGAGGAAACAACGTCAAGGCATGCGAAGTCTTTTTCTCTGGTCTTTCAGCTCTAAAAAGATGGGAATTAACTCATCTTCTTTCTCCATCTAAAACAAACAAACAAACAAATAGCCACAATAAAAGATTCAAAATGGGCTTTTATTCAATCAAAACATGTATAGAGTATCACTCAGATTTCAAATGTATTAGTTATTAATCATTGATAGTTTCCACTCTTTTCATGAATGATCAATGCAGAGATATTTTTCTTGCTTGTACTATCATGTAACAACTGTAAAAATGTATGTTTTGGCAATCATGTATAATTTCTTTGACTTGTGTGTGTTCTCATTGGAATTTAATTTTGTTCATGATTGAAATTAATTCTATTTTGACTGATTTCAAATTTTAATCAATTATTTATAGCCTATATTGTATGAATGAAATTGACAGATTCATTTCAGAGAGATTAGAAATATATGACGAGAAATTTGAGCAACTTTAGACTATGTATATAATCATAAGGGAATAAAATCTCTTTTACATAAACCTAGATTTGTTATAATAACAATTATAAGGGAACAAAATTTTTTTTACATAAATCTAGGCTAGTTAAAGAACATATCAAACTACTCATCAATTATTTTAAGACATTTCATCAAAATGAGCTCAAATTTACACAAAATTAGGAAAAGAGGAATGTTCTTACAATTTGTTGTGTGTCCCTCCTTCCTCCATCCATGTTATTTATAGAAAAATTCAACCCTTATCGAAGAAAATTCAAGTCTTTGAGTCAAGTCTTCTAAATAAGTGCTTCTTTTCCATTTTCCAAATTGCCATAAATTTTAGTGGAAAAGGCCTCATTTAAATTTAAATGTTTTCTTTTAAATTTCTCATTTGTCATAAATTCATGTGGAAACTTCCAATTATCAATAAGTTTTATTGACTTGGAAAATGAGGAAGTTGAAATTCTAGAAGCGTACCCTTTTTTTTATTTAGTTTATTTATTTAAAATTCTAAATTGTGTCAAATAAAAATTCATTTATTCTTATTCTTATTTTATTTTTTATGATGACTTGACATTATTTAGAAGGGTCCTTAATATCCTTTTATGTGTGTTAGTAATATAAAAGATATGATTTGAATAATAAAATGCACATCATTAGACTTTAAAGTAAAAAGTAATTAATTATGCATAGCATGATATGATAACTCTAATCAAACTTGGAGCTCTAAGTATCATATGTTCGAGGGGTAGAAGTATGTCATGATATACTTCCCCCTGAAACTTTGCATCATCCCGATACAAAACATCACTAACTATAGTTCAGAAATTAAGGTAGCGAAAGCACTCAATATAAATCAAAATTCTACAAAGTTCTAAAATGATAAAGTACCCATGTATTATTATAACAAGGTGATTTTAAGAAACTACTTTAACTCTTCAAACCTTATTGAGCTTGTCCTCTAGTCAGGAATGTTCATTATTCCAATATACTTGTTCATTAAAATTTTCCTGTATCTAGGATAAATACTTGCAGAGGTTGTTAGACATATCATGTTATGATGTTAATCATGGTGTTGTTTAGCCATGCTTCTAAGATTGTCATGTTGGTATGCAACAATTCATCACAAAGTACTTGTTTTATCAATGCAAATTAAAGTAAGAAATGATCATAAGTTACCAAAGATGCCATTTTAAAATCATTACTTCATCATGCAAGCAACTTCCTCGTAATTATATTTGGGGGCCTTTTTAAATGCAACAATAAGTCAATAAGTGTATAAAAATAAAGGAATAAATCTAACTTGCAAGAGTGTCATCATTAAGCACCTTATAACTTCTTCACAATTATCATAGAATGGATCCATTGAATCAAACATGTGTCATTATCTTGAACTCTACATGTGAAATAATTAAAGTAAAATAGCAAACGAAAGTCTTCCAAAATAGATTTCAATGTCAAGAGGCCAAATTATTATCTTGTCAATGCGAGGATCAGAATATTATTATTTTCTAACGTTTCTTTAGGATATTCATTTTGATATAAGAATGCTCTTACCTTAGTCAATTCACAATAAAGCTAACTACACTTTCTCCTTACATTGGTTTCCGACCATTTCCTTTTATAGAGAATAAAATATTCATAGATATAATTAATCCTATCCAAAGTCAACATACCCAAAACATCATTAAATAAATTTTCTTCCTTTACTAATTATCCCATCTTCTGAGATATATGATAATTTATACCAAGTTACCTTTCTAATCCACCTTTAAGTTAATTTCTCTCCTGCATAAAAGGGTCACATTTATTGTTATCCTTTTCTTCAATCATACTTGATCATAATGAAAATCATACTGAACTTAATGTCCAACTGTCAGATCTTATTATTTATATCCTTAATTTTTTGTCATTTCAAAACCTCCTTTGATTCTATTACAATATCATGACCTTGATCATAAATGCTGGAAATTCACTTTAAAATTCGTTCGTCAAAGATAATAAAACCTCATAATCAACTTTCTATGTTCAGTAAAAAAATAGGTTCATAGATTCTCCCTTGGTAATCCATCATTATGAAAATTTCAAGTTACATTTGAAGTTTACTCCAACATGTGTCAAAATCCAAGAGAAATGATACACCACTATAGATTAGAAGAGTTATATTCCCTTAGTCAATCTGAGTACTCAGGAAATATCCAATCTGGACTAAAGTGTCCAAAACAAAACATACTAAAATAATGCCAACCGAGCTCTTCTATCATTTGGGAAAACTAGTTCATATAGAACCAGGTCTAATCCACCCTATCCCAATATATGTCATTTAGTCACATTGTTCTCTTCACTTGCACTTTCTATACAAGCTTCTAAAACATCACTCAAATCATTAGTATCACAAGAAACATCACAAAGTTTAGGCTTAGATCTCAATTTTTCATTTTCTTCTCTGCATGCTATGATTGACTTCTCCAACTAATTAACATGTTCTTTGAATCCTACTATTTCACTCTTCTATAAACTATTCTCCCTTTTCATTCTTTCAAACTTTCTTCTATTCCTATGTTCCAACTCTTCAAATCTCTCTTCAATATCTTCAATCAATGTCAACTCTACTTTCAATTTTCATTTCTCCTTCTTGCATTTTTTAGTTCTTCTTCAAGCGAATCATATTTGTCTTCTCCTAGTTCCTTTGTCTTTTCCAACAACTCTGAATTACACCTTTTATTTCACACAATACTCCTTCCAAAATAATGGCAAAACAGGCCTATACTGGTCAAACAGATTAAAACTTTATCGAATAGGTAAACACAATAGCCATATGAGCTAAAAAGGATAAGAATCATTATGTTCTGGCTATAGAATTTTGAATCCTTTGAGATCAATATGGGTCCATGAGTCACTTCCTTGAGACGACAGTTTGCCCTTGAGCACTATGTTGAGGATGTCAACAAGGGGATACATAATACTGACTTTTACACACCTCATTTTCATCAAAGCCAAGTACAAGTAAGCCACCCAAAGGATTATTCTAAGTACTAGGGGACTTCTATTATTCTGACATCATATAAACATTACACTTAAAATGAATACGTGCTCAAGCACACACATCGATACTCAAGTGAAAGGTAACAATTCTAACTATTATGCATGCCTATTTGTAGAGACTGCCACATCAACAACTCTTCTAACTTTCCATCCATCTCTCTCTTCGCAAATGTCACATCAATTAGCACCACCTTAGGGCTTGTTATCCAAAAGTAGTGCTATCATTCCAAAATTAATAGTAGCTCCCCAAACTAGGAGTCCATGAATGACATCAATTTCCCAAAAGTCAATAGTTATCTCTAGTACTCATCTAGTTAGCCATAAAACCATATAGTCTCACCTCCAAAGGAAACTAATATCTTTGACACCTTAGTACCACGTAACTGAAAAAGAAAGATGGTCTTAGGACCCTCTTAAGGACCCCTCCTCACATTTCTTGATACCTTGATCACATTCGTTTAAGGTGTTATCCTCCAAGAGGAAAGTATGCAAGAAACACACTCATAGATCTAGGGCGGATGGATGGACTATGACTATCTCATACCATTCCCATTTGCACCCCCATCCCTAAAATAGAATTCTCTAGGCCACCTACTCCCCCAAAAAACCTACCACGGCCCCTTCTGAACATGGCAGTTTACATAAATTATTAGAATTAAGGAACACTGAGAGGGGGGGTGAATTAGTGTTCTACAAAACTTCTTAGATTCTTCCTTAATTAATTTGCCACATACATTCAAAAGAAAGAAGCATGAACATAAGAACAGAAATAGCAAGATCATAACACATGAACATCGAGATTTTTAATTCAAAACTCAGTTAAGGGAAAAACCACAGTGGGGGTTAACCCACAAGAAATTATACTCTGTTACAAGTATGGCTAACACTTAGTGAAAACTCAGTTACAAGTATGGCCTTTAGCTCTTTAAGCCCATCATCTGAGTCTGTCTTTTCTTTATCCTCCTTTTCCAAATTGTCATATGATCTCTTTGACTTTACTTTAGTTCTTTTCTTTTCCTTACCAGATTATATGTCTTTCAATTTCTCAAATTTGGCAGGTTTTTAGGGAATATGGGCAGCAATAGAGCTCCTAGTAGTCCTTGGTGTGGAGGATTCTACTGGAGTACTTCCTTGTTTCTTATCCTCCTTTTCCTTCTTAGCCTTTTATATTCTTTCTCTATTCTGCTTCACAGCTTCCTTAGTTATGACAATTCTTTCAGCATAAATTTCCACTTGCTTCTGAACTTTCCTTTTAATCTCTGGCTTCCGAAGCTCAACATGTATCTTTTCACCAAGTTCTTTATAAGTCCCAAACCTCTCAACAGAGTCATCCTTGGGTTTTCTCAAGAGATTTTGAGTGTACATGTCAAAAATCTTCTCATCAACCTCATAACCCATAGGCATAACCCAGACAGTTCTGGGTTCTACAACTTCCATTAGGCACTGATCATTGTCCACCATGAAACATATGTCATTCTTGTATTTATCAACAACTTATTTAGGTTTTCTTTCCCTAGAATGCATCATACTCTAATTTTTTTTTTTAAGTATCCCCAGATTGTAGTTTTTTTGTGCATTAAAGTCTCCAATGCTATGTAGATGCTCTCTTATCAGAGTAGTAGTTGGCATGTCACTAGTCTAGTGTACACCTTTTACTCTAGGTACTTCATTCATGAAGTGGAAGAATAAAATATAACTAAGGAACCATATTTGAATGTATTTTTCTTGTCCTTCTTGATTTTTCTCAAGTTCTCAATCAGTTGGTTCTGTAACAACTCACATAGGTCATAATCTGTATTTTTTTTCAACATTGGGTATGTAGCATATATGGCAATTTCAGACACAGAATTCTCCCTGCTGGAGTGATAAATCTTGTAACCAATTACCATAGAATCAAACTTAACATCTAAATCAATAATATCATTTATGGTCATTACCCTCTTGTCAAACTTGGCACCGGTTGCAGCAGTAACAGTCTAGTTTTTAATAGATTTTAACATGGGTAAACCAATGGTTGAATTTAACCTAGTTACAATCCTAATAACATCCTTTGTAATCTTGAAGGGTTTTAATATCTATATGAACTCATCATGCATTCGGCTCAACATGTATCGAACCCATTCACTCTCATCAAATGTCAAAAATTCAATGACATGTAGAAAATGTTTTCTTTCTAGGACTTTATATTCTAGTTTTAATTCATAGTTATCATCCTTTAGGAAGTTGTCAAATAAATCTAGCAATTTCAGATTCCCAAATTCATCTATGCTACAATGGATGTATGCCCTAATATCCTCAACATGCAGTACTCCATATGGGACACTAGAAAATGCTTCTAATGGTTCGACTTCAACTGACTTGTATGGATGCTTCTTAAATTTTAGCTGGGGCCTTTCAGTAATATTAACAACAAGAGGAGTAGCCATCTCTAAAAATTACAAGTTTAAATCTTTAGAGAAAAATACCTTTTTCTTCTGCAGAGTTAGGGTTAGCTGATGAATTTGCTGGTCAAATTCGTTCTTCATACTTCAAATCTCTAGATTTTTAGCTCAGATGCTCTTCTTCTTGTTCTCTCTGAATGCAAAGTGATTCAAATGCTTGAATGACTTTTTATCATCTGCAAAACCTAATTTGTCATTGTAATAAATGTGGTGCCCTAACTTCATCTGGTTACTTTATTTCTTGATGTAGTTTCTCATGAATCACTCTGCAAATTGTCATATCCACTTCTTTTTTTTCAAAAATCCTTCCAAATGATCTATAATAACCCAAAATATTTTCTCTCATTGTGCCAAATTCAAGTACCCACTTATTAGCTGGGGGAATTTGATTTTCAACGCAGGTCCCCCTGAGCTAGAGCTCCTAATTCAACTCCTGGAGGGATTACCAGCACCGGATTCTAGTGCAGACCCATCACAATTATTCATTTCACCTTTCTTGACCCATGTTAAGTTCATTTCATTCTAGATTTCATTCACATCAACTTTGCCCTTGACTTTATCTTGCCTCTGCTCATTTACTTTTTTGTTTACTGGACCTCTTCTTTTATTATTCCTACTTTTAGAGAATCTTGCAATATGACCAGATCTATTGCAATTAAAGCACGCAACATATCTTTGCTTATTTACTTGATTTCCTCTTGATCTGGATTGATTAGCCATGTGTCCAAAGCCATTGCAAGAAAAATAGTAGCCATTGAAAGTATTGTCACTTCCTCTATTAGAGTTATTGATTATCATACTTCTACATTCATTAGATCTATGACCATACCTCTTACACTTGAATCTTTGAATGGAGAAGGATGGACCATTTTGATTTACTTTGCTTCTGCACTGAGTAGCTCTATGACCAAATTTTTTGCAATTGAAACAATTTCCATTGAAAGTGTTGGGAATTAAGGTGTCTCAAACTTTGCAAATTCCTAATGTTGTATTTATTTATCCCATGTTGAGTTGGCATAATCAGCACCTTGTATATATGTAGCAGGGTAAATTTTGGTGACTTTGGCATCTGTAGTTTCCCCCTTCAATAATTAACGGGGGTTTGGGGCAGTGCCCCCAAGACAGGGTCAAGGGGCGTAGCCCCTTACGGGGTCCAGGGGCAGTGCCCCTAGCACGCTCCCTGTCGCAGTATAGGGCAGGGTCGACAGGTAGTGCCCTCGTGGGGGCTTGGGGGCAACGCCCCCAAAACCTCAAATGATTTTTAATTAATGACAAGTGTCGGTAAGTATCTCTGTACGAGAGAAAGGCATCTTTGGGTGGTCAAGGCAGGTTATGACGTGTAAGAGGAATATGATATTTTTAGTCAGTGTATGACAGATTCTATGACAGCTGTAAGGTGCATAAGAGCATCTGTCGTAACCTATCTTGGGACCTAGTGCCCACTTCGGGATGGGATGTTGGACAAGTGTCCTTAGGCGTGGGTTTTGGGGCATGAGTCCAAGATTGACGCCCATCTCTAGAAAGTTCCGTATTTGCCTTGAAAACTCTATATAAACAGGTGCTTGGATGGGAGATAGATAACTTTTGTACGAGTACTGTTATGCTACCGGAATATCTCTAGATTCGATATTTGAAGACTCCTGAAAGAGCATTGGCTCTGAAACTATATTGTAATCTGTTATTGTTTACTATAATACATTTGAGCTATGTTTTGGAGTGTGGGGTTTTTTACCCATAAGGGTTTTCCCCACGTATATCTTGTCTCTCTTCTTCTGTCTATTTTCTGTGTGTATGTCTATTTCTGCAATAGTTATGATAAAGTTGAATTTGCATAGCCCTCTCCTCATTAGATTAGTGTAGGAAGCATTTTCCGCACACCTAGCTTCCTTTCAAAAAGATGGATACCTTTGAGCATTAGGTTGTCTTACTGGAGGTCTTCTAGGTTTGTTTCTCCCATTCCTTGATTGAAAATTTCTTTGTCCAGATCTGGAGCTTTCACCTTTCTCATACCCAAGACCATGCTTATCATCAACCTTCTTTTAACTCTCAAGAAGTGCTTCAAGTTTAGCTAAGCTTATCTTGAACTTCTCCTTGTATTCATTTACAACTTCTAGGTCATGTCTAATAATGACAATTTGCCTTTCAAGTTCTTTCTCATTGTCTTTGCTTTCTTGTAGATCAGACTCTAGATGGCTAGCTATTCCCTCCAATATGCAGCATTCTTCAGTTCTTTCCTTTATAGTTTGATTCAAGTCTTCTTCAGTCTTCTTCCTTTTCTCAATTTCTTTGGTTAGCCTGATCACCCCAGATTCCATCTCATGTTTTAGAACATAAACTTCTTTTGTCAGCTTCTCATATTCCTTTGTCTTTTCTTCCAAGGCGTCATTCATGACACTTTCTTCAGTGGAATTAGCTAGCTACTGAAGTAGATTCTTCCTCCTTTCCATACATTTCTTTAGTTTATCTTTTAACATCTCAATGCAATCATCAGCATCTTTAAGGTTAGTTTTCATCTCATTTATTTCTACTTTGGATTGATCAATATCTTGTAAAGCCAATTGAAGTTATTCTCTGACTGAACCCATTAAAACTCCTTACCAGATCTTCTTCAAGCTGTTAAGGTTCTTTCAAGCAACCTTGTTCTGATACCAATTGTTGGAATTAAGGAACACTGATAGGGGGTGAATCAGTGTTCTGTAAAACTTCTTAGGTTGTTCCTTAATTAATTTTCCATATACATTCAAAAGAAAGAAGCATGTACATAAGAACAGAAACAACAAGATCATAACTCATGAACATCAAGATTTTTACATGGAAACCCAGTTAAGGGAAAAACCATAGTGGGGGTTAACCCACAAGAATTTATACTTTGTTAAAAGTATTACAAATGGGGAAGGCACATGCCTTCAGGGTGCACTACCCAGAGCTCATTGATCCAAGAGGCTCACTACCTACAGAAATGATTACCGAAAGATTACAAAATGTTTGAACTGATGACTAGCATCTAGCAATGCAAAAACTTAGTTTTGATTAAGCACAAAATACTAATCTTTAAAACTTCATCCTTATTCTACCCTATTTCACTCTTCTGCCATAATCTAACCTTAGATCTTTTCTTTTGTACTTCTTCTGCTCTTTTTCACACTTGCTCCATCACCACATCATAGTCACACACCACAAGACTTAAATCCATTGGCTATATATATCTACATCAAGAAATGTAATCTACTACAGTCGACTTCAAGGAAACTTAGAACTTTTATTAAGAACTCTTCTCTATTGGTTGAATCCATGCACAAATAACAATGTGGACCAAAAACTTGTGTTCTCAAATCATCAATCACGTTAGCCAATACTGTTGATTATCACAAATTGCTTGACCAACAACTTTTGTTCATTCGGGCCAAGATCAAATATTGGTTTGGCCTATTCTTTTTTTGACTGTACTAACTAACTAGAATCTGATACTCATATTCTTATAACTTGTGAATCCTTCACAACTAAAGGCTAAAATCCTAGATTTAGATAGTTCAGACAATCCTTATGACTCCCTTAGAGTCACAGCACACTTTGATTTACCACCAGAGAGATCCAGACCAAGATACTAGACCCTATCACATGCTCTATTTCTGACTACCAGACTTAGACAAATCCTTACTCTGACTTCCGGTATGAACAAATCATGTAATGCAGATGCGTTAGATAGACTTAGTTTCCATCAATGACAACATCTGTCATGAATAGTAGTGTCTCTTGCCATTAAAAACCACATTACTCCACACATGCTAGTAGTTCCAACAATAAAATGCCTCAAATCAGGAAGGACTAAGTAAAACAAGTCCATAAGTTAAATACTCAATTAAAATACAAGAAAACAAACCAAAAAAAAGTGAAGATTAAAGATAGAAACTATTAAAACATCCCAATTTTAACAAAGAACAACTCCTTGAGGGAATGACCATCTCAAAATTAAAATAACTATTTAGCCCAAGAAAACAAAACAGTCCTAGCTTACCATTTACGTAAAACTTGTTGTGATGTTCACAACACACCCAATTTTACCTCTTACCAAAATGAGGACCCTTGTTGTGGCTATTGCTTTTGGTTTGTGGTGTGGTCGTTCTATTGTTATATGGAGCCATATTAGACTCGAAGGTTAAATTTTCCCCACTTTTATCAATGTAGTTTCCCCCCAAATTCCTACGGGGTCAAGGGGCAGCACCCCTTGTGGGTTCCAGTGGCAGCGCCCCTGGCATGCTCCCTATCACGATACTGGGAGTTATTTTATATTACACCCCCGAAATCTCACACGATTTTTATTATTTTATAAACGCACTGGGAGTTATTTTTCATTGATAGACATAAGAAAACCCTATTTTTGTAACCAACAAAAAGCTTGATAAAAGCGGCTAAGGGTTAGGGTTTGGTTTGATATTGTATTGTAGCATTTTGCAGTGGTATTGAGTTGTAGGGATTGCTAGTTGTAATCGGTTTGACTTACTAGATAATAATATTGGACTCTCTATTTGGTGGATCTAGCCCGAGTTTTAGTGAACCACGTTAAAACTTGTCTCTTGCTATTATTAATTCTGTGTATTTTCATTCCTTTATTTAATCTTTATTTGCATTTAATTGATATCTTCTGCTGGCTAACCCTAACAAGTGGTATCAGAGTGGGTTGTGTTTGATTATCATTTGGAGGAAGGTCTCACGGTTGAGTGGGAGAAATGGCAGATGAGGGTAAATTGAATGTCGATAAATTCAATGGGCAGATCAGTTATGGAAGATGTAGATGGAGGATTACATGTATCAAAAGGATTTATGGATGCCATTGGAAGGAGTAGAAAAAAAAACTGACAACAATGACTGATGAGAATTGGAATCTTCTTGACAAAAAGGCACTGGGAACCATTCGGTTGTGCCTGGCACCATTGGTGGCATTTAATATAATGAAAGCGAAGACAACAGATGGTCTGATGAAAGATTTGGCTAAATTGTATGAAAAACCCTCAACCTCAAATAAGGTATTTCTCATGAAGCATTTGTTTAATATGAAAATGGTTGAAGGTGGATCTATGACAGATCATTTAAATAAATTTAATACAATTGTCAATCAACTAACTTCTATAAATGTAAAATTTGATGAAGAAGTTATAGCTCTCTGTTGCAAGAATGGGCCTAAATAAGGATTGGATGAGCTGTGTGCTAAGGATATTGAGAAAATTAGTCTCAATTAGGAATAGTGAAGAACAGTAAAGACAGTAAGGTAAAAGTCCAAGATAGGATGAGGATTAGAGGATATGGTTTAAAGGGTTTGTAGATATGTGTCTTAAGGTGGTCCAGTAGAGATTTTAGAGGTCCGCATGAAGATCTAAAGAAGTTATGGCTGTTCAAGTTAAACTAGTTCTGACAGGTGTTCAGTGGTGATAGAGTGATACAGACAGGTCAGGTGTGATCCTGAATTGCATTGTCCTCTTCTGTAGATTTGAGGGAGTGTTGAGGAAATCTTTGTGAAGTGTCAACTCGATTGGTTCATTTTTTGAAGGTCCGTAAGCATCTATTCCTTTGTGACAGTGATGACAATCTGTGTTCTTGAGGTTTCAGATGGAGAGAAGGATTTCAGTAAGTAGATGAAGTGTAGATGTTCTTGGTGATTTAGGCAAGCTTGTGGAGGTCTTTGGATCATGTCCAGTTCATTTTGGTGGTCCACATTAGAGTTGGAGCTCACAATTGAAGAATGACTTCTGGTTGATGGTGTTCTTCCTGAGACTGGCTGATCGGATGAGGTACACATCTTGCGGATGTTCTTGTGGATGTTTGATGACTTAGATGATTATTCCTAAGTTGATGTCTTGTATAAATAAGGGATTGGAAATACATTTCAAAGGTGTCCTTGTCGAGATGAGTGTGTAGTAGCAAGGAGGAGAGTGAAAGGCAGAGTAGAAGTATTGGGCTTAAATGGAACTAACTCAAGCATGGTGAAGATGCTATTTTCCAGTTCAAGTATGTGATACTTATTCTTTTGTAGATAGTGTCTCTTGTAAATAGTGGGCCTCTTGTGAGCAGTGTGCTCAGGTAGTGAGCCCTAATTGGCATGTGCCATTTTGTTCTTTCTATTCTTCTAATAGAGAATACAATCTTGGGTTAATCACCCCATGGTTTTTCCCTTAACTGGGTTTTCCACATCAAAATCTTGGTGTCTTATGTGTTGATGTGTTTCTACTTTTGATTTAAATGCATTATGTTTCATGATTGATATACTGCTAATCACTAAGAGGATTTAAGTGTGTAATTGGGAGAAAATTTTGGACAATTGATTCGCCCCCCCTCTTAGTTGTCTGCCCTAAGACTAATAATTAGTATCAGAGCCAAGCTCCTCTAAAAGGAGCTGAACCGCTTGAGGAGATCCAGGATGTCATCTTACAAGAAGGATAGTCCGAAGTTTGATGGAACCAATTTTAATCTTTGGAAAGGTTGCATGAAATGTCAATTGCAATGTATGGGAATGACGTACTGGACCATGGCTACAACACAGTATACACCTCCATAGGGTGGTCTGAAAGCCCCAAATGAAAATACAGATGCTGAAAACAATCTGCGGACTATAGAAGCTCTTCTAAGCACATTATCTAATTCAGAGCTCTCAAACGTTGTTGACCTACCAGCTGCTTTTGAGATTTGGTAAAGTCAAACTTTTGCATGAAGGAGACAAGTATGTTAAATGTGCAAGGTTACAGAGTCTGAAAGGGAAATTTGAAAATTTGAAGATGATAGATGATGAAAATATTACTACTTTTATGCCAAGAGTAAATGAGATTGTTTGTGGAATTAGAAATGCTAGTGGAGTCTTGGATGAAAATGAGATTGTTGCCAAAATTCTCAGATCCCTTTCTGCTTCTTATAAAATCAAGTTTGCTGCCATTAAAGAATTCAGAGCCCATACAACTGTCACAAGAGATCAATTGGCTGGCAAATTGGCTGCATTTGAAATGACCAAGTTTGGAGATGACCCCCCCAAGACTGAATTTGCATTCAAAGCTAGTGCCTCTGTAAAAGGTAAACAAAGGTTTGATCTAGGAGATAACTCATCAAGGAAACTATCATGGTATGAAAAAGCAAGAAAAGACCTAGAAGAAGAAGTAGAAACTACTCAACTTGAAGCCCTTATTGCAAAGAGACTACCAAGAGGATCCGGTAAGTATGAAGGAAAATTGCCTTTTAAGTGTTTTAACTGCAATAAGATTGGTCATTTTGCCTCAAGGTGTCCGGAAAGATTTTCAAGGCCAATTCTTAATAGATCAAGGTTCCAAAAGAATTGTTACTATGTTCATGAAGAAGATGATAATGAAGGAGTAACAAATGATGAATCAGAGACAGGAAACAAATCTGGAAGTGATTGGATGTTTATTACCATCAAGGAAGAAGAACCAATATCCTCTGAATCTGTCAATCATAAAGTTGTAGAAAGAGCTTTGGCTGCTCAAATTGAAGAAAAGGATGATTGGGTCATTGACAGTGGTTTCTCTCACCATATGATAAGTGACAAAAATAAGTTCATAGATTTGGAAAGGTATGAAGGAGGAGTGGTAAAGTTTGGTGATAATTCTACTGGTAGAATCAGAGGAAGAGGAACTATTTCTTTTGATGGAAGGAACAAAACCGGTAGTGTACTATATGTTGAAAGTTTGAAGTACAATCTTCTCAGTGCTGGATAGTTGGTGGACAAAGGCTATGATCTCTGGTTCAAGAATTGAAAATGCAAGATCTTTGAAAGTTCCAGAATAGAGATTGCATCCGGTACCCAAACTAAAGGTAATATCTTCCACTTGGTTGGTACTGGTAAAAGTTGCTTATTTGTTCAAGTTGATCAGAGTTGGTTATGGCATATGAGAATGTGTCATGTGAATTTTGATAATATCATCAAGATAAGAAATACTCAAGCTATAAGAGATCTTCTAAAATTGGTGAAACCTACAAATAGCTTGTGTAAAGAATGTCAGTTGGGTAAGCTGAGCAGAGTCACATTCAAGAGTAAGGAACTGTCTTCTACCAGATTATTGGACTTAGTTCATACTGATCTTTATGGCCCGGAAAGAACCAGGAGTGTGCAAGGTGATAGATACTTCATGTTACTAATTGATGACTATTCACAGATGATGTGGGTAACCTTTCTGAAAGAGGAATCAGAAGCTCTTGAGAAATTCAAAATATTTAAGGCTATAGTAGAGAATGAAACTAGATTAAAACTGAAATGTCAGAGGTCTGATAGAGGTAGAGAATTCACATCCGGTGAGTTCTTAGAGTTCTGTGAGAAACATGGAATAAAGAGACAGTTGTCTGCTCCTAGGACTCATAGCAGAATGGTATAGTGGAAAGAAAGAACTTGACCATCCAGGAAGCTTCTAGGACCATGATGATGGAAGCAAATGTTCCTCAGATCTATTGGAGAGAAGCTGTCAGCACTGCAGTCTACACTCTCAATCAAGTTCAAATCAGAAGCAATACCGATAAGACTCCTTATGAACTTTGGTTTGGCATCACTCCTACTGTGAGGTATTTCAGTGTTTTTAGAAGCAAATGTTACATTAAAAGAGATAAAGATCTAGGAAAGTTTGATGCTAGAAGTGATGAAGGAATATTCTTGGGTTACTCTACTCAAAGCAAAGCATACTGGTATTATAACAAGAGAATGAGAAAGATAACAGAAAGTACAAATGTGAAGGTTTATGAGGGAATTGAGAAACCCTCAAGGTTTTATGAATATGATGAAGATGATTAGAATGGTGCTCTAATTCAAGGAGCCCAAACCTCTTCTAAAAAGTCAGATTCAAACTAATCTGGTAAATCAGGAAGAAGAGATGAGTTTTAATGAGCTTGATCAAGAATCAAAAGTGCAAGAAACTCCCAAAGCTCCAAGGTATGTAAGACTAAACCACTCTAAAGATCAAATCATAGGTGACGAAAGCAAAGGTGTGCAAACTAGAAGGAGAATTGCTCAAAATTTAGATGAGTATTGTCTAATTTCAAAGATTGAACCTAAGACAATATATGAAGCTTGCAATGATGAAAACTGGACCAAAGCAATGGAGGAAGAGCTAATGCAAATTGAGAAAAATCACACTTGGGATCTTGTTCCCATACCTAGAAACAAGAATGTGATTGGAACTAAATGGGTCTTCCAGAACAAACTAAATGAATTTGGTGAAGTAATCAAAAATAAAGCCAAATTGGTCTGCAAGGGCTATTCTCAAATAGAAGGAGTTGATTTTGAAGAAACTTTTTCTCCAGTGGCAAAAATTGAAGTAGTTAGATTATTTCTTGCATTTGCTGCCTTCAAAGATTTCAAATTATATCAGATGGATGTCAAGTCTGCCTTCCTAAATGGTGACTTGGAAGAAGTGTACATTGAGCAACCGAATGGATTTCGATTGTCTGATCATGGTAATATGGTCTGCAAGTTGAAGAAGGCACTGTATGGACTGAAGCAAGCCCCAAGAGTCTAGTATGAAAGATTGGATACACATCTTTTGAAGATTGGTTTCAACAAAGGTACTGTTGACAGTAATTTGTATTTCAAAATTGACCATGAAAATATCTTGATTTTTGAAGTGTTTGTTGATGATATCATTTTTGGAGGAAGAGATAGTATGTGTAAAACCTTTGCAAATCAAATGAAAAGTGAATTTGAGATGTCCATGCTTGGGGAAATGAATTTATTCTTGGGTCTACAAATCACTCAAACAAAGAAAGGAATCTTCATTTCTCAGACCAAATATGTGAAAGAATTGTTGAAGAAATTTGGGATGGAAGACTCAAAGAAAATGAGTACTCCCATGGCAACTGGCTGTAAGTTGAGCAAGGATGATTACTCTCCCAAGGATGATCAGAAAAAGTATAGGTCAATGATTGGAGAACTGTTGTATTTGACTCAAACTAGACTAGACATTATGCAGGTTGTTGGTCTTGTTGCTAGATTTCAGGCTGATCCTAGAGAATCTCATGTCATGGAAATCAAGAGGATTTTGAGATATCTAAAAGGGACAGTTGAGTATGGTCTGTGGTATCCTAGAGATCATGATTTCTCTCTTCATGCATATATAGATGCAGATTAGACAGGAGATGTGGATGACCGGAAGAGTACCAGTGGTGGAGCATTCTTTTTGGGGAATAGATTGGTTTCTTGGCTAAGAAAGAAATAAGAGACAATGTCTCTGTCTACAACTAAAGTAGAATATATTGCAGTAGTAGGTAGTTGCACTCAAGTTTTGTGGATGAAGCAGATGCTAAGACATATCAAAGTGGAGTATGAGAAACCTATCACAATCTTCTGTGATAATTCAAGTGCAATAAATATATCTAAGAATCCGGTGTTGCATTCAAAGACTAAACACATATCCATCAAGTTTCACTTTTTGAGAGAGCAAGTGAACAAGAATGAAGTCAGATTAGAGTTTGTGCCTTCCAAGGATTAGATTGTAGACATCTTTACTAAACCTCTACGTAAGGACTCTTTTGAGTATCTTAGGGAGAAGTTAGGGGTTATTGCCCCTCCGGTAATGAACTAAGGTACGCTAATGTGCATCAGTTCGGTGAATATCACAGTCATATCTTGTGGTCTAGATTGATGATAGGGAGCTGCTACTCAGGGGGAGCAGCAGGTATGATTCTGAAGTGGTGGAATTGCAAGTATGTGCCCTTTGCCATTGATGTCAAAGGGGGAGAGAAGACATATGAAAAAAAAGTGGTTGCTGATCAAAGGGGGAGCAGTAAAGGGAGAGAAGACATGGAAATGGTTGTTGCTAATAGGAGGAGTTGTGATAGTGAGGAGAAGTTCTTGTCTTGATGGTCAAAATAGTTTTTCACATCATATGTTGCCATCAATGACAAAGGGGGAGATTATTGCAAGTATGGGCCTAATTGGTGTTGTCATTGATGTCAACATACTTCTATTGTATTAGTGATAATGACTAGATGAGCTATGTGCTGAGGATATTGAGAAAATTAGTCTCAATTAGGAACAGTGAAGAACAGTAGAGACAGTAAGGTAAAAGTCCAAGATAAGATGAGGATCAGAGGATACAGTTTAAAGGGTTTGTAGATATGTGTCTTAAGGTGGTCCAGTAGAGATTTTAGAGGTCCGTATGAAGATCTGAAGAAGTTATGGCTGTTCAAGTTAAACTGGTTCTGACAGGTGTTCAGTGGTGACAGAGTGATACAGACAGGTCCAGTGTGATCCAGAATTACATTGTCCTGTTCTACAGATTTGAGAGAGTGTCGAGGAAATCTTTGTGAAGTATCAACTTGATTGGTTCATGGTTTGAAGATCCACAAGAATCTATTCCTTTGTGGCAATGATGACAGACTATGTTCTTGAGGTTTCAGATGAAGGAGACAAGGATTTTAGTAAGCAGATGAAGTGTGGATGTTCTTGGTGATTCAAGCAAGCTTTTGGAGGTCTTTGGATCGTGTCCAGTTCATTTTGGCGGTCCACATTAGAGTTGGAATCTCACAATTGAAGAATGACTTCCAGTTGATGGTGTTCTTCCTGAGACTGGCCGACCAGATGAGTTACACATCTTGCGGATGTTCTTGTGGATGTTTGCCGACTTAGATGATTATTCCTAAGTTGATGTCTTGTATAAATAAGGGATTGGAAATTTATTTCAAAGGTGTCCTTGTGGAGATGAGTGTGTGGTAGCAAGGAGGAGAGAGAAAGGCACAATAGAAGTATTGGGCTTAAATGGAACTGACTCAAGCATGGTGGAGATGCTATTTTCAAGTTCATGTATGTGATACTTATTCTTTTATAGATAGTGTCTCTTGTAGGCAGTGGGCCTCTTGTGAGCAGTGTACTCGGGCAGTGAGCCCTAATTGGCATGTGCCATTTTGTTCTTTCTATTCTTCTAACAGAGAATACAATCTTGGGTTAATCACCCCATGGTTTTTCCCTTAACCGGGTTTTCCACATCAAAATCTTGGTGTCTTATATGTTGATGTGTTTCTACTTTTGATTTAAATGCATTATGTTTCATGATTGATATACTACTAATCACTAAGAGGATTTAAATGTGTAATTGGGAGAAAGTTTTGGACAATTGATTCACCCCCCTCTCAGTTGTTTGCCCTAAGACTAACACTCTCTTGATATTATGTTCTTTGCCTGAAAGCTTGAATAGTTTGGTTATGGCGGTTAGCAACTCTATTTCTGGTTCAAATACCCTGAAATTAGATGATGTTGTTGGTGTTATTCTGAGTGAGAAAATTCATAAGAAAAGCTCAGGTGGATCCACATCAAGCTGTGTTTTAAATGCAGAAAGCAGGGGCAGATCAAAGGAGAGAGGAAAAGGTTCTGGAGGTCATGGGAAGTCATGAGAAAAATCAAAGGACAAGAGATCCCAATCCAGAGGATAGAAGGATTGATGATACTATGGGAAACCAATTTATTTGAAGAAAGATTCCTAGTCTCAGAAAAATAAAGGAGACAAAAAAGAAGGCAATAAGGATGCACATGTGGTAAGTAATAAGTCTAAATATGATGCTTTGATTCTTTCCCTAGATAATGCTGATGATTCATGGGTTTTAGATTCAGGGGCCTCATTCCATGCTACGCCCCATAGAAGTTATTTTCTTGATTATGTCCAAGGGGATTTTGGGCTGGTTAACTTGGAAGATAACGAAGCCTGTCAGATTGTTGGAAAGAGAAGACTTAAGATTAAGTTGCAGAATGGGAATCATTGGCTACTACAAGAGGTAAGACATGTTCCAAGGCTCAGTAGGAATTTAATTTCAGCAGGGCAGCTAACTGAAGAAGGTTGTATTGTTACATTTACTGATAAAAATTGGAAGGTTTCAAAAGGTACCCTAGTAGTAGCAAAAGGTGTGAAAGTAGGCACCTTATATCTTTGTATAGGTCATACTATTCCTTCTACTTTAGCTATTGCAGAGAAAAAACAAACAGGTTCAGGAATAGTCGCTATAGGTTTTGAAACAATACTATGGCATCATAGACTTGGGCATATGAGTGAAAAAGGTATGAAGGTACTTCATTTTAAGAAAGTTTTACCAGGTCTGAAATGTATTAATATATATTTTTGTGAAAGTTGTGTGTATGGCAAACAAAAGAGAGTCAGTTTTCTCAGAGATGGGAAGCAAAAGAAAGATGAAAAGTTGGAGCTTGTGCATACAGATGTATGGGGACCAGCTTAGGTATTTTCTCTTAGTGGCTCTCAGTATTCTGTTACATTCATAGATGATGCAACTAGGAAGGTATGGATTTATTTCCTTAGGTAGAAATCTAATGTATTCGAAACATTTAAGAAATGGAGAAGCTTGGTTGACAATGAGATGGGTAAAAGATTAAAATGTCTTAGATCTGCTAATGGTGGTGAGTATTGTAGCAAAGAATTTGAGGATTATTGTTCCTTTAATGGAATTCATAGGCAGAAAACGGTTCTAGGGACTCCACAGCAGAATGGAGCAGCTTAACACATGAATAGTACAATAATGGAGCATGCAAGGACCATGAGATTGCATGTTGGGCTACCTTTAAAAATGTGGGTAGAGGCTATCAACACTACTGTATATTTAATTAATAGAGGTCCTTCAGTTCCTTTGGGCTGTGGTATTCCAGAGGAAGCATGGACATGTAAGAAGGTGAGTTATTCTTTTCTTAAAATCATCAGATGTGAAGCATTTGCACATGTAGATTCTGAAAATAGAACCAAGCTAGATGCAAAATCAAAAAAATGTACCTTTGTTGGATATGGCATTGACGAATTTGGTTATAGGCTTTGGGATTTTAAAAATAAAAAAATTGTGAGAAGCAGTGATATTATATTCAATAAGAAGGTGTTCTACAAAGATCAATTGCAGAAGCATGAGAAGAAAGAAAAAATTTATGTGGTACTGGATGATACTCCAAATAGTGATGTTCCAATGGTTCCTCCTGATCCGCAACAGCAACAAGAAATACCACAAACTCTAGTGAATGTTAGACGGTCAACAAGGATAAGTAGACCTCCTGAAAGGTTTTCTCCCTCTTTGTATTCTATTTTTTTAATAGATGCTGGTGAACCACAAGGGTATGATGAAGCTATGCATGTGGATACACAGGTTCAGTGGGAGCTTGCAATGAAAGAAGAAATGGACTCCTTGCTGAAAAATTAGACTTGGGAATTATGTAAGTTGCCTGCAGGTAAAAAGGCTTTACCAAACAAATGGGTTTATAGGCTGAAAGAGGAAGATGGAGGTAAGAAAAGATTTAAGGCCAGGTTAGTTGTAAAAGGATTTGCACATAAAAAGGGCATTGATTTTGATGAGATATTTTCTCTGATTGTCAAGATGACTTCTATTCATACTATTTTAAGTATTGTGGCTACTGAAGCTTTGCATTTGGAACAACTAGATGTGAAAACTGCCTTTCTCCATGGTGATTTGGAGGAGGAGATATATATGGAATAGACCTAAGGATTTGAGGTCAAAGGTAAGGAGAAATAGGTGCACATATTGAAGAAGAGTTTGTATGGCCTGAAACAAGCACCTCGGCAATGGTATTTGAAATTTGATAGTTTTATGGCTGAGCAAGGCTACAACTAGTGTAATTCTGACCATTTTGTTTATTTTAAGAGGTTGGATAATGATGGCTACATTATTTTATGTTTATATGTTGATGACATGCTTGTAGCTAGGTCTAACATTGATCACATAAGAGAGCTAAAACAACAGTTAGCATAGTCATTTGCTATGAAGGATTTGGGAGTAGAAAAACAAATCCTTGGTATGAAAATTTGTAGAGATAGGAAGAATAAAAAATTGACTCTATCTCAAGTTGATTATGTTGAAAAGGTATTGTAGAGATTCCATATGGAGAATGCCAAAGCTATCAGCACACCTTTGCCTAGTCATTTGAAATTGACTAAGGAGATGTGTCCTAAGACACAAGAGGAGGAAGAGAAAATGTCCATGGTACCATATGCTTCAACTATAGGAGGTTTAATTTATGCCATGGTATGCACGAGACTAGATATTGCACATGTTGTAAGAGTTGTAAGCAGGCATATGAGTCATCCCAGATTAGAACATTGGAATATGGTAAAATGGATTCTCAGCTATTTGAGAGGTACATCTAATAAACACTTATGTTTTGGGGGCTCTAATATTGATTTAGCAGGTTATGTAGACTCAGATTTGGCAGGGGATATTGATACCAGGCGGAGTACTATAGGTTATGTCTTTACTGTAGGTGGGACAGTGATGAGTTGGATCTCACAGTTACAAAAGGTGGTTGCTTTATCCAGCATAAAGGCAGAGTATGTAGCTGCAACAGAGGCAAGCAGGGAGATGATATGGCTGCAATCTTTCATGAAAGAATTAGACAAACAACAAGTTAATAGTTATTTGTTTATAGATAGATAGAGTGCCATACATCTTGCAAAGAATTTTACCTTGCATTCAAAGACCAAACACATACAGTTGAGGTATCACTTCATTCGGTCGGTGTTGGATGATGGACAGTTAAGGCTGAAAAAGATACATATAGATGAAAGTCTTGCACATATGTTTACAAAGATAGTGACAAGGGAGAAGCTGAGCTCCTCTTCAGCTTCGGTTGGTCTTCTAGAATGAAAATAACAAAAATAGAACAGCAAAGTCCAGGGTGCTTATTTCTAGCAGGAGCTACAGGGTTAGTGGTGTTATGATCAGTCTCCAAGTGGGAGATGATATGTTGTGGAGTTTGATCAGTCTCCAAGTGGGAGATTTTTGTTATATGGAGCCTAATCAGAATCAGAGGTTAAATTTTTGTCACTTTTATCGGCGTAGTTTCCCCCCAAATTCTTATGGGTTTTTATTATTTTATAAAGGCACCGGGAGTTATTTTTTCATTGACTGACATAAGAAAACCCTATTTTTGTAACTGACAAAAAGCTTGATAAAAGTAGCTAAGGGTTAGGGTTTGGTTTGATATTGTATTGTAGTATTTTGCAGCGATATTGAGTTGCAGGGATTGCAGGTTGTAATCAGTTTGATTTACTGGATAATAATATTGGACCCTCTGTTTAATGGATGTAGCCTGAGTTTGGGTGAACCATGTTAAAACTTGTCTCTCACTATTATTATTTTTGTGTATTTTCATTCCTCTATTTAATCTTTATTTGCATTTAATTGATATCTTCTGCTGGCTAACCCTAACAAGTGCTTGGTGGTGAAGGGAAAAAGACATAAGTATTACAAACTATGTTGAAAGTTGAAAAGCTTTAGCATTAAGTACAAGGTGAGAGTAGGGGTGAATTCTTTGTGAAATATGAGTTAAGCTTATTTTTTGAACCAGTCAGAAATTCTGAATATTTTGGAAGATATGTCTTTTTTTTGTAAAATGCATCATTTGGAGGTTTGTATGTCATATACAAAGTCATTTGTATCTGGAGTCTTTGTATAAGTCATGGTGAGTACAATCGGGTTTTGTATTTTGATAATTTGCATACATATGTTGAATGTTTGTATCCTTTGTATGCAAGTCAGACCTGATGGGTGTTCAAGAGTGGAGTATATATGGTGTCAAGTCCACGTTGTATGTATGTTTGTATGTATGCTCAGTATAAGCGCAAGTTGTATACATAAGATTGATATGCTTGTACGGACCTGAGGGAAGTATATAATGCAGTTTATTAGAGTGAAAGAATAATTAACATAGTATTGTATGTCTATATGTTTAAAACTTTGCATCTTTTATGATACATACAATTGTGGATTCCAAACGTTATTCAAAACTAGTACAGGAGGGTACATTATTTCTCAATACATTTTTTATGGGTATACAATCATGTAGTATACATGCGCAAACCAAAGTTTTATTCAATGTAATTCAGAGAGCGTAAGGGTATGCATATTTGTATGTATAAACAACTTGTATATATCTGAGATACAAAAAGATATACAATGATAGATATAAAGCTACGAATAAAGCTAATTCTAATCTAATTCATAGGGAGTTGAAGTCCGTGATTGTATCAAGAAAGGTTTATACATTTGCATGTATAAACAATTGCATCTAAAAGCAGATACAAATTATTGTTCTGTAGAAAGATTCAAGTGAGCAAGTAGAGTGGGGCCCATGATTGTATCCCACGGTTGTATGTTGCATATAGAAGCGAGATACAAAGGGATATATAAAGCAAGATACAAAGGAATATACAAAAGAAAGATACAAGAGATGAAAAAGTAAAACTAGACATGGAGTTCAAAAGGGGATGAAATGTGATTAATGTGTTGCTATGTATGAAAGATTTGTATACATACCATCCTGATATACAAGGAGGTAAAAGTACACTATTGGGAAATAAAACGTGAATGGTTTGCGTATGTTGCATTTGTATAATGGTTTGTATCTATTTTATATACATTGCAACATATAAACAAAAGATACAAAGCTGAACATAAGGTAAAAGGTAACATTGTTTTATAACCCGTTGCATATGTAGGCTTGTATGTAAATGACATACAAAGCAATATAGAAAAGTGACATACAAAAAAATGATATGCATACAAAGGGGAGATAAACGGATACAATGTTCAAAATAAAAGGTTAAAATAGAAAGCCAAAGTTGTATGTGCATTGAAATGTCGCATTTAATCCAGAGCTAACATCGAAAAGATAAATTTTAACATGTTGGGGTAAATAACAATTGTTTTCTTTCAGAATTGCATTATGAAAATTAAAATTGCAAAGAAAAAGAATTATTTGCACAGATTGAACAGAAAGTTCATTGCTGAACAGAATTTTAGAATGGGAACGGGTCAGAAAAATGGTAAAGTGGGTCAACGTTTGTAAGGTTGAGCTGTCATGAATACAGGTATTTATCTTAAACATCATTACCATTTAGTTAATTGAAAATGCAAAATGATTATCAGTAATTTCATTTTACGAATGCAAGAAAATGTCAAATTACTAAACTCGGTTAAGGAAATTAGTTGATTTGTGTTAAGTAATATGAAATTTGAAAACGGAAAAGACAAAAGGGATTAGGGTAAATGTTAAATGTAAAAAATTCATTGTAAAACCGTAGGTTAATGAAGTGAAAACAAGGAGTAAGTATGTGATTTTTTTGTAGGATGGCCCAGAAATAAAGGAAAGTAGATCTAGGAGGTGAAGAAAAAGTGAAGAAAGAAAGAAAGCCGTGAAAAGAAACAGAAAAGGAAGAATTGCCGATACATAAAGGGTATCCAACTTTACTTGGCACAAGTGGAATCGACACTCATACAAATGTTGGGTCATATGAAGCAAAGGGTATTCTTTAGAAGATCACAGCAATAGATGCTACCCCTGACATGAAATGCATTTGGGATAGTGGATTATACAATGCTGCAGGTTTTCCATTAGCCATGGCAGCTAAGGATATGGTACTGGAGTGCGTAAACCTATATGATTTAAATACTAGAAAAGTGATACATGAAGACTAGGTGATTGCAAATATGACCACGAAAGGGATAACAAGGACATTTGGTCTAGAACTTCAAGAGAAAATGGTGGATATAAACATAGACCAATACACAGAAGACTTTAATAGTAATGAAGGAGAATGCAAAAGTAAAATCTTCTACAGTTGGTATAATGCAGAAAACAAACTTAAGGCTGTAGAAAGAGTGCCAAGAAATCTTCATATGATAGGCTTTAAAGAGGAGATACATTGAATGATTACCATGCTAAGTAGATTGGTAGGGTTGAGAGATACAACAAAATGTAAACTCTGGATGTTCACTATCATTCAATTCATAAGAGAAGCAAAAAAAGAGGATGGAGAAATTCATTGGGCCAAGGCTATTAGTACAGCCATATTGAAGCAGACTATGTTGAAAAACAAAAGATGATGCCTTTTTATTTGTCATCATATGTGTTATATTCATGTGCATCAATGATTTAGCCAAACATAATTGCAATTGATAGAGTTGGGACCATGGGGGATGGCCCAGATCAGAAATTAGTCTATGATCATTATCTAGATTTACAGGAGGATAATGCATTAAGGAAGTATGCCTTGATTAATGATGTATTATATACTTACATGGTAAGAGTTTTAAAGGGAGAAAAAGAGAAAAGGTTATCTGAAGCAACAGAAGACTCTTTTGGATTACATAGTTCTTGGTATATACAATTCCAACGCTTTACATATATTAGAACTAAGGGTTTTGAGGGGAAGCCATTCATGCTATCTAGATATCCATCAAATAAGCTGATGGTATTGGAATTTTGTAGACAAAACTTGAATTCTTTCAAAATGTATAAAAAGAAGGTGGGCAGAGGAAATTTCAAAACTTCCTTGGTTAATTGGAAGGTATTGGTGCTATAGTGAAGAGGTGGCTGAATATTTAGAAAGAGAATTAAGATATTATGGCTTTAAGGAATTTGAATTAGTAAGGCATTTTGATCCTAAGTTCAAGCAACATGTGCATATTGAAGACTACTAGTTAGATTGCAAAAATGATAAAGAGGTAAGGAAAAGGGCTCATAAAAGGCTGATAGTAGAACAAATGAGGACCATGGAAGAAATCTATGTGCCTCCAGAAGTTGAAGATGATGATAAACAGCTACATCATAGTTATGAGAGTGCGACGCTTGCTCCCATTGAAGAACCTGATTGGACAAGCCCATGGGAAACATCTTTGGATGCATTATCCAAACTAGTTATTTTATTTTCCAAGACATGGTTGAAAGATAAAATAGGCGAACTCAAAGCTAAGGGGATTGAGCCCACATTTCAAAAGAGAGGTAAGAAGAGAGTGAGGGAGCATCAAGATGAGCTCCAATGTTTTTATGAGAAGAAGAGAAGAGTTGTAGAAGCAAAGATCATTGAAAAGGATAAGAATGTAACCCTAATGGATCCATATGCCTTAGGGGTGATAGTGACAGTATCTTCAGGGACATTTATGGAAGCAAAATCATCTGGCCATGACATCAATACTGAGCAGGTCCAAGTTGTTAAAAGATCAACAGGGCAAAAAATCATGAGAGATGTAGCAATTGAAACCCCAAAAGGACCAACACCAAGGCAAGGTGTTGTTATAGGAGCTCAACAAGTAGAGGCTAAGATGAGTGGCATATCCAGTGAGGCCACACCAGAAGAAAAAAGGAAAACATATGCAAAGGTTAAGAAAGAATTGGTTGAAGAAAGGCTGGAAGAGTTAAAATTGCATGAAGTCAAAAAAGTAAGTGAGATGGTCAATGTGGAAGATGACAGTACTGACAGTAGAGTTAGGGAAGTAAACCCTAGTGTGATATGAGAGAATGGAAAAGGTGAAGAAGAAGTAAGTGAATATTTTGACATAGGAGAAGAGCAAGATGCTCTAGTGGATATGGGGAAAGCACAAAGCCCAGAACCAGAACCAAAAGAAGAGAACACACAAGGTGAGTCTGAAGTAGTGGATTCTTTTGGGACACTTGTGTCAGCTGAAATTATTGAAGAAGTACAAGTTGTGGCCCAACAAATAGAGGAGGCTAAAAAAAGAAAAATTAGAGAAAGTGGTACAAGAGGTAGTAGTCCAAACTCAGGGAGTAATAGAAATAAATGTGGCTAGTGCTGATGTTTTAGAAATTCTTAGTATGTATAATGAATCAAGTGAGAAAGAATAAAGTATAGAGGATAAGAAGAATACAGAGAATCAACCTAAGAAAGGAAAAGAAGAAGAAGAACCTAAGAAAGTTATAAGGTTAACATCACATGTAGATCAGACAAATATTCCAAAAAAGATGTAGGGACAAGCTGAAACAACAACAGAATCAGTGAATGTATTAGATAATCCTCAAGAAGACTTGGTTGATATAGACAATGTTTCTAAAGATGATGCAAAACATGAAGAACAAAAAGAGGATACAAATAAACAAAACATGGAACAAAAGGATAAAGAAGAAGAAGAACAACAAGAACTTTCAAGAGGGTCCAATAGATTAGGAAGAAGGGGACATTGAGATAGAAGGAGATGAGGATGAAGGATAATCATAGCAACATGGTGATCCTCTTGTTCCAGGTCATCAACCTCAATCACCTCAATAACAACAACAACATATAGAACAAATGGAGAAACCTCAAGAAGAGGTGAAAAATGAAGAAAGATCAGAAATGGTTACCAAAGAGGTTCTAGCTTGGTTGGGTTCTAAAGTCAAAAAAGAGAAGGTAGAAGTGAAATTAATACCTATTGATATAAAGAGTCTACTAGGTGGATTCACACTATAGAAGGAGAAGAGAAAGGCTAGAACAATGTCAGCTATCAAAAGAGGTCCTGCTGGATCTAGAATACTAGAGCTAGCCATACCACAAAAAGACAATTTAAAAGGAGAAATAACTATGGAAGACTATGAGATAATTAATTTGGATCTAGACCACAAGACCAAAGAAGAGCATATAAATGAATTGGAGAATATGCATCAGGCCATTCCTAAAATGCTAAAGAAAGATAAAGACAAACAAGAATACTTGAAAGGACACACTGTACAATTGTAACAATTCATTAGAGGGATATTTGATCCCAATGCCACAATACCAAAGTTACCTACTGAAATAGTAGTATTATCAAAAGATGAGGTAAAAGAGATGGAAAATAAGAGGCTTGAAGCTAATATTTTTGAAGAATGGTTTAGAGAATTAATGCAGAAAGGAGAAGAAGTGACAAAACAAGCAGCGACAGGCTAGGAAGTGGCTGTGACAGAGAAGGATAAATGCAATGTTCTTATACATAATTGTCGATTTAGAAGGGAAGAATGTAAATCTGAATTAAAGCAGCTTGAAGAAATTAAAGAAAGAGTAGAGGAATTGATAAATGAAGGATTCATTACTCCTCTTATGGCTAACCAATTGCCACAGGCTAGGTTAGAATTAAAATTTGAGGATGATATTCTCAAAAGATGTATCACAAGTACTCAAGTTTTAGAAGAGATTGCTAATAAAATGATAAAGTTACATATGAAAATGATAGAGAAGCTCATTGATCATGAATGCCTTTAGGTACCAGCATATGAATTACAAAAGGCATTGAAGGAGTTTAAGGCTATTTTTGTACCATGCTCAAGGAACCCAGCAACACATATGAGTAAGGAAATGATTGATTCAATAATGGAAACAAGTGTTAAGATCAAGAAGTATAGGAAAAGAGTTGAAGGTTTGGAAAAAGAAGAAAAGAGGTTAAAGGGAGGAATCTGAATGCAAGAACACATATGGACGAAAAGTGCAGGAGGAGATCATAAATTCATCAAAGGGGTAACAGGGAATTTTGTAGAATACCTGAAGGAGTGAAATTCATTGAAAGGGAAGATATGCTAAGTAAAAATGTACTTAGAAAATATCATCAACTAAAAGTCAGCAAATGGAGAAAAGTCAACAAATATATTTTATTTTGAGAAGATTCTAAATGTATCCTTTGAGATGGATAAAGATACTATGGAGATATTTTGGAAATGGTTAGGAATTGATTCCTATCATTGATCTTAAAGTTTGAATGTTGATTGTATGATGGATTTTTTAACCGTAGTAGAGGAAAGCTCTAAAATCTATATAATAAGCTTTTTCTACATGTAAATATTTACACAAGGATTTTGTAAATTTCAGCTGCAAATTGTAATTGTCGAGTTCTAGCAATAGTAAGGATGTTTCTTTTAGGAAGGTCGCCTATGTTTGCATTGAGGAGTGCATAGAATGTCTGGTCTCCTTGATGTATCTATGAAAATGTCTAGAAGTGTTTATTGCTAGTAATTCAAAGGATTGAAGTCATAAATATTGTAAACTTGAAATAGTTGTCTCATGTTAGTGAACACAAACATCAATTTTCTGCATCTATCTTCTGAGTGTTAATTGATTCAGGTATTTTCAAACATATTTTCCCTTGAAGATTGCAATTTTGTATGTAAATTCATGAAAATGCTCAAGATTTATGTATGAGGATTTATTTGCTTTTGAATTGATCAGGATAAATAGGTTTATATACATGAGTAATGGAAAGTTGTATGTGGATGAAATCTAGTTTCCTAACTGTATCTTTCTAACTTTTCCCAGAAAGTCACAAATAATTAGTTTCAACATAAAATCTGAAGGAAATTGTCATGCATTTGAATAAAGAATGAGAAATTACAGTGATATTTGATAATTTTCATATAATTTGAAGGGTAAAGTTTGTTTTACTAAATTTCATACAAAGCTTTGTGATATAATGGTGAATTTATGCAAAGAAATGAATTCTCTATTGATATTTGCAACAATCTACCTAATTTGAAGTCCAATGAGTCTCAAACTATTTCAACTTATGTAAGGCCCCTTAAACATTTTAGTTTCACATTAACCTAATGAATTATCCACAAGGTCAAGAATTGACCATATAGAAACTTGGGATTAAGAATTCTTAGTCAATTCTTCATATCTTTCAGGATAGCTAAGGTTCCTTGTGAATTTTAACTTTTGTTATGAATGTGTAAAAATAATCATCAACAATTTTTGGCGCTAGAAGGAGGGCTCATTATAGTTGAAGGATGATTTGATCAAAGCTGGCTCACAACAATGGTTGAGTGACCAGGTCTAGGTCTAGTTAAAGAGATTTTTTGTGCAATTACCTGATAGAAGATAGAACAAAAGTCCTTTGATCTTGAATCCTAGAATATCACATGTAGGAGGCTCATCTGGAACTCCTCCTGGATCACCTTTAAATAGACATAATATCATGAGTCCTGACAGTTCTTCATATAGATCTTTAAATCTTGATTCAGGACCTCCTAGAGATCCAAGTCCTCCTAGAAATCTGAGTCTGCCCTTAAACACAGGTCCACCTAGAGGTCATAATCCACGCCAAGGTCTAGTAATGGTGTATTTTGATGTTAATTCTCCTATAACATTCACTGATTATCATGAAATGTCAAAAATCCTAAGAAGATCTGTCCTAAATATCAATTGCATCAAGATCCATAGGATCATATTAGGATATTCAAAGAAGCATGCTTCAGAGCTAGATTAGAACATGAAGATGTGGCATGTAGGTTGTTCCCTTACACCTTTAATGAGAAGGCTTTTAACTGGTATATCAACTTGCCAAATGGTTATGTTTCTTCTTGGGCAATTATGGAAGAGGCATTCTTGTCTAGGTTTAGAGGACTAGTGGATCCTTCTACCTTATATCATAACTTAGCCTTAATCAAAAGAGGTGAGGGGGAACTTATTGATAATTTTAATGATAGGTTCTGGAAGTCTGTCTCCAAGTTAGTTGCTCCTTATACTGTAACTCTTGAGGCCTTATTAGCAATGTATTATGTCACCCTAGATCCATTGACTGCCATGTTTGTCAGAAGAAAGGTTGATATAGATACTATATCCAAGGCTTATGAAGAAGCAGCCATTGTGAATCAGGAGATGAGACAAACATCATATAATTCTTATGTGAATGGAGGGAATTCTGGGATGCAAAATCAAGCATAACTGTGGAATGGAGTTCCAATGCATCATACTCCATTGTTAAATTCAGTTCTAACATCTACACCAGTATATAATCCTTCTCATTTAGACTATAGTTCCTTACACTGGTATTAGTAATAATACCAATAACAATTAGGTCAATGGTCAGTGTTTTTTCCAACCTCCTCAGGATACATTTGTGGCAAAGGCACAAGATGATAGAGAGGAAATGAAGTAAATTACCACACATTTAAGGAGACTGTCCACTGAGATGACACAATTGAGAAATGAAAATTTCTATGGTAGAAATACTCACGGACATAATCATAACCAAAACTAGAATTATAGCTAGGGTCAGAGTTCAGGTCAAAAT
Organism: Cunninghamia lanceolata; assembly: GCA_027924645.1. Taxonomy (NCBI): domain Eukaryota; kingdom Viridiplantae; phylum Streptophyta; class Pinopsida; order Cupressales; family Cupressaceae; genus Cunninghamia; species Cunninghamia lanceolata. The sequence goes on along the minus strand of BSBN01000149.1, from coordinate 3,490,270 downwards.
CATAATCAGGGACAAGGGATGCAAAACAGAGGACATATTGGTGATAACAAGGATTGGGGTGATAACAACAGAAATCCAAATCAACCTAAACCACCTAGGACATGGAATACTAGACCTAATAATGGTACTCTGGCCTCTCCATTTGAGAGTCCAGACATTCAGGAGTTGAAACAACCAGTTAAAATCCAAATGGCTAATGTAGCATTAAAAAATTGGTGTAGGATCCATAATACAAGTGCACATGTTGAGCTTGATTGCCCTCAATTTGACCTTGCTACTAGCATTTTTAATGTTGAAGTACAATCTCCTACATCCAAATTTCTCATTCCTAAAGGAATGAAATAGTACCTTCAGGGTTTGAGTCTTCTTTGGTCTTGGAAAGTTTCACTTTCACATCTAGAGAAGAAGAAAATTAGATAGTGGAAGATGAACCTTAGTTTTGTGAGAGTTTGTATCCTGAGTCATCCTTAGTATTGGATGCTTTTTAGTTTCCTTTTGAAACTAAAAATGAAGTAATCAAACCAGAAGAGGTACAGGCTTTTCAGCAGTCTAACAGAAATCACATGTACAATCTGAGAAGTAACACTAAATCTAGAGGTCCTTTCACTACCTCCACCCCTCCCAACAATTTTAATACTCCTCTTGATCAGCATGCTTGTAATAATCTTGCTATGTTAAAGGCTAATCATCATGGGACTGGAGGGACAATAACATCAAAGTTTCAAATAGTGAAAACATAGTCAGTGGGAACATCAAAACTAATGAGTTATCTATCTAAGGAGATAAAGAAAATTAAAGTTAGCATACCTCTATATGAGTTGTTAAGGAGTCCAGGGGTACGGACTACCTTTATGAAGTCTTTGGATGAATCGGTATCAAAAGAGGTTTCTATTGACGTAGATGTTCATAGTAAAGACACATCGTCCAAAGATAAAAACAAGAAAATTGAGCAGCGTTCAAATACTAACATGGTCATGTATGTAGAAAAGAAGGAAGTCCCTTCTTTTTTGTTAACTGTAAGGATGTTAGGGAAAAATAGACATAATTGCATGGTAGACTCAAGAGCCTTAGGCAATGTAATGCCTCTAGGAATATGCAAAACCTTGAGGCTAACTCCTACCAAATCTGCTAAAGTGGTTACTCAACTGGATAAAATTGAAGTCAATGTGATAGGTGAATTGATGCATATTTAGATGTAGTTAGCTTCAGATCCTAGAGTAAGTCAGTTTATTGATATCCAGGTCATTGATATACCAGCTAATTATGGCATGTTGTTGAGTATGGATTGGTCAAAAACATTGAATGGATATATGGCCACTGATTTTTTGCACGTGGTTACTATGGAGAGGTGTTCCTAATTAGATTAGGATAGAGGCTGAGCCTAGAATAAAGCATATGTTAAAAAAAATATAACATAACCAATTAAGTATTGTATGTTGCTATTGAACTAGGTGTTTATAGAGTATCCAATAGGGGAGTACAAATAGGAGAAATCTTGATGTTGGATTTTAAAATAAAACCTGCTAATAATGAAATAGTTGTGTTCATTGAATGTAAAGGTGATTCTTCAGGTGACAAGGACAACACTATAAGTAATTTTGGTAGAATCATAAGGCAAGAAATAGAGAAGTGCATTCAACAAGATACTCCCATTCAATGTAAGTTGTACCAAAATTCATGTAGAGTCCATAATACCTCACATCCTAAAGAACAGTGTGTAATGTGTAGAGACATCATAGAATATAAAATATGGAAAATGCATAGGGATGATTGGACAACATGAAGGTAGGTTAGTTCATGATAAGCCTGAGTTATGTTTTCATGACGATATAAATAATTCAATGCAGGTCTCAAAAGGAGCAGAAGTAATGAAAGGTATCCATTGTTCTAACACACAAGTTAATGATGCATTTATACTTGTAGGTTTGACTGAGGGACATGAAAATAAAAATGATGATGCAATGCTAGTGATGAACAAAATGGTTTAGGTTAAGGTAAAATATTAGAATCCCCAGAATAAAAATGGTATTTGGATGCTAAAATGAGATGGATCTAAATCTAAACAAGGGGCAGGAGCAGGAGTTGAACTTATTGATCCGAATGGTAAATCCTTCTTTAAAAACAATTTCTTGCCCAAAGGTGTAATAGAACTAGAAAAAATCTTTGATTTTGATGGGGTAGTTTGACAAAAACATTTGCCTAAAACTGATGGAGGTAAATGTGATCCATTTAACCTTGGAACTGAGCAAAGCCCTCAAAATGTGTTAATTGGAAAGTCTTGTTCTGAAAATTTTAAAAAAAAAATTGCAGAGGTCTTAAAGGTGTATAAACATGTGATAGCTTGGACAGATGAAGATTTAAAAATGTATGATACTTCCATCATAACTCATATAATACCCTTGAGATCAGGAGTAAAACCATTTAGACAAAAATAAAGGCTAATGAATGCAATTTTAGAGCCTTTAATTTTTGAAGAGGTCAAAAAGTTGTCTGCTAAAATAATTTTTCCAGTAGGACATTCAACGTGGGTAGCTAATCAGGTACCTATAAGAAATAAAAATGGAGACATTAGATTATGCGTAGACTTTAGAAACCTAAATAAATCTTCTGAAAAAGACAATTATTCACTACCTCCAATAGACGAAGTATTGCGAACAGTAAATGGGGCTAGGATGATGTCATTTTTGGATGGATTTTCAGGGTATAACCATGTTTTGGTTGATAAAGAGGGTAGGTTGAAAACCACTTTTACTTGCAAATAGGGTAATTACGCATACAGGAGAATGCCTTTTGGTTTGATTAATGCAGGTGCCACCTTTCAACGAGCCATGGACATTGCATTTCATGGATTATCAGGTAATGTATTGTCATTTATATGGATGATTTAACTATGTTTTCTAAGAATGATTCCACTCATGCAGAAGATTTAAGGAAGGTACTCAGTAGATGTAAAGGTATGGAATTTGCCTAAATCCAAAGAAGTGTTTATTTGGTGTGATAGAAGGAAAATTATTAGGACACATCATTTTTGAAAATGGGATATCCATTGATCCTAATAGAGTAGAAGGAATAAGAAAATTACAATTACCTAACAGTAAAAAAGAATTAAAGTCTTTCTTTGGCAAAATCAATTTTGTCAGGAAATTGATTATAGGATTTGCAGAGATAGTGCAACCATTGAATGCAATGCTAAAAAAGGATGCAAAAATAGAACGGACATCAATAACAAAAGCAACATTTGAAGATATCAAAGAAGCCATTTTTGATGCACCAGTCCTGGCTAGTCTAGACTATACTAAGCCATTTTACATATACTCTTTTGCATCCTCACATTTAGTTGTAGCAGCCTTGACACAGAAAGGAGAAGAAAGTGAGGAAAAGCCCATCACTTTCATGAGTGCACCTTTGAAGGATGTACAGTTTAAATATCTAGATATAGAAAGACATGCATTTGCATTGGTAAGGGCAGTGAAAAAATTTAGACATTACATCATGTGAAGCCAAGTTAAAGCCATAGTACCAGATGCAGCAGTGAAGATGTTGCTGATGCAAAATGAGCCTGGAGAGAAAAGAGCCAAATGGATTACAATAATACAAGAGTTTGATATGGAGATTATTCCAATGAAGTTAGTTTGAGGTCAAGCATTAGTGCAGACAATAGCCAATACGGATCCAAATTTTGTAAAACAACTATATGTACTAGATTTGAATGATGCATTAGGTTGGTACAATGATTTAAACACTCTATTGATACCGAGGAAATACCCAAATAAGATGAAATCCTCTCAAAGGAGAGCCTTGAAGATCAAAGCACAAAGCTATATGGTACAAGAAGGTCTATTGTTCAAAAATAACCATGAAGGTATATATTTGAGGTGTTTGAATAAAGTTGAAGCAAATAAGGTACTACTGGAATTACATGATAAGTATGGAACTGCCCATGGTTCTCATTTGGCTACTAATCATAAGATTTTGAGAGCTAGATATTATTGGCCAATAATGTTTAAAGATACAAAGAGTCATATTTGAAGTTGTCACACTTGTCAGACAACAACTGATAAGGGGAGGAATAAGGCTAATCCATTACAACTAGTTATTGAGTCTAGGCCATTTGCACAATGGGGCTTGGATTTCATTGGAGTTATCAATCATCCATCATCTACTGGACACAAGTTTATATAGACAGTAATAGATTATTGCATAAGATGGATAGTGGCTACATGCTGTAAGTTTTCCACTTCTAAGATTGTCATCAAATTCCTTGAAGAGAATATCATTACGAGGTTTCAAGCTCCATATTCTCTGGTATGTGATAATGGACTTGCATTTTCTTTGTTGAAATTTTCTAAATGGGCATTTGAATATGGAATAGTTTTAAAGTTTTCTTCCAATTATTACCCTCAGAGTAATGGTTTAACTAAGTCCACTTACAAAATCTTGTTGGATATCATTAATAAATTAATTGTAAAAAATCCCAAAGAATGGAATACATTGCTAAAGTATGCATTATGGGTAGATAGGACAAAGGTTAAGACAAGCTTATGTAATGTACCTTATCACTTAGTTAATGGGACTGATCCCATACTTCCAATAAACTTAAGAATACCTACCTGGAAGTTTACTAATGAATACTTAGGCTTTGATGATCATAGAGAGGCTAGGTTAATCCAAATGTTACAATTGGATGAGAAGAGGGATCATGCCATATATAAATTTGTTGAGCATCAAGCAGTAGTTAAAAGATGGCTTGATAAAAGAGCAAGAGTTAAAACATTTAAAATGTCAAATCTGGTGTTGTGTTGGGACAAAGCGCATGAAAAGAAATGGAATCATGAAAAATTTGGTAGGTTATGGTTAGGTCCATTACAGATCGTAGAAATAATAGGAGACAATATCTTTAGGCTCAAGACCTTAACTGGGGAAGATGTACCATTACCTGTTAATGGCCAACACTTGAAACATTACTTCCAAGCTCAAGGAGTAGAGTCTATCTTATTGTGTATCATATTGTACAAAAGTGTATAGGAGCGTGTGTTGTTTTTTTTGGTTGTCTTGTTTTGTTGGTTTGTTTGTTGTGTTTCCTTGATAGGGATGTTTGTTTTGATTTGTGGTATGTAGGAGTAGATTAACAACCACTAAAAACAACAAAAAATTCAAAATATTCAAGTTAATCATTTGAAACTTAGACATAACTTGTTGAGACTTTTATGAATGTAAATAATTGATTGACTTGTGAAAATTTTAATTCAATAACTATGAATTGAGTATTCAAGGGAAGTTTCTCATGATGACAGACCTAAAATCCTTGGGTTTGTTGAATATACTAGTGTAGATGTTAAGTGAAAAATTAGAGGTCACCCTTGCTACCATTGCAATTCGTAGCTTAATTATCCTAGCAAGTGACCAAACCTTGCATCATGAATGTATAGTGATAATATCTTATGATCTGTTATATTACACAAGCTATATAAAAAAAATAAAGAAGGATTATACTAAAAATCTAAATTAAGCCATCTAAGTAACTCTACTGGGGCTATAAACACTTACTAGCAGTGGGGCTCTACTTAGGAGAATTGCAATGATAACCTTGTCAGAGTTATGAATGTTTGCTGGCAGCAAGGCTCTATCTAGTTGGCTACAAGGGAATAACATCAACTATGTAGTTTAACACCAGTCTCTAGTGTTTTCAACTCATTTTCAAGATGAGGGTTATTAATCACATGCACACATTTAAAATCTATTGAAAATTCATGCACCTTATTGAATACACTTGATCCAAATTAAATAATAGTTTAAATACAGAAAGTTGGAAGTTATGGATTTATTTCATTTAGTTTCCTTGAATAATTCAAATTTAGTTGTTTTGTTTGGTTGCTATTTGTTGTGATGTTCACAACATGCCCCATTTTACCTCTTAGCAAAATGAGGACCCTTGTTGTGGCTGTTGCTTTTGGTTTGTAGTGTGCTCGTGCTTGGTGGTAAAGGGAAAATGGGGTAAGTGTTACAAACCATGTTAAATGTTGAAAATATTTAGCATTAAGTACAAGGTGAGAGTAGGGGTGAGTTCTTTGTGAAAAATGAGTTAAGGTTGTTTTTGGAACTAGTAAGAAATTCTCAATATTCTGCAAGATATGTGTTTTTTTGTAAAATGCATCATTTGGAGGTTTTTATGTCATATACAAAGTCATTTGTATGAGAAGTCTTTGTATAAGTGATGGTGAGTACAATCAAGTTTTGTATTTTGATAATTTGCATACATATACTCAATGTTTGTATCCTTTGTATGCAAGTCGGACCCGATGGGTATTCAAGAGTGGAGTGAATATGGTGTCAAGTCCACATTGTATGTATGTTTGTATGTATACTCAGTATAAGCACAAGTTGTATACATAGGATTGACATGCATGCACGGACCCAAGGGAAGTATATAATGCAGTTTATCAGAGTGAAAGAATACTTAACACAGTATTGTATGTTTGTATGTTTAAAACTTTGCATCTTTTAAGATACATACAATTACGGATTCCAAATATTATTCAAAGCCAGTACAAGAGGGTACATTGTTTTTTAACACATTTTGTATGGGTATACAATCACATAGTATACATGCACGAACCCAAAGTTTTATTCCATGTAAATCAGAGATCGTAAGGGTATGCATATTTATATGTATAAATGGTTTGTATATATCTAAGATACAAAGAGATATACAATGATAGATACAAAGCCATGTATAAAGCTAATTCTAATCTGATTAATAGGGAGTTGAAGTTTGCGATTGTATCAAGCAAGGTTTGTACATTTGCATGTATAAACGATTGCATCTAAAGGCAGATACAAATTATTATTCTATAGAAAGATACAAGTGGGCAAGTAGAGTGGGGCCCATGATTGTATCTTGTAGTTGTATGTTGTAGATACAACCAAAGATACAAAGGGATATACGAAGCAAGATACAAAGGAATATACAAAAGAAAGATACAAGAGATGAAAAAGTAAAACTAGACGCAGAGTTCAAAAGGGGATGAAATATGATTAATGTGCTGGTATGTATGAAAGATTTGTATACATACCATCCCAATATACAAGGAGATAAAAGTGCACTGTGTGGAAATAAAAGGTGAACGGTTTGCATATGTTGCATTTGTATAATGGTTTGTATCTATTTTATATGCATTGCGACATACAAATAGAAGATACAAAGTTGAACATAAGGTAAAAAGGTAACATTGTTTTATAACCCGTTGCATATGTAGGCTTGTATGTTAATGACATACAAAGCAATATACAAAAGTGAAATACAAAAAAATGATATGTATATAAAGGGGAGATAAACAAATACAATGTTCAAAATAAAAGGATAAAATAGAAAGTTGAAGTCGTATGTGCATTGAATATCACATTTAATGCAAAGCTAACATCGAAAAGATAAGTTTTAACATGTTAGGGTAAATAACAATTGTTTTCTTTCAGAATTGCATTGTGAAAATTAAAATTGTAGACAAAAAGAATTATTTGCATAGATTGAACATAAAGTTCTTTGCTGAATGGAATTTCAAAATGGGAACGAATCGGAATAACGGTAGTGGGTCAACATCTATAAGGTTGAGCTGTCATGAATATAGGTATTTATATTGAACATCATTACCATTTAGTTAATTGAAAATGCAAAATGATTATCAGTAATTTCATATTAAAAATTCAAGAAAATGTCAAGAATGTGTATGAGGAAAATAAATTATGTTTAAATGATCAAATCAAAACAAACAAATCAAAAGCCCACAACATAAAGAGAACTAATCTAGATAAAAGCCATAATCAATAAATCCAATGAAATAAGAAAGCTTTTACCCATATTTGTGTTTTTCTCTTTGTTGAATGTGGATTGCTCAATAACGTTGTGAAACCCTGTTTGCAACAAGCAAGTAAAGTGCTCAAAGTGCTCAAAGATCAATGTCAAAAGATCATAAGTTGCTCAATCAATGTGATGTATGCTCAAAGCACTATAAAGGATGCCTGAGAATAAGTGATCGAAGAGGATTTGTGAAGGAGATGAGGGGGGTTTATATAGGTTTCAACAGAGATCGATCAACGGTCCAGATAATTCAAAAGAATCAACGGAGGAGATAAAACAAATAACCATGATGAATGTGCACATGACATGTGTCAATCCATAAGGATATTTTTATTAAAATATGATGAAAACAAGATTGATTGAATAGAGAAACTCAACTTGTAATTTTGCCTTTTTTAGAGTTCTAAAAATAAGACTAATTGTGCACATGAGTTAACAAGATATTTTAAGACGAATTGGAAGATATTTGAAATTAAATAAATAAATTTATTTGTTTTATTGTGCATGATTGAGGAACAGAAAATTATAAATAAAATATTTGATTTTATTTATTTTTAGGGGAAAAAGAAAATTAAATAAATAAATTTATTTAATTGTTTGTGCAAGATTAGAGGAATATGAAGATTATAAATAAAATACTTGATTTTATTTATTTTTAGAGGATTGAGATAATTTATTTAAATTTAGAAGAACAATTGATTTAATTAAATAATATAAATTATTTAATTGTAGATAAGAGGATTTGTGATTAATTAATTAAATAATTTATTTATTTAATCGTGGAAGAATAAGGTTGATTTAATGAAAATTAATTAACTATACTCGGTTAAGGAAATTAGCTGATTTGCGTTAAGTAATATGAAATTTGAAAATGGAAAAGACAAAAGGGGTTAGGGTAAATGTTAAATATAAAAAATTTATGGTAAAACCCTAGGTAAATGAAGTGAAAACAGGGAGTAAGTATGTGATTTTTTCGCGAGATGGGCCCGAAATAAAAGAAAGTAGATCTAGGAGGTGAAGAAAAAGTGAAGAAATAAAGAAAGCCATGAAAAGAAACAGAAAAGCAAGAATTGTCAATACATAGCGGGTATCAAACTTTACTTGGCACAAGCAGAATTAGCACTGATACGAATGTAGGGTCATATGATGCAAAGGGTACTCTTTAGAAGATCACAGCAATAGATGCTAACCTTGACATGAAATGCATTTGGGATAGTGGATTATACAAGGCTACATTTTTTCCATTAGCCATGGAGGCTAAGGATTTGGTGCTGGAGTGCGTAAACCTATATGATTTAAATACTAGAAAAGTGATACATGAAGACCGGGTGATTGCAGATTTGACCACGGAAGGGATAGCAATGATATTTGGTTTGGAAATTCAAGAGAAAATGGTGGATATAGACATAGACCAATACACAGAAGACTTTAATAGTAATGAAAGAGAATGCAAAAGTAAAATCTTCTACAGTTGCTATAATGTAGAAAACAAACCTAAGGCTATAGCAAGAGTGTTAAGGAATCTTCACAGGATAGACTTTAAAGAGGAGATACATTTAATGATTACCATGCTGAGTAAACTGGTAGGGTTGAGAGATGAAACAAAATGTGAACCCTGGATGTTCACTATCATTCAATTCATAAGAGAAGAAAAACAAAGAGGATGGACAAATTCACTAGGCCAAGACTATTAGTACAACCATATGGAAGCAGGCTGTGTTGAAAAAAAAAAAGATGATGCCTTTTTATTTGTCATCATATGTGTTATATTCATGTGCATCAATGATTCAGCCATACATAATTGGAATTGACAGAGTTGGGACCGTGGGGGATGGCCCAGATCAGAAATTAGTCCATGATCATTATCTAGATTTGCAGGAGGATAATGCATTGAGGAAGCATACCTTGATTAATGATGTATTCTATACTTACATGGTAAGAGTTTTAAAGGGAGAAAAAGAGAAAAGGTTATCTAAAGTAGCAGAAGACTCTATTGGATTACATAGTTCTTGGTATATACAATTCCAACACTTTACATATATTAGAACTAAGGGTTTTAAGGGGAAGCCATTCATGCTGTCCAGATATCCATCAAATCAGTTGATGGTATTAGAATTTTCTAGACAAAACTTGAATGCTTTCAGAATGTATAAAAAGAAGGTGGACAAAGAAAATTTGAAACTTCCTTGGTCAATTGGAAGGTATTGGTGCTATAGTGAAGTGGTGGCTGAATATTTAGAAAGAGAATTAAGATATTATGGCTTTAAGGAATTTGAATTAGCAAGGAATTTTGATCCCTTTCACAAAATTTAGATAACTATTGATCCTAAGTTCAAGCATCATGTGCATATTAAAGACTACTGGTCAGATTGCAAAAATGATAAAGAGGTAAGGAAAAGGGCTTATAAAAGGCTGATAGTAGAACAGATAAGGACCATAGAAGAAATCTATGTGCCTGCAGAAGTTGAAGATGATAAACTACTACATCATAGTTATGAGAGTACGAGGCTTGCTCCCATTGAAGACCCTGATTGGACAAGGCCATGGGAAACATCTTTGGATGCATTAGCCAAACTAGTTATGTTATTTTCCAAGACATGGTTGAGAGACAATATAGGAGAACTCAAAGCTAAGGGGAATGAGCCCACATTTCAAAAGAAAGGTAAGAAGAGAGTGAGGGAACATCAAGATGAGCTCCAATGTTTTTATGAGAAGAAGAGAAGAGTTGTAGAAGCAAAGATCATTAAAAAGGATAAGAATGCAACCCTAATGGATCCATATGCCTTAGGGGTGACAGTGGCATTATCTTCAAGGACATTTATGGAAGAAGAATCATCTAGCCATGACATCAATACTAAGCACATCCAAGCTGTTAAAAGATCAATAGTATAGAAAATCATGAGAGTTGTAGCAATTGAAACCCCAAAATGACCAATACTAATGCAAGGTGTTGTTATAGGAGCTCAGTAAGTAGAGGCTAAGATGAGTGGCATATTGAGTGAGGCCAGACCAGAAGAAAAAGGGCAAACATATGCAAATGTTGCAAGAGTCAAAATTGCATGAAGTCAAAAAAGTAAGTGAGATGGTCAATGTGGAAGATGATAGTAGTGACAGTGGAGTTAGGGAAGTAAACCCTAGTGTGATAGGAGAAACTGGAAAAGGTGAAGAAGAAGTAAGTGAATATTTTGACACAAGAGAAGAACAAGATACTCAAGTTAACATGGAGAAAGCACAAAGCCCAAAACCAAAACCAAAACCAAAAGAAGAGAATACACAAGGTGAGTCTGAAGCAATGGATCCTTTTGGGATACTTGTGTAACCTAAAATTATTGAAGAAGTACAAGTTGTGGTCCAACAAATAGAGGAGGCTGAAAAAGAAGAAAAAATAGAGAAAGTGGTACAAGAGGTAGTCATCCAAACTCAAGGTGAAATAGAAATACATGTGGCTAGTGCTGATGTTTTAGGCATTCTTAGTATGTATAATGATTCAAGTGAGAAAGAAGAAAGTATAGAGGATAAGAAGAATATAGAGAATGAACCTGATAAAGGAAAAGAAGAAGAGGAACCTGAGAAAGTTATAAGGTTAACATCACATGTAGATCAGACAAATTTTCTAGAAAAGATGCAGGAACAAGATGAAACAACAATAGAATTAGTGAATGTATTAGGTAATCCTGAAGAAGACTTGATTAATATAGACAATGTTTCTAAAGATGATACAAAACAAGAAGAACAAAAAGAGGATACAAATAAAGAAAACATAGAACAAAAGGATAAAGAAGAAGAAGAACAACAAGAACTTTTAGGAAAAGAGGGCCCAACAAATGAGGAAGAAGGGGACACTAAGATAGAAGGAGATGAAGATGAAGGAGAATCACAACAACATGGTGATCGTCTTTCTCTAGGTCATCAAAATGAATCATCTCAGCAACAACAACATATAGAACAAATGAAGAAACCTCAAGAAGAGGTGATAAATGAAGAAAGAATAGAAAAGGTTACCAAAGAGGTTCGAGCTTGGTTGGGTTCTAAAGTCATAAAAGAGAAGGTAGAAGCAAAATTAATACCTATTGATATAAAGAGTCTATTAGGTGGATCCACACCACAAAAGGAGAAGAGAAAGGATAGAACAATGTCAGCTATCAAAAGAAGTCCTTCTGGATCTAGAATGCTAGAGCTAGCCATACCACAAAAAGACAAGTTAAAAGGAGAAATAACTATGGAAGACTATGAGATAATTAATTTGGATCTAGGTCACAGGACCAAAGAAGAGCGTATAAATGAATGGGAGGATATGCATTAGGCCATTCCTGAAATGCTAAAGAAAGATAAAGACAAACAAGAATACTTTAAAAGACACATTGTATAATTGCAAGAATTCATTAGGGGGATATTTGATCCCAATGCCACAATACCAGAGTTACCTACTGAAATAGCAATATTATCAAAAGATGAGGTAAAAGAGATGGAAAATAAAAGGCTTGAAGCTAATATTTTTGAAGAATAGTTTAGAGAATTAATCCAGAAAGGAGAAGAAGTGATAAAACAAGTAGTGACAGGCTGGGAAATGGTTGTGATAGAGAAGAATAAATGCAATGTTCTTATACATAATTATCAATTTAGAAGGGAAGAATGCAAATCTACATTAAAGCAACTTGAAGAAATTGAAGAAAGAGTAGAGGAATTGATAAATGAAGGAGTCATTACTCCTCTTATGGCTAACCAATTGCCACAGGCTAGGTTAGAATTAAAATTTGAGGATGATATTCTCAAAAGATGTATCACAAGTACTCAAGATTTAGAAGAGATTGCTGATAAAATGATAAAGTTACATATGAAAATGATAGAGAAGCTCATTGATCATGAATGCCTTTAGGTAGCAGCATATGAATTACAAAAGGTATTGAAGGAGTTTAAAGCTATTTTTGTACCATGCTTGGGCAACCCGACGGCACATCTGAGTAAGGAAATGATTGATTCAATAATGGAAACAAGTGCTAAGATCAAGAAGTATAGAAAAAGAGTTGAAGGTTTGGAAAAAGAAGAAAAGAGGTTAAAGGGATGAATCCAAATGCAAGAACACATATGGACGAAAAGTCTAGGAGGATATCGTAAATTCATCAAAGGGGTAACAGATAATTTTGTAGAATACCTGAAGGAGTGAAAGTCATCGAAAGGGAAGATATGTTAAGTAAAAATTTACTTAGAAAATATCATCAGCCAAAAGTCAGCAAATAGAGAAAAGTCAATGAATATCTTTCATTTTGAAAAGATTCTAAAGGTATCCTTTAAGCTGCATAAAGATACCGTGGAGATATTTTGGAAATAGTTAGGAATTGATTCCTATCATTGATCTTAAAGTTTGAATGCTGACTATCTGATGGATTTTGTAACTGTAGCTGAGGAAAGCTTTAAAATCTATATAATAAGCTTTGCTACTTGTAAATATTTGCACAGGGATTTTGTAAATTTCAGCTGCAAATTGTAATTATCAAGTTTTAGCAATAGTAAGGATGTTTCTTTTAGGAAGGTCATATGTGTCTACATTGAGGAGTGTACAGATTGCCTAGTCTCCTTGATGTATCTATGAAAATGTCTGTAACTATTTATTGCTGGTAATTCAAAGGATTGAAGTCATAAATATTGTAAACTTGAAATGGCTGTCTCATGTTAGTGAATACAAACATCAATTTTCTGTGTCTATCTTCTAAGTGTTAACTGATTTAGGTATTTTCAAACATATTTTCCCTTGAAGATTGCAATTCTGTATGTAAATTAATGAAAATGCTCAGGATTTATGTATGAGGATTTATTTCCTTTTGAATTGATCAAGATAAACAGGTTTATATACATGAGTAATGGAAAGTTGTATGTGGATGAAATCTAGTTTCCTAACTCTATCTTTCTAACTTTTCCCAGAAAGTCACAAATAATTAGCTTAAACATAAAATCTAAGGTAAATTGTCATGCATTTGAATAAAGAAATAGAAATTACAGTGGTATTTGACAATTTTCATATAATTAGAAGGGCAAAGTTTGTTTTAATGAATTTCATACAAAGCTTTGTGATATAATGATGAATTTATGCAAAGAAATGAATACTCTATTGATATTTGCAACAATCTGCATAATTTGAAGTCCAGTGAGTCTCAAACTATTTCAACTTATGTAAAGTCCCTTAAACTTTACAGTTTCACATTAACCTACTGAATTATCCACTTAAGCATTTGACTTATTTATATTTGAAAATGGATAGGAACTTATGATGTTTGAATCTCAATAAGATTATCAATGGAAACTTTCTAAATGTTAACACTATTAGTCAAACAAGCTTTGCTTCTTTTCATAAGTCAAATTGGATTAGTATTTAATGTTGTTCTAAATCACTAAGTTTTCAATTTTGTACCCTTAAGGTTTGATGATTTATTTCTAATTTTGATTCTTACTTCCATCTTATACCAAGGCTAATTGTGATATAACATCATTCACTATGTTAATTGAAAACTATAAGGAAACTATAGCTTACCATATTTATACACAATGTCATATGCTTGTAATTAATTAATTGATATATTTGCATTATTTACCACTCACCCTTTATTATTAAATTGTTATCAAATGCATACTATATAATATCATTACTGCACATTTATTGTACCTATTTCTCACTTTACCCAAACATTATACATTTTTAATTGTCATTAACTAACTACAATTATCACTTATCACAATAATAAACAATACTATACAGACTAAAGTATATTTTACCCTAAAATGTTTTACCTCATAATATATTAATTCCATAATAACCTTTACTTTTCTTCAACATTCCACTTATCATCTCACTTTTTCTTAAAATATAAACTTCATTTAGCACACTTTATTAAATCATATCACTAATTGCATTCCATAGTTATCAACACATTATGTTGTTTCTATAATTCAATGCTTCTTCACAATTATCATATAAGAAAGTGTAATTATTAATATAAGATGACTCTATTTACAATAATTCACAGTGTCTTATCAAACTTTAGCTTAGGTATTTCCTTCTATAGGTCTCTAATTGAGCTTTCATCACACATCTATATTTGACCAAGAACTAGTTGATTCAACATATCTAACTGGTTACATTAAGAAATTTCTCCAAAACCTTCTTGGCATGATTCAGTGAATTTTAGTTAGGTAGTATTTGGTTCTTGGATTCGATCTAGCAGCAAATTTGGGCACCGGCCCCACATTGAAAGCCACTCCCCTACCCGCATCTAGAAGACCCTATCCATCAAGCAAAACGATTACCATCACAATGACAAGTAACATATACAATGCAAGGCATTTACCTTTTTGCATACCAATTATAATCACAAGGACTAATTCTTGTCCCAAAAACATAAACCAAACATGAACTACCACATTCTCATCATGATGCATTTACAATAAAGAATACACATCATTTCACATCACACAGAGCAAGGCATTATCCATCTTGCATAGTCATCATAACCACATGAATAGGTACAATGAGCAAGGCATTATCCATCTTGCACATGTATCATACTAACATAAATAGGAGACAATATTTCAAGAATGCATTTCATTCAACTTACATGATGTACATATAGCCAACCCCCACACAATCACATCCTCCTAGGCCTCTGGAAACAACTTCCCCAAATGACACAACACTTGACACCATTAAAAACACAATGGTTTCACATGACATTCACTCTCAAAGCAAATAATAAACTAATACCCTTCAACAATATTTTTAAGGAATGCAACATTAATCCAAACATGATCAATCATCTAACAATTATAAAGTTAATCTATCTCAATAATACATAACTGTAATTTTCTATTCACCGGTAGTAGTTACAATATGATTATAAGATATAAGTGTGCACAAGTAACAATATTTTAACTAATAATTCTCAAGACTAATTTTAATTTCATTTAATTCAAATGATTGCAAAAAACATGCAAATAACCCTAAGGCATACAAATTAAACACAACAATTATTTACACTATTTACACTGATGTAGATTTCATTAATAATCTAGACAATTTTGTAAATACTATTAAATATAACTGTATAAGCAAGGCTAAAAGCCTATAATATTAGAATGCTATAAATATCTTACACTAGTTAGAATCACAAGATAAAAAACCCGAAGCTATAATGAAAGAACCTTGTTCTAAGGTTAGCTTGAGAGGAAATGAATATAGAACAACAAAACATTCCTATAAATCTAACATCTTCATCAAATCTACGACACTTTTACCTACATGCATATGATAGGATCAACACAAAATGAATTTGTTGAGAAGGCTTTAGAAGCTACCAACAATGCAAAATGTGAAAGCACAGATAGGGCACTCAGATTGATTAGTAGAATGCCTCAAAGAGAGTCATATGATGGAAAGCAATGATTGTAGGATATGCACAAAATGAACTTGTTGAAAAATATTAGAGAAACCCAGTTTGAAAATATAGAGTTATTGGTGATGCAACTAACTATTTTAGATGAAACAGGTGACAGGTAGATAGTCACAAAATATTCATATCTCAAAAATTGTAAAATGGGTATGGCTGATTTTTGGATATGATTTAGATATCCAGGCCATGCACCATATATAAAAAAATTTAGAGAAACCCAATTTGTAAAAATAAATTTACTGCTAACGCAAGAGACACATAAAGCAGAGATGAAATGGGTGAGAGGTAGATAGTCACAAAATATTTGTATCTCAAAAATGACAAACTGGGTATGGTTGATTTTTGGATACAATTTATATATCTAGGTTGTATACCAAAAATAAAAAAATTAGAGAAACCTAGTTTGTAAAAATAATGTTATGGCTAATGCAATAGACTGCCAAAACAGAGATGAAATGGGTGAGAGGTAGATAGTTAAAAAAAATTTGGATCTCAAAAATGACAAACTAGGTATGGCTAATTTACGGATATGATTTAGATATCCAGGCCATGTACCATATATAAAAAATTATAGAAACACAGTTGGTAAATATAAAGTTATGGTTAATGCAACAGACTGCTAAAACATAGACTAAATGGGTGAGAGGTAGACAGTCACAAAATATTCGTATCTCAAAAATGACAAACTAGGTATGGCTGACTTTCAGATATAATTTAGATATCTAGGCCGTGCACCATATATAAAAAAATTAGAGAGACCTAGTTCATATAAATAAAGTTATGGCTAATACAATAGACTAGGTTCAAAAAATGTAGAAGAGAATTCACAGAATATTTCACTAAATCTAATGCAACCATAAATCAATTTCATATCTCAGTCCATGGAATATTGCTTCAATCACATCTTCACAAATTTCCTATCTCGCATCCATTTTTCTCCAAGTCTTTTCTTCTAGAAACTATGGTTTATGGTGCTAAAAGAAAAATGAAAACTTCCTAAGAGAGAGAGAGATCCCCAAAACATAAAACATATTCTCTATTTGAAATGCACGCTCCCCCCAAATTATGTCTTGAGATTTCAAAATAAAGTTGAACATGCATAACCACCCCAATAATTTCTTCTAGAAGATTCTCCTTTATTACTTTCTTACAATTTGTTATTTTTAACTGTTTAGAGTAAAATTGGATTTTGTTACTCTTTTCTTGTTTAGATGTTAAAATCTTCGTCTCCCCTAAACATTGAAGGATCTAGGGTTGAATGGCAAGCATTATCATACACTAGGTCACTTTCAAATGTTCAAAAATTTGGATTAGGAAATTAATTATCAATTTTTCCTTCTCCTATGTCCAATTGACCATTAAAAACCTAATAATGCAAATATGACAGTAAATTAATAAATTACAGAAAAAGCTCTTGCAGACAGGTGTTGTTATATGGAGCCTAATCAGACTCAGAGGTTATATTTACCCCACTTTTATCAGCGTGGTTTCCCCCAAATTCCTACGGGGTCAAGGGGCAGCACCCCTTGCGGGGGTTTGGGGGCCATAAACTACAAAATATTAAAACCCTTAGAGTGAAGATAAAGAGTTAAAAACCATGATAGGATTTTAAATAAACAACAAATAAAAATGTTACCTATCTCAAAGATGCTATGAAGATTATGCCTTAGTTGGAGTTAAAAAAAGTTGCACTTGCAAATGGTGAGATGTCCTCGAATGTAGAAGCTCCGATAATAAACAAGGAAGTCTTTTTTCACAAAAAAATGGGAAAGAGGAATGCTTATCTTCTCATGCAAATAACCCCAAGAACAAGTATAATCTCAAAAAATGATGTAGAATACCACTAGAAAGTTCATAAACTGTTGTTCATAGAGATTTGCTCCAGAAGCCAAGGAGACTATTGTGGGTTACACGTAATTTGAAAGTTACATGATAGAGATGAATGAGTGATGAAAGGGAAGCTCAACAGTCACTAAAAGTACCAATTGACTATTGGGATTCCTTACAACGAGTCATGCAATGATTAAAATGAAAATTTGGTAGTTGGAAGGTAACTGTTTAGGTAGGAAATGGGTGCTATATGACTATATTATCACAGACTGGCACCACACCTACGCTAACATCCAAATAGAATGTGGCCAGAAACTTTACAAACTATATAGAACATTAGAAAGACACAAGGAACATATACAAACACATAAAAAAGACTTTGACATGTAAGACACAAAAATAGAGTTGGCATTAAGAGCAAGGTAGAGGCCAAGCTAGACACAATGAATCCTAAGAGCATGCTAAGGGAGACAGACACTAAAATGAGGAAAATATTTAGTGTCAAAATTGTAAAGTATGAAATTTTTGCCCTTATAATATCCATAAGAATATAAGATATTTGATAAGAGTACATATTTTGTGGCCTAATTTCTAATTTAGAGGTAGTTGTTTTTGGATGTGGTCATGGACAAGTGAATAGAATGTAAATATGGATAAATATATACTTACCATTCTTCTGCTACAGTAGCATTACATATTTCAAGAAGAGAGCTATTTTGTTTAGTAGCTAGTTGAGTGAGCTTTAGAATCACGGTAGTAAAGTCTCCCTTCTCATCTGTGAATGATAGAAGGGACGTTACACTGGGCAAGGCATCTACATGTTGATTATCTTTTTAAGCCATGAAATCAATCAAATAAGAAAAAATGTATTAAGAATAGAGAAGGCTAAATCATGGTATGCAAAGAAAGATTCATCACTAGTCTGATAATAGCCCATGAATTGATAAATCACCAATTGTGTGTCTCTGTGTATGTTGAGGGCCTCTATGCCAAGTATTTTGGCCACCCTTAATGTAACAATCAATGCTTCATACTATGTAACATTGTTTGTGCAATGGAAGTTTAAAGGTGAAAAGAGCTTAGAGGAATGGTTTTTTCAATCAAGGGGATTAGAATAACCCTAACTCTTGAACCTATTTTACAATGAGAGTTGTCAATTTATATATCTCCTATGTGTTGATATCATTAGCTTCTACAACATCTTCATCATGAAATTGGATAAGAGCATAAGAGGAGTGAAGGTTCTTCAACCAATTATCAACTATTGCCTAGCATATGGATAGGAAGGTTGAAACCAAGTATTCTTTAAGAGCATTAAGGGCTCATTGATGGTCCTCATTCTATTCAACATGAATATTTTTCCTTAAGGGATGTGTGAAAGGAACAGTATGGTGAGTAAGTTCAGCCCTAAAGGCTTCGTAATTGTGAGATGTTTGTAGGTGGGGGAATGTTGACAATCACATCAATCTTTTTGGTGTCAACCTAAATGCCTCATCAAGATACAATAAAGAAAATAAGTTTTCTGGGATCGACTCGAAAGACACATTTCTTAGGGTTTAGACTTATATTATAAAGTCTTAGATATTGTGTTTAGATCCTAGGAATGAGCTTCTAGTACATGTTTTAGCAAGTAGGTCTACCACCCAATCTTCAACAATAGAATGCAAGAGAGTGATGCTGTAACGCCCACTCATAGAGCAAGACACAAAAATAACCCCCAATTTTTTTTTTAATGACTTGTATGACCATAGATTAATCGAAAGGATGAGGTTTACTATGTAACGCTTCAACCTGCCTTACACTCACTTGATAAACACCCACCTTCTTATTTTTTTAAACTTCTTTTTAATTTACATCAATTTTTTTTTTCAACCTTAGTTTTCTAATGTAACTTAATCTAACCAAAACATCATCTAATTTTTCCAAAACATCCATAAAATGCAAGCTCTTGAAATTTTAAATTAAATGCCAAAAATAAATAAATAAATAAATAATGTACTTCCAAATTAAAGAACTATGTACCTCTAAGGTTGTTATAGCTTAACATTCATAATAAACTCCCATCCCACCATTAGGGACACAATAAGTTCGTCAGTTTTTTTTCTAGCAAATGTTTCAACGTTCTTTTTAAATTTATTTGCTGAAACAAACCTCCTGTAGATAATTTAACTTAAGAGTGAATTTAACTCTGTTAAGGTAATTGGTTAAGGAATTAAATGTTCCCCACAAAGGCATCGAACTTGATGTTTTTTTTTTTACTTGTGCTACGCTCTATGTTTTTCAAATTTACCTCGCTGCCGCATAGGACTTACTCACGTATGGATTTCATCTTAGGATATAAAAGAAAATTCATTTCTTGTTACTTAGTTGGGACCTTCTTTTCGGGACCTAATTTTGATCATAATGTGCTTAATGCAATTATAGAGGAAACCTTTTTTTTAAATTAGTTTATTTTTTTTCAGGGAGCTATGTCGCAAACATTTATTCTTATTCAGTTTGTTGGTCAGACAACCTTTTTATATGTATATACTATCGAACCTTATTTATGGCTCCCCAATTTTTAGTTAAAATTCTATTAAAAAGACATGATTGTCTTAAGCTTGATGTGTAAATTCAATTTTAAGGTTTTTCTTCATGATGTGGGCGGATGAAAGAACTTTAGCTATCATTGTCTAATAACGTGTGGATAGGGTGCTTGTCGGGTTTATTATTATTTTTATTATTATTTTTTTTACCAGACATGTAATAAATTGAACGGATTAATTTACTTTGCTGGCCTTGTGTAAAAACTAAAGGAAGGATTAATTATCATTGTATTGTTGTTAATTTGAGCACATAATTTCTTACATAAGGTGAAAATAATTAATCTGAATTATTGTTTAATTAGTAATCATGTTGGTTATTCTTATTGAGCATGTTGTCATTCTCATTGAACATGTACATTATTAAATGAGCCACTATCCTTTTCTTTAAGTTAGAGTAGATATTACGTGTTATTTGATTAAGGAAAAATCCAAGTTAGTCAAGTACTAATCCAAACAAGTATTTTATCTTTCTACCTATGTCCCACTCTAGTCCCTCTATATAGGCTAGTTCTTCAACCAATTATCAACTATTGTCTAGCATATGGATAGGAAGGTTAAAACCAAGTATTCTTTAAGAGCATTAAGGGCTCATTGATGGTCCTCATTCTATTCAACATGAATATTTTTCCTTAAGGGATGTGTGAAAGGAACAGTATGGTGAGTAAGTTCAGCCCTATAGACTTTGTAATTGTGAGATGTTTGTAGGTGGGGGAATGTTGACAATCACATCAATCTTTTTGGTGTCAACCTCAATGCCTCATCAAGATACAATAAAGAAAATAAGTTTTCTGGGATCGACTAGAAAGACACATCTCTTAGGGTTTAGACTTATATTATAAAGTCTTAGATATTGTGTTTAGATCCTAGGAATAAGCTTCTAGTACATGTTTTAGCAAGTAGGTCTACCACCCAATCTTCAACAATAGAATGCAAGAGGTCGTGAAATATGAGGGTTGAGTGACGCTCTATGTGATTTGAATTCTCTAACACTCTCTAAGATGATGGAATGGCTCCCTTGAATTCCTCTAAGATGCCTTGGAACATTCTTTAAATATGACATCTTAGGAACTAAATTCAAATGTTTACCTATTTTCTATTTTTTTAAATTACCTTTTAACTGTCAAACAATTTGTTTTAGGAATAGCGTTTTGAAAGGCAAGGCAGACAGTCCTTTTAAAAGAGAAGGCAGAGGAGGGTCGTCGGCCTATACAATCAGGTAAATAATCATATATAAAAAACTAAAAAGAAGACTATATATACGGTGTGCATTTAGGCTTTCTCGGTGTAAATAATAGAGAGTATTAAGTTGATAAGACTGGTATTTGTGTTTGTATTGGTATTAATATTTTGTTAAAATGGTGGACGCCAAACGTGTACAGAGGGAATTGACCGAAATAGAGAAAGATAAGAAATTATCAGGAATAAGCATTGAAGTGTGCGAGGAGAATGATATCTCACATCTATGTGGGACAATTGCAGGCCCCATGGACAGCCCTTATGAAGAGGGATCCTTCCAGATTGACATTCGTCTGCCAGATGAGTATCCATTTGATCCCCCAAAGATGCAATTTATAACAAAAGTTTGGCATCCCAATATCAGCAGCCAAAATGGTGCAATATGCCTGGATATCTTAAGAGACCAGTGGAGCCCTGCACTAAGCTTAAAGACCACATTAATTTCTTTGCAAGCTTTGCTTTCAACACCAGAACCTCGTGATCCTCAGGATGCTGTGGTAGCACAGCAATACTTGAATGACTACCCAAAATTCTTGGTCACCGCACGCCATTGGACGCAATCTTTTGCAAAGAGGGCATCACTTGGAATGGAAGAAAAGGTATCAAACTTGGTTGACATGGGGTTTAGTGAAGATGCAGTCAGATGTGCTCTACACCAATGCAGAGGAGATGAAAACATTGCACTGGAGAAACTATGCAGTGGTTAATATAAAAGCCGATTCAAAAAGTTTTGGCTTGGCTTAAACATGAAACGAGGAACAAATGGCAGTTTTATCTTTTATATAAAATGACCTGTTTTTATTGGTATTTTTTGGGTTAAAATTTAAAAACTTTTATTAAAAAAAGACACACAGGCCAGAGTGACATAGTAACCAGAAGATCGAACGACAAAGATAGACCAAAAACAAAAAAAACAGAGAAATAAGGATCTACATTCTCCCATCACAGAAGAAATATAGGAATAAGAGTTCATTAAGATGGCTATTGTAAGCATTCTCCAATCCCATTGAACTTCACTCGGGATTTCCATAATTCGCATGATCATAATCTCTACACGTCCTGTTGCATGTAATTTAGGGCTGACGCATGGCCCGTGAAATCCAGCCCTAAAACTTCCGCAGTAATCCATGTACACAGAAGCAAAGGCGCTCTGACCAATAAAAACACATAATACACATATATGCCTTTCGCCATGTAAGCAACTTAGAATGGGACACATGAAGACCATTCTATTTAACTATCGTCCACTTTAGTGGTTAAATAGTTAATAACAATTTTACACTTTATTTATAGCAAAAGCTGATTGGATACATAAGGCGCTGTGACCAATAAAAACACCAAATACACATATATGGCTTTGGCCATCAGATCAACCAGAAACGAAACAGAAACTCGACTGTAGACATTTTACTCTACTCAGTTATCATGATTAAACAGTCAATAGTAATTTTACAATTTATTTATAATAAAAAGTGGTAATATTTGACCTATTTCTATTGGCTAAAATTGACCTCTGACTGTTGAAGTGGTTAACCCCCAAGTTATTAATTCATAAATATGTTACTATTTTTTAATTGTAACACGTTTTTTCAATGATATCATATTTATTGTCAAATAACTAATTTGTGATTTGAGTTTACTATTAGAATTTTATTTATAAATTAAAATATTTAATTTAATTGGTTAGGTTTTCTTATTTTGTATCCAATCAACAAATGAGAGTATAGAATTAAAACAGTTTCACTAAATTCCCTAATGTATATTGTTTTCCAATTTCTCTCAAAATAAAAATAATAATTTTATTTGACATTCTATTGGATAATAGTTGTGAATAGTCTTTTTGTTTGACATAAGCTATTTGAATGTCAATGTAATGGAACCATTTTTTTTCCATTGATAGCTCTAGCAATAGTATCTTTTTTAACAATTGTAAGCCCATTTAAAACTTTTACATAAAGAGATTTTCTCATTTTAACTATTTAATACTATAAGTGTACAGAAATTTATGTCTTGTTATTTACATACAATTTAATAAGTTATAATATTATAACATGATGTAATTATAGCTTTTGACAAATCCAATTATCACTATCTTCACTTCCAAACATAATTTATTAAAAGTTCTTCCAAGGTATTGTTAATTTTATTTCTGCCAATTTATGTATATAGATTTGTAAAGGAAAGTAAATTTTCTCTAAGAATTAACCATATTAATTAAATAAATGTAATTGATTAAGCACAAATTAGCCATCTATTAATTAATCATAGTTGGGATTGATAAATTAGATGATTGCATTTGCTACCTTGGAAAATTAAATGCAAAGAAGGATCATATTACTTAGCTCTATGATTGAAGAATGTGTCCCTTTGATAGAGTTTTTGGGATATTCTGTGTGTTTGCCTTGAAAGTGTGATCTCTCTATCAAATCGGCACCTTAGATTCTATTATGATACTCTGCTTTATTTGGGGTCAAGATGGAAAGACTTCTCCAACTTCAAAGATGCCCACGAATGGGTAAGGATCTTTCCGAGCAGAGTGCATGATGAGTTTATATACTTGGAAATCCCCTATAAAATAACAAAGGAGGCCATTAGGGTAGTCATAGGGTTAAGTGTCGTAGGGCCTCTACCAACAATGGAGGTGATTAGAATAGATCAAGTGAGGGAATTAATCGGAGCTATAATAGATGAGAGAAATATGCATGTGAATCATATCACAAATCCGGTGGTGAAATATGCCAACATGGGCATTGCATACAAGGTCTATTATGCCAACCAAGAGGGTTTGGCCACAACCACTATAATTCATATGGCCTACTAGATGGTGAAGGAGGCCAATGATTTTGACCTTTGTGAGATAATGTGCCAACAGCTCCTGGAGAAGTTGCAACAGATAAAAGACTCAAACTACAATTTCTGGTATGGTACCTTAACCTCACACGGTTTTTTATTATTTTATAAAGCACCGCGAGTTATTTTTTCATTGATTGACATAAGAAAACCCTAATTTTGTAACCAACAAAAAGCTTAATAAAAAGCGGCCAAGGGTTAGGGTTTGGGTATTGTATTGTAGCATTTTGCAGTGGTTTTGAGTTGCAGGGATTGCTGATTGTAATCGGTTTTGATTTACTGGATAATAATATTGGACTCTCTGTTTGGTGGATGTAGCCCGA
This sequence comes from Cunninghamia lanceolata, assembly GCA_027924645.1. Classification (NCBI taxonomy): domain Eukaryota; kingdom Viridiplantae; phylum Streptophyta; class Pinopsida; order Cupressales; family Cupressaceae; genus Cunninghamia; species Cunninghamia lanceolata. The sequence continues at coordinate 3,465,153 of BSBN01000149.1, read as the reverse complement.
GTTTGGGTGAACCACATTAAAACTTGTCTCTCGTTGTTATTATTTCTGTGTATTTCCATTCCTCTGTTTAATCTTTATTTGCATTTAATTGATATCTTCTGCTGGCTAACCCTAACAACAGGAGTAAAATACCAAATTGTAAAATACTTGTTTTCAAGGTTCTGAAGCGGAACAGTCAGGGACACTGGAGCGGACACCCAAGTCTAAGGTACCTACTTTTTTAGGGAATCTGGACCTCTTTCGGACACTGATCAGCCCTGTAACTTCTATTTTTTGGAATCTATCTATGGAGGACACTGGAGCAAGTGTCGTAGTCCTGGAAGTACTCTTTTGTCTGTCTTTTCTTCAGATCCTAAATCCCTGATGTCTGCCCAACCTTCCTACAACTCCACTTTTTCTAGATGCAACACCTGTAACCTGCAATCACAAGACTTGGTTTGGGGGGTTGTGGTTTTTAGAGGTTTGCCTTAGTCAAACCCCAAAGGACACTTAAGTCTCCGAACACCTTTGTCAGATAAAGAGGGTGTGCCCTTGTGAGGCAGATGCCAAAACCAAAGGAATCAATGATAAAAACACAACAATATGTCACCTTGTAGTGAATCTCTCATGGAGGAAGATGCTCTTCATGCCATGAGGAGATTGATGCTCAAATCTACAAATATCAACACACAAAACATACAAGTCTACTCTTGCAACACAATAGAAAGCCTTCAATCACCTTTAGAATGCCTAGAGTGCAAAATGATCATCTGATTAGAATCTAGTTTAAAAATGAATGTCTACACATGCTTATATATGCATCTACAAGCACTCCTGCCAAGATATTTGAAATTTAAACTTACTATGTCAGCAAAGGGACTTAGTAACGGTCACTAATCGACACCCACAATTTGGGGCTGCCCCAAAATAGGGTAGGACTAGGGCATGGGTGCCCAAGTCCTCCCCTCCTATTTTGGGCAGGGTACAACTCAAGGGCTCCTCCTAGGTCCTATTTTTCATGAGACTTAGGTCTCATTCCATCAGGGTGTATAAATATGAAGTAAAATATCCTAAATGCATGCTAAGGACCCAGGAGCTAAACCTTATGAGGGAAAAGCCCCCAAGGGGACATTTTCCAAAGTTACTTTTAGCCCCCACTTTAATGTATGTATAAACACAAGGCCAATACATGCATTAAAGTAAGGTCACAAACACATCAAACACAAAGAAGATATGCCAATCACATGGAAGATAGTAAGAAGCACGCAAAACACGGAGAAGACAGTTACAGTCACGTAGAACAAAGAACATACAATTAATACATAGAAGACACATTAATGCATGGAAGATAGAAATGAAATATTTTCTTTTCTTTTTCTCATATATATGAAATGCAAATGGAAGTACTGGAAAGTAGACAAACCTCCCAAAATGTAGGAAGCACTACTCGATGGCGCTGATCTCTACATATGGGGCAACACACACATAATACATGCAAAACCTCCCAAAATGGATACCACATATGGGGCAACAGACACACCAAACAAAACAAGCATGCCAAAACACACACACTTGAAGACATGGGGAAAACACGAAGAAAACACGACAGACAAGTAATGGTGTGTTCCCTATTTCTAGGCTCATCACCATCTTAGGCACATTACAGGCACACATCGATGATTGGTCTTCACCACAACAATTATCAAAAACATGCTTAAGGGTTGAGTTAGTCACATAACTACTCCCCGCCTCCATAGAGGGCTTTTGAAAATGTAACCCCACCCACATCATAGAGATGCCTTACAATGAAAAGGAAGCATGGCATACCACACCACCTGCATCACAAAGACACCTTATAGTGAATAGGAGGTATGAGCTCAAAAGCATACAATCCCACCTGCATCACGTAGATGCCTTATGGTGAAAAGGAGGTATACACAATAGATAGATTGATTGATTGCAAACAAACTTAGGATGCAAGAAGTACTCATCATACTAGCCTACACCTGAGGACAAGAACATTGCTAATATCTATAACAGACATCTTACCTTATATATGTCCCCACCTTAAGGTGGTTGATATCAGTTATCGATATCAAGCATGTTAAGGTATGAAGAAAACACACAAGGGAACATTGAATTTCACAAAGCCCATGCCCCCCGGAGGTGATATGTACTTTACAATCGCTAAATGTTCTCACAAACACATCCGTGCAAGAAACATGTTAGTGTCTACAATATCATAATAAACAACAACAGCAATGCATATGATTAACCACACAAAAATCCAAGGTTATACAATGAATTCAGAGTTTGAGGATAACCAGAGGGCTATATCATGAAGCTCTCTGAATCAAGTACCATCAAGGCTAGATTTAAAGGCAAACAAAGGTGCATAGAGCAATAGTATTGTTAAGGTTTGTAAATGTGATAGAAACATCATGAAATTAACTACGTGGAAAGCATGAGTGCTTCCACTAGCCAAGCATCAGATAAGATACACAACCCCATCATCATATTAGGAACTAAATCCAATTTTTTATTGCTCTCAAAAGGGACACTAGGTCTACATCAGTATAAATATTTGTCGTCATCCACCCACTAGATGAAAACACTAGAGGAAAGGAAATAGTAAATAAGAGAGGAGAAACAAGTGTCTTAGGGACAGTCACATAGGAGGGTAGCCCCAAGTCACCAACCATGACGCTATGTCCGTCAGACACAACACATAATAATGAAATCAGAGAGAGAGGTAATATAGAAGAATGATGATACAAATAGAAGAATGATGATACAAATAGAAGAATGTCACAACAGAGGCTATCTCCTAGTATCCCAAACCTTACAGGAGAATCTAAGGTCATTCCAGGAGGCCTAAACAACATATAACACATCACGGAGGAAGCACATCATGAGAGAGAAAAAGGGTTAGAGATACTGACCTATAGGGTCTTCCAATCTAATCTTTGTCAATAATTAAATCAATGCCATTTTTCCATGGGTTAGGTGAATTCTTAACTTCTTCTATTAGACCAATTATTGCATCATAGTTCATATAGTCATCTTCAGCCTCATAAACTTTATTAAGAGAGTTTTCATGCTCATCATTCTCAATGTATTGTGTTATGTCTTTTACTATCTGAGGGTATGTATCTATGAGATATGTGTTATATCGAGGCATGATATTAATTAGCATGATATGTGTTATTCCTTGAACAACATCAATACACTCTTGTCCTTCTTTTATAAATTTTCTTATATTGTGAAACACAAATATAGCTTCTTTAGCTATCCTCTCGGCTTGTACATATTCTTGGAATTCAGCTAGGTCTTTATCAAGTTTGTCTATTTTCTTATATGTTATCACATCAATAGGTACCTCAACATCATGAATTATTTGTTCTTCTATTGTGTTGTTGATTTCATCGTTTTGGACCAACATACCCTCGTGGGAAGAAGCATTTTGGAAAGAATTATTAGAACACGAGTTTATGTCATCATCACATAGAGTAGGTATTGAATGCATGGGAGAGGTACTATCACCATCATCTTTTTCACTCGTACTCATGGAGAAGAACTCAGTTAAACTTTCTAATATTGTAGGATGTTCACTCATGAGTCTTAAGAATTGGTCAAAATCAAGATCATTGATAAATGCATGCAAAGATACCATTGAAAAATGACATCACAGTGCCATTTCAATGTAATATCATATTTTGAAAACCTTTTCCAAATTTATGCAAAAGTCAAGTGCCAAACCATATGCCAAAAGTAGCCTAAAATGCTTAATTTTTTGTACTTTTTCAACGCAAATGAATGAACCAAAGGGTGCTATAAGGATTTCAGTCAATGGAATCAGGTTATATGCCTGATATCAGTCCAAAACAGCAACAAGTTCACTCTCGACACACTCTTGATGTGAATCCAAGATAATGCAAGTCGATTTATAGTGAAAATATGTCAAAATAGTCACTTTTTTCACCAAAATTCAATTCAAGAGAGCATAAAAAAGGGTGTTGTGAGGAAAATGATGATGGAAGAAAAATAATATCAGTATTAACAGCCACTTAGTGCCAAAATACCCAACACAACACACTTTTAGTGCAAAGTAGGTCAAACCTTAGTGAAAGTATAGCAAAAATAGGCTATTTTTCACGGTTTTTCAACTCCAAGACCTAGAAAAAGAGTTGTTGTAAGGATTTTTATGAGGGAAAGTGAATAATATCAGTCTCTTCAATCCATAAAACTGATCACAACACAATTGGAGTGCAAACTAGGTCACACCCTAGGGTAAAAATTGTCAAAAAGTGTAGTTATTCTCTAAATTTTCACTACAAGAGCCTGTTAAAAGGGTGTTGTGAAGATTTTTATTAGGGAAACTAAATTATTACCCTGATAACAACAAATTAGTGCAAAAATATCTTTCACAACACACCTATGGTGCAAGTTTATGAAGTTGATAAGGCCAAAATTAGTGAAAATCATTATTTTTGAAGCCCTAGGTTTGAGAACTGGGAACAAAATGCTATGTGAATTGTTTGAAGTATGATTTTTGATAGAAATTATATACTCTCAGATATAAAAATAAATTTTGAGCCTAATCATGTAAAATTCCCATGCAAATTTAATGAAAATGCACCAAAATTGCTAGTTTTTGTTGAAATTTTCAATGCAAAAATGCAAATAATTTAAATTTAAATGTAAATTCACACTAAAATGCAAGACTAAAGCCAAATAAAAATTTGAATGGGCCTCTAAAATTAGTAGAAAACTCTGATAAAAGATTTTTCCTACAAACCCTAGATTTTGGAATTACTAGGTTATCTAAAAATTGTCAAAATTTCCACAAAAGCCTAGCAATTAAATGATGAAAATGCAATGTAAATTTATGATTTTTTAGATTTTTCTATAGTTTATATCAGATCTAATGCAAAAATCATGAATTAGAAAAATTTCCTAAGAATTGACACAATTTAGTAAGCCCAACAATACAATTTTTTTGTATTTTTCCAATTTTTCAATTTTCTTTTAAATTTTCCCAATGCAATAAAGTAAATGCCTATATGAACGAATGAAATCACACAAAATCTATAGATAAACACTCAACAAGTTGAAATTTAAGTTTAAATACATAGTTCACCAAAATATTTAGATTAAAATTAGATTTTGATAATCTTTTGTTGTTTAGATGTTAAAATTTGCCTCTCCACTAAACCTTGAAGGATCTAGGTTTGAATAGAAAGCATTATCATACCCTAGGTCAATTTTATATGTTGGAAAATTTGGAATAGGGACTTAATTATCATTTTTTCCTTCTCCTATGTCTAATTGACCATTAAAACCCTAATAATGCAAATCTGACAATAAATTAATGAATTACGGAAAAAGCTTTTACAGACATGAGTAAAATACCAAATTATAGAATACATGTTTTCGAGGTTCTAAAGAGAAACAGTCAAGGACACTAGAGTGGGTACCCAAGTCCAAGGTACCTACTTTTTCAGGGAATCTAGACCTCCTTCAGACACTGATCAGCCCTGTAACTTCTATTTTCTGGAATCTATCTACGGAGGACACTGGAGCGAGCACCCTAGTCTTGGGAGTGCTCTTTTGTCCATCTTTTCTTTAGATCATGAATCCCTGATGTCTGCCCAACTTTCCTACAAATCCACTTTTTCCAAATGTGACACCTTTAACTTGCAATCACAAGACTTGGCTTGGGGAGTTGTGGTGTTAAGAGGTTTACCTCAGTCAAACCCCGGAGGACACTTAAGTCTTTGAACACCTTTTTCAGATAAAGAGGGCGTGGCCTTGTGAGGCAGAGGCCAAAACTAAAGCAATCAATGATAAAAACACAACAATATGTCACCTTGTACTGAAGCTCTCATGGAGGAAGATGCTCTTCATGCCATGAGGAGATTGATGCTCAAATCTACAAATATCAACACACAAAATACACAAGTCTACTTTTGCAACACAATAGTAAGCCTTCAATCACCTTGAGAATGTCTAGAGTCCAAATTGATCATCTCATTGGAATCTAGTTTAGAAATGAATGCCTACACATGCTTATATATGCATCTACAAGCACTCTCGCTAAGATATTTGAAATTCAAACTTACCGTGTCGGCAAAGGTACCTAGTAACGGTCACTAACTGACACCTGCAAATTGGGGCTGCCCCAAAATAGCGTAGGACTAGGGCGCGGGTGCCCAATTCCTCCCCACTTTTTTGGTAAGGTACAACTCAAGAGGTCCTCCTAGGTCCTATTTGTCATGGGACTTAGGTCTCATTCCATTGGGGTGTAAAAATATGAACTAAAATGTCCTATATGCATGCTAAAGACCCGGGAGCTGAATCTTATGAGGGAAAAGCCTGCAAGGGGACATTTTCTGACGTTACATTAACCAAACAATAATTTCTCTCTGATTTTATTTATTTTAGAATTTTCTATTTATTTCATTTACAACCAAACAAAATAGTTTCTTTCTACTATTCTAAAATTAGTCTCTTACACAAAAGAAACAATTATTTCTAAGATTCCCTCTTGAGGTGTGTAACTGCCATTTCTTCCAAGTGGCCAAAATGGAAAATAGTTACTCAAAGCAATAATAATAAAGAAAGAGAATCTTTTTTAGACATAATAATACATATTTCCACACAACTATAATTTACATAAAAGCATCTATATTTATTTATCAAAGTGCCCTCTTGACTTAATAATTTTATTTTAATGCAACAATTAACTGAAACATTAATCAAACAATTCGAAACAAAATAACCCAAATGCCAAACAATACTTGACATAATGCACGATCGAAAGCATGACCATAATGACAATGACTGACCATTACGCCCATACAGAGAACACTGACTGGGTGCAAAACTAGATACTCATCCTTTTCAAGGTTGATGGCTAAGTAGGGGACCACATGTTATCTCCATTCAACAATTTCCATTAGGTTTAAGGTACGCTCAGACCTATCAATTTAGGTGGAGTCGATGCTTGGTACCTACATCCTGTAGCAACCAAGCAGTCAAACAAATAGACATATATATAATCATATAGTCAAATACATCATAAAAGGGAACCACAGTCTAGCAGGGTACTCACACATGAGTAATGTGACACTGTCCCTTTCACCATCACATCAAACATGTAATCACAACGCACATAGCAATTAGTTACTAAATGACTAAATAAGAACCATCATCAGATAATCACATGATACACATAATAAGATTAATCCACACAAAACATCACAACATAACATCCCATGATACAAAATTAATCACATAAAAATCAATTCTAACATATGACAATCATAGTAAGATCAACATCATAATCACCTGAATGTAAAACAATGTCAGAGCATATAAATTATCAGTGTCACAACAAAGATTATTGATAAAACATACCAACTGTCATATGAAATCACACATGAGCATAATCAGGAATGTCATCAACATGAATATAGCATCTACCAACATCATATAATGTACAACATCAACTATCTAACATACCCTAAATATTCCTATTATTTTACCTTCATCTTCATGCTCCTTACCTAGACCATCTACACATCCAAGATGAGAATGGAGGGGCATTACATGAACTCTTTGATAGAATGTCTCAAAGAGATGTCATCTCATTTAATACGATGATTGCAGGTTCTATGCATAATGAATTTGTTGAAATGGCTTTAAAAACTTTCAAGTAATTGAAATTGGCAAGCGTAAAGCCAAATCCTTCAACCTTTGCCAACATCCTCCCTGCCTACGCACCAATTTAAGCTTGGGAACAAAGCATGGAATCCATCGAAACATAACTTAGGGGAAATTTGTAAGATGTTGTAATTGCAAGTGACCTGGTTGGCATGCATGCAGAATGAGGAAGCATAGAGAAGGCATGTCAACTATTTGATAGAATGCCTCAAGGAGGTGAATGCAAGATTGTAGGGTCTACACAAAATGGATTTGTTGCAAACACCTTAGAAACTTTCAACAAATGCAATCGGTAGGTGTAAGGCAAAATTCCTAAACCCTTTACAGCGACTTCCCTTCTTGTGCCAAAATTGAAGCGTGGGAATAGGGTATTAACCTCCATAAAAGCATAATGGAAGGGGGGATTTTTTGTCAGATATTATAGTTGGAAATATTCTAGTAGACATATATGCAAAAATGAGAAAGCATAGACAAATCACGTCAACTGTTTGACAAAATCCCTCAAAGAAATGGCGACTCATAGAATGATTGTAGGATATGTACAAAATGGATCTGTTGTAAAAGACATTTGAAACCTTCAGGAAAATGCAATTGGCAGGCATAAAGCCAAATTTCCCAACCTTTTGCTAGTGATGCTCAGGAACAGGGTATGCTTGGCCATCAAAGCATAAGATCTTGGGATAGATTTAAATCATAAATGTGTTTCAAGTAAAAATTATGTTAATGCATTACAATTAATAATCATTATTAACAAGTCCCATCATTGATATTAATCTGATTTATAGTCTACATATCACACTTTGATTAATGTCATAATGAGCTTTTATGTATAGACTCTCACATTCTTTTTTTTCCTTGTTTATTGTGTTCCATGCTTTCCTAAACTTCTCATTTTATATATTCCAAAACAATCTCAAAACCAAGGGAGGTTCAGATATAATAGATGGGAATACTCTAGTAGGTAAATGAGGAAATAGAATCAAGGCATGCGAAGTGTTTTTCTCTGGTCTTTTACCTCCAACAAGATGAGAATTACTTCATCTTCTTTCTCCATCTAAGATAAACAAACAAACAACCACAATAAAAGGTTCAAAATGGGCTTTGATTCAATCAAAACATGTATAGAGTATCATTTAGATTTTAAATGTATTAGTTATTAATCATTGATAGTTTTTGCTCTTTTCATGTATGATCAATGTAGAGATATTTTTCTTGCTTGTACCATTGTGTAACAACCATAAAAAAATATGTTTTGGCAGTCATGTATAATTTCTTTTACTTGCTTATGTGCCCATTAGAATTTAATTTCGTTCTTGACTGAAATTAATTCTATCTTAACTAATTTCAAATTTCAATTAACTATTTATAGCCTATAATATATGAATGAATTTCACAGATTCATTTCAAAGAGCTTGGAAATATGTTTGACAAGAAATTTGTACAAATTTAGATTATATATATAATCCTAAGGGAATAAAATATCTTTTGCATAAATCTAGATTAGTTATAATAACAATTATAAGGGAACAAAATCTCTTTTACATAAATCTAGGCTAGTTAAATAACATATCAAACTACTAATCAATTATTTTAAGACATTTCATCAAAATGAGCTAAAAAATACACAAAATTAGGAAAAAAAGACTGCTCTAACAATTTGCTCTAGCAATCCAACCAAATCCCCAAGTGTGCCCTCCTTCCTCCATCCATGCTATTTATAGAAAAATTCAACCCTTATGAAGGAAAATTCAAGTCTTTGAGTCAAGTATTCTCAATAAATGTTTATTTTCCATTTTTCAAATTGCCATAAATTTTTGTGGAAAAGGACTCATTTAATTTTAGAAGTTTTCTTTCAAATTTCCCATTTGTCATAAATTTATGTGGAAACCTCTAATTAACAATAAGTGTTATTGACTTGGAAAATTAGGAGGTTGAATTTCTAGAAGTGTACCCTTTTTTATTTATTTTATTTATTTAAAAATCTAAATTGTGTCAAATGAAAAATCATTTATTGTTATTATTATTATTTTTTTATCATGACTTGACATTATTTAGAAGGGTCATTAATATCCTTTTATGTGTGTTAGTAATATAAAATATATGATTTGAATAATAAAATGCATACCATTAGACATTAAAGTAAAAAGTAATTAATTATACATAACATGATATGGTAACTCTAATCAATCTTGAAGCTCTTAGTATCATATATTTGAGGGGTAGAAGCAGATCATGACATACTTCCCCCATAAAACTTTGCATCATCCCAATGCAAAACATAACTGACTATAGTTCAAAAATTAACGTAGAGAAAGTGCTCAATATAGATCAAAATTATACCAAGTTACAAAATGATAAAGTATCCATGTATTATTATAACAAGGTGAGTTTAATAAATTACTTTAACTTTTCAAACCTAATTGAGCTTGTCCTCTAGTCATGAATGTTGATTATTCTAGTATACTCATTCATTAAAATTTTCTTGTGTCTAGGATAAACAATTGCAGAGGTTGTAACAACCCATTTGGGTTACATAAGATTAAATTTGACTCTAATACCTACTAGCGATTTGTGTTCCATGGCCTTTTAGGGTTTTTTAGAGTTTTTGCTTCCTTTTCTGTGATGATGGAGGTTACTGCCTCGGGCAGTGCCTTTGGGAACTAGAACTCGGTGGGTGTGGATCCTTCCATAGGATGGAAAGGGGTGTTAATAGGGAAAAAGTCCTTTTCCCCTAATGGCACGTTGGGGCTTCCAGTTTAGAAGGATTTGGTGGAAGGAATGGCTCTGGATATTCCAGATGACTTGGTTGAGGAAATAGTGGCGGCCATGGATCTTGCCCTGGTTGGTAAGTTTTTATCTCTCCATCCTAATATTGAGATGGTTAGGAAGTGGGTTGCCAATCGATGGAGGATCAAAGGTAGCATGTCGATTATCGCTATGGCAAGAGGTTTGTTTTTATTCAAGTTCACGAATAGGGAGGATATGTTAGTTGTTCTCACAAGAGGGCCCTGGCTCTATGGTACCCATTGGCTCGCATTGTGCCCTTGGAAACTTGGGTTTGATCCCAGCATGGATCTAAACAGGTCTACCCCCATTTGGGTGAGACTACTGGGGTTTCCATTAGAATATTGGGACGAAAAGATATTTTTTGCTATTGGTAATACCTTTGGACAGTATGTGACATTGGATAATACCACTCGGACTAAGTCCCGTTGTGTGTATGCTCATTTTTGTGTTAATGTGGAGATTCACCAAACCCTTCCCGTGTCCATAGAGTTAAACTCTAAATATTGGATTTGGACCCAATTGATTCTCTATGAGAATGCTACTACTTTCTACCAGATTTGTAAGAAGAAGGGCCATCTTATGACCCACTATAAAGCGAAGAAAATGGGATGTAATGCTGACCTTCACAATGAGGTTGAGGATAACTCACCCAAAGATGTCACCCCTATTAATCAGGGAATGGGGGGTAATGAGGAAAATGTTATCCCAAAAGAATATACTGAGAAGGATATGGAGGCAGATTGTTAGAAATTAGTCTCAGATATAGATAACTATTATTACCTTGGTCAACAGAATAATTAGATTGAAGAGGGTGAGATATGTTTCCAGTCGGTGGAGGTTGCTATTGAAGGGGAGAGGCCCTTGATGTTGACCAGAATGCCCAGCTCCCAGAAATTGTTGGCAATGATAGGGTTGTAACCTCCCAACCATCCTCTAAGTAGGATCCCCCCTTGTAACCACGGTTGATTCCATGGAGGAGGGATTGCTTATAGAACATGCATCTATTCTGCTTTGACCGCTGATATTGGACCAAATGGCAGTGGTAACAACCATGAGGATTGGATTACCCCTAAAAAAAAAGAACTGTAGGCCTAAAAAGTTTATGGATGTTGGAACAGACTCTAAACAAGGAAGACCGACCCTTAGAGAAACAAGGCAAAGAGAGATAGCCAGAAGATTACCAGTGGTAAGAAGAAAACACTGGAGATTCAATCTCTTAAACCTTCGAAATGAGAATTTTATCTTGGAACTTGAGGGGCTTCAATAGTCCCACTAAACAGTTTGAAGTGAAAAACTATGTTCTAGACAATAAGGTAGATATTTTGTTACTTCAGGAGGTTAAGATGAATGAGGAGAGCTTTAAGAGGATAGCTGATTATTTATGGCCCAAGGTTGCTTTCTGTATTAGCCTGGCTATGGGAGCCTCTGGAGGGTTTGTCACTATGTGGAATGATGCTAAACTCCAAGGTTCACTTGTTGGTTCTAGTAAGCATTTTCTGGTTATTAACTTCTCTTTGCCTTCTTTAAATTGGTCCTTAATCAATATTTATACCCTGAATACTAGAACCTTGAGGAAAACTTTGTGGATGGACTTGTCTACCACTCTTTCCAATTCCCCTCACTCCTGTTGGATGTTGGCTGGTGATTTTAATACTCCCTTATATCCTTCTGAGAAATCTGGGGTATTCTTGATTATATTGATAGCATGTTTGACTTTGGAGAATTTATCAATTCTTTTGGGTTGCTGGATGTGGAGCTGCAGAATAAGAATTTCACCTGGTCTAACAGAAGAAGAGGAAATCAGATGATTCAAGTTAGATTGGACAAATTTCTTATTTCTAGCAATTGGGATAACCATCATAATATGAGTCTGCAAGCTCTTCCTAGAACCATGTCTGATCATAGCCCTATTTTATTTAACTAGAAGGATTAGTGTAAGCATGGTCCTATCCCTTTCCAATTTGAAGCTATGTGGATTAAACATAAGGATTTTAGAAACCTTGTGGCTCAATGGTGGCAAATTCCCATTTAGGGTACTCCTATGTTTAGATTGGTCAAAAAGCTTCTTCACATTAAACAGGAAGTTCATGGGTGGAACAAATATAGTTTTGGCAATGTGTTTATCCAGAAGAAAAATATCTCTGGCAGATTAGCTAACCTTCAATAGCTAATGGCTCAAGGAGATGTTCCAGAGGATATTATTCAGGAGGAATACGATCTGATTTCTGACTGGAAGAATCTTATGAGCAGAGAAGAGATCTTCTGGAAACAGAAGTCCAGGGTTCAGTGGCTCAAGGAAGAAGGTAGGAATACTACTTTTTTTCATCTCTCAGCGATAAAACATCAGAAGGCTAATTCCATTTCAAAATTATGTTTGGAAAATGGCAATATTATCACTGAGGACACTGAGATTGGAGACCAAGCTGTGTTATTTTTTTAGAATTTGCTGTCGGAGCAAGTTAACAATGCTGGGAATGGAAGGGTTATGGACCAGTTCATTGATAAGATCCCATGTTTGATAATTGAAGAAGACAACTCTGAAATGCTAAAACCTATTTTTGAGGAGGAGTTCCAGGCTGTCTTATTTCTATGGGTCCTTTCAAAGCTCCTGTCCCTAATGGCTTTCCTCTAATATTCTTTCAGGAATATTGGGATATTGTGGGTGCTGATGTCACTGCTACTATTAGGGATTTTTTTAGAACTGGTAAACTTCTTAAGCAAATTAATAATACTTTTATTGTCCTTGTCCCTAAAAATCCAAAGCCTAGGCATCTCTCTGATTTTAGACCCATTAGCTTGTGTAATACCATCTATAAGATGTGCACTAAAGTGATTGTCCTAAGATTTCAACCTTTTTTGGATAAAATTATTTCCCCTTCTTAGAAAGGCTTTGTCCTTGTTCATCAAATTCTTGATGCTATGATCTCCACTCATGAAACTATCCATTCTATGGACAAGAGTAGAATCCCTGGCATGGTTCTAAAGTTAGATATCTCCAAGGCCTATGATAGAGTTTCATGGAAATTCCTGTTTGAAGTCATTAAAAAGTTTGGTTTTAATGATAAAATTTCCCTTCTCATTCAGGAGGTTGTTTCTATTGCTAAATTCTTGGTCCTAGTCAATGGGGTCCCTAGGGGTTTTTTCTCTTCCTCTAGGCGGATCAGACAGGGGGATCCTCTCTCACCTTACTTGTTTATCATGATGGCAGAGGCCCTTGGGAGATATGTTCACTCTAAGATTACTTCTAAAGAAATTGTGGGTATTAAACCCGCTTCCTCCTGTCCTCCTATGTCTGTGCAACAGTTTGTGGATGATACCATCCTCTTTGGTATCTCTTCTATGGTCGAAGCCTGTAGTTGGAAGAATATTTTAAATGATTATGCCAAAGCTTCTTGTCAAAACATAAACTTTCAGAAGAGCAATGTGTATTTTTTTAATACTCCAGAGGATCTCCAACAAAAAATCATTAATATTATTAGCTATGCTGAAGCTAATCTTCCTGCTATTTATCTTGGCCTCCCTCTTACGGTCAAAGAGGTGTCTCAAGGTTTTTGGAATGGAATTCTGGAAAGAACTCAGAAGAAGCTGGTTGGTTGGAAGGGGAAATTACTTAGTAGTGCAGGCAAATTATAGCTTTTACAGGCTTCTTTTCCTACTTACTTCTTGTCCCTTTTTAAAATGCCTAGGTTTTTTGCTGACAAATTGGAGTAGATTCAAAGAAAATTCTTATGGACTAGGGTGGAAGACAAATAAAGAATGTCTTTGGTTAGTTGGGAGAAAGTTTGTCTTCCCAAATCTCATGGAGGTCTTAATATTAGATCTATCAGGAATATGAATAAAGCCCTCCTTTCAAAAATAAATTGGAATTTGATCCACAACCATAAAGAGTGGCGGGACATTATGTAAGCCAAGTATCTTCATGGAGCTGATCACTTCAGTTTTCTCCAACAAGAAGGGATCCCCCAGGGATCTATTATCTGGAACAAAATGCTAAAGTCTAGAAGTCTTCTCAAACATGGGTTTAGATGGAAACTACGGAATGGAAATTCTATTAACTTCTAGGAAGATATTTGGATGAATGATAAGGCTCTTGTTACTCAAGGAGATTATGGAGTTATTGTTGGCATTGCTACTCAGTTTTTTGGGGATAAACTTTTCCATTATATTCATAATAATAATGGTATTAGGAGCTGGAAAAACCTTTTGGATTGTTGTACTCATCACCCTGAACTCACTCCTAGGATGCGGTCTGTTCAACATTTGATGCAGGGGGTTAGAATTCTTCTTTTCCCTAGAGAAGATGAGCTATATTGGTGGCCAGATAAGAAAGGTCATTTTTTTGTTAAGTCTGCTTACCATCTGTTGGTTCCTGATGTGCATAAAAAAGAGATTTGGAGGGAAGTTTGGAATCATAAACTTATACCTAACATCAACATATTTTGGTGGGCTACTGTTCATAACAAAATTCTAATTCAAGATAACTTACAAAGGAGGGGATTCACTTTGGTCAATAGGTGCTTTCTGTGCTTAGAGAAGGAGGAAATAGTCTCTCATTTAATTATCCACTGTGATTTCATAGGGAAATCTGGAATATTATTTTAAGGAATTTTTGCATTCAATGGATTTGTAATTCTAATATTAGGGAAGTCATTGCCAACTAGTGTCCTACCTTCTCTCATCCATGGCTTATTGAGCTTTGGAACCAAACTCTGCCCTATCTTGGTTGGACTTTATGGAAAGAACACAATAATAGAATATTTAGGGATGTTCCTAGGGATACTTCTCAAGTTCTTCATTCCTTTTCTAAGATCCTCATGGCAAGTGTGACCAATTCTCACATCAAAATTGCGGAGAAACCTCTTTCTCAAGAAGAGGAGCAAATTGTGGCTAATTGGAGAATTCTAAACCAAATTCTGCTTCATAATAATTCCAAACAGTTGTAGATATTAAATACTAGATGGATTCCCCTGAAGCCCTATTCGCTCAAACTAAACTTTGATGGGGCATCTAAGGCGGATGGTAAGGCTAGTGGTGGCAGGATTATAAGGGATGACAAAGGGTGGATGGTTGCTGCTTATTATGGTGGGATACAATTTCAAAGCGATAATTATGTTGAAGCCTCTGCTCTTCTATGGGGAGTGAAATTGGCTATTTCTTGTGATATTAGGTAATTGTATGTTCAGGGTGATTCCAAACTAGTTATCGATGCTGTTAATAATGTGTCAAATTGTGGCTGGAAACTGAAAGACATTATTGTGGATATCCAGATCCTTCTACAGTGGATTCCTAGACTTGATATCTCTCATATTTATAGAGAGGGCAATGGGGTTGCGGATGCTCTTTCTGACCTTGGCCAACAATTTTCAAATTGGCTTTGTTGGCACCAAGTTAATCACATCCCTTTAAACATAAGGGACTTAATTCAAAAGGAGATGATGTGTTAATGATGAGTCAGTATTCTAGGAAAGACAGTTTACTCCACCGGCTTTGCTGGAAGATGCTGACATGTATTTTGAAGTACATGCTTTTTTGTACTTCTTTTCTCAATGTCATTTCTTCCTTATTACTCCCTTGTGTTAAGGCGAGTTGCTTATCTACTAATTATAGTGAATGGCAAAAAATCATGTTCGAGCATGGGAAGAGTAGGCATCAATTGGTCTTTCGTGAGGTGGCTCTCATTAATGATAATATGTGCAGAGTTATTATCATTATCATAATCCTCTGTCAAGTGGTTAATTTTACTTTGCACAATAACTCTGTGAAATTCTGGTTTTGGGGATTTTGTGCTTTTGACTGGAAGGCTAGAATGGGTGGGGATAGGATTCGAACGGAGCTGGTTTTTTGTTGTGAATTTAAAGACAATGCTATGGTATGGCACTATTGTAAGGAAGGCGGTATCAACCCTTACTTAGAATGACTTAATGGTTATGATGAAAATTTGTCCAAACAATTTGCTAGGTCTTAGCAAAACTGTAGAGTCACTGTGGGGAGAATTAGGTTTGAAATTTCTGAGAAAGTTATTGCTATGGCGTCTGGCCTGTCGACTAAGGGTACCAAACTACAAAGGAAAGCAAAAGTGGTGGACCATTCTAACCAAAAGTTATTCCTTGGGGAAGGTGAAGAACTTGTTCCTTATCAGGGAGGGTTCGAACGAGCTAAGCTACCTATGCCATGGGATGATATGTGTTTCCTCCTAATGAAGTACTTCACTCTGGAGGGGCATTTTACTAGGTTTTACAATTATCATCTTCCTCTTCTAAATCATTTTAGATGTAATGCTCATATTAGCTTCCCGTTTTATTTACTGTCTTCTCTTGAGAATTCAGTTTTTAAGGTTAAAGCTAAGTTGTCTAAGAAACCTTCCAAGAAACCCATTCCCCTGCACCAGGGTCTCATCCTTTATTTATATATTTTCCACCTGGCTTTGGAACTGCCTAAGCCTATCCAGACTCATAGTGGTGAAATGTCTGCCAACCCTGATGATACTATCGCTTCTGAAGAGCCTTGCCCTTCCCCTATTTCTCCTAAGTTGAAAGGGGTTTCCTTTCCTATGTCTAATGAGGAGATTCCCATGGTGACTGATACCAACACTCCAGTCTCTAAAGGTAGTGTGAAGAGCAAGAAGAGGAAACTATGGGGACCCCTAAAAATATTTGTAGTACTCTTTTGGGACCGGGTAGTAAATCTAATCTGTCTACTAAGGATACGAAGGAGGGCTTTTCCTCTAGGGTTAGGAGGTCAGGGAGGATTGTTGGAAAACCTGCGCCCAAAGCTAAACTTATCGATTATTCTGAGAGTGTGTCTGAAGAGTCCACTCAGGGTGATGAGGCCAAGGTTATGGAAGTTTGGGAGATTTCTGAAGATGCTAAGGGTAAGAATGGGAATAAACTGATGGAGGTTCCTGGTGGTGCTATTGGTGATTCTTAGGATAATGCTGACGAAGGGGGAAAGATGTTTGTGGAGGAAGCTGCTGATGAAATGGATGAAGATGCTGGTTACAGGAATGACATTACTGTCCTCAAGGGCCCTGTTGAGAAGCTGGAGCAGTCTTTTTCCACTATGCTCAGGTGTACTATTTTACTTAATCTTTCTATGTTGCAGGATATTGGGACTACTGTTGCTGTTGACAAAGAAGAGAACTTTTAAAAGTTGGATGAATTTATTGAATCCATGGCTAAAAGATGGGAGAATCTTTCTCCTTAGTTCTAGTTTCTTTTATGCTATTTATACTCTTCTATTTCATATATTCCATCTTTAGACAGGTTATGCTATCTATGTTGTTTATGCTGGTTAAGCGGGTTATGTTGTGACTGTTTCGAGCCTCTTTTGTACTGATGCCTCTGGAGTTTCTTTTACTATTTTGTAAGGGTTCGGCCCCTTGTTTTAACTACCTTATATTATCAAAAACAATTACAAAGGTTGTTAGACATATCGTGTTATGATGTTAATCATGGTGTTGTTTAGCCATGCTTATAAGATTGTCATGTTGGTATGCAATAATTCATCACAAAGTACTTGTTTTATCAATGCAAATTAAAGTAATAAATGATCATAAGTTACCAAAGATATGATTTTTAAATCATTACTTCATCATGTAAGCAACTTCCTCATAATTATCCTTAGGAACCTTTTTAAATGCAACAATAAGTCAATAAATGTATAAAAATTAAGGAATAAATCTAAGTTGTAAGAGTGTCATCATTAAGCACCTTATAACTTCTTCATAATTATCATAGAATAGAGACATTAAATAAAACATGTGTCATTATCCTGAACTCCATATATGAACTGATTAAAGTAAAACATCCCCATGCTCATGGATTTCTCATGAGAGTGGTATAGTCGAGAGCAAATGAATGTCTTCCAAAACATATTTCAATGTCAAGAGGCCAAATTATTATCTTGTCAATGTGAGGATTAGAATATTATTATTTTCTAATGTCACTTTAGGAGATTTATTTCCATATAAGAATGCTCTTACCTCAGTCCATTCACAATAAAGCTAAGTACACTTACTCCTTACTTTGGTTTCCAACCATTTTCTTTCATAGAGAAGAAAATATTCATAAATATAATTGATCTTATCCAAAGTCAACATATCTAAAACATCATTGAATAGATTTTCTTCCTTTACTAATTATCCCATCTTCTAAGATATATCATAATTTACACTGAGTTATCTTCCTAATACACCTTTAAGTTAGTTTCTCTCCTACATAAGAGGGTCACATTTATTGTTCTCCTTTTCTTTGATCATACTTGATCATAATGAAAATTGTACCAAACTCAAGGTCCAACTATCAGATCTTATTATTCATATCCTTAATATTCTCTCATTATAAAACCTCCTTTGATTCTATTACAATGTCACGACCTTGATCCTATATGCTTGCAATTAATTTTTAAATTTCATCATCAAAGATAATAAAACCTCATAATCAACTTTCTATATTTGTTAAAAAAAAATTAGGTTCATACATTCTCCCTTGGTAATCCATCATTATCAAATTATGTTTGAAGTTTACTCCAACATGTGTTAGAATCCAAGAGAAATGATACACCACTGTAGATTAGAAGAATTATATTCTCTTAGTCAATTTGACTACTCAAGAAATAGCCAATCTCGGCTAAACTCTGCAAAACAAAACATATTGAAATAAATCCAACTGGGCTCTTCTACCCTTTGGGAAAAGTGGTTCATATTGAACCGAGTCTAACGGACCCTATTGCTTCCCAATATGTGCAGTTAAATCACACTGTTCTCATCACTTGCACTTTCTAAAGAAGCTTTTGTAACATCACTCAAATCATTAGTATCACAAGAAAAATCACAAAGTTGAGGCTTAGATCTTAGGTTTTCATTTTCTTCTCTACATGCTACATGTGACTTCTCCAACTGATTAACATATTCTTTGAATCTTGCTATTTCACTCTTCTATAAATTGTTCTCCCTTTTTAATTCTTTCAAACCTTCTTATGTTCATTGCAACTCTTCAAATCTCTCTTCAATATCTTCAAACAATGTCAACTTTGCTTTCAATTCTTCATTTTTCCTTCTTGCAATTTCCAGTTGTTCTTCAAGGGCATCATATTTATCTTCTCCTAGTTCCTTTACCTTTTCTAACAACTCTGAATAACACCTTTTTATTTTGCACAATGCTTCTTCCAAAATAGTGGCCATACAAGCCTATACTGGTCAAATGAATCAAAACTTTATCCAATAGGTAAACACAACATCCATCTAGGCTAAATAGGACAAGAATCATTATGCTCTGGCCAGAGACTTTTGACACCTTCGGTATCAATATGGGTCTGCGAGTCACTTCCTAGAGACCAAAGTTTGCCCAAGCACCATGCTGAGAATGCTAACCAAGGGATACATAATATCAACCTATATATAACTCTTTTTCAGTAAAGTTGGTTACAAGTAATCTGCCTTGGGGATTTGGTGTAGGAGCAATTTGGTTAAATAGGTTGTGAGGGGTCATGTTTACATTTTGGGTTTGTCGATGTTAAATACCTGTAATTAGGTCATTTAAGACCATTTTTGATGTGTGAGATTCCATGTTAGGTCATTAAGAGTTTTGGTGAGTCAAGTTGCAAAAAGTTATTTTTGTAAAATGTTGTCAAAATTTGCCAAAAGTTGCAAAATTATGGAATGCGAAGAGTCACATGTTGTAAATGAAGAACCACAAAGGTGGAAGTTGAAAATTTAGTTAGAAAATGATATAAATATGTTGTATTAACCTGGAAATGGTTGACACAATTGGTGGTGGTTGAAGTTTTGCACGAAAATCAATAAAGAAGCTCTATTTTCTACATTTTCTGATCATTATTTTGTTTTTTTAGATCTTGGAATAGATCTGTATGGCATTTGTAAGACTTGAATGTGGTATGGTTAGAAATATATTTGAATCTACTTTCTACTTCTTTTTGTTGCACTCAATTTCATTGTGTTTTGAGGGAGTTATGTCTATTTTACTAAAATAGGTATGAAACCCTAGCAGGCCTAATTTGAGAGAAAACAGTCCAAATTTGAGGGGTTTCATACAAAATAACCTACCCTTATTTTGAGATATATTAAATAAGGGCCAAATAGGTATCTGAATCAAGTTTTCTTTCTTGTATATCAGTTCTGGTTTGAAAATTGTGGTCTGAAAGAACCATATAGGAGTTAGGGTTTGTAGAAAAGCTCCTGGGAACTTGTTGGTAATGATTTAAATTGTTAGGTCAGACCTTGTTTGACATTCCAAAGCCATGGGAATGGAGTTTTGAGACCAAGGTTTTAAAATCTTTGTTGTGACCTATCTAAGCAAGCCTAATTAGGCCTAACTAGCAGCATAGTAGTCAATTTTTGAGGGGTTTGTTTCAAAACAATAATATCTACAAATTTGGTATGTTTTCAAATGGCCAAAAGGGTATTTGGAATGGTGATTGGATTTTGAGTGTGAGGCATAGTTTGCAAATTATGTTAGAAAAGGCTTGTTTGCTGTCCTACAAGGTCTAGTGGCAATTTGTGAAGAAAATCACTTTGTTTGTTGTGTAAAGACTTTGGCAAAGAGTTGTTTGAGTAAGTCTAGATTTTGATACCCTATTCTATATCAAATTGGTATCAGAGGTAGAAGATTTTGGGAAGTGATTTGACTATTTTGGATAACGAGGTTTTAATAGATTTGATGTTTAAGGATGGCTCCTAATAAGAAGGAAGATGGAACAAGGGCATCATCATTTCTATACAAGAAAGAAATAAAGATGGCAAAGGAAAGCTTATGAGGGACTACCTGCAAATCCAAAGGTAAATGTTGTAAAGTTGTGATTTTAGATATCTGCATGGATAATATTATTTCTTAGTATATGGTAGATAAATTGGGTTTGGAAAGAATACCACATCCCGTACCATATTTAGTTACTTGGCTTTAGACAGGTATCCAGGTAACCGTATGTGACAATACAAAGTTGAGTTTAAAATAGGCCCTTATAAGGATGAAATGGTTTGTGATATTATGCATTTGGATGTATGTCATATTTTGTTTGGAAGGTTGTGGCACTATAGCAAGGCAGCAAAGTATAACAAGGAAAACCACACATATGAGTTGGACAAAGATGGGATGAAAATTGCATTAACCACCTTGAAGGATGAGTGCATAGAAATTGAAAGCTTATTGTTAAGTGAGAAGACAGAAGTACAACAATATGAAGCAAAGCCATATGAGGAAGAAGAAGAAGAGACAACAAAAGAAGCTGTAGAGGACTCAAGGATAGTCCAAAGAGAGAAGATAGTTATGGCGGATAATGAGATAGCATGGTTCTTAAGATAATAACCGAGGGTTGAGAATGTTGATGTCAAGGAGAATAGAAGAATGGATGAGCAATTCAAAAATTAAAATGAATGGCTAAGTATGGTTGAGGTGTAGCCAAAGATTTTGGAGAATAATGAAGAGAAAAGAATGTGTGACAAACAACATGAGGTGGATGAAGAAGTGAAGTATGAAGAAGAAGATTATGATTTCTTTAATATGTTTGTTTCATGTGCACATAAAGAAGAAAAAATGGATGACATCAAAAGTAAATTTAAAATTGTAGTCCAAGGTCAAGCTAGAATAAGAAAACAAACAAAATCATATGGCTACATTGTACCAAGTTGGCCTTGGCTCAAGAAGTATGTTATTGCACCAAAAAGTACAAGTGCACTAGCTGATATGGATGTATTTGAGATCTACCAAAATCTAATCAATGCACTCATGCAAAGTAATTGGAAGACAGGAAAGAAGATTCATATTTGGAATGGAACTCAAATTTCTTTTTCCTGGGGAGTATGGTATAGGGGCACTTTGGTTAAATAAGTTGTTAAGGGTCAACTTTGTGTTTTGGGTTTGTTGTTGTTAAATACTTGTAATAAGGTCATTTAAGACCATTTTGGATGTGTTAGAGTCTATGTTAGGTCATTAGGAGTTTTGGTGAGTCAAGTTGCAAAAAGTTGTCATTTTTGTAAAATGTTGTAAAAAATTGCCAAAAGTTGCAAAACTATGGAATGTGAAAAGTCACATGTTGTAAATGAAGAAATAAAAAGGTGAAAGTGGAAAATTTAGTTAGGAATTGATAGAAATATGTTGTATTAACCTAGAAATTGTTGACACAATTGATTTTGGTTGAAGTTTTGTACAAAAATCAATAAAGAAGGTTTATTTTCTAAACATTATTTTGTTGTTTCAGAGCTTGGTATGGATTTGTACGTCATTTGTATGACCTAAGTGTTGTATTGTTGGAAAGATATTTGAATCTACTTTCTTCTTCTTTTTGTTGTACTCAATTTCATTGTGTTATGAGGGAGTTATGTCCATATTACTAAAACAGGTCTGAAACCCTAGTGAGCCTAATTTGAGGCAAATAGTTCACATTTGAGGGTTTCTGTACAAAATAGACTACCTTGATTTTGAGATATGTTAAATAAGGGGGAAATGGGTATTTGAATCAAGTTTTATTTCTTGGAGATCAGTTCTAGTTTGAAAATTATGGTAAAAAATTCCAATTTGTTGCTCCATGTACTAGGCATTAGAACCATATAGGAGTTAGCGTTTGTAGAAAAGGTCTAGGTAACTTGTTGGTAATGATTGAAATTTTTAGGGCAGACCTTGTTTGGTTGTCTGAGACATGGGCATGGAGTTTTGAGACCTGGGTTTTAAAATATTTTTTGTGACCTATCTAAGCAAGCCTAATTAGACCTAACTAGCAGCGTAGCAGTCAGTTTTTGAGGGGTTTGTTTCAAAATAAACATATCTACAATTTTGGTATATTTTCAAATGGCCAAAAGGGTATTTGGAATGATGATTGGATTTTGAGTTTGAGGCCTAGTTTGTAAATTATGTCAGAAAAGGCTTGTTTGATGTCCTACAAGGTCTAGTAGCAATTTGTGAAGAAAATCACTTTGTTTTTTGTGTAAAGACTTTGGCAAAGAGTTGTTTTAGTAAGTCTTGATTTTGATACCCTACTTTGCATCGAGATTCTTCTCAGTACCAAGAGACTTCTATTATTTTGATATCATATATACATTAGACTTAAAATGAATACATGCTCAAGTACACACATCAACACTCATGTGAAAGGTAACAATTCTAGCTATTATGCATGCCTATTTGCAAAGACTACCACATCAACAACTCTTCCAGCTTTCCATCCATCTTTCTCTTCACAATTGTCACATCAATTGGTTCCACCTTAGGGCTTGTTATACAAAAGTAGTGCTAGAATCCCAAAATTGATAGTAGCTTCCCAAACTAGAAGTCCATGAATGACATCAATTTCCCAAAAGTCAACAGTTGTCTCTAGTACTCATCCAATTAGCCATAAAACCATATAGTCTCATCTCCAAAGGAAACCAATATCATTAATACCTTAGCACCAAGTAACCGAAAAAAAAGATGGTTCTAGGGCTTTCTCAAGGACCACTCCTCACGATTCCTAATACCTTGCTTATGTTCATTTAAGGTGTTATCCTCTAAGAGGAAGGTATGCAAGAAACACACTCATAAATCTAGGGGGGATGGATGGATTATGACTATCACATACAATTCCCATTTGCACCCCCATCTTTATAATAGAATTCCCCAGGCCACCTACTCCCCCATACAAGCTGCCAAGAGCCCCCTTGAACATGGTAATTTATAGAAATCACATTACTCCACACATGTTAGTAGTTGGAACAATAAAATGCCTCAAATCAGGAAGGACTAAGTAAAACAAGTCCATAAGTTAAATCCTCAATTAGAATACAATAAAAAAAGCCAAGAAGTGAAGATCAAAGATTAAACCATTGCAACATCCCAAGTTTAACGAAGAACAAGTCCTTGAGGCAAAAAGACCATCTCAAAATTAAAATAACTAATTAGTCCAAGGAAACAAAACATTGCTTGCTTAACATTTAAGTAAAACCTTTAACACAATAAAAAATAATCCAACAATCTCACAAAATTTGCACATTACAATAACCATATAGCCTTACAACAAAGCCACCTAAGGGGACTAGGGGAATTGGGTGGACTTCTATCACTAAAAGAGATAAATGATACAGTGGTCTCAAACCACCTGATATATCACCATGTCACACTAAGCATTTCCCTCACAACCTGGAACAACCTTATCATCTTTCTATATCAAAAATCCTCACGAATAGTCACATGCCCCCACACAACCGAGGGCATACCATTATGAAATGAACCATTAAGAGAATCCACAAGTCTCATGGTTGTCATGTACCCAACTACTATTGTCTCATTACACATACTATCACTAACATCAAACTATCCACCTCACCCTCTAGGGAGGGTTTATCTACAGCCTTATCATTTCCTTTTTTTTGCATTTTTTTTTCATGTTTATCAATAACTGGATGATCATTAGATCACAAGAGGGGAATATCATTAACCTTATATCTTGATTCGTACCATGATTTAGGTTAGCGGACCTCTAGGCCTAGTGTTTCAAACTATGCTCTGATACCACATGTAAGGACCTGACTCATCCTTAACCAAATAATACTAAACTCTGAATTTGAAAATACCAAGGAATTAAAAATTTTGATCTAATAGATGCAGGAAAAGCAGATTCATAAAATTTTACTATAAATTCTAATAATTGATCAATAAATGTTATTATGGTTAAACATCTAGAGCTTAGCTTTATAAATCCATAAAGTCCTAAAAAGTTCACCACTATTAATCTAGTGAAGAGAGAGAGAGAGAGAGTCATAGTCTCAGGATAACATGCAGGGATAATGGATCAACACATACCTTAAGTTATGCATTACATCCTGCATTCATTTTTGACAGCTTGCTTTTCCTCCAGCAATGGTATCCTTATCATCTGTACAAAACTAACTGGACAATCTCATGTTAACACAGCTTAGAAATAGCTACACAAAAAAGTAAGATCACAATGTTAATTGTAGAAGAACACCCTACATCTAGGAGACATAAGTACTAGGGATATCCTTCACCATCTAGACTGCCTACATACCATGTATCCATGGGATCAAGGTCCCCCTCCTTCAAATGCGACTAACATGGGGAATGTGAATATGTAGTTCTATTTTGCACTATGTTTGATGCATTTGTGAGCGGGTATCCAGCCCTTTGTAGGGTTATTCCTTGCCCTAGATAGTTCTTTGTCAGCTACCACCCAGTCAGTGAAATAGGGATAGAAATTAGTCCACTACCACAAAAACTTAAAGGGGTGTTTTTTAGTTAGCCTTAGTGTGGAGGAATCCCTATCAGGTGTCTACTCATGAAATTTAGTTTTACTTCCTCAAGACAAATTAGGTAATTTCATGACTAAGTTCGTACCCAATTCCCTAATGCTTTCAGCAAGATCCACAAAGGTGAGGTGAGAGCTGACAATAGAAAAATTTCTGGATCAGACTAGTTGCCCTAGCTAACATTTACAAGTCATCTCCAATTTAGTCTTGTATTGTCAATAAGCTCCATTTTTCGTTGATTGTTTGAAAGGTTTTCTAAATGAGCATTTTAGCCTCATTACTTAAAAAGAGATGCATTGCGTCAGGTTCCTGCCATTGTAAGTTTGAATAAAATGAATGACATTGTCATTAATAATAAGTTTAAATATTTAGTAGCAAAAGCCTCTCAGCTTAATAAGTATAAAGATTTAGTAGGAAAAGCATTTAGATTAATGATTAGTGTCTAGGGTATAAAGATTAGTGTTTACTGTATAGTGTTTAGGGTTTAGAGTTTAGGTTTATGATGAAGGGTTCAACGTTGAGGGTTTAGGGATTAAATTTGATTTTCAAGGTTTTAGTGTTAAAAATGACTTTGTGGAAAAAATTTAATTCGTAAACCATTTAACTTTATTAGCATAATTGTATAAAATAAATATGTAAACAAACATGTAATCTATTTTAACAAAATTGATTGTGAAAATTTCAAATTTGTTAATCTAAATGCTTTTGCTACTAAATCTTTCAATTAATGCAAATCACTGCATGTTAGCAGGAACTTAATGCAATAGGTTAAATATAGTATGAAAAGTATTAATTATTAATTAAGATTCTTTAATAATTATTTCATATAATTTAACTATAAAAGCACATTTAATTGTTCAGATTTTTAAGAATATAGAATATTAGTTATTTTTAAAAAATAAAGTTGCCATTTAAAAAAATAAGTCTATTTTATTAAATCAATGCATATGAATAATTAAAATGTTCTCAGAAAAATAAAATGAATTTAATACTCAATCATTTTAATGGGCAAAAGGTATTGCATCACATGGATGCATAAGTAATCCTGGTAGGAACTAGTAAGTTAAAATCCTAACTAAATTAACATGAATTTCAATAACATACTCTAACGTATGCAACGTGCCATAAGTCAATTTGTTCTAGCTATATAACAAAATATCAATTCTAATGAACAAATGCATATACATTTTTTTTTATCTAAGTAATGTTTATATGAGAATACAAGTGATCAATTACTTAACTTTATATAAATGTATATTTTAACTAATCTCATTGTATTTAATCACCCACTTCAACTAAATATTCCCATAATCAAATGCTTTGACTATAATACTATTAATGATGAATTTAAATAAAATTGATATATTACCTTCAAAAGCAACCATTTGAGTAAATTCCAAAATTATTATTTATTGTAAACAAGTTATTAATATATATAAATATTCTATAATATTATGAAAACAATGTGCTAATCATTTATTTCAACTAAATTTATGTATTTATTCTTTATATTTTTAACTTTATAAATAAAATTTAATTTTAATGCACATTATATATTCCAAAGCTATCAATAGATTGGAATACACTTTAACTCATATAAATTTGCCTTAAACTAATAATATTTGTTTAGCCCAAAATAAATAATATATGCTTGGGAAAAAAGTTTCTAACCTCTAATTTATTGATAGGTACAATAGATAATAACTTTTAATTTATTGAGAGGTATAATAGATAACAAGTTGGTACTTGGCATTGAATGTTTTAAAATATATTTAAATGTAAATAATAATTCTATTTGTCACACTACTGTTCACAGGATTAACCAATATGAAAATAGATAAATAGCATTTGTCAAATTTTTAAATAAATAAATTAAATACTTAATGTTGATTGGTTAGTGAGGAAAAGATATTGCATCATATGGATGCATAAGTAATCCTGCCAAAGGCAGGAACTAAAAATTCATATGTTAATCATCATTCAACTATTTTAATAGACTTGTCTTTTATTTTTAGTTAATCTTTTTAATGAGATATCTGAGGAGATTTCCCTTCATGCGGATTTAGCTTCGACATGTCCCTTATTACTCGACAATTTAGAGGGATGGTGCCCATATGCCTTTTTTGTAGCTATGTTAGGCACAAGGTACTTGGTTCAACACAATGGCATTACTTGTAAACATGACACAGATGTACTGTAAAAGCCAAACACTATGATTTGTTTTATGTTTGGATGTTTATTTACAAAGTTTACCTATCTAATAGAAAAGAAAAACTTGCATAATCACTGGTAAAGAAATTGACAAAGGAAGGGTACATCTTTAAAACATAATGCAAGTAAACTATAGTAAAGATTCTTCATCATTTCGCTTATACGTAATCAATAGGATTAGAGAAGTTACTTAATCAATTTAATCAATTCATTATTTTGTGTAATGTAACTAGAAAATATATTATATCAATAATGTATATAAAGATTCAGTCTTGGTGAAAAACAAAGAAATCTTGATAACTTATTTGTCATACATCAATAGAATTTATTCTAAAGGTAAAGAATTGATACAATTACTTACATGACCATTACAAACTTACCTTTAAATTGAAACCAATAAGGACTTAATAAAAGTTGTAAATTAAGATAGATATCTCAACAAGAGGTTTACATAAAACTCCCCATTTGGGTTTATACATTAATAAAACTAATTAATGTCCATTGTTAATAAAATTGCACCAATAAATAAGTGCACTATAACAATAATATTATAACATCGTTATTGGATATATCGTTTAACTATTGAACTACTTAACCATGACCTCATAATAATACTTTTCTTTAACTTAATCAATTCAAAAAGTATTAGGCTTGAAAGATACTTAATCAATAAGGTACATAACGATCTAGCCTATGTAATGCCCCACCATGAAACTCTAGAGAACAACACAGTTATGCTATATGCAACAGGAATTTTTTTATTTCTTTTTTAAAAGATAGAAATAACAAAGTAATATTAACACATCATTAAAACTAATGACTTGTCCTCTAAGATATCATGGTTGCATTACTTGACAAAACAATTAACATAATCTAACACACATCATGAATTAACATCAGTAACCCATTGTAAACCTAATGTACTAAATCAATAAACATTTACATTTACATAACATCATATAAGTATTCATCAGGATCCAATACATAGTCACAATTTCTCCCGACATATAAATACAGCATTACATTGTTACATTATCATCTTCTGAATACATATGAATACATACATAATGAATCATCTGATACACAGGCTAGTACATGAGCATAATAACTGTCTCCATAAATAGGTACAAGATCTGGTGTCTGATACACAAGCTATATCCTCTTCACACATGAACATTGGCAAGAGAAAAACCAATGGATAAAAGCTCTTCCACCCGACCATGTGGAACCTTGAGGTCCACCCCCAAGCTAGGAGCTAACATAAGGTCCCCACTACAACATACAGTCAGGTAGACAATTATGAACAAGGACTGAACATGACTCCATCACAACACATGACAACACCACAAGCAACTCAATATCACTTCCAGAGGCAGACACATAACAAATAAAGAGAGACCAACTAGGGAATGCTAGGCTGTAGTAGGAAGAGTGTCATCACATGGTCCTAACATGGGTTATCCTGATAGCCTCTCACTAGGGGCCAGCCCCCATCTATGGTTATCTTGACAGCCTCTCACTAGGCGCTGGCCCCATAGGGTTACACATGCAGAATCAACCTTCCTTTCACAGGGACAAGGAAGTTGATCTTGCTGACCAGGCCTTCTCATACCCATCCTTAGCCTAAATGAGCACTACAGGCATGGGAGAGGAAATCCAATTATCTTTTTTAATGTGTAATTTACCCTTCCCCCCAGTTCATTTTAGGTTTTCACTTAGTTATCAACTTTCAATGGGTTATCTTGACAGCCACTTTGGGTGCCGGCCCCACATTGAAAGCCACTCCCCTACCTGCATCTAGAAACCCTAACCATCAAGCAAGACAATCACTATCATACTGATAAGTATATATAAACAATGCAAGGCATTTACCTTCTTGCATACAAAACATAATCACAATGACCAACCTGTACATCATTGTTCCAAATCTTTCAGTTAACCAATCGCAATACCCATAACAACACATATCTAGAGCAAGGTATGGGTCATCTTGCTTGCAAATCTCAACCATGAACAAAATAGTTTCTCATTACGATTTCCAAGATCTCCCCATTACAATACTAAACACAAGCTCGATATCAATACATACATGAAGGAGATTAAATCTCATCATAATATATTCACAACACAGTATGTACATCATCTCACATTATTGTTTACCAAGACCCACATACATAGACAAAAGACATCATGTTCTTACAACCTCTTCATTTCAAGACACCTATGAACAGGATACATGCCATTGAATCATATTACCTTATGCCTCTGGAACCTAAACTTGACAATTTACACATAGACCATCTCCAATGAAAAATTTTGCTTGCAATAAGCAATTTCAACTAATCAACTCATTGACAACATAAATTCTTCTTGCTAGAGCAATTCTATTTAATCAAATTAGCAACTGGATTCAAGTTATATCTCTACCAAGAATTTCATAAGACCTAGGTCTAGTTTAATTAATATTAATTCTATCTATTATATTAATTAATCATCAATTACATATAACCGTCAAGCTAAACAATGCATAGATAATATAAATTACAAATACTTATAAATTAAATGCTAATTACAACATTTATAATCCAAACCCATATATCATATTTATACTAACAAAACCTTTATAATTATGTTTAAGAAACCATCATTCAATAACCAATAAATGCATAATTTACAAACACGCCTATCTTAACCGAAAGCCCAATTGATAGTTGTTAGTAAGATATTCCACAAAATGCATTTTATCTTTAACACACACACACATAAACCCTTATTGTCACCTTACTAATGCATTAAAACATAAGGCCAACTATCAATCCACTTAAAACACATTTTCTATTCAAACAATAGGTTCACTACTAACCCAAAATCAAGTAAAACATTACCTCATTTCACAAAGCACATAAAGGTATATAATTAATTAGTTAAACTATAAAACTAATTATCAATATATATAACAATGTCAAGCTAATTAAATTAATAAAAAAAAGTGTAATATAATGTCTATAAGAATTACATATCTATTTGAAGTAATCACATCACTTTAGTTTAAGTTATTCCACCAATAACTACTTATAATAAGGATATAAGATCATAATACATATAAGGGTTTACTACAATCCCCATAAGATGCAAGCCTAAAAAAACAAGTTTCCATCTAAGTTTAACGTAAGCATTTTGACATACTTAAAATTTTCCTTGCCTATGCAATAAGTAATGATAAATCATCCAATGGTGATCTTTACCATTATGGCATAATATTAATCCACTAATCAAGAGAAAAGTTCTATCTTTAACCTTGGTTAACTATTCTTAAATAAAATACCTAAAGAAAGTTGTCTTCATAAATCCTAAACATGAATCATACTAGAATTATTATTAAGGACCTAAGAACGTATAAGAGCTCTTTCTTCATAGAGTAAAACATTAAATTTACTTATACCTTTAAGTTTAAACTACATCTTTTCATCAACAACAAGTCTAAAAATAAATTGAGATAGGAAGATAACACATAAGAGATATACTATATTTTGCATTAGATTCAAGACCTAATCCCGTAACTCATCTCCACCTATCAAACGACTTTGTAAGGAATCAACATAGATGAAGCTCTCAATGTTATCATGAAATACAATGATTGTAGGATACACTCAAAATTGGTACGTGGAGAGGGCTTTAAGAACTTTCAAGCAAAAGCTTTTGGAAAGTGTATGACCAGACTTCGTAACATTTGCTAGCATCCTATGAACCTATGCTCAAATGGAGCTTTGGAACAATGTATCAATGTCCAAAGAGGATAAATGATAGAGGCATTTCATCAGATGTCTAGCTGCAACTACCCTAGCAGACATGCATGCGAAATTTGGAAGCATAGACAATGCACATGACTATTTGACAGAATACTTCAAAGAGGTGAAATGTTGAAGCATAAACAAGCCACAAAAATAGTTTTGACTGGAGATCTCAAGAAGATATGATCTCATGGAATGCGTTGAGTGTAGGATATGCACGAAAAGAGATTTGTTGAACAAACTTTAAAAACCTTCAAGCAAATGCAATTGGCAGACGTAAAGCCAAACACCACAACTTATGCCATCATCCTCGCGACATGTGCCAAATTGGGAGCTTTGGAACCAGGTATGGACATCCATCATAGCATAAGGGAAGGTGTTCTTTTGTCAGATATTATAGTGGAAATGCTCTAGTAAACATGTATACAAAATGTGGAAGCGTAGATAAGGCACGTGACTGCTGGCAGAATGCCTCCAAAGAAATATAACCTCATGTAATGCAATGATCGCACCCTAAACAACCAGCAATATGTAAAATAAATACCAAATCTAATCACCTAACTTAAATCACAGAAATCACAATAACCAACAATAAATGTAAATTGCAAACAACATAATAATACCAGCGATATATCAAATAAACAGCAGTGTATTAATATTGATGGCAACCGGCAGAAGTAAATTTTAATATGAAATATGCAACAGCAGTTTCTGACCATACAGTGGTAGCTGGGAAAGGATGGAATTTGATGCACAACCCTGCCATACAATTCCTATAATGCCTAACAAGGTTGGTGCAATAGTATATGGAGAGAAATTTGCCAAATATGAATTTGAACCCACAATAATGTTGCTGATATGGAATTTTCTTCTTCTGTATCCAGTTGTATCTGACCTCCTTCTAGATTTTCTAATTAATAGACTTCATTTCTTTTATAGACCATCTTTGTCATAGTAAAGGATTAGACACAATTAATATTGATATTAATCAATTCAAGTAATAGACGACTAAGAGGAAGTATTATGGTCAATAGAGAATATAATACCTTTTTGGAAATATATTACAGCTATGAAAATGACGTATGATCATTTGGTTGCAAAAACTATAATATCATAGAATCCAAAAGAATAAAGCAAACTCCACAAAATCACATGCTGTGAGTAATATAAAACCTAATTCCATGAAAATGCAACATTCTTAGCTTGAGCAAATGATATGCATAAGAAAATCAACCTCATACCTGTACCTACAACTTCATTAAGCCATTTTTTCCTTGGAAATACCCTTACAATCCCTCCCCCAAACTACTGTTTTTCTTTTATATTTGTAAGAGTGCAACCACAAAACGGGAAAACCAACTAGCTCAACTAATTACAAAATATTAAATTTATTAAGCCCATAGTTATAAAATAATTACCAATTACTCCATTCTAAATTTATTCACATAAACAGGTAATTTATTTACCCCACATTTACACATACAAACAATTAATTGTTTACCCAATTACATTCTGTTTATACAACATATTATTATTATCATTAATAATAATTATTATTAAAATAATATTACACTACACAAACAATAATTTATTTATATTTATTGGTTCACAAACAACTTATTAAATCTTAATAATAGTAATAATATGATATAACTTTGTTAAATATTATAGTGGGTCAAATATTAGTATGACTATATAATGAAATCTAGGCATACAACATAACCCATTGAAAAGGACGGCCCTTGGAAGCCAAATCAAACATGTTCACAACCTGGGGCCAAAACACACTTAACCAACAAGATCCATCAAATATCAATCAGTTGCAAGACCTGACATACTGACAGAACTGACAGGTTGAACTAGACATGTCATGCATCATAATCGAGGATGATGACTAGGGATGTGGGACCTTAAGTTATCTCTGAAACAACTTATCCATCAGGGCACGCTTAGACATGTTAATTCAGGTGGAGTCGATGCCAGATACCTGCATCCTGCAACAAATGACACAGTCAAGCATGTATAGATGCATATAAGCGGACACTAGGTGAAAAAGGAATCACAATATTACAGGGCACTCGCAAGCGAGTGATATGACATCATCCTTTCCACATTATATCAATCTAGATTAGATAACACATAAGCGTAACCAAATCAAATCTACCTCATTATCTGAACAGAACCATACATTGAACATATAGGTGCATGAAATTGAATAAGTCTTAGAAGTATCGTCATAACAAGTAAATCTAACAGAATCAGTCCATGAGATTCATTCCAACATATGTAGTAAGATCAACATCTTAATCATTGGAATGCAAAACAATGTCAAAGCCTGCATTATTAGTGTCGCAATGGAGTTTATTAATAAAACACATTAACTATCATATGAAACCACACATGGATGAGACATCTATCAATATTGTACAACATCAATTGTTTACCTTACCTTACCTTAATTATTCCCATTATTTTACCTTCATATTCATGTGCCTTGGTCAGTTCACCTGTACATCCAAGGTGGGAATGGAGGGGCACTACAGCCTAGTACAATACCAAGAATTATTGGTAATTAAATTGTTGAACATAAACATTGTTCAATAGTATAGTACAAGGATCAATTCCTTGCAAAAGTATTCAACTTATTTATATCTAAAAATGGATAGGTATTAAGATATTTGAATCTCAATAAGTTTCTTAACTGAAACTTCCTAAATGTTTTTGATAACATAAGGCGGCTAAACAAGGGGCCGAACCCTTACAAAAAATAGAGAGGCCAAAAAGGTAGCAAACACAATCAGTGCCTTAAACTAGATACAACAGATACATCAAATACAGAATTCCCAGCATAACCAGTAAAACCAGCCGCTATAACCTAATATCATAAAAACAGAGTAACAGAGTATCAACAGTATAACAACAAAAACTAAGGAGGCAACATCTCTCCTTACTAGACCATAGATTTAATAATATCATCCACATTCTTAGCAAGATCGTCATTGTCAGCATTGACAGTCACCCCCAGATTCTTCAGCACAGAGAGGTTGAGGAGAATAGAGGTCCTGAGTACAATGGAGAGATTATGTTCCAGCTTTGCAATGTGAACACGCAGGCCCGCAAGTTCAGCCCCCAGGCCATCATCAATATCCATAGCATCCTCAGCCTCTTCCACAAACATCTCACCCTCTTTGTCAGCATTTCTAGCAGAGTCAACAACATCCTCAGTGGTAGCCCCCGTATCATGAGTCTCCTGCTTGCCTTCATCATCACCAGATATGTCCCGAATCTCCATATCCTTGTCTTCTTCCCTCTGGGTGGATTCATCTAAACCGCTCTCAGAGTAGTCAATGAGCTTTGCTTGAGGAGCCGGTTTGCCAGCAATACGCCTTGACCGCCGAACTCCAGAGGAAAGACCATCCCTACAAACCTTTGCAGAAGAATTAGACTGGCTTCTCTGGCCCACCGGGGTCCTACCAAGATTTTTAGGGGTCCCAACCACAGCCTTCCCAGTACTTATATCGCCGGCAATCTTCCTCTTTTTACCCTTTATATTGACAGTAGGGCTTGGAGTATCAACAGGAATTTCCTCAGGAGTGCAAAAAGAAACTTCTTTAGTCTTGATAGGAACAGGGGAGGGCCCGGGTTCATCAACATCAGGAATATCCTTAGGGTTAGAGAAGGGTTCCCCTTCTCCACTATTAGTTTGAATGGATTTAGAGGGTTCGAGGGCAAGATGGTGATTATAAAGACAAAGAATAATGCCCTGATGAAGAGGGATAGGCTTCATAGCAGGGTTTTTAGCCAGTTTTGCCCTAATCCTAAGGACAGAATGTTCAAGGAAGAAAGCAGATAAAATGGGAAGCTAATTTGAGCATTGCGACGGAAATGATTTAAAAGGGGGAGATGATAGTTATAAAACCTAGTGAAGCACCCCTCTAGGGTGAAATACTTCATGAGGAGAAAACACATAGCGTCCCACGGCTCAGGCAAATTGGCTCTGTCAAATCCTCCCTGGTAAGGGACTAATTCTTCGCCATCTCCAAGAAAGAGCTTCTGGCTGGAAAGGTCCACAATTTTAGTTTTCCTCTGCAGCTTCAAACCCTGAGTAGATGTACCAGTGGCCATAGCGATCACACATTTAGAAACTTCAAAGCTGATTCCACCCACCGAAACCCATCTGTTCTGCCAAGACAGCACAAATTGTTTGAAAATAGTTTCATTATACCCATTAAGCCTTACCAAATAGGGGCTAATTCTGCCCTCTTTGAAATAATGCCAAACCACCAGATTGTCTTTGAATTCACAACATGAGACGGGTTCAGTTCTAATTCTATCTCCTCCCATGGCAGAATTACAGCGCATGTCACAGAGACCCCAAATCTCCTCAGTCATATTTACAAAAGAATTACTAACATGAGCGAGGCTAATAATGTAGGTAATAACATCACACACATTATCATAAATATGGGAAGCCTTGCAAATGCCAATCCCATGCTTAACCATAATTACTCGGCACACACCATGATGATTCAGCCGTCTGCTCACCTTATGAGAGAAGGGAGCGGAGTTGACAGTAGAGAAGGTACGAAAGGACTCGTACTTCAAGAGACACGTCAGCCCCCTCCCAAGGAACTGACAATATGAGCTGTCTTTCCAACACATCTGACTCATCAAGACCCGGGCACATCCTTAAGAATAAGGGCCTTAAGATTTAAAGGGATATGATCAAATTGGCACCAAACCCTCCAATTTGAATACCGTTGTCCAAGTTCAGCACAGGCATCTGCAACTCCATTGCCCTCACCGTAAATATGTGAAATATTCACATTAGTGATCCTCTGCAAGAGAAGCTGTATATCCCTAATAATGTCTTTCAACTAAATGCCAACATTCGACACATTGGTAATAGCATCAATGACCATTTTTGAATATCCTTGGATATCCAAATTCCTAATACCAAGGGATATAGCTAATTTAATTCCACAAAGAAGAGCCATAGCCTCAGCATAGTTATTGTTGTGACAGCCCAGACCTCCAGCATAGACAGCAAACATCCACCCTTTATCATCTATGATGATCCCTCCCCCACTAGCTGTACCATCTAACTTAGAGGCCCCATCAAAGTTGAGTTTCATCCAGTTAGAAATCAGAGGCCTCCATCTAGTATTAAGCCTCTGCAACAATTTGGTATTATTATGAACAAGAATATGATTGAGAATCTTCCAATTTGCTGTGATTTGTTCTTCCTCCTAGGATAGAGGTTTCTCTACGGTATGGATATGGGCAGTAGTGACACTCTCTAGGAGAGTCTTAAAGAAAGTATGAGAGACCTGGGAGGCATCTCTAGCAGTATCCCTAAAAATCCTATGATTGCGCTCTTTCCACAAAGTCCAGCTCAAACACGGCAAAGTTTGATTCCATAACTCAACAAGCCAGGGGTGAGAAAAGGGAGAACACCAACTGTTAATAACTTCCTGGATATCAGATTTGCAAGCCCACTGAATACCAAAGTTACAAAGGATTAAGTTCCAGAGTTCCCTAGCAAAGTCACAGTGGAGGAATAAATGAGAAACCGTTTCCTCCTTTTCACAGCACAGACAACATCTGTTGACCAAGGTAAAACCTCTCTTCTGCAAATTATCTTGGGTCAGAATCCTGTTATGAATAGAGGCCCACCAGAACATGTTAATTTTCTGGACCAGTTTGTGGTTCCACACTTTTCTCCATATCTCCTTTTTATGAACCTCAAGAACCAATAAGTGATAGGCAGACTTAACAGAGAATTGACCATTCTTGTCTGGCCACCAAAACTACTCATCTTCATGAGGGAAGAGAGGGATTCTAACTTCCTGAATCAACTTTTGAACCATCTGGGCTTTACAGGCAAGATCAAGGCGATGAGTATAGCAATCCAGCAAATTTCTCCAGCTCCTATGACCATTATTATTTAACATGTAATCACTGACCTTATCGCCAAAAAATTGAGTAGCAATGCTAGCAATCTCACCAAAATCACCCTGAGTGATGAGAGCCTTATCTTTTATCCAAATATCAGTCCAAAACTTGATAGCCATACCACTACCCAATTTCCATCTAATCCCTTGCATGAGCAAACTTCTAGATTTCAGCATTTTATTCCAAATAATAGATCCCTTAGGAAGACCTTCTTGCTGGAGGAAGTTAGACCAGTCAGTGACATGCAAATATTTGGCTTGCATGATTTCTCCCCAATCTTTATGATGATGAATCAGGTTCCAATTGATTTTAGAGAGCAGGGCTTTATTCATATTGCGTATGGTTCTAATATTGAGACCTCCATGGGATTTAGGGAGACACACTTTTTCCCAGCTGACTAAGGACATTTGCTATTTATCTTCAGCTCCCGTCCATAAAAATTTTCTTTAAATATGTTCCAGCTTGTCAGCAAAAGAAGTAGGAATTTTGAAAAGAGAAAGGAAATAAGTGGGTATACCTTGCAAGGAGGCCCGAAGAAGCTGCAATTTACCAGCACTACTGAGGACTTTTCCCTTCCAACCAATCAGCTTCCACTGAGTTCTTTCCAAAAGGCTGTTCCAGAAATTTTGAGAAAATTCTTTAACCGTAAAGGGGAGACCCAGATAGATAGCAGGAAGAACATCTTCAGCACAATTCAGAATATGGATGATTTTTTTATGAAGAGTAGTGGGAGTATTAAAAAAGTACACATTACTCTTTTGGAAATTGATGTTTTGCCTAGAGGCTATGGCATAAAGGTTTAAAATATTCTTCCATCTCCTAGCTTCAAGCACCGAAGAGATGCCAAAAAGAAGGGTATCATCAACAAATTGCTGTACAGACATAGGGGCAAGGGAGGAAGTAGGTTTAATGCCCACAAGATGCTTAGAGGCCACATTAGCTTGAATGTATCTCCCAAGAGCCTCAACCATTATGATAATCAAGTAAGGAGAAAGGGGATCCCCCTGCCGGAGTCCATGCGAGGAGGAGAAGAAACCCCTAGGAATCCAATTGACCAAGATAGAAAATTTGGCGGAAGAGACGGCCGTCTAGATAAGGAGATGAATTTTGTCACTAAACCCAAATTTTCTAAGAACTTGAAATAGAAAATCCCATAAGACCCTATCATAGGCTTTAGAAATATCCAACTTGAGAGTCATACCAGGAATTCTACTCTTCTCCATGGAATGAATAGTTTCATGGGTGGAGATCACAGCATCCAAAATTTGACGCCCTGGGACAAAACCTTTTTGGGAAGGAGAAATAATTTTATCAAGAAAAGGTTAAAGTCTCATGACAAGGGCTTTGGTGCAAAGCTTATAGACAGTATTACACAAGCTAATAGGTCTAAAATCAGAAAGATTGGTGGGTTTTAGCATTTTAGGGACAAGGACAATAAAGGTGTTATTGAGCTGCTTTAAAAGCTTACTAGTTTTGAAAAAATCACGAACCGCAGCAGTGAGATCAACCCCCACAATATCCCAATATTCCTGAAAAAAGATCGGAGGGAAGCCATCCGGACCCGAAGCTTTAAAAGGACACATAGAGAATAAAACAACATGAACCTCCTCCTCAGAAATAGGCCTCAACATTTCTAGATTATCTTCCTCAGTTATGAGATAGGGGATTTTGTCAATAAATTGATTAGTAGCCCTGTCATTATCAAATGTTAACACTATTAGAAACTTCCTAAATGTTAACACTATTAGTACAACAAGCTTTAATTCGTTTCATAAGTAATATTGGATGAGTCTTTGAAGTTTTTCTAATTCACTAAGTTTTTAATTTTGTACCCTTAAGGTTTGACGATTACTTATACATTCATGATTTGTTTCGAACTATTATTCTTACTTCCATCTTATAACAAGGTTAATTGTGATATAACATCATTTGTTGTGTTAATTGAAAACTATAAGGAAACTATAGCTTAGCATATTTATACACAATGTCATATGCTTGTAATTAATTAATTGATATATTTGCATTATTTACCACTCACCCTTTGTTATTAAATTGTTATCAAATACATACTATATAATATCATTACTACACATTTATTATATATTTATTAATTGTCAATAACTAACTACAATTATCACTTATCACAACAATAAACAATACTATACCCACTAAATGATATTTTTCCCTAAAATGTTTTACCTCATAATATATTACTCCCATAATACCCTCTACTTTCCTTCAACATTCCACTTCTCAGCACACTTTTTCTTAAAATATAAACTTCATTTAGCACACTTTATTTAATCATATAACTAATTGCATTCCATAATTATAAACACACTATATTGTTTCTATAATTCAATGCTCCTTCACAATTATCATCTAAGAAAGTCTAATTATTAATATAAGATTACTCTATTTACAATCATTCACAATGTTTAATTTCCAACTTTAGCTTAGGTATTTCTTACTATAGATCTCTAATAAACTTTTCATCACACATCTATATTTGACCAAAAACTAGTTCATTTAACATAGCTAAATGGTTACATTAAGAGATTTCCCCATGACTTTCTTGGCATGATTTAGTGAATTTTAGTTAGCCAATATTTGGTTCCTAGATTTGACCTAGCATAATCATGGCCATCAAGATGGTCATAACAAAGAACAATTAATAAAGAAGGGGAATAAATCTAATCATATGTCATGGTTGGTAAATTAAAAGACTCTTATAAATCTTGGACTTAAAAACATTTTCCCTAGTGTCAATAATATAATCTAAAGATAAGATGTAAATTAACCACTTCGACTCCTTCTCTACATAGTGGTTGTTGATTGAAGCAATTCCTATCCACTCTAATCTCAACCTCACAACATTATGTAGAGAGGGCTAATTGAAGGAGGCATTGCACACTCCACTTACTGCATACAACCCCCCTGAAGGTTACTCTACATATCTTCAATTATTGTAGATCTGTATTCTCAAGAATAACTTTTATAGATAGGGCACATGAACTATTTGACAGAATGTCTCAAAGAGATGTCATCTCGTGTAATGCAATGATTGTATCTTCTGCACATAATGGATTTGTTGAAAAGTCTTTAGAAATATCCAAGCAATTGAAATTGGTAGGCGTAAAGCCAAATCCCTCAACCTTTGCCGACATCCTCCATACCTGCACACCAATTTAAGCTTGGGAACAAGGCGTGGACATCCATCAAAACATAATCGATGGGAAATTTGTCAAATGTTGTAACTGCAAGTGACCTAGTTGGCATGCATGTAGAATGGGGAACAAGAGAGAAAGCATGACAACTATTTGATAGAATGCCTCAAGGAGGTGAATGCAAGATTGCAGGTTCTACACAAAATAGATTTGTTGCAAAAGGACTTAGAAAATTTCAGCAAATGGAATCGATAGGTGTAAACCAAAATTCCTCAACCTTTAACAATGACTTCCCTACCTATCCTAAAATTGAAGCTTGGGAATAGGGTATGGACCTCCATAAAAGCAGAATGGAATGGGGGATTTTTGTTAGATATTATAGGTGGAAATATTCTGGTAGACATATGTGCAAAAACAAGAAAGGACAAACAAAACACATCAACTGTTTGATAAAATTCCTTAAAGAAATGGCAGCTCATAGAATGATTGTAGGATATGCACAAAATGGATCTATTGAAAAAGGCTTTTGAAACCTTTAGGGAAACACAATTTGTAGACATAAAGCCAAATTTCCTAACCTTTTGCCAATGGTGCTCAGGAACAGGGTATGGTCATCCATCAGAGCATAAGATCTTGGGATAGACTTAAATCTTAAATGTGATTTGAGTAAACATTATGTTAATTCATTACAAGTAATAATAGCAATTAATAATCATTATTAACAAGTCCCATCATCAATATTAATCTAATTTATCATCTACATATTATACTTTGATTCATGTCATAATGAGCTTTTCTGTATAGACTATCACATTCTTTTTTTTCCTTGTTTACCTTGTTCCATGCTTTCCTAAACTTCTCATTTTATATATTTCAAAACAACCAGAAAACCAAAGGAGGTTTAGATATTATAGTTTAGAATACTATAAAAATTTATGTTTTAGCATTCATGTACAATTTTTTTGACTTGCTTGTGTGCCCATTGGAATTTAATTTCCTTCTTGACTGAGATTAATTCTATCTTGACTGGTTACAAATTTGAATTAATTATTTATAGCCTATAATGTATGAATGAAATTTACAGATTCATTTTAGAGACCTTGGAAATATATTTGAAAAGAAATTTGAGCAACATTAGACTATATATATAATTGTAAGGGTATAAAATCTCTTTTACATAAATCTAGATTAGTTATAATAACAATTATAAGGGAACAAAATCTCTTTTACAGAAATCTATGCTAGCTAAATAACATGTCAAACCACTCATCAATTATTTTAAGATATTTCATCAAAATAAGCTCAAAACTACAAAAAATTAGGAAAAGAGGAATACTCTTACAATTTGATCCAGCAATCCAACCAAACCCCCAAGTGTGTCCCTCCTTTCTCCATCCATGCTATTTATAGAAAAATTTAACCCTTATGGAGGAAAATTCAAGTCTTTGAGTCAAGTGTTCTCAATAAATGCTTCTTTTCCATTTCCAAATTGCCATAAATTTTAGAGGAATATGACTTATTTAACTTTAAATGTTTTCTTTCAAATTTCCCATTTGTCATAAATTTATGTGAAAGCCTCTAGTTATCAATAGGTGTTGTTGACTTGGAAAATGAGGAGGTTGAATTTCTAGAAGTGTACCCTTTTTTATTTGGTTTATTTATTTAAAATTCCAAATTGTGTCAAATAAAAATTTGTTTATTGTTATTATTATTTTATTTTTTATGATGACTTGACATTATTTAGAAGGGTCATTAATATCCTTTTATGTGTGTTAGTAATATAAAAGATATGATTTGAATAATAAAATGCATACCAGTAGACATTAAGGTAAAAATTAAATAATTATTTATAGCATGATATGATAACTCTAATCAAACTTGAAGATCTAAGTATCATATGTTCGAGGGGTAGAAATGGGTCTTGACATACTTCCCCACTAAAACATTGCATCGTCCCGATGCAAAATATCATTGACTATAGTTCAAAAATTAAGGTAGCAAAAGTGTTTAATATAAATCAAAATTCTACTTGGTTCCAAAATGACAAAGTAT
The DNA here is from genome assembly GCA_027924645.1 of Cunninghamia lanceolata. NCBI lineage: Eukaryota > Viridiplantae > Streptophyta > Pinopsida > Cupressales > Cupressaceae > Cunninghamia > Cunninghamia lanceolata. The sequence continues at coordinate 3,422,236 of BSBN01000149.1, read as the reverse complement.
CCATGTATTATCATAACAAGGTGAGTTTAAGAAACTACTTTATCTTTTCAAACCTGATTGAGCTTATCCTCTAGTCAAGAATGTTGATGATTCCAATATACTCATTCATCAAAATTTTCCTATGTCCAAGATAAACACTTGAAGAGGTTGTTAGACATCATGTTATGATGTTAATCATGGTATTGTTTAGCCATGCTTCTAATATTGTCATGTTGGTTTGTAACAATAAATCAATAAGTGTATACAAATTAAGGAATAAATCTAACTTTCAAGAGTGTCATCATTAAGCACCTTATAACTTCTTCACAATTACCATAGAATGGAGCCATTAAATCAAACATGTGTCATTATCATGAACTCCACATGTGAACTAATTAAAGTAAAACATCCCAATGCTCATGGATTATGATGAGAGTGGTGTACTCAAGAGCAAATGAAACTCTTCCAAAATAGATTTCAATATCAAGAGGCCAAATTATTATCTTGTCAATGCGAGGATCATACTATTATTATTTTCTAACATCTCTACAGGAGATTTATTTTCATATAAGAATTCTCTTACCTTACTCCATTCACAATAAAGCTAAGTACACTTGCTCCTTCCTTTTTTTTTTACCATTTCCTTTCATAGACAATAAAATATTCATAGATATAATTGATCCTATCCAAAGTCAACTTATCCAAAATGTCATTAAATAAATTTTCTTCCCTTATTGATTATCCCATCTTCTGAGATATATCATAATTTATATCAAGTTATCTTTCTAATCCACCTTTAAGTTAGTTTCTCTCCTGCATAGGAGGGTCACATTTGTTGTTCTCCTTTTCTTTGATCATACTTAATCATAATGAAAATTGTACTGAACTCAAGGTCCAATTGTCAGATCTTATTATTCATATCCTTAATTTTCTCTCATTTTAAAACCTCCTTTGATGCTATTATAATGTCATGAACTTGATTGTACATGCTTGCAATTTACATTAAAATTTCATCATCAAACATAATAAAACATCATAATTGACCTTCTAAGTTTGGTAAAAAAAATTGGGCTCATAGATTCTCCCTTGGTAATCCATCATTATCAAAATTTCAAGTTACGTTTGAAGTTTACTCCAACATGTCTTAGAATCCTAGAGAAATGATACACCACTAGAGATTAGAAGAATTATATTCTTTTAGTCAATCTGAGTACTCAGGAAATAGCCAATCCAGGCTAAAGTGTCCAAAACAGAACATACTAAAATAAAGCCAATCGGGCTCTTCTGTCCTTTGGGCAAACTAGTTCATATAGAACTAGGTCTAATAGACCCTATCACTTCACAATATATGCAGTTTAGTCACACTATTCTCTTGACTTGCACTTTCTAAAGAAGCTTCTACAACATCACCCAAATCATTAGTATCACAAGAAACGTCACAATGTTCAAGCTTAGATCTCAAGTTTTCATTTTCTTCTCTGAATGCTACAAGTGACTTCTCTAAGTGATTAACATGTTGTTTGAATCTTGATATTTCACTCTTTTATAAACTATTCTCCCTTTTCAATTCTTTCAAACCTTCTTCTGTTCCTCTGTTCTAACTCTTCAAATCTCTCTTCAATATCTTCAACCAATGTCAACTCTACTTTCAGGTTCTTCATTCTCCTTCTTGCATTTTTTAGTTCTTCTTCAAGGACATCATATTTGTCTTCTCCTAGTTCCTTTATCTTTTCCAACAACTCTGAATTACACATTTTTATTTCACACAATTCTTCTTCCAAAATAATGGCAAAATTGGCCTATACTGGTCAAACGGATCAAAACTTTATCCAATAGGTAAAATGACAGCCATATGGGCTAAATAGGATAGGAAACATTATTCTTTGGCCAAAGACTTTTGACTCCTTCGGGATCAATATAGGTCCATGAGTCACTTCTTGGAGACCACAGTCTACCCAATCACTATGTTGAGGATGTCAACCAGGGGATACATAATATTGACTTGTACACACCTTAGTTTCAGCAAAGATGGGTACAAGTAATCCACCCTGGGAATTCTTCTGAGCACTAGGATACTTCTATTATTCTGATATCATATAAACATTACACTTAAAATGAATACGTGCTCAAGCACACACACCAACACTCAAGTTAAAGGTAACAATTCTAGCTATTATGTATGCCTATTTGTAGAGACTTCCACATCAACAACTCTTCCAACTTTCCATCCATCTCTCTCTTTACAACTTTCACATCAATTGGCTCCACCTTTGGGCTTGTTATCCAAAAGTAGTTCTAGCATCCGAAAATTGATAGTAGCTTCCCAAACTAGGAGTCCATGAATGACATCAATTTCCCAAAAAACAATAGTTGTCTCTAGTACTCATCGAGTTATCCATAAACCATATAGTCTCACTTCTAAAGGAAACCAATATCATTATTACCTTAGCGCCAAGTAATTGAAAAATAAATATGGTCTTAGGGCCCTCTCAAGGACCCCTCCTCATGTTTCTTGATACCTTGCTCTCGTTCATTTAAGGTATTATCCTACAAGAGGAAGGTATGAAAGAAACATACTCATATATCTAGGGGCGATGGATGGATAATGAATATCCCATTCCAATCCTATTTGCACCCCCATCCTTACAATAGAATTCCCCAGGCAACCTACTCCCCAATACAACCTGCCAATGGCCCGTTCTGAACATGGTGATTTACAGAAATCACATTGCTCCACATATGCCAGTAGTTGCAACAATAAAATGCCTCAAATTAGGAAGGACTAGGTAAAATAAGTCCATAAGTTAAATCCTCAATTAGAATACAATAAAACAGGCCAAGAAGAAGTGAAGATCAAAGATAGAAACCATTGCAACATCCCAAGTTTAACAAAGAACAAGTCCTTGAGGCAAAAGAACCATCTCAAAATTAAAATAACTAATTAGCCCAAGGAAATAAAATACTGTTTGCTTAACATTTAAGTAAAACCTTTAACACAAGAATAAGTAATCCAACAATCTCATGAAATTTATATATTACAATCACCATGTAGCCTTACAACAAGGCCACCTAAGGGGAGTAGGGGAATCAGGTGGACTTCTATCACTAAAAGAAATAAATCCTATAGTGGTCTCAAACCACTTGATATATCACCATGTCACACTAATCATTCTGCTCATAACCTAGAACAACCTTATCATCTTTCTATATTGAAAATCGACACAAATAGTCACTTTCTCCCACACAACCCAAGGCATACCATTATGAAAATATCTGTTAAGAGAATCCACAAGTCTCATGGTTGTCATGTACCCAACTACTATTGTCTCATTACACATACTATCACTGACATCAAACTATCCAACTAACCTGCTAGGGAAGGTTTATCTATGGCATTACCATTTCCTTTTCTTTGCATATTTTTCTTCATGTTTATCAATAACTAGATGATCATTAGATCACAAAAGGGGAATATCATTAACCTTATATCTTGATTCGTACCATGATTTAGGTTAGTGGATCTCCAGGCCTAGTGTTTGAACCTATGTTCTGATACCACATGTAAGGACCCAACTCATCCTTAACCAAATAATACTAAACTCTAAATTTGAAAATACCAAGGCATTAAAAATTTTGATCTAACAGATGCCGAAAATGCAGATTCATAAAATTTTACTATTAATTCTAAGAATTGCTCAATAAATGTTATTATGGTTAGACATCTAGGGCTTAGCTTTCTAAAGCCATAAAGTCCTAAAAAGTTCACCATTTTTAATCTAGTGGGGAGAGAGGGAGAGAGAGAGAGAGAGAGAGAGAGAGAGTACATGTCTCAGGATAACATGCAGGGACAATGGATCAACACATACCTTAATTCATGTATTACATCCTACATTCATTTTTTATAGCTTTCTTTTCCTCCAGCAACTGTATCCTTATCATCTACACAAAACTAACTAGACAATCTCATGTTAACACAGCTTAGAAATCACTACACAAAAAAATAAGATCACGATGTTAATTTTAGAAGAACACCTACATCTTGATTCTTACCATGTTGTAGCTTAGCAGACCTCTAGGCCTAGTGTTTGAGCCACCCCTACTCTTATACCACATGTAAGGACCCAACTTATCCTCAACCATATAATACTAAACTCTAAATTTGAAAATACTGAGGTTTGAAATTTTTTGATCTAACAGATGCAGGAAATGCAGATTCATGAAATTTTACTATTAATTCTAAGAATTGCTCAATAAATGTTATTGTGGTTAGACATCTAGAGATTAGTTTTCTAAAGTCATAAAGTCCTGAGAAGTTCACCACTATTAATCTAGTGAAGAGAGGGAGTACATTTCTTAAGATAACATGCAGGGACAACAGATCAACACATACCTTAATTAATGCATTACATCCTACATTCATTTCTAACAACTTGCTTTTCCTCCAGCAACTATACATCCTTATCATATGCACAAAACTAACTAGACAATCTCATGTTAATGCAACTTAGAAATCACTAAACATAAAATTAAGATCACGATTATAATTGTAGAACACCCTACAATCGGGGGACTTGAGTACTTGGGGAATCCTTCACCATCTAGATTGTCTATATGCCCTGTATCCACAGGATCAATTCCCCCTTCCTTTGGATGCAACTAACACAAGGAATGTGAATATGTAGTTTTGTTTTGCACTATGTTTGATGCAACTATAACCAGGTATCTATCCCTTTCTACGGTTACTCCCTACCCCTAACAATTCTTCATCAGCTACAACCCACTCGGTGATATAGGGATAGAAATTAGTCCACTACCACAAACACCTAAAGGGTTGTTTGTTAGTTAGCCCTAGTGTGGAGGAATCCCTATTAGGTGTCTGCTCTTGAAATCTAGTTTTACTTCCTCAAGCCAAATTGATGCAGGAGTATCTCAGGCAAACGGGTAATCCTGCATTCCCAAAAACATTTCATTTTCAGTTTGGTGTGGTTTCAGTTTTGGTCTTCATGGTAGAGGCATTCAGTGAGAAAATATTACATTATGCTAGCAGTGGTGGCCTTAAGGTTCATCTCTTCTTGTAGGTTTTTTTAACTCCTTCATCTTTGTTATAGTTTGATTTTATTGAGACCAAGTTTCTTGTCTCTTTGATAATCTAATATCCCTTCATCGGAGAGACATTACTTGTTTGGCTGGACCCTATTTCATGTCTCTTCAACACAATGAAATTTTGGCATGACCAAAGGTTATTGCGATGACTTGTTTGGAAGTCTCTTCGACATTCCAAAGGAACTCTGAGGTGGGGTCTACTATGCTCTTTTTAGTGAGACCATTCCTATCGTTGTAACCCTGAACACCATCTCTTCGATAGCCCAAAACATTTTGGTTGTGGGGACCACTATGCTTGATGTAGCCTCATCAGTGAGACCATACCATACCGGTATGACTCTAGACATGGTCTCTTCAACATGGTGATATGTTGACTCATCTTGTGTTGGCTCATCTTCCTTGGTGGGACTCGATTTGAACCACGATGGAGTACATTGATTGGTCGTAGCCTAGCACATATTCTGAATGTCTATTTGGTGCCTGAGTGGATACTAAAATAATGAATTGTAATGTTTCAAAAGAATATCTATTTTGGAGCATGGATAGCAGAGTGGATTCAAAAAGAAAATTGTAATGTTTGATGTTTCCTGTAGCACATAATGGGAATACAATGTGAGCATGTAGCCAATATCTCTGATGGACCATTAATGAATCATGGAGCAAAATTGAGTGGGGAATCTCTTCTTGGTGTAACTCCTAAAGAAGCCATATATGAGATGTAGCAGGAAATGACAAAGAAAAAAAGGGGGATAAGGGGGCAATAGAAGGAAGAGACCTGGAAGAAATCTAGGTAGGAACTTGAAATGAGACAGTCTGGAAGATAGAAGAAAAGGGCTTATGGCCTAGAGGCATTCTAAACAAGGAGATAGCCTAGGCAAAGAAGAAAGTTTGAAAAGATAATGCCATGAACACATAGAGGAGTAACAGAGAGAATGAAGATTTAGAGAAGGATTGAAAAGGGAAGACAGAGAGAGAGATGAAGATAGCTCAATCTAAGAGAAGGGCTAGCAACTTGGGACTGTGCATGCACAAGGGATGTCTATGGACATTTCATAGACAAGAGAGCTGAGAGGTCTTGAAGGCCATTGTTTATCTTTGTAATAAAGATTTGCTTGTAGAAGTTTTATTTCAATAAAATGAAATAGGAGTTTTGCGTTTGCAATCTCTGAATTGTGAGTACTATGATTGATTTGTGTAGTGAGTCATTTTGTGTGTGATCTGGTAGAGGGGAGTACCCTCTTGCATCACAAATTATGTAATTTCATGACTAAGTCCGTACCTGATTCTATAATGTTTTCACCAAGATCCGCGAAGGCGAGGTGAGAGCTTACGGTAGATGGATTTCTAGATCAGACTAGTTGCCCTACATAACATTTTACAAGTCATCTCTGATATAGTCTCGCAATGTGAATAAGCCTCATTTTCTGTTGATCATTTGAAGGGTTTTCTAAATGAGCATTTTAGCCTCAGTACAATTATTTTAATAGACTTTTTTTTAATTTTTAGTTAATCTTCTTAATGAGATATCTGATTAGATTTCCCTTCCTACAGATTTAACTTTAACATGTCCCTTATTACTCCTCAACGATTTAGAGGGATGGTGCACAGATGTCGTTGTTACAGCTATGTTAGGCATGAGGTACTTAGTTCAATGTGATGGCATTGCCCATAAATGTGACATAGAGGTACCATAAAAACTGAACACTGCAATTTGTTTTATGTTTAGACATTTATTTACAAAGTTTATCTATCTAATAGAAAAGAAAAATTTGCATAATCACTGATAAAGAAATTGACAAAGGAAGGGTACTTCTTTAAAACATAATTTGGAAGTAAAGTACAGTAAAGATGCTTGATCATTTCTCTTATACGTAATTAATAGGATTAGTGAAGTTACTTAATTAATTTAATCAATACATAGTTTTGCATAACATAACTAGAAAATATATTCTATCAATAATGTATATAAAGATTCAATCTTGGTGTAAAACAAATCAATCTTGATAACTTATTTGTCACACATCAATAGACTTTATTCCAAAGGTAAAGAATTGATACGATTACTTACATGATCATTGCAAACTTACCTTTAAATTGAAACCAATAATGACTTAATAAAAGTTGTAAATTAAGATAGATATCTCAACAAGAGGTTTACTTAAAACTCCCTAATTGGGTTTATACTTTAATAAAACTAATTAACCTCCATTGTTAATAAACTTGAACCAATAAATAAGTGCATTATAACAATAATATTATAACATCATTATCAAAAATATCATTTAACTATTAACTACTTAACCATGAACTCATAATAGTATGTCTCTTTAACTTAATCAATTCAAAAAACATTAGACTTGAAAGATAATTAATCAATAAGGTACATAATGATCTAGCCTAGTACAATACCAAGAATTATTGATAATTAAATTATTGAACATAAACATTGTTCAATAGTATAGTACGAGGATCAATTCCTTGCAAAAGAATTTGACTTATTTATATTTGAAAATGGATAGGAATTTACAATACTTGAATGTCAATAAGTTTATCAATTGAAACTTTCTAAATGTTAAAATTATTAGTCAAACAAGCTTTACTTCTTTTCATAAGTCATATTGGATGAGTCTTTGAAGTTGTTCTAAATCACTAAGTTTTCAATTTTGTACCCTTAAGGTTTGATGATTACTTATACATTCATGATTTATTTCCAATTATGATTCTTACTTCAATCTTATAACAAGGTTAATTTTGATATAACATCATTTGCTGTGTTAATCGAAAACTATAAGGAAACTATAGCTTAGCATGTTTATAGACAATGTCATATGCTTGTAATTAATTAATCAATATATTTGCATTATTTACCACTCACCATTTGTTCTTAAATCGTTATCAACTCCTTATGCTATCATTGAAGGTGTTTTATATAGAAAAGATTTTAATGGTGTGTTTCTAAGATGCATTGAACCATATTGGTTGATAGACTGTTAGAAGAGTTTCACAATGGACTTTCAGGAGGTCATTTTGTAGCAAGGAGAACAACCTTGAAGATAATGCAGGCTGGTTATTACTGGCCAGATCTATTTAAAGACACATTTACTTGGGTAAGAAAATGTGGAAAGTGTTCATTATTTGCAGGTAAGTAAAGGTTTGCAGCCTTACCTCTACACCCTATCAAAGTTGAACAACCATTTACTAAATGGGGTCTTAACTTCATTGGACGAATAAAATTGCCTTCAAGTGTAGGCCACAAGTGGATTTTGACTGCTACAGACTATTTCACCAAGTGTCCACTAAGGTTGTTTCTTTGAAAGAAGCAAATGAATCTATTGTTTTATGTTTCTATCAGGATTTGCTATCAAGGTTTGGTACACCAAATTAAATTATCTCTGACAATGGTTTAGCTATTATTGGTTTAAGGATTTTAGATTGGTCTGTTAAACATAACATCTTTTTTACTAGATCTTCTAACTATTACCCACATGCTAATGTGCAGGCATAATCCACTAATTAAAATTTGATAAAGATCATCGAAAAGACTATTGAAGACAACTAGAGGACATGGTACAAAAAGTTGAAGTTAGCTCTTTGGGCTGATTGGATCACTCCCAAGAGAGCTATTGTTTGTTCTCCATATGTGCTTATTTATGGTATAGAGGCTAGATTGCCTATTTCAGTACAATTACCAACTTTGGCTTTCATTAAAGAACTTGAGTTGTTACAAGAGTAGCCTTTAGTAGTAAGGTTAGCTCAGGTTATGGAATTAGATGAAACTAGAAAAGAAGCCTTGAGGAAGCTTGAAATCCATCAAGTTCAAATGAAGAATGTCTTTGATAAGAGGGCAAGGCCAAGAGACTTCACTGTTGGTGATTTAGTTTTCAAATCGAATGAACTGAGAACCAAAACTTTAAAGCATTCCAAGTTCGATGCAATTTTGGATGGGCCTTATTTTATAACAGAGTGTAATGCCCCGCCATGCAACCCTAAAGATAAGTTTAAATGAGCAATAAAAAGGGTGAAATTTTTGTTTTTTTAATTTTATTTTACATAGAAGTAATGATAACAAAACATAACATAGACTAATAGCAACAAAGTTAAACTATCATCTCTAGGGATTACATAGCTGAATTATAGCAATTATTGTAATTTAACAACAGTCAACAACATACATGATTGAACCAATTAAAAGCAAATGAATCTAAACCAACATCTTGGATTACAACATTAGATAATACATCAAATTTTGCATTAAAGATTACAAGTACAAAATAGTTTATCTTACAAGAGGAATTACATAGTTTCATAGTTACAAAAACTCTTTCTTTTCGGATAGATCAAATTAGATAATGAATTCTACTAATACACAGATCTAGATGCGAATAGTAGAAATATCTATCTTCAATTACAGGTGCAAATCTAGAAACATGAGAGATACAACTTCTTTACACATGAGCCACAATGCCAAAAAACTAATGGAAAAATGCACAACCACTCGACCATGTGAAACCCTGAGGTCCACCCCCTACTAGGAGATAACGATTGTAAGGCCATTTAACCACTCCTTAAAAAATCTCCTAGTCCATATTATATTACTTGTGGCTCTTGGTATATTGAGATACTTAATTAAGAACTGGAGATGTTTTCCTTAATAAGTTGGTTGTGAAGAAGATTCTTTTACATGCATACATTATCTATAATATGTTGCTATATTGATAGATTACGAAAAAGCTACATATATAATCACACATCTTGTCTACTACAAATGAATATGAGACCACGTTGTTTTGATGAAAGGTCTACTATACTATTTTATACTTTGTGTTAATATCTTACTTTAGAATATGGTTATGATATAAATATTTTGTTCTGTGATACTCATATGATTACAATTGTGGTGATGAATAGAGAGATGTGCATTAGTTAATAATTGTGGTGATGAATATGCATATTGTTGAAAACTTCATATGATATTCATCCATTTGGATTGACTTTATGATATGACGGCTATGATTTACTAACACATGAAAAAGATGATTAAAATATATTTACAAATCGAATTATTATGATCTTGCATTATGTAATGTTGCACAATGAGAAATATAGAATTAGTATGACTAAATGAAGTATTTAAGTGAATTGTGTGAATGATTAGAATGATTAAATCAATGATGAATGACACGCCTCTATTTTCATTGCTTCGGCTATTCTTGTTTTGATTACAACTGACAATCTAATCTAATAGCAAGTGTACAGGATGTTGTTAACTAGTGGAATAGTGGGGAAAACACCAAGAGGCCCATTGTGATTCACTAGTAAGCTGACCTAGTCTATTGGAGAGGCTAAGGTCCATTATATGGTTGTGTTTATGTTGAGTGTCAATGTGGAATTGTGTTATTGTCAATGTGAATTGTGATATTGTTCATACAAATCATTATGTTGTTAATGCAAAATAGGATGTTGTTAATGTGAGTTAGGATGTTGTTAATGTGATTTGTGATGTTGTCAATGTGAAATTGTGATGTGGACCATGTGAAAGATTATTCCTTGTGTTAAGGAGTTTTAATAATTCTCCTAGTCTTATTATTCAAAAAAAATTCATACCCTTGGGAGCTAAAGTAAATAGACTAAAGTTAAACTCCTTTGTGAAATATAATGAATTTAATAATAATAATAATAATAATGACCTTTTTATACGGGCATTTAAAAAGTGTTGAAAATCAGAAATTAAATGGACATTATTTAATTGAGTGCTTTGTTAGGGGGGAAATGTGTAGAATAGGGTGAAGACTAAGTGGAACAAGATGATAGAGACACATGTTGTCCACATGATGATACACATGTTGTCTCATGGGGAATAGGAGGAAGTAGGGGATGAAAGAAGAGGTAATACTTGTAGTGTTGGTAACCAGAATTACCATTCTCTTTTTCCTGTACTTCACCTGTAAGAAAGATAATAAGAAAAGGTTGCAGAAACTTTGAGGAAAAAGCTAGAGGGATATTTCTGTGGAGTTGAATCAGTCCACAAATTCTACTAAGCCCTCTACGTAGGATATATATATATATATATATATATATATATATATAATAGAGTAATTAGAATGAAATTATAATTCTATACATTCTATTATGAAATTAAATTAGAACATATTTAATTATAAAAAAAAAGAAAATGCAACTGTGGGGTTGTTCTGATGATCCTGTGACTGTCTGAATAAGTGTGATGTTATGCTGCTGGTATGTGTGACTTGAAGCTTGTTCTTGTTGAGCAGTCATTTGTATGGGGGTAGAGGAAGTTGATGTCCCTGTAATGGGTAAGAGTACCCTTGAAAATGTTATGTGATTATTCTTTGGGGTAAGAGGACCCCTGTAAAAATTTTTTTGAACAAAATAATGATTATATTATCCACTACAAGTAGATGTCCTACTCTTCCCCTTGTGAAGGTTTCTATAGAAATACTTCTTGGGTCTGTTTGTCAAAACTAGTGAATTATGCAAGTTTTAGAGTGTTGTGTTATTCTATGTTTGGTATGTGTATCCTTGTGGTAATGTGAATGTGTGTGAGTTCCCTGGTCTCCTTGTGCTTTCCCCTAGCTTGGGGGTGGACAGCCTCTGTCCTAGGCTGGGAAGTGAGCCTCCACTGGCTACATAGAGAAGTTTTAGTTCTGTTGTAGGTTTTCTACAGGCTGTGAAAACGAACACTGGCTATGAAGACATGCTATCCTAGGAGTTGTCTAGAGGTTTATACATCCCTTCAAGAAAAGAAATTTTAGTGTACATGCAATGTATAAGGAGAAGTTTTAAAATTTTATGTACAAGGTGTATTGGTCCAAATACCTAACTAGTACTATGATGGCCTTGAAGATCTGTAGAATTATCTATGTAAAGGAAAATTGCATTAATGGTAATGTTGTATATGCTTACAAAGAAACAAATAATTAAATTATAAAATGCTTTTCATATTGTCAGCTAGCCTTAAGAATTGGATTTAAACTTCTATTTATGTGCAAGCTGATTTTGGATAGAACATAGTAGACCAAGTTTAATTTACTTCCTATGTGATTTATTTTGAGTTCTACTCCACAACCTTAAAAGTATCTGGAAATAATCCATTTAATCCCGTCAAAAGCCAGTAAGGTATTGGTTATATACCTCCTTCAAAATTCCTTGGTGTGTAAGAAAACAAAATACCCTAGTCTGAACCAAAGAAGCATAACTAGTTTATGTAAGCCTGGGTTGTGTATCATTCAAAACTTTATTCATGAAGATTCCTAAATCCTTACAGAACTATCGTCCTTTTGGTTGTATAACAAATGATGGGAGGAAAGTAAAGAGGTGAAATCACAACATAATAATAACAACAAATTAATTTATTTAGGTCAAGAACATTTGGGAGGGATTGTAAACTGATGCATTTCTGGTCATGGTTCAGTGAGGGTTTTCCGGCAAGAGGCCTTAGCAACGCGTAGCTAGTGTTAGCCGCCGCAAGAGTGCGTCTGGTCAAACATACTCTCCCTGCTCAACAATAAACACATTTTTTTTTTCAGCTCCTTGGATTAGGGCAAGATCAAACTCATATGCGGTTAATATTTAGTATATTGTAGAAGTAAAACAAATAGGAGGGAATAGGACACCTGCCTTGACCCACCTTACAACTACCTCTACACCTGGTAATTTCTTAAAAAAAGAAGAAGAAAAGAACCATTATCCTCGCCGATCTTCGAACCAGATCCATCTAGCCGCCTATAGAAAAGTACCCATCCTATTTTTCCCTACAAACAAGAGATCCACAATACACTTCAAGATTAGTTTTCATCTTTTCAAACATATAGAAACAAAGGAAATCCAAATTAAATCATCATTGCCGTCATCTGTATCATTCCCCAGATTGCTTCTTCTTCACTTTGAAACCGAATAGCATTGAAAGTCCTAGAGGCGCAGCAGCCGGAAAGCAAAATATTCTTGCTGGGTATTATTATTTGCCTTAGAAGAATTAGGGTTAGGTTATGTGTGAGAAAAGAATCTCGTCCATTAGATGACCATTATCTCCTCCATTGATTAGAGAATTGCTTTTATTAAATGCTTGATGAAAAGAATTTTAGGATTCATTTTTAAACTTGGAAATATTTTATTAATAGGACATGAAGTAGCATTTTTTTTTTATAATACTGTTGGGTGTGACGGCAATCCACTTACTCAGCTTTCTAACAGCATGGATGCCTGCACCCCTTTTGGCTAGAATAGTTATTTCTATTTCTGCCAATGGTGTATGCTTTATCCAAAATGCTAGTTTAAAAAAAAAATGACCGTGCTTATCCGAAAATTGACTACTAGTGTAAAATAATACACAAACTGTATTCTTTGTGTGAGCGCATGTAAAATATAATGTACGTAATGTAGCCCACGGGCACATTAGGCTTTTGATATAACTAAAGTGGGGTATAAAGTTTCTGGAAATTTTTTTTACCGTGTGAGACAATTACAATGCTCACATATAAAATCCTATCGACTATTTTTTTTTGGGGATATATATATATATAAAAGCCTATTGTTCTCTCTATTGTCATTTAACCTGCTAGGAGAAAACAATAACATAAAATAGGGTAACTTTGTGATTGAGTGATTTAGAGGTTCATGGTTCTTTTTGAGCCCTAGAATGAAGGGATGATATTTATTATCATCCAAGGGCTGCTCTTTTGCTGGACTACTTATACATTTGAAGAATTTAAATAGATATATAAAAGAAAAAATGCACATTCTTATGCCTTACACTTACCTTTTGGAAATTATGATTTAACTATTTTTTTAATCATTTAGCATTAAGATAAAACATTAAGAAATATAAAGTAAAACTTACTTTGTGACAGAATTATTCTATTTGTTTATTTTTTTTTGGTTAGCTTACTTCAAGTTACCCAGCCATAATATATATATAATATTTGTAAGAACCACCATTTATATATAAGTAAAATAATAATAATAATAATTTTATCATAGATAGATTTTCATTTGGTTTAAAATTTATATAATAGATAGATTTTCATTTCCTTTAAAATTTAATGGATTAACTTTCTTGTGGTGGTAATTAAAGAAGTAATCAAAGTTACTCATGTAGGTGGATGTTCCCACATAATAATAAATAATTAAAATATGTATATAAATAAATTTCCCTTAAGCATGATATTTAAAATGATATTTAAAGGTTAAATTTACATGTTTATTTTATTTCTTCTCATGAGCTAGAGGCTCTTTCTATAGATGAAACTTGATAAATTTACTTACCTTACCTAAATAAATATATAAGGAAATACTCTAGGGAATAGAGTACCTTGATTGTATATCCAACAACTAAAATTATGTGTTTTCCTCTTGGTCCAACCTATGTAGAAATCGTTGTATATATATATATATATATATATATATATATATATATATATATATATATATATATATATATATATATATATATATATATATATATATATATATATATATATATATATATATATATATATACTTGGTGGAAATCTTGAGTGCCTGATAAATTTATCCTTCCCTTGACCTAATTACCAAACATATTAAGAGAGGGTAAACTAGTTAATTGACAATACTTTGAGATATGACTATTTATATATAAATATAAATTTAATTTCTCATAACACCACATTGTAATAGTTACTTTTTCAAAAGAATTATAATGTTTTAAACTTAATATAACCACATTATTTCTATAGAAAAAACAAAAAAAAAATTATTCTCGTGTCTTGTATGTGTGTGCTAGTGTAGGACATTACAGTAATAAGGTCCCATTAAGAAAACACACAAGTTAGTAGGCTAATAGGTGCAAGGACTACACATGACTCCAATACAACACTGGTTGAAATGAACACTGTAATCAACACAAACAACACTTCCAGACACAAATACACAATGAAAGAGGAAAACACAATTAGGGAATGCTAGGTTGTAGTAAGGAAAGTATCATTGCATGGTCCTAACATGGGTTATACTGGTAGTCTTTCATTGAATGTCAGCCCCCATCCATGGGTTATCCTGGCAGTCCAGACGCCGACCCCCATCTATGGTTATCCTAGAATTCTCTCACTAGATGCCAGCCCCATAGAGTGACACATGCAAAACCAACAATCCTTTCATGAGGACAAGGAAGTTGATCTTTCCAACCACGGCCTTCTCATCACATCCTTAGCTTGAACGAGCACTACAGGTATGGGTGAGGCATCCAATTATCTTATTTACTATGGAAACTACCCAACCCTCTAAATTTATTATTGAGTTATCACTGGATTATAAACTTCCAATGGGTTATCCTAGTAGCCACTTTGCGCATCGGCTCCACATTGAAATCCACTCCCCTACCTACATTCAGAAGACCCTAAAACATCAAACAAGACAATTACCATCACAATGACAAGTAACATATATAGTGCAAAGCATTTACCTTCTTGCATACAAAACATAATCATGAGGACCAATTCTTATATCATTGTCTGAAAACATAAACCAAGCATGAACTATCACATTGTCATCATGATGCATTTACAACACAAAATATACATCATTTCACATCACACAAAGAAAGGTATTATCCATCCTACATAGTCATCATAACCACTTGAATAGGTACATTGAGCAAGGCATTATCCATCTTGTATAGTCATCATAACCACATGAATAGGTACACTGAGCAAGGCATTATCCATCTTGCACAATCATCATAACCACATGAATAGGAGCCAACATTTCAAGCATGCAATTCATTCAATTCACAAGATGCACATATAGTCAACCCCCACACAATCACACCCTCCTAGGCCTTTGGAAACAACTTTCCCAAATGACACAAACACTTGACACCACTAAACACAATGGTCTCACATAACATTCAATCTTAGATGCACATCATAAACTAATATCCTTCATCAATATTTTCATGATCAATCATCTAACAAATATAAAGTGAATCTATCTCAACAATACAGAACTATAGCTAATAATTCTCAAGACTTATTTTAATTTTATTTAATTAAAATGAATGTGAACCACATGCAAATAACCCTAAGACATACAAATTAAACACAATAATTATTTACACTATTCACAACTAATGTAGACTTCATTAATAATCTAGACAATTTTGTAAATACTATTAAATATAATTGTATAAGCAAGGGTAAAAGGCTATAATATTAGAATGTTATAATAATCTTAAACTAGTTAGAATCACAAGATACAAAACTCGAAGCTATAATGAAAGAACCTTGTTTTAAGGTTAGCTTGAGAGGAAAGGAATACAGAACAACAAAACATTCCTATAGATCTAACATTTTCATCAAATCTACCTCGCTTTTAACTACATGCATAGGATGGGATTAGCACAAAATGAATTTGTTGAGAAGGCTTTAGAAGCTACCAACAATACAAAGTGTGAAAGCATAGACAGGGCATGCAGACTAATTGGTAGAATGCCTCAAAGAGAGTGATATAGTGGAAAGCAATAATCATAGGATATGCACAAAACAAATTAGTTGAAAAATCTCTAAGAAACCTAGTTTGAAATTATAGAGTTATTGGTGACGCAACTAACTATTTTAGCATAGATGAAATGAGTGAGAGGTAGACAGTCACAAAATATTCATATCTCAAAAATGGCAAACTGGGTCCAACTGATTTACAATATAATTTAGATATATAGGCCATGTACCATATATAACAAAATTAGAGAAACCCAGTTCACCAAAATAAAGTTATGACTAATGAAATAGACTGCTAAAATAGAGATGAAATGGGTGAGAGATAGACAGTATGAAAATATTCATATCTCAAATTAGAAAATTGGGTATGGCTGATTTTTCAAATATGATTTGGATAACTAGGTCATGCACCATATATCAAAAATTTAGAGGAACCCAGTTTGTAAAACAAAATTTATGGCTAACGCAACAGACTGCTAAAACATAGACAAAATGGGTGAGAGATATACAGTCACAAAATGTTCATATCTCCAAAACAACAAACTGGGTAACATTGGATTTTGGAAAAGATTGAGCCATCTAGGCCGTACACCATATATAACAAAAATTAGAGAAACCCAATTCGTAAAAACAAGGTTATGGCTAATGCAATAGACTGGGTTCAGAAAATGTAGAAGAGAATTCACATAATATTTTACTAAATCTAATGCAACAATAAATCAGATTCATATCTCAGTCCATACCTAGAATATTACTTCTATCACATCTTCAAAAAATTTTCAGCTCGCATCTATTTTTCCCAAGTCTTTTCTTTTGGAAACTATGGTTTATGGTGAGAGAGAGAGAGATTCCTAAAACATAAAACATATTCTCCATTTGAAATGCACGCTTCCCTCCAAATTATGTCTTGAGATTTCAAAATAAGGTTGAACATGTATAACCACCCCCATAATTCCCCCAGAAGATTCTCTTTTATTATTTTCTTTCAATTTGCTATTTTTAACCAAACAATAATTTCCCTCTGATTTTACTTATTTTAGAATTTGCTATTTATTTCATTTACAACCAAATAAAAATAGTTTCTTTCTACTTTTCTAAAATTAGTCTCTTACACAAAAGAAACCATTATTTCTAAGATTCCCTCTTGAGGTGCGTAACTACCACTTCTTCCAAGTGGCTAAAATGGAAAATAATTACTCAAGGCAATAATAATAAAGAAAGAGAATCTTTTTCAAACATAATAAGACATATTTCTACACAACTATAATTTACATAAAAGCATCTATATTTATTTATCAAAGTGCACTCTTGAGTTAATAATTTTATTTTAATGAAGTAATTAACCAAAACATTAATCAAACAATTCCAAACAAAATATCCCAAATGCCAAACAATATCTGACATAATGTACAATTGAAAGCATGACCACAATGACTGACCATTGCGCCCATGAAGACAACACTAACTGGGTGCAAAATTGGATACTCATCATTTTCAAGGATGATGGCTAACTAGGGGACCACATGTTATCTCTATTCAATAGTTTCCATTGGGTTTAAGACATGCTTAGACCGGTCAATTCAGGTGGATTTGATGCATGGTACCTACATCCTGCAGCAACCAAATAATTAAACAAATAGACATATATATAATCATATATTTGAATACACCATGAAAGGGAATGGCAGCATAGCAGGGTACTCACGTATGAGTAATGCGACACTGTCCTTTTCATCATCACATCAAATACGTAATCACAACACACATAGCAATCAGCTACTGAACGAATAAATAAGAACCATCATCAGATAATCGTATGATACACATAATAAGATTAATCCATACAAAACATCACAATCTAAGATCCTATGATACAGAATCAGTCACATAAAAATTAATTCTAACATAAGACAATCATAGTAAGATCAACATCATAATCACCTGAACGTAAAACAATGTTAGAGCATATAAATTATCAATGTCGCAACAAAGATTATCAATAAAACATACTAACTTTCATATGAAACCACACATGAGCATTATCAGGAATGTCATCAACATGAATTTAGCATCTGCCAACATCATATAATGTACAACATCAATTGTCTAACATACCCTAAATATTCCTATTATTTTACCTTCATCTTCATGCTCCTTAGCTAGACCATTTGCACATCCAAGATGAGAATGGAGGGGCATTACATCCTCCCCCCCTAAAATTTGACTTGCTCCTTGAAGTCACAAACTAGGGTGGAAACATAACATATTAGTATTGTAATTTTCTATTGCCAACATAAACATCCATTTTAAGCAGTTGTTCATAAGACAGGCACAATCGTTCAATAAAGACAAGAAGAGCATCAATTCCTCACCATTAAGACGTATCATGTGATCTACTTATAATCCAATCACACATATTTTGAGAATTTCAAATAATTTAGGGAATTGCCTTTACATATTAACAAAGAAAAATACATCTCATCTCGTATTTCCACTATGATTCCCACTAATTACCGAACATGCAAAGTACAAACCTCCATGGAATCCTCCCTTGAACAAACTATCAGAGGTTCGAAATGAACATAATAGAAACAACACTTAATAGAAAATAGAGCCAACAGAAAAAAACATTCAGAATAGCCACCATAGAAATTTTAAAATGCAGACCCAAGTGGGGAAATAATCAAATTCAATCTTAAGTTACAAAATGTTAGCAATTTTTAACAATAAATCAAGTATAAAGAAAAGAGTTTTGGTGACCACTATCATAAGAGAGTTCAAAGAAAATAAATTCACTATTATCCCACACACAACACATGATACAACTATCAAAAATTCTAAAACAACCAATATTACAAACAAATCCACATCACAGTGTGACTAATTTTAGCCACAAAAAGGGAGTATCCGCTACACAACACTCAAGGACATAAGGTCCAAAATGTGTTAGAGAATGTAAACCAACACTCAAATGATTTAGTTAAATACATACTCTTATTTAATCAACTTTATTACAAAGATTCAAGGCAACACAGTCACTACTTATATACAAACAACTTCTATTTTTAATATAGTACAATTTCTTTTTACTAAGCTATGAACATATGCAATTACTTCCTTATGCGAGAAAATACTTACAAAGAAAATTTATGATGTCACACACAAGAATAATTCAAAACTATAATTGACTTACATTATCAAATTCATGATCTCATGGATCCAACACAAGCTCCAATTTGATCTCCTGCACACAGTTCTTACACAAGCATACATAATGATAACTTTCATAAATCACAACAATTCTTCCACATGAGGTCATGACCAACTAGGGGTTAGATATAGATTATCAAGAAACCATGAAAAGATACCTCGTACATGACAACATCACACAACCACATGACTCACTAGATGATTAAGTCATTCCAATACATAATTACGTGCACTATCATTTAGGAAATTCATATTGGCAAATATATCATCACATTTTTAGAAATGAAGAAGAAAGAATACATCATAGACACCTAAGTAAATAGGACATAAAGAATTCATTTCTTAAAGAGCAAGTCTATAAACTTATCAACCTTCTAATTTCATACTAATACACATAGGTGGGAGGTACTATTACCAACCCACCACAAAGAGAAAATTGTTTAACCTAGAGTGACAACAACAATCCAGAGGTCTTAGTGTTGCAACTTGTCTCTGATACCAAGTGTAATGCTTTGCCATGCAACCCTAATTTAGATAAGTTTAACTAAGCAATAAAAAGGGTGAATTTTTTATTTTTATTTTATTTTTTACATAGAAGTAAGGATAACAAAACATAACATAGACTAATAGCAACAAAGTTAAACTATCAGCTCTAGGGATTACATAGTTGCATTATAGCAATTATTACAATTTAACAATAGTCAACAACATACATGATTCAACCAATTAAAATCAAATTAATCTAAACCAACATCTTGGATTACAACATTAGATAATACATCAAATTTTGCATTAAATATTACATGTACAAAATAGTTTATCTTACAAGAGGAATTACATAGTTACAAAAACTCTTTCTTTTTTAATACATCAAATTACATAATGAATTCCATTGATACAAAGATCTAGATGTGAATAGTACAAATATCTATCTTTAAATACAGGTGCAAATCTAGAAACATGAGAGATACAACTTCTTTACACATGAGCCACTGTGCCAGAAAACCAATAGAAGAATGCACAACCACCTGACCATGTGAAACCCTGACATCCACCCCCATGCTAGGAGATAACAATAAGGTCCCACTAAGAAAACACACAAGAAGTCAATAGGCTAATAGGTGCAAGGACTACACATGACTCCAATACAACACTAGTTGAAATGAACACCACAAACAACTCAAACAACACTTCTAGAGGCAAATACACAATGAAAGAGGAAAACACAATTAGGGAATGCTAGGCTACCATAGGGAAAGCATCATCACATGGTCCTAACATGGGTTATCCTGGTAATCTCTCACCGAACGTCAGCCCCCATCCATGGGTTATCCTAGCAGTCTAGATGCCGGCCCCCATCTATGGTTATCTGAGTAGTCTCTCACTAGATGTCGGTCCCATAGGGCAAGACATGCTGAACCAACATTCCTTTCTTGAGGACAAGGAAGTTGATCATGCCAGCCACGGCCTTTGCATCCCATCCTTAGCCTGAACAAGCACTACAGGCATGGGTGAGGTGTCCAATTATCTTATTTACTATGGAAACTACCCAACCCTCTAAATTTATTATTAAGTTATCACTGGATTACAAACTTCCAATGGGTTATCTTGGTAGCCACATTGGGCACCAGCCCCACATTGAAAGTCACTCCCCTACATGCATCTAGAAAACCCTAAAACATCAAACAAGACAATTACCATCACAATGACAAGTAACATATACAATGCAAGGCATTTACCTTCTTGCATATAAAACATAATCACGGGGACCAATTCTTATATCCTTGTCTCAAAATATAAACGAAACATGAACTATCACATTCTCATCATGATGCATTTACAACACAAAATACACATCATTTCACATCATACAGAGCAAGTCATTATCTATCTTACATAGTCATCATAACAACATGAATATGTACACTGAGCAAGGCATTATCCATCTTCCATAGTCATCATAACCACATGAATAGGAGGCAACATTTTAAGCATGCAATTCATTCAATTCACATTATGTACACATAGCCAACCCCCACACAATCACACCCTCCTAGGCCTCTAGAAACAACATTCCCAAATGACACAAACACTTGACACCACTAAACACAATGGTCCCACCTAACATTCACTCTTAGATGCACATCATAAACTAGGATCCTTCATCATTATTTTCATGATCAATCATCTAACAAATATAAAGTGAATCTATCTCAACAATATGGAATTGTAGCTAATAATTCTCAAGAATTATTTTAATTTCATTTAATTAAAATGAATGTGAACAACATGCAAATAACCCTAAGACGTACAAATTAAACATAACAATTAGTTACACTATTTACAACTAATGTAGATTTCATTAATAATCTAGACAATTTTGTAAATACTATTAAATATAACTGTATAAACAAGGCTAAAAGCCTATAATATTAGAATGTTATAAATATCTTACACTAGTTAGAATCACTAGATACAAAACCTGAAGCTACAATGAAAGAACCTTGTTCTAAGGTTAGCTTGAGAGGAAAGGAATATAGAACAACAAAACATTTCTATAGATCTAACTTCTTCATCAAATCTACCTCACTTTTAACCACATGCATAAGATAGGATTAGCACAAAATGAATTTGTTGAGAAGGCTTTAGAAGCTACCAACAATGCAAAATGTGAAAGCATAGATAGGGCATGCAGACTGATTGGTAGAATTCCTTGAAGAGAGTCATATGATGGAAAGCAATGATCATAGAATATGCACAAAATGAATTTGTTGAAAATTCTCTGAGAAATCCAGTTTGAAAATATAGAGTTATTGGTGACGCAACTAACTATTTTAATAGAGATGAAATAGGTGAGAGGTAGACAGTCAAAAAATATTCATATCTCAAAAATGACAAACTAGGTATGGCTGAATTTTGGATATGGTTTAGATATCCCGGCAGTGCACCATATATAAAAATATTAGAAGAACACAGTTCATACGAATAAAGTTATAACTAACATAATAGACTGCTAAAACATAGACGAAATGTGTGAGAGATAGACAATCACAAAATATTCATATTGCAAAATCAACAAACTGGGTAAGGCAGATTTTTGGATATGATATAGACAACTAAGTTGTGCATTATATCAAGAATTTATATGAACCTAGTTTGTAAAATGAGAGTTGTGGTTAACGCAAGGGTCTGCTAAAATAGAGACGGAATGGGTGAGAGACAGACAGTTACAAAATATTCATATCTCCAAAATGACAAACTGGGTAATGTTAATTTTTGGATATGATTTAGATATCCAGGTCGTGCACCATATATAAAAAAATTAGAGAAACCTAGTTCATAAAAATAAAGCTATGGCCAATACAATAGACTAGGTTCAGAAAATTTAGAAGAGAATTCATATAATATTTTACTAAATCTAATGCAACAATAAATCAGATTCATATCTCAGTCCATACCTAAAATATTACTTCTATCTCATCTTCACAAAATTCTCAACTCGCATCCTTTTTTCCCCAAGTATTTTTTTTTAAAAACTATCGTTTATAGTGCCAAAAGAAAAATGAAAACTTCCTAAGAGAGAGAGAGAGATCCCTAACACATAAAAAATATTCCCCATTTGAAATGTACGCTTCTATCCAAATTATGTCTTGGGATTTTAAAATAAAGTTGAGCATGTATAACCACCCCCATAATTCTTCTAGAAGATTCTCTCCTTTATTACATTCTTACAATTTGCTATTTTTAACCAAACAATAATTTCTCTCTGATTTTATTCATTTTGGAATTTGCTATTTATTTCAATTACAACCAAACAAAAATAATTTCTTTCTACTTTTCTAAAATTAGTCTCTTACACAAAAGAAATAATTATTTATAAGATTCCCTCTTGAGGTGCATAACTGCCACTTCTTCCAAGTGGTAAAAATAGAAAATAATTATTCAAGCCAATAATAATAAAGAGAATATTTTTTAGACATAATAATACATATTTCTACACAACTATAATTTAAATAAAAGAATCTATATTTATTTATCAAAGTGCCCTCTTGAGTTAATTTTATTTTACTGAAGTAATTAACCAAAACATTAAACAAACAATTCCAAACAAAATAACCCAAATGCAAAACAATACCTAACACAATGCACAATTGAAAGCATTAGCACAATGAATGACCATTACACCCATACATACAACACTAAATGGGTGCAAAATTGGATACTCACCCTTTTCAAGGATGATGGCTAACTAGGGGACCACATGTTATCTATGTTCAATAGTTTTCATTGGGTTTAAGGCACGCTCAAACCTGTCAATTGAGGTGGAGTCGATGTCTGGTACCTGCATCCTACAGCAACCAAACAGTCGAACAAATAGACATATATATAATCATATAGTCAAGTACACCATGAAAGGGAATCACAGCATAGCAAGGTACTCACACATGAGTAATGCGACACTGTCTCTTTCACCATCACATCAAACACATAATCACAACACACATAGCAATGAGTTTTTGAATGACTAAATAAGAACCATAATCAGATAATTGCATGATACACATAATAAGATTAATCCACACAAAATATCACAACCTAACATCCTATGATACAGAATAACATTCTAAAGTGTCCCTCAATCAAGCTTGTTGATCCTAGTAAACAAGGACCTTACTTCGATGCTAATGCCTTTTGTCATTATCATCAGATGCAAGGACATGACACTAAACAATGTATGCATCTTGAACATGAGATACAAGACCTTATTGATTCAAATGTCATCCAGGTATTGGGTGTGAATGATAATGGAAATAAGTTAGTTGCTCTACCGAATCAGAATTTACAAATCTTCACTAATCCTTTTCCTACTTGCATACTAAAAATAATATGGTAGAACAAGGTTTAATGGAAGTAGACGAGGATGATTACTTGGACTATGATAGTATTGTGGGTATGATTAAAGTCGATAAGAAACAAATGGATAATCCACCTCGCCCACGAAGAAATGGAATTTATGCTAAGGTTCCTCCTCCATTATTCTTATATGGATCAAGAGATAGTCAAAATGCATCAGAAAAGAAAGAACAACAACTAATACAGATGAGTAAGAATGTGTAGGATGATTCCAGTTACTGTGCTAGAAAGTTGCAATGACAAAAACTCACTAAATATTAGAAAAGAGCTAGAGGACTATCAAAAAATGGAGAAAATAGTGGTTCCCCTCCTCATAAACAACAAAAAGTCTGATTTAAACAAGGAGTAACAAAAACAAGCATCATACGATAACAAACAAGACTTTCATAAGAACCACTCACAATTTGCATTAAACATGATCGAGTACTTCTCCAAGAGGATCACAAGCTCCAAGATATAATATGATGACCTACAGGTAAGTATCTCTAACCCTTTATCTCTCTCGTGATGTGCTTCCCCCATGATGTGTTATGTGTTGTTTAGGCTTCCTAGGATGACCTTAGATTCTCCCATAAGGTCTGGGATACTAGGAGACTACATCTATTGTAACCTTCTTCTATTTGTATCATCATTCTTCTATATTACCTCTCTCTCTAATTTCATTATTGTGTGTTGTGTCTTGCGGACATAGCATTGTGGTTGGTGACCTGGGGGCACCCTCCTACATGACTATCCCTAAGACACTTGTTTCTCCTCTCTTATTTATTTTTTCCCTTCCTCTAGTGTTTCCATCTAGCAGGCAGATGACAACAAACATTTATACTAATGGAGACCTAGTGTCCCTTTCATGAGAAATCAAAAATTGGACTTAGTTCCTAATATGATGATGGGGTTGTATATCTTATCTAATGCTTGGCTAGTGGAAGCACTTGTTCTTTCTACATAGTGAATTTGATGATGTTTCTATCTCACTAACAAACCTTAACAATACTTCTGCTCTGAGTACCTTTGTTTGTCTGTGAATCTGGCCTTGGTTGTACTCAATTTGGAGAGATTCGTGATATAGCCACATGGTTATCCTCAAACTCTGAATTCATAGTATAACCTTGGCTCTTTGTATGGTTAATCATATGCATTGATGTTGTTGTTTATCATGATGTTGTAGACACTAACATGTTTCTTGCAGGGATGTGTTTGTGGGAACATTTTGCAATCGTAAAGTACATGTCACCTCTAGGGGGCATGGGATTTGCAAAAGACTATGTTCCTTTGTGTGTTTTCTTCCTACCTTAATGTGCCTGATATCAATGCTTGATATCAACCACTTTAAGATGGGAGCATATATAAGATAAGCTGTCTGTTATAGATGTTAGCAATGTGCTTGTCCTCGGGTGCAGACTAGTGCAATGAGTACATCTTGCATCTTGAGTTTGTTTGCAATCAATCAATTTATCTTAAAATCTATTGCGTATACTTCCATTTCACCATAAGGCATCTCCATGATGCGGGTAGGTTTGTATACTTTTGAGATCATACCTCCTTTTTCACCATAAGGCGTCTCCATGATGCAGGTGGGCTGGTATTCCATGCTTCCTTTTCACTATAAGGTGTCTCTGTGATGTAGGTGGGGTTGGATTTTTCAAAAGTCCTCTGTAGAGGTGGAGAGCGATTCTATGACTAACTTAACCCTTAAGTGTGTTTTCAGCAACTTTTGTGCCGAAGCCCAATCATCGATGCATGCTTGTAATGTGACTAAGATGGTAATGAGCCTAGAAATAGGGAACACACCATTTCTTGTTTGCCATATTTTGTCCAGGTCTTCAAGTGTGTGTGTTTTGGTGTGCTTGCTTTGTGTGGTATTTTTGTTGCCCCATATGTAGAGACCAAGGCCTTCAGATAGTGCTTCCTACATTTTGGGAGGTTTTGCGTGTCTTGCGTGTGTGTGCACCCCATATATACAGAGACCTGTGCCCTTGGGTAGTGCATCCTATATTGTGGTAGGCTTGTTTACTTTTAAGTACATGCATTTGCATTCCATATATGTGAGAAAAAGAAAAGAAAAGATATCATTTCTATCTTCCATGCATTAATGTGTCTTCTATGCATTGATTGTATTCTCTATGTTCTATGTGACTATAATTGTCTTCTCTGTGTTCTGCTTGCCTATTACTATCTTCTATGTGATTGGCATGTCTTCTCTATGCTTGATGTGTTTGCTATGTTTGTGACCATACTTTAATACATTTATTGGCCTTGTATTTATACATACATTAAAGTGGAGGCTAAATGTAACATTGGAAAATGTCCCCTTGGGGGCTTTTCCCTCACAAGGCTTAGGTCCTAGGTCTTTTGCATGCATTTAGGACATCTTAGTTCATATTTTGGCATCCCAATGCAATGAGACATAGGTTAAATGGAAAATTAGACCTAGGAGGAGCCCTTGAGCTGTACCCTACCCAAAATAGGGGGGAGAATTTGGGTGCCCGTGCCTTAGTCCTGCCCTATTTTTGGGCAGCCCTAACTTTTGGGTGTCCGTTTGTGACCATTATTAAGTCCCTTTGCTGACACGGTAAGTTTGAATTATAAAAATCTTAGCAGGAGTGCTTGTAGTTGCATATATAAGCATGTTTAGGCATTCATTTGTAAACTAGATTTCAAGTAGATGGCAATTGTGATGTTGAAGTGTTCTCAAGGTGATTTAAGGCTTTCATTGTGTTGCAAGGGTAGACATGTGTGTTTTGTGTGTTGATATTTCTAGATCTGAGCATCAATTTCCTCATGGAATGAAGATCATCTTCCTCCCATGAGAGCTTCACTACAAGGTGACTTAATATTGTGTTTTCAACATTGATTCCTTTAGTTTTTGCCTCTACCTCACAAGGGCACACACTCTTTATCTAACAACGATGTTCAGAGACTTAAGTGTCCTCCAGGGCTTGACTAAGGCAAGCCTCTAAACACCACAACTCCCAAACCAAGTCTTTTGATTGTAGGTTACAGGTGTCGCATTTGGGAAAAGTGGAGTTGCACGAAGCATCAACAAACATCAATGATTCAGGATCTAAAGAGTTACAGGACGTCAGAGCATTTCTATGACTTGGATGCTTTCTCTAGTGTCCTTTGTAGATTGATTTTCAAAAATAGAAGTTACAGGGCTCACCAATGTCGGAAGAAGGTCTGAATCCCACAAAGAAACTAGCACCTTGAACTTGGGTGCCCGCTCTAGTGTCCCTAGCTGTTACGCTTCGGAACCCCAAAAATAGGTACACTAGGATTTGGTATTTTACTCCTATCTGTAAGAGATTTTTCCATTATTCATCAATTTGTTGCTGTATTTGCATAATTAGGGTTTTAATGGTCAATTGAGCATAAGAGAAGGAAAATTGATAATTAAATTCCCTAATCTAAGTTTCCCTGCATCTGAAAATGACCTAGGGTATGATAGTACTCGCCACTCAACCCTACATCCTTGAATGTTAAGTGGAAAGGCAGATTTAAACATTAAAGTACTAAAACATTTACAAATCCAATTTTCCCCTAAACAGATGTTAGTGGTAAAGTTCTTATTCTAGAGTAAAACTAAAATGAATTCCTTAAAACCTGGTAAACATGCTAAAATAGCTCCTCATTTATGTGGACATTTCAAAATTCTAAAAAGAGGTCATGTGGCTTATAGACTTGCATTACCACCACAATTACAAGTCCATATTGTATTTCTCCCGAGTTCACTTAAAAAATATATCTATAGTTCTAATCATGTTATTGATTGGCAAAATATTTTTTGAACCTAATTGGGAATTTAAAATTGCACCTAAAAGTATTATTGGAAAAAGATCTAGAAATTTAAGAAATGGAATTGTAGATGAAGTTAAAATAAAATGGACTCATTGTAATATTAATATTACTACCTGGGAAAACGTTGATTGTATTAAGCATCAATATCCATATTTATTTGACTAAACACTCTCTATTTCAATTATGAAGTAGATAAATCTCATGCTCCTAAGGGTAGCAACTAATTTATAGGGGGAGAAACATTATAGAACTATTTTTTGAAAAAAATGAAGTGGAAATAATTATCATGTGGTTAAAATGTATTAACGATTGAAAGTAAATTCTAAAATATTATTATACTGGGTAAAAAAGTGAAATGGAAAGTGATGT
This sequence comes from Cunninghamia lanceolata, assembly GCA_027924645.1. Lineage (NCBI taxonomy): Eukaryota > Viridiplantae > Streptophyta > Pinopsida > Cupressales > Cupressaceae > Cunninghamia > Cunninghamia lanceolata. The sequence goes on along the minus strand of BSBN01000149.1, from coordinate 3,393,374 downwards.
AAATATTTGTAAATCCCAAGAGTGGAGAAAGAAATATGTTTTTTTCTTTTTTTGTAAGTAGAAACATAAAATAAAATGTCATTTATAAAACATTTGATTAAAAGTGTAATAATATCTATTTTTGTGAATGAGTATATTGTTGGTTGGATAACTACCATAAAAAATCATAAAAATATACTTTTAGTTGAGATGGGAGAAGGAAAAAATTTTCTAGGCTATTTTGATCAAGATTAAGAAATGGGCATAGGAGAGGGCATACAGAGTATGTCTAACTCAGGGTACAAAGTACACCCAGGATGGTCCTAGCCATGAATTGTAGTGCATAGGCATACACTATGTTTTAACAAAGGTTCCTCCTAAAGTGTGCCATGACTTTGAAATCTTAGCTTAATTTGGCCAAAAAATAGACAAACCCACTTAGTAAAAAGAAAAATAGATATTAATCTAAACTTTTGATGAAAATAAAATATTTATTACTATTATTCAAGATAGATTGTTTTAAAAATATGCATATTATTTTTAATCAATCTTAATTAAACTATACATAATTGTGTGAAATTATTGAGATATATTTGTGAACTCAAAAATACTCATTGTATTTTTTTTAAATTGCTTAAAAGGTAAAAGGCTCATCATAGAACATTGAGAAGGTATAACCACTTGGATTTAAAGATTGATGTTTCAAGCTAAGTTTATCTATAGTGATTGGAAAATATGATTCTTAAGGCCGAACTAATTCGAAAGAAATTAGTAAAGATAAGTTCATGCAATAAATGGTTGAGAGTGGTCATAGAAGAGAACCTAACCATTTTTTAAACCTTGTGAGAAGAAGTATTGGATAAAATTTTTCTTTGGTGATGTACACATAGAAAATAGTTGGAATATGTTGTGGTATAAGTGTTTCCCTAACAGAGAATGTTTTGTTTAAAATTGTGTTCTTGGAAGAAGTTTTATAACTTTGTTAAGATGAAAGAAGTTTATTAATAAGAGATTTGTTGTCTATCTTTCAATGTCAAGGATGGACATTAAAATTCAAGAATGAATTGATGATTCATTGGTAACTTAAAAATATTTTTTGGACATAGTTGGCACTTGTGTGTAAAATTTAATGACTGGCTACCATTAATTAAATCTAAGTTAGAAAGGAAAATTTTGGTCCTTGCTTGATTTATGAATTATTGTGTGTTATTCTTTGTATGAATCATGGATGGGACTCCATGTGATTATATATTCAGAACCACCCTATGGGTTGTCTTTTTTTCTTTCTAGATAATGATTTCATTTAATGACTCTCTTCTATGATTCAATGTATGAATTTTAGCTAAGACTTGATGGCTTTCGTATGATGCCATAATGACATATATACACATGAGTGTGAAAGTTAAGATAGTAATGGCTGGAAAATTAATGATGATGTAAGTGGCTTGAAAGATTAGTTTTGTGTACTTATTTCATGCACCGATTGGGAAATAAAATCTTTTGTGATTTTGTGTTAGGATTGATTTTTAATAGAATGAGTTTTCTGTATGACAATTATGGATCTAACTTTCTTGTGGTTAGTAATTAGAAATTGTGATTCATATATATGAAATTCCTACATGTTCTTATACTTTGTTTATTTTCTCATGCAATGTAATTCTATTTATGTTATGAAGCCTGAAGGTAATCTATCATGTTTGTGTAGCAAATATTTTATTATTGAGATTACTTTGTGTTAATATGATCCATTTACGGGGTTCTATCCAAGGGGGTTTGAATCTAAGGGGGTTCCGTAAAACCCTCTTCAATTAAAATTATTTAAACGGAACCTTTCAAGGCTTAAATTATTATATATTTCTAAAAATATGTGATTTTAGAAAAAATTAGGATGTCCCAGAAAGTATAACCGATTATTGTGGTACCACTATTGTGTGTTGGCATTTGATTGTCATTAATGTCAACAATGGTTGGAGAATCTATTTGGTTGTCAATAATATCAACTATGTTCATTGTATGGATGTCATGCACAAGAAGAAGTATTTCCTTTAGACAAGTATTGTACAAATGTTGTAGAAGAAGACTATTAGATATGCTCTCCTTTGCACTCTTAAGTTGTTGGGACATGATTTCATCATGGGGTTTATAGAAGAATGTAATAACCAAGTTTCTACCATCACCATTCAAGCCAAAACTCCTAACTACATCGTCACTGCTTGTTCTGGCCACATATCTATTAAAGGAGCCCACACCGATGATAAATCTACTACCTCCAAATCCATAAGTTACCCAACCACAAAAAAATATAACTTCCTCAAAAAACTTTGAAAAACACCCACCCAAATCACCATCCTCGAAGTTATTCACACATCACCTCTCTACAAAGAAGGCCTTGACAAAGATTTGATGGAGGCTTCTGTTCACAATGACTTGAATGCCAATCAATTCTAAGCCATGGTGGAACACCTTTCATCACCTTATCATCTCACCTTCTTCAAATAAGATCTTCCCATCACTAGCACATCTCACAACAAAGGCCTCCACATCGAAGTTCACATATATAAACATACCATAAAATGAGTCTTAATAGATGGTGGCTTTGACCTAAATATTTGCACTCTAAAAATAATAAAATAATTGGGATATTTTGATGTGGTTGTAGACTCAAGTGAAATCATAACCATCAAAGGGTACAATGACATTGAAAGACTATTTGAAGGGACTATCAAGTGTCCAATTCAAGTAGGACATAAAACTTTGGAGACCAAATGTCAGGTGCTTGATCTTGATCTCCCCTACAACAACCTCCTATGTATCCCATGGATCCATGTCATGTAGGCCATTCCATCAAACTTTCACCAGTGCCTTAAATTCTCATATAACAGAACTATGATTACCATCTATGTTGATCCTCATCCTTTCAAATATTGTACTTTTTTGGAAGGACATGATAAACCCTTCTACCCATATAGTAATGCCATCAAACCATCCATCTCTCATCCAAAACCATCCACTGTTGCAAGTATGTGCCTAATTGGTGCTGTCATTGATGTCAACATATATGTGTTGTTATTGGTGTCAACTATGCTCCTATTTTTTTGTTTTCTTATAATGAGTAAGGTGCTTTGTATTTACTTATGTAAGTAACCTTGATGTTGAGGATATTGAGAAATTTAGCTTCTCTGGTAGAAATAATGAGTTGTAATGGAAATAATGTATTGCATATAGAAGAACAGTCCAAGAGATTGCTCTGCATTTACTATAGGATGAATATCTTTATCTATGGATTGGAAGCTATTTATAAGTCCATCTGAAGATGCTATGTTCCAAGTTTGAGCCTCTTGTATGCATAATTGAGTGAGTTATGTTCACCAGAGTGAAAACAACTTTTTATGTATGTTTGGTAAAGATGGGGAGAAAGTAGTATGCTTTGCATTCCTTTGCTTTGAAGTATTTTGATCTACAGTTCTAGAGTTAAGTCTGAGATGATGTTAAGTGCTTTCAACTCCAATGGTTAATGATTTGGTGGTCCGCAAGCTACCCTTTCTTTATGATAGTATCTAACAGTGTTGTTCTTGGGCTCCGGTTTGAAGAATCTTCTTGACATAGTAGTTAGAGATCATGCAGTTGTTCCTATTGATTACAATGTGCTTCTAGATGTCTCTTGATTGTGTTCCTACCTTTATATTGGCCTGCAAAGAGAAGTTTTGATCGTGAAAGAAGAATGTTCTTAGAAGATCTAGTGTTAACTCCAGTCTTGGCTGACTTTGTTGATTTCACTATCTATGGATATGCATTGAAGATTGTAGAAGCATGTTGTCACATGGAGGATTGTATTTGAGTCAGAGATAAGGCGTGGTGTGTTCATCATACTTCTCTACATCTTTCCTTAGCTAAAATTTTCTAATAGGTCTAAAACTATTTCTGTGTATGTTTTATAATGCTGACCTTGGAGAATGTTCCAATGGTCGATGAATGTAATGCTGACCTTGATGTACATTCTAAGGGTGATGAATTGTTTAAAAGCATGTAATAGAGTTGTGAAAAAGTGTGTGAGTGTGAATATGTAGAGATAAGTGCAAAGGTGTGAAAGAGAGAAACATAGGAGTTATATTGTGCTTTAATGGAACTAAATCTTAGCATGGAGTAGATGCTACTTAATCATTTCACCACTTTGGCAGTGAGCCACCCCTTTACAGTAAGCCACCTCTTGGAAGTGAGCCACCATTTGGCAGTGAGCCATTCTTTGCAGTGAGCAATTTGGGTAGTGAGACCTATAGGCAATGACCCTCTATTTTTTAGTATTATTATACTCATATATTTGTTTGGGCTAAGACCCACTATGGTTTTCCCTTTTAGGGTTTTCTAGGTAAATATCTGGTGTCTACTATGTTGGATGTGTGATTGTCATTAAGTTTATAGTTTCATGCTTTCATGGTTAAATCTAATTATAAGTAATTAAATTGATGATGGTTTGATATTCATATGAAGCTAAGTTTTTTTGGCAACTGATTCACCCCCCTCCTCAATTGTCTGGTGTATTTCAACAATTGGTATCAGAGAAAGGTTCCTCGGTGGAAAGCTTAACAACTTGAGGTAGATCCAGGATGTCTTAGAAGAAGGTGGCTCTGCAATTTGATGGGATGAATTATGCAACTTGGAAGATTCACATGACAAGCAATCTAGTTTGTATTGGTTATAAAGTATGGCAAGAAACATAGACTAAATATACCATACCGGAGAATGGTCTAACAACTGAAGATGAAGTCAAAGAATACGAGGTAAATATAAAAGATAGAGATGCTCTGCTAAGTGCAAAGACTGACTCTGATTTCTTAAAGGTCATGGATTATGAGTCTGCTAAAGAAGTCTAAGATAACATGAGTAATCTGAATGAACGAGATTATTCTATAAAGAGTGCCAAATTGGAGTGAATGAAAGCCAAATATGAAGGTCTTAAAATGGGAGAAGATCAAAACATAACATCCTTCATGCAAAAGGTTGATGAACTTGTTACTGGAATCAAAGGTATGGGAGGAACTATTGATGAAATTGAAGTTGTGATTAAAATTCTTAGGTCATTACCTAAATCATATGCTCACAAGGTAGTTGCAATTGAAGAAATAATGATTGTAAAAAAGATTAATAAGGATCAGTTGCTTGGTAAGATTACTACTTTTGAAATGAGAGAATTTGGTGATGCTCTGCCAAAAGTAGAAATTGCTTTCAAAGCCAGTACTTCAGAAAAGATCTCCAAAGTAGAAAAGTACAAGGTAGAATGTGATGATGAGCTTGATGGAATTGAATTTAACTTTGTTGATAGACTGCAAAGAGGTTCTAGTAAGTTCAAAGGTAAATTACCTTTCAAATATTTTTCATGTGGTAAAGTAGGTCATTATGCTTCTAGATATCTTGAAAAATTGAAAAGAATAGAAAAAGATTTAACAACAGGCCTAGAGCTCCAAAGAAATGCTACTATGTTAGAGGTTTTGATGATGAAGGTGTGACTGATGATGAATTTGATGATGCTAGTACTAGTGCAAATGAATGCATGTTTATTGCTATTAAAGAAGAACCTATGTCTACTAATCTTGTGAGTTGTGTGAAGGAAGAAAAACTAGTGGAAGAAACTGCTTTGGTTGTTCAAGTTGTGAAAGACAAGGATGAATAGATTATTAATAGTGGATGTTCACATCACATGACCAATGATAAAAGTAAGTTTTTATGTTTAGAAAAATACGATGGAGGATTGGTTAGGTTTGGAGACAATGCAACTGGTAATATTTCTAGAAAAGGATATATTTCAATTGATGGAAAGCATAACACTGACAATGTTCTCTATGTGAAGGGTTTAAAGCATAATCTTTTGAGTGTTGGTCAGATGTGTAACAAAGGTTATGATCTAAGATTCAAAGACAATGGATGTAAGGATGAGTGCAAGATCATGATGGGCCAAACACTACCCCTAAGTGGCAATGTAAATGTGAAAAGTAGACTAAAGTAACTTAATGTCAAAAATTGAAAGAGTTACCTATACAATTTAGAATTAAGTTAGTAATAAAATTCGTAATAAATTGAATCTAGTTTATGGACTAGTACCTTTTTTGAAAATTTTAAAAATATTTTGGTGAAAATTGGATATTTCAATGAAGCATGACTAATATTTTCAGAAAACTATAAAAAATAAGTGTCATTCTAGCCAACCTAAGTATGAGAAAAAGATAATATTTTTTCTCCATGATTTGGATTTAAGTAAAGGACACATGAGCAGATGTGACACATATTTTTTTGAATTTTTGAAGTAAATAAATAATTATTTATCAATTTTTTACTATCACATTTTAAAATTTTTTTTTTTTCTAGCTAGCCTAACTTGGTCAAAAATATATTAAACTCAAAAGTTTGAAACTTTAATATATACCCAATAAATCCTAGAATGTGACACAAATATTGGATTTAAGAAAGGATTAATATGTTGAAAGTTATGGATGTTTTTAATATGTATATGTATTAGGAAATCAGACATAGCATATGTAGAAAATTAATAATAATTACCTATTAAAATTATTATGAGGTTTATATTATATTTTTATAATCTTAATAGCTTCCTCTATAAACCCTTTTCATTTGATTAAATTTAGATACAAAAAGTCTGCCAACTTCAAGGATAAAATTGTGGAAAATTGTAGGATAACACTAAATAGGTGGTTTTGCATGTTTCTTTGGCAAGTTTTGGGACTCTCAAATGCCTAAATATGAGGTAATCCTAAAGGATTATTGAAGGGAATCCATATTTGAGCTAGAAATATAAACATCCTTTCCATACAAATCTAAATAATAGTCTAAATGTTAGCACTTTTTCATCCAACAGGTTTTTTCTCCATTGCCACTATTTGGCCCATCATGATCTTGCACTCACCCGCAAGATAATGGAAAGCTCTGGAACTGTGATTGCTACTAGTAAGAAGACCAAAGGTAACATCTATCAATTAAGAGGGGATAATGATTACTTTTTATTAGCCTAAGAAGGTAAAAGTTGGTTGTGGCATAAAAGGTTGTGTCATATAAATTTTGATAATTTGGTAAAGATAAGTTCAAGTCAGACTATAAGAGATTTAGCAAAACTTGTGAAACCCTCCAATACTATTTTCCAGGAATGTTAGTTGGGGAAGCAGACAAGAACAAGTTTCAAGAGAAAAGAGAAATTTTCTACCAAGTTGTTGGATCTAGTTCATACATATCTATGTGGTCCTACAAGGATAGGAAGTCTGCAAGGTGATGGGTACTTCATGTTGCTTATTAATGATTATTCTAGAATTACTTGGGTTAATTTTCTAAGAGACAAATAAGAATCCCTAGAGAAGTTTAAATCCTTCAAAGCAATGGTTGAAAATGAAATAGAACTGAAAATCAAATGCTTGAGGTCTGATAGAGAAGGTGAGTTCACATCAAATAAATTCAACATTTTCTATGAAGAGTAACCAATAAAAAGATATTTTTCTGCATCTAGAACTCCTTAGCAAAATGGAGTTGTGGAAAGGAAGAATAGGATAGTTCAAGAAGTTGCTAGAAAAATGATGAAAGGAGGCCTACAAGAAGCCTTCTATAAAGAAGCTATACATATTGTTGTCTACATTTAAAACAAAGTTCAAGTGATAGGTAATGACACTAAAACCCCCTATGAATTTTGGTATGGAAGAATTCCAACAGTAAGATACTTCAAAGTCTTTGGAAGAAAATGCTATATCAAAAGAGATGAAGACCTAGTGAAATTTGATTTAAGATGTGATGAAGGATTATTCCTTGGATACTTTACCAAGACTAAGGCCTACTTGTGCTACAATAAAAGGTTGATAAAGATTATGGAGAGTGCAAATGTGAAAGTGGATGAAGGAAAAGGAAAAACATCAGTTCAAAGTGGCTATGAGTTAGATGAACCTGCTGAGATAACTCATGAAGGAAAAGTTGAACAAGAAGACAATCAAAGAGAAGAAGAAAAGGCTCAGGAAATTGCTAAGACTCCTAGGTATGTAAGAATCAATCACTCTGAAGATCAAATTATTAGAGACAAAGAGAAAGGAGTACTGACAAGGAAAAGAGCTACAGAAGAATAAGTGAATTAATGTCTGCTCTCTACAGTTCAACTAAAGACTACGAATGAAGCCCACAATGATGAAAATTGGGTTAAGGAAATGGAAGAAGAACTAATGCAAATAGAGAAGAATAAAACTTGGGAATTAGTTCCTAGACCTACTAACAAAATATCATTGGAACCAAATGGGTCTTCAGGAATAAGATAAATGAAAATGGAGAAGTTGTAAGTAATAAAGCAAGACTTGTGTGCAAAGGATATTCTCAAATTGAAGGGATAGATTTTGAAGAGACTTTTGCTCCAGTATCTCAAATTGAAGAAATCAAAAAATTTCTAGCATTTGCAGCTCGCAAATATTTCAAAGTATATCAGATGGATGTGAAGTTTGCATTCCTAAATGGGGAGTTATAAGAGGAAGTCTACACTAAGAAACTGAAAGGATTCCAACTATAAAATCAAGGTGATATGGTATACAGGTTGAAGAAAGCATTATATGGACTCAAGCAAGCTCTCAGGGTATTGTGTGCAAGGTTGGATAAGTACATATTGCAATTAGGATTCAATAAAGGCATGGCTGATAGTAACCTTTATTTCAAGATTAATGGTGATCAATTTTGATTGCTGAAGTCTTTGTTGATGATATCATCTTTGGTGTAAATGAAGGTATGTGTATGAAATTTGATGGTGAAATGCAGAAATAGTTTGAGATGTCTATGCTTGGTGAGATGAATTTTTTCGGGGCCTACAAATCAATCAAACAGATAAAGAAATATTCATATCTAAGTTTAAGTATGTGAAAGAGTTGTTAAAGAAGTTTGGGATGGAAGACTCTAAACTAGTATGTACTCCCATGGTGACTGGCTGTAAATTAAGAAAAATTGATGAATCACCCAAGACTAATCAAAAAATGTATAGATCCATGATTGGAGGATTACTTTATTTAACTCAAAATAGACCTGATATTATGCATGTAGTTTGTCTTGTTTTAAGATTTCATGCTGATCCAAGAGAATCACATGTGATGGTAGTAAATAGAATCCTGAGGTATTTAAAAGGCACTCAAGATCATGGCTTATGGTATCGAAAGGATAATGATTTTACTCTTAGTACCTATACAGATGTTGATTGGCCAAGAGATGTTGATGATAGAAAAAGTACAAGTGGAGGTGCTTTCTTTTTGGGAAATAGATTGGTATCATTGTTGAGAAAGAAGCAAGATTCAATCGCTTTATCAACAACATATGAAGAGTATATTGTAACAGTATATTGTTGTACTCAAGTCTTATGGAGAAGAAGACTTTGAAGGATATAAGAGTTATTTATGAAAATCCAATTGCAATCTTGTGTGACAATACAAGTGCCATAAATATTTCCAAGAATCCAGTGATGCACTCAAGAACATAGCATATATCTATAAGGTATCACTTTTTGAGGGAAAAGGTGACAAAGAATGAAGTTAAGTTGGAGTATGTATCCACAAATGATCAGATTGCAGATATTTTCAATAAGCCTCTACCTAAAGATAGTTTTGAGTATCTTAGGGAAAAATTAGGGGTCATTACCCCTCTAGCTAGATGAATGAAGATGCAAAGGAATGTATTAGTCTAGTGGTGCCTGAAGATTCAATCTTTTATTTAGATTAATATTCTGAGAGCTACCTCTCAAGGGGAGTAGCTGAATGATGACAAAAAGAGTTGGCTGTAGAATTTCAAATTTGATCAGAGTAGCAGAGTGCAAGTATATGTGCCCTTTGTCATTGATGTCAAAGAGGGAGAGAAATCATGTGAAAAAATTAGAAGCAAAAAAGAAGTGCAGATGTGTAAAGAGAAAGGAGGATAATCATATCTTGATGGTCTTTACATTTTTTCACATCATACATTTCCATCAATGACAAAGGGGGAGATTGTTACAAGTATGTGCAGAATTGGTGTTATCATTGATGTCAACATATTTGTGTTGTCATTGGTGTCAACTATGCTCCTATTTTGTTGTTTTCTTACAATGAGTAAGATGCTTTGTATTTACTTATGTATGCAATCTTGATATTGAGGATATTGAGAAAATTAGCTTCTCCAGTAGAAACAGTGAGTTTTAGTGGAAATAATGTATTACATACAGAAGAACAATCCAAGAGATTGCTCCACATTTGTTGTAGGATAAATATCTTTGTCTGCGAAATGGAAGTTATTTATAAGTCCATCTAAAGATGCTATGTTTCTTGTTTGAGCCTCTGATATGAAGAATTGAGTGAGTTATGTTCACAAGAGTGAAAAAACCTTTTTTCTGTATGTGTGGCAAGGGCATGAAGAAAGTACTATGCTCTGCAAGCCTCTACTTTAAACTATTTTGATCTGTGCTTCTAGAGTTAAGTCTGAGATGATGTTAAGTTCTTTCAACTCCAATGGTTTGTGATTTGGTAGTCTGCAAGCTAAGCTTTCTTTATGATAGTAGTTGACAGTGTTGTTCTTGTTCTCCGATTTGAATAATCTTCTAGATAGAGTGGTTAGATATCATGCGGTTGTTCCTGGTGATTACAATGTGCTTGTGGATGTGTCATGATCATGTTCCTACCTTTGGATTGGTCTGCAAAGAGAAGTTTGGATCATGAAAGAAGAATATTCTTAGAAGACCTAGTGTTAACTCCAGTCTTGGCCAACCTGGTTGATTTCACTATTTGTGGAGATGCATTGAAGATTGTAGAAGCATGTTGTGGCGTGGAGGATTGCATTTGAGTCCTAGCTAAGATGTAGGATGTTCACCATACTTCTCTACATCTTTTCTTAGCTAAAATTTTATAATAGGTCTAGACCTATTTCTGTGTATGTTTTGTAATGCCCACCTTGGAGAATGTTCCAATGGTTGATGAATGTAATGCCAACCTTGATGTACATTCCAAGGTTGATGAATTGTATAAAAGCATGTAATAGAGTTGTGAAAAAGTGTGAGTGGGAATATGAAGAGATAATAGTGAAGGTGTGAAAGAGCAGAGTAGAGGAGTTATATTGTGCTTCAATGGAATTGAATCCTCGCATTGAGTAGATGCTACTTAATTAGTTCACCACTTCACTAGTGAGCCACCCCTTAGCACTGAACCACCCTTTGGTAGTGAGTCATTCTTTATAGTGAGCAATTTGGGCAGTGAGCCCTATAAGTAGTAAGCCTTTGTTTTTCAGTATTGTTATACTCATATATTTTTGTGGGCTAACACCCACCGTGGTTTTTCCCTTTTAGGGTTTTCCACATAAAAATATGGTGTCTACTATGTTGGATGTGTGATTGTGATTAAGTTTATGGTTTCATGATTTGATGGTCAAATCTGATTATAAGTAATTAAATTGTTGATGGTTTGATATTCATATGAAGCTAAGTTTTTGTGACAACTGATTCACCCCCCTCTCAGTTGTCTAGTGTATTTCAACATCCACATCATACATTGATCCCTCCAACATTGCATCTACCTCCACAACATCACCTATCATAAAGATCAAGATCAAAGCTAGCAACATAGGGTGTGGAGAATATGACCTACAAAGAACATTTTGTGTAGGACAACTTCTACCATCTCCTAAAACATTTGGTGCACCTAAGACAAAGGAAATCTCCATGGTGATCATCAAATGCAAAGTTTCTTCAATATTCAAGTGAAGACACCTCATGGAACAAGATATGCTCAAAGATGTGTCATCATGGCTATATAGAGATGAAGATGAAGAACAAAAAGCTCCTTTCTTACGTACTAAGAAGTACAAAAAGGGTCTAAATATTGTAAAACAAATAGGCTACAAAGGACAAGGTGTTATGGGCCTTCACAAACAAGGGATACTTGAACTAATCTAAGACACAAAGAATCCCTATCATCAAGGATTAGTGTATGGAAAATAAGAGTCCACCCCCACTGAACTTGAATATATCTTAAGTAAGGTTGCAAGAGCCTTTCCTATAATTGAGAAGACCAATGAAGAGGATTATCAAGACTCCTTTAAAATTTTTGCTAAACTAGTTGAATCCTCCATTTGCACCATTTATAGCCTCTCAACCATGCCATCATTATCTAATGACCTTCCACTTGTCTACCCCCAACTTATTGATTGTGACCAACAAGGACCTCTAGTCCTAGATGTCACATAAAATGATCAAGCAATAGCTGAATTGATGTTGTTAGACACCATATACTCTTGGGAGATCACAAAGCCAGCTATATCATGGAACTCAATGCATCTCCCCGCTTCAGGGAGACCTCCACACATCTTAGTCGCAAAAACATAAAATGACATCCCCTAGAGAAAACCACTTTGTGGCACTTTTGAATGATTAAAAGTAAAAATAAAGGATGTGTCTCTTGGTTAAAACCTCCCCAAGGCACTAGGAGATGAGAGAATGAATCTCCAAAAAATCCTAGAAATATATCAACAAAGATCACCAATCCTTAAGGAAGAATTACAAGAGATGAACCTTGGTACCAAAGAATCACCAAACATCACCTTTCGGGTGGCTTCCCTCACACCAATAGAACAAGAGGTTTGTTTGGCATTCTTCAAAGCATAAAGCCACAACATTACATGGACATATGTCGATATGCTAGGATTAGATCAAGCATTAGTGGTCCATCACCTCATAGTACATCTTAATGTGAAGCCAATAAAGAAAAAGTTGATAAAAATGAATCCACAAGTAGCATTGCATGTCAAAGATGAACTCAAAAAGCTCCTGGATGTGGTATTAATTTGCCTTATTGATTATCTAGAATGGGTATCAAACATTGTGCATGTAGCCAAACTCACTAGGGGCATCCGCCTGCATACAAATTTTAGAGGCCTTAATAAAGCATACCCTAAAGATGACTTTCCTCTAATGAACACTGAGGAAGACCAACATAAGAACACATTCATTTCTCCATGAGGAACATATTGCTAGGTTGTTATGCCCTTTGGCCATAAAAACATAGGAGCTACCTATTAAAGAGCTATGACAGTGATATTCCATGAGCTATTCCATAGCATCATGGAAGTCTATGTCAATGACCTATTGGGAAAATCAGAAACAAGAGGTGAACACCTACAAGTGTTAGATAAAATCTTTAACTAGCTAGAAGGATATAAAGAGCATCTCAATCTGAACAAATATGTTTTCATAGTCACCTCAGGAAAACACCTTGGCTACATTTTGTGTTACAATGAGGTACCGAAATAGATCAAGCATAGGTAAAAGTAATAGTTGAAATTCCTCCACCTAAGAACCTAAAGCAACTACGTAGCCTTCATGGGAAAATTCTATTCTATCAGCTGCTTCATAGCATAGCTAACTGATAAATGGCAACCATTTAAACATCTCCTTTGTAAATATGTAGCATTATATGGGATGATAATTGCCATAAGGGCTTTGAACAATTAAAGGAATATTTCATTATGACACCATTTCTCATACCACCAAAGCAATGACAACCATTATTGCTCTATATTTTGATAATAGAAAAAATAATAGGGGCATTTTTAGCACAACATGATGATTAAGGAGAAGAGATATCTACTATATCAACCGTACCTTAGTGGCATATGAGCTTAATTACACACCTTTTGAAAGGGCATGCCTCGTAGTCATCTTCACTTCCTAGAAATTAATACACTACATGTTCAACCATAAGACATAGCTCATAGCAAATATTGATCCACTGTATTGTCCCGAGAAGCTCTTACAAGTTGCGTGGCTAAGTGGGTGATGATCCTTAGTGATTTTTATATTAAATACATAAAAAGAAAGGCCATCAAAAGACATGCAATAGTAGATTAGATAGAAGACACACCAACATCAATAGAGCACCCACTTCACTTTGATTTTTTGGATGAGTCAATCATCATAGTGGCACCTACAACAGAATCAAAAATGTATTTTTATGGATCGTACACACACTATGGATGGGGGGTAGGAATCTTATTTGTCACCCCTCAAGGAGATTACATCATGAAATCCTATAAAATCAAATTTCCTTGTACAAACAATGCAGTAGAATATAAAGCACTCATCATATGGCTTTACATGGCCATCCAATGGAAAATCAAGAAGCTCATGGTATATGGTTATTCCCAATTGGTTATCAAATAGGTAAATAATGAGTATAAGACAAAGCATGATAATCTCATGCCCTATAAACAAATGGTAGATGACTTCAAAGAATATTCTGATGAAATCCACTTTGAGTAAGTCTTGAGGTTAAATAGCAAAGTATTAGATGCTATGACCACTATAAGAGATTTTGTACACATGTAGAAGAATGATCAGTGATGTGAGTTCCTCATCGAAGAATTACAAATGCCAGTTTATGATATTCCACAATCTAAATTGGTATGCGACATTGTTGGTCCCTTATCCCCATGGTATCAAGATATCTACCAATACCTCCACAACAACATCCTTCCACCTAATCTATCATCTGCCCAATGTCAAACATTCATCCACCGAACCTCATGTTTCACCCTGAATGGTGACACATTATATTGAAGGAGTCTTGATGGTACCCTTCTGATGTGTCTTAGTTATCAAGATGCTCAAACCACCTTATAAGAGGTACATGAAGGTATCTGTCGGGCACAGTATAGTGGACCTACCCTTGCATTGAAAATTTTAAGATTAGGATATTATTGGCAGACATTGGATAATGATGCACACTAGTTTGTGATGAAATGCCTTCCTTGTCCACAACATGGATATCTCCTTCATACAATGCCACAATAATTGGAACCCATCACAATTTTTTGGCCATTTTCACAATGGGGTCTTGATCTCATTAGAAAAATGCATCCAGCATCATCCAATGGACATATGTTCACTATCACCACCACTGAATACTTCACTAAATGGGTGGAAGCCATTCCACTCATCTACACCATCAGTATCCAAATAGCCAAATTCATCCTCCACTATATCATATTTTGTTATGATATCTCCCTCACCATCATTACTAACAATGGGAAACCATTTAAAAATCAAGAAGTCCACACCCTTTGTGTAATGCCCCGTCATGCAACCCTAGAGATAAGTCAACAAAAGAAATAAAAGTAGAGTTCTTTTTTTTAAATAGAAGTAATGATAACAAAATCTAACATATTCTTAAAACAATGGCTACTAGTTAAACTAACATCTCTAGGGATAACATAACTGCATTATAGAAATTAAACAATATTCAACAACATAGATAACTCATTCAAATTGTGTTTAATTACATGACTATGTTACTAAATACTAACACGATCTAACTAACAACCATGGTTTGTTCTAATCCAAACGCACCAAATGAATACACATGCCAACCATTTGTAATGTCTACCCAAGAAAATCACAATAATAAACTCAACCAGATGATAGAATAACAATTTAGAAAATTTATCGTAGTAAACCTCAAGGCAAAGTTCAGAGTATATTCATCATAATTAAAATGTAAAGTACAAACATTACAATAAATTTGTACACCTTTACCAAAACTATCAGTTTGTCATCTTTTTACCAAGTGCAAAGGTACCTCCTTAGCTTAAGAATCTTGTATGTCATATAAATCTCAACTGCACATCTAAAGAAACATTAGTTGTGCATGACTATTAGTTACACAATATCAATTGCATAAACTAGAAATCCTAAGGCCCTAAGGGGCTGACCTAATGTCTCAGGGGCTCATTCATGATGGCTTTGCCTACGTACGCATAGCACAGAGACTTTGTAGTTTGGGACTTGAACTTATAACCACATGATAGTATTATACAAATCAAAAATTCTAGAATATTATTCATATGACATCGATGCCTTCTCAAACTTAGATACACATTCGCATTTTGAACCATACATGCAGACATAAGAAGATTGGGGTTTACCAATCTAATAATAATCTCATAAAATGTTTCTACACATAAATGATCCTCTTCAAGCTAGTAAACAAGTTACCACTATACTAATCATGCAATGTCTACAATAGATCTTCTTTTCAATGTAAACAATACTTTTTTTTTTAAACTAATTTAGTAATCGAACATAGTATAAGTCTTAACATACAAGTAAGAAAATATTAGAAAGTGATATTTCATTCTTTACAACTACCATATAAGAAAAGAAAATTACTAATCTAAGAAAACTTATTCTTTCTAACAATCCATTTACTTAAATATTACTTAACCAATTAATTTACTTTCATTTAATCATCAACATGGCAATCATATCAAAAATGCCTAATTCACTCAAAGATATTTCATCTTCTAATGTAATGATATATTTTTTGTTGCCCATAAGGACATAAATCAATTAATTATTTAAGTAAGGTACCTATATGATCCTTATCAAAAGACTTGAAATTATTAGTCTATTCACAAATATAATGTGGAAACACCAAGATGACATGCAATAAACCATAGTTAGTTTACTAAAAAGAACACTAAGAAAGTACTCTAACCAAGACATACTTGTCAAACTAAATATCTTTATTAAATTTAAATTTAAATAAGAGCATAATTATATCAATATCAAAATTAAATACCAAATCAAATAAACATGATAATATATGAGATAAATTCTTTTTATATAAATTGGATAAACTCATATTTAACTACATCATCTCAAAATCTTTCTAATGAAGGAAAATAGAATCTTCTATTTAAATAAGAGAATTTCTATCTAAAAAAAATTGAACTTTCTTTAATTTCTTTTAAATAGCCAAAACAATTTCATATATGTAAAACTCAAGATAATATTCCTTTTATATTTAATACAAAATAATCTGTCTTTTATAAACCAATTAATAGTGCCACTCCCTCAAAATAAATATAGACACAATTTATGAAATTATAATGCATTCAAAAGGAAGTATATTCATAAAATATAGTTGTGGCATGTTTAATCTCAATTTTAATTTAATGAATTAAATTATCAAAGGAAATAAGAACAAAATAAAATAATAAAATAAATGAATACGTTGTGCTGCCGCAAAAAACTAGACAGTAGTAAATCTATGATAACTTTCTTGATTCTAAAGGAAATTTAAAACTTCAAAATGTCTCAGAAAGGTAACAAATGAGGCAACAAAACCCAGAAGGAAATTAAGAAAATTATTTATGAAGTATGAGCAGTTTTTTTTGCAATCTACCCCTTTTTATCAATCCAGATTTAACCCACAAACAAAATGTAAATTCTACTTCTCTGCAAAACTTAAGTATAATCATCAACTCAGACATAATATTCAATTACACAATTGAATTAACAAAGAGATTTAATAAATATGGTGCAATGATAAAATGATTCAAGCTGCAAGATAGTAATAAAATAAATGCCTTTGAGAGATCTCAACTCAGGAAATGTAATGATTGCAGGATATGCACATAATGGATTTGACTAAAGAAATAAAAGAAACTCATATATTTTTTAATGAAATTAGATACAAATTAAATCAAATACAAAACTTTAAAGAAACTAGATGTCTCTAAGTTAATATAGCATCATTTAAATCAGATCCTTTAATAATTTTGATGCCTACGGAATTGGAAAGTTTAAGCAGATACACACATACATACTCTAACTACTGTTCATTCAAAACCATCAAATGTGTAGATTAAATGATTCATATGAATCAGGACCGCCCAGATGAATGAATAACAACCAATTACAGAATACAATTTCCACACAACAACAATGCAAAAGAATTAAATAGAGGGTTTCAACACAATGGTTCTTCCTAAGATCATCCAATTCCTCAATTAATAATCTAAAGACAAGGGATACATTGATAGATTTCAAAATAAGAAAAACGAACAATTTTTACAGAGGAAATAAAATGAAATCCGATTTTAATGTGGAATCAATCATTCAAGAATTATACTAAAATTTAGTATCGTGATTACAAGACCAATTTGTCAGCCATGCAACAGTGATCAATTTATTAATTGTACAACTTTACGGCATTCATCATTTATCAAGAAAAAGATATTCTGTGAAATCTAGTAAAACATACCTATGATAAAATTTGCACTGAGATAATTAATTCTTAGCAGCCCCAAATCTATAATTCCTTCAAACTTGTATCATAAATTAATTCTCCAAACCCAAAACAAAAATCTCCTCCCATCAAGCTTCCCCATCCACAATTCTTCCAAATCTAAATGAATATGCTCCAAGAATAATGCTGGAACAAGTGAAAACAATATCCTCTCCTTTTTTTTTTTCATTTGACAATCCCCTAATAATATCTCCAAAGCCTCTTCTCAAACACATGCTCCAAAATAAATTAGTGAAGGTATGTAATTCCCATAACTTCACCTCACTCAAAACCCCCCTAAAAATAAAATATCACATACCCATAATAGCCAAATGAGAATATTCTCCTATTTCCAATCTCTAAAATAATAAGTTGCCTTAACTCCTCTCTCACTCTCTTCGAAGATGGAAGAATAATAAATAAAATCTACCACTCCTCCAATAACTCCCACTAACTTAAAATTTTTTAGTATTTGCTAAAAATATAATTTTATGACAACACATAAATGCTACCTTTTTTATTTGCTACTCAACACAACATTTAATAATAATAATAATATATTTATTTATTAACTTAACTACTAATATAATATATATACATATTCAATAAACTAAATTTATATAAAGGCATTTATATTTATTTAATTATCAAAAATGTCTTTATGACTAATAATATTATTTAATGCCATGATTAACCAAATCATCAAATAAACAATCCAAAACAAATAACCAAATGCCAAACATACCTGACACATCCAAAGTGAAAAAGGAGGGGCACTACATCCTCCCCCCCTAAAACTCGACTTACTCTTGGAAGTTGTAATTAGGGTAGAAACATAACACGTCAGTACCAATATGAAAGCTGATTCATCTCATAAAATAATATACACTAGTTTGCCTATGGAAAGAGGTTTATCTTATATACTCCATTTCAAACCTACTTTACTCTTCTACTTCCAATGTCACAATATTAACACAAACAAGTCTTGTATTTCAAAAACATGATTTCATAATACATAAATCACCCAAAATTCTTACATGTTAACATTGACACCCATCAATTTATTTCACGATAAGGAAAACATTACACTCTTTTTAATCTTACTAGTACAAATTCTCATATAATAAACATATAAAGTATTCAATTTCAAATACACCACCATTGTAATTCCTCTACATTTTTATAAAATATTAACATATTTATACACATAAAACACACATTTTCCATTAAATATCCACACTAAATCTCATCACATATTTAACAAAACATCATAATTTTTCACCTATTTGAAGCATGGAAACACAATTTATAGGTACAGTTTTGATGATTTACCATACATTCTTCACATACACACCAATACACATCACCGAGAATCACATCACAGTGCTACACAAGGGTCCATCTAGATACCAGAAAGTAGCAAACTAATCCATGATACATAATCTATGAGCCACGAGCCAAAATCCATCTCACATAATCCATACCTCACACTTAGTGGCTTTTTGGTGTTAGGCCACACTCACAAGGTGAGACCATCCAAACAAACCATAATGACCTCTCTCTTGTGGTATAAGGTGGTTAGCCTCCAAGAGATAGTCATCACACATAGGTGGGTAGTGAGTTCTAGCTATATAACATCCTCACATACCCCCATCCTCAAGGTTCCCTATGTCTACTTCCTCGTATACACTCACCAAGTCTGCCTCATATGTCCTTGGAGAGGAATCACAATATGATACATGGTCGACATAGAAAACAATAAGGATAAACTAGTTTAGCCAGCAAAGTCATAAAGAACAATTTAATAAAAATTCAATTTCAACAATAAGGCAAGAAATATGCGTGATTTCAACACTAATCAAATGTAACGATGAGGCTACAAGCAAATAAAATAAAAAAGTGTGGCTAGACCATGACAATCAAATATAAACAAAGGGTCAGCCTTCACAATCAATAGAAAATCATCAATAACCATAGAGAATATTCACAATCTTTAAAATTGCACTATACAACATTGTGTGACTAGATACTAGCCACAAAATGAGGAAGGAGGGAACAACATCAGGCTATAATAGTAACCCTCATGTGGTGTGGAGTGGGCATGTCAACCGCATGGCTCAGAGTGTACTCATTGGCTACACCCTACATCACGTCATTACATGACATGGACTAACCAAGTGGCCCATACACTCCTTGGCTACCCACATGGAATGTGCACCTCAGCCACATCTTACATCACATCTCAATGTGGCATGGTCATATGCCAGCCAGAGAAGGCACGTACTAGCCATATACCGTATGGTAGTGTGTCTTTGGCTCCGCTGAAGTAGGCACACATAGAACACACCCCGCATAGTGACACCTCATAGAAAAGGAACATGTAGGTACTCACCATAGCCAGAGGTATACATGGCTAGGACATACCCATATGCTAATTGACCCAAACACTATCAAAAGAAAACATGAGTATCCCTCTACAAGTGTGTGAGGCCCCATTATGCTCATCACACAAGCAGGCTATAACACAATCTCATAGTGCACCTTCATGTGTCTAAGCATGTGGCATCGTGTCCTCGAGCCTAGCTCACTACCATAAGTAACATGGCATCATCACCAACACCGTGTCAGAACATTAGTGGGGTGTGGCATCATACCTATTGCATCATGTCGAAACATGTGCAGATATGGGATCTATCTTAGATGGGTAACAAATCTCCCTCCACATGCTAGACCTTAAAACATACATGGGGCACATGGTCTCACTTGGGTTATCTATGCAGGTCCTAGACCATGGCCCCCAAGTGACAACTCATGTCATCACATAGTTCCAGTTGGGTTGTCCATGCAGGTCTTAGACCCCGGCCCCCAACTAAAAACTCATGTGGCATATCATACCTTTTGTGAAGACAAGGTAGATGATCATCTGAGAAATACCATCCAAATGCTCAAGAACTGTGGGGATTAGGCTAGAACTTAACGATCAAGTACCCTGATACATCATAAGGGGAAGTAGTGAGTACATTTCCTCAGGTTCAGTTGAGAGAGAGACTGCTCTACACCATCCTAAGCGTATGCTGCACACTCCACCCAAGGAACTTTGTGGCTGATACTACCCCTTCTCAGACTGAGGGACTAGAGAACCAAATGAAGAGAATCTATGAATCTAACTTTTGGCTACTCTTTATATATATATATATATTTTCAACCACACAAGGGTTGGCCCTTAATCAGGTAACAAACATACAAACACACATAATGGTATGGTTAATTCCACACCTAAAATACACATATTCCCCAAGGATGGGTACCCAGTATCACCATCCCATGGGCACACAAAGCAAGTACGGGATATTCACAACACTCAACCAATGCACAGTTATTGGTTTCTCACATTTACAGGGGAAAATTTACATTTACATACACAATTTTCATTACTACCATAAGTACATTTATTTCCATAACCAATCTGATTCCCTTTGCAAAAACATAATATTAAATGCCATCCACTTCCCTATTCCAATTTCCTTTCACTCTACTTTTCTACATTTCACATGATACTGAAAGTCAACATCATGATCATCTATCTATTGCATCAAGCTAGGTGTTTAGATTAAAGCATGGTATCCAACACAAGGGTTCCTACCACCTACATAAGAAGTATTACTATAACTAAACATAGGCAACAACATTAACCAAAGATCCCAGTGCTGAAACCTAGATCTGATACCAAATGTAATGCCCCATCATGCAACCCTAGAGATAAGTCAACTAAAGCAATAAAAGCGGAGATTTTTTTTGGTTAAATAGAAGTAATGATAACAAAATCTAACATATTCTTAAAACAACGGCTACTAGTTAAAATAACCTCTCTAGGGATAACATAACTGCATTATAGAAATTAAACAATATTCAACAACATACATAACTCCTTCAAATTATGTTTAATTACATGACTACGTTAATAAATAATAACATGATCTAACCAACAACCATGGTTTGGTCTAAATCCAAATGCACCAAATGATTACACATACGCACCGTTTGTAATGCCTACCCAAGAAAATAACAATAATAAAGTCAACCAGAGGATAGAATAATAGTTTACAAAAGTTAGCTTAGTAAACCTCAAGTCAAAGATTAAAGTATATTTATCGTAATTAAAATGTAAAGTACAAACATTACAATAAATTTGTACACCTTTACCAAAACTACTAGTTTGTCATCTTTTTACCAAGTGGAAAGATACCTCCTTAGCTTCAAAATCTTGTATGGCATATAAATTTCAATTGCACATCTAAAGAAACATTAGTTTCGCATGATTATCAATTACACAATATCAATTGCATAAAATGGAAATCCTAGGGCCCTAATGGGCTAACCTAATGTCTTGGGGGCTCATTCATGATGGCCTTGCCTACATACGCATAGCGTAAAGACTTCATAGTTTGGGACTTGAATTTATAACAACATGACAGTATTATACAATTCAAAATTTCTAGAATATTATTCATATGACATCGACGCATTCTCAAACTTAGATACACATTCGCATTTTGAACCATACATGCAGACAGAAGAAGATTGGGGTTTATCTATCTAATAAGAATCTCATAAATTTTTTCTACACATAAATGATCTTCTTCAAGCTAGTAAACAAGTTACCACTATACTAATTATGGAAGGTTAACAATAGATCTTCTTTTTAATGTAAAGAATACTATTTTTAAAAAAAAAACTAATTTATTAATCGAACATAGTATAAGTCTTAACGAACAAGTAATAAAATATTAGAAAGTGATATTTCATTCTTTACAACTACCATATAAGAAAAGAAAATTATTAATCTAAGAAAACTTATTCTTTCTAACAATCCATTTACTTAAATATTACTTAACCAATTAATTTACTTTCATTCAATCATCAACATGACAATCATATCAAAAATGCCTAATTCACTCAAAGATATTTCGTCTTCTAAATACAATGATAGATTTTGCGTTGCCCATAAGGACATAAATTAATTAATGATTTAAGTAAGGTACCTACATGATCCTTATCAAAAGACTTGAAATTATTAGTCTAGTTACAAATAAAATGTCGCAACACCAAGATGACATGGAATAAACCATAATTAGTTTACTAAAAAGAACACTAAGAAAGTACTCTAACCAAGGCATACTTGTCAAACTAAATATCTTTATTAAATTTAAATTTAAATAAGAGCATAATTATATCAATATATAAATTAAATACCAAATCAAATAAACATGATAATATATGAGATAAATTCTTTTTATATAAATTGGATGAACTCATATTTAACTACATCATCTCAAAATCTTTCTAATGAAGGAAAATAGAATCTTCTATTTAAATAAGAGAATTTCTGTCTAAAAAAAATAACTTTCTTTAATTTCTTTTAAATAGCCAAGACAATTTTTTATATGTAAAACTCAAGCTAATAGTCCTTTTATATTTAATACAAAATAATCTCTCTTTTATAAACCAATTAATAGTGCCACTCCCTCAAAATAAATATAGACACAATTTATGAAATTATAATGCATTCAAAAGGAAGTGTATTCATACAATTTAGTTGTGGCATATTTAATCTCAATTTTAATTTAATAAATTAAATTATCAAAGGAAATAAGAACAAAATAAAATAATAAAATAAATGAATAAGCTGTGCTACCACAAAAAACTAAACAGTAGTAAATCTATGATAACTTTCTTGATTCTAAATGAGATTTAAAAATTCAAAATGTCTTGGAAAGGTAAGAAATGAGGCAACAAAACCCAGAAAGAAATTAAGAAAATTGTTTATGAGGTATGAGCATTTTTTTTTTGCAATCTACCCCTTTTTATCAATCCAGATTTAACCCACAAACAAAATGTAAATTCTACTTATCTGCAAAACTTAAGTATAATCATCAACTCAAACATAATAATCAATTACACCAATGAATTAACAAAGAGATTTAATAAACATGGTGCAATGATAAAATGATTCAAGCTGCAGGATAGAAATAAAATAAATGCCTTTGAGGGACTTCAGCTCAGGAAATGTAATGATTGTAGGATATGCACATAATGGATTTGACTAAAGAAATAAAAGAAATTAATATAATTTTTAATGAAATCAGATGCAAATTAAATCAAATACAAAACTTTAAAGAAACCAAATGTCTCTTGATTAATACAACATCATTTAAATCAGATCCTTTAATAATTTTGATGCCTAGGGAATTGTAAAGTTTAAGCAGATACACACATATATACTCTATCTACTGTTCAATTGAAACCATCAAATGTGCAGATTAAATCATTCATATGACTCAGGACCACCCAGATGAATGAATAATAACCAATAACAAAATGCAATTTCCACATAACAACAATGCAAAATAATTAAGCAAAGGGTTTCAACACAATGGTTCTTCCTGAGATCATCTGATTCCTCAATTAATAATCTAAAGACAAGGGATAAATTGATAGATTTCAAAATAAGACAAAGGAACAATTTTTATAGAGGAAATACAATGAAATCTAATTTTAATGTGGAATCAATTATTCAAGAATTATACTGAAATTTAGTATAGTGATTACAAGACTAATTTCTCAATCATGCAACAATGATCAATTCATTAATTTTACAACTTTACGACATTCATGATTTATCAAGAAAAAGACACTCTATGAACTGCAGTAAAACATACCTGTGATAAAATTTGCACTGAGATAATTAATTCTTAGCAGCCCCAAATCTGTAATTCCTTCAAACTTGTATCATAAATTAATTCTCCAAATCCAAAACAAAAATCTCCTCCCATCAAGCTTCCCCATCCACAATTCTTCTAGATCTAAATCAATATCCTCCAAGAATAATGTTGGAACAAGTGAAAACAATATCCTCTCCTTTCTTTTTTTTTTTTTTGCATTTGACAATCCCCTAATAATATCTCCGAAGCCTCTTCTCAAATGCATGCTTCAAAATAAATTAGTGAAGGTATTTAATTCCCATAACTTCACCTCACTCAAAATCCCCCTAAAAATAAAATATTACATACCCATAATAGCCAAAAGAGAATCTTCTCCTATTTCAAATCTCTAAAATAATAAATTGCCTTAACTCCTCCCTCACTCTCTTCGAAGATGGAAGAATAATAAATAAAATCCACCACTCATCCAATAACTCTGACTAACTTAATTAATTTTAGTATTTTCTAAAAAAAAAGATTTTATGACAACACATAAATGCTACCTATTTTATTTTCCACTCAACACAACATTTAATAATAATAATATATTTATTTATTAACTTAACTACTAATATAATATATATACATATTCAATAAACTAAATTTATATAAAGGGATTTATATTTATTTAATTATCAAAAATGTCTTTATGACTAATAATATTATTTAACATCATGATTAACCAAAGCATCAAATAAACAATCCAAACTAAATAACCAAATGCCAAACATACCTGACAAATCAAAAATGAAAACGGAGGGGAACTACACTTTGTCAGAAATTCCATACTCAAAATCACTTTTCTGCTCCATATTATCCACAAGGTAATGGTTAGGCTAAAGCTTCAAACATAAATATCCTCAGGATTTTGAAGAAAATAGTGAATGAAGCTGGTCATGACTCGCACCTACAGCTAAACCTTGCCCTTTGGGCTTATTGCACTAGCATTTGTATCCCCATAAGAGACACATTGTATGATCCCTCATATTCAGTTTTGAAGCCATCCTACCCATTGAGGTCGAGCTCTAGCTCCCCTCTCTCAGAACTTCATTGCATAATCTCATTGATGAGGAGGAGTATCAAGTTACATGTCTGAATGAGCTAGACATCCTAGATGAAAATTTCCTAAATGCTCTTAAACATTTGCAAGCCTATCAGAATCACCTCCAAAGAAACTATAACAAGAAAATTAAGAGCCACCGATTTGAAATAGGCAACCTTGTCCTCATGGAAAACCAAAGAAATTTATAGGAGTGACACAAGAAAGGCAAGTTCAGACCCAATTGGTTGGGACCCTTTGTAATAACAACCAACTATAGATCGAAAGCTTACAAGGTAGATAATTCTTAGGGATAGCCTTTGGATGGGACAATGAACATCATGCATCTCAAGAACTTCTATGGTTAACCCATAAAATATCCCAATTAGAAAGAAAAAAAAGTACAAAAAATCCAAAAATTAAAAAAAATGAGTGCAATAAAGTTGTGTAATGGTGAAAACCAGTTAGTTTGTGCCTTGGATAAGTACCATGGTTACAATTTTTTTTAGGCGCCATGTGTAGTGGCCACTTCTACCATCTAATAAGTTCTCTCCTATGTAACTCACTCCATACCACTTCCATCCCATGGTTTGGTATTACAAACATTTAATGTCAAACATCCCTAGATAAGTAAATCCTTCTATGCCTTCCTTGTACAACATAATATCTAGAAAATCCAAATAAATAGAAAATCTAGAGAATTAAAAAATCAAAAAATCTAGAAAACCCAAAAAATCAAAATATCCACAAAATACCAAAAATATTAGAAAATCCAAAAAACCATCCCAACATCCCAAACCTATCACACATCATCATCATCATAAATCAAAACTACATATCATCAATACCCACATCTTAATGTTTATCTATTGTTCCATTCAAAGGATAATTTCAAAACCACCTTGATTTTACTATATCATGGTATGTGGCAAAATACCTAGAAGGGGGCATGGTCATTGCTTTTGTATTTTGTGCTTGTGGGTTTTTCTCTTTAATCCAATTTGGTATTCATATCTTGTGAAATGTAGGTTTGGTTCTAGCATATTGATCTCCTTTAAATTAATATTTTTTTTCTATAATAAACCTTGGTGGAAATATCTTTTTTGCTATAATAAACTTAGGATTGCTTTAAATTAATATCAACACAATATCACATCCCAATATCCACCAACCAAACCATATGGTTAATATGACATTGCCTTTGCATTAATGAAAATAAAGACCTAACCATCCAATCCAATCCATTTCAAACCTAACCATCTATTCTAAACATCCAATTCTAACCATCCCAATCTTACCCTCCCAATCTAATTCTACCCATCCTAACCATCCCATATCATACCATCCTTATCCAATCCAACCTAGACCCAACCAAAAAGTGGATTTATATCAAAAAAGTAGTTTCAAGTGACCAAGGAATCACCGTTTCTAATTGATGCAGTCAAGGTAGGAGGGTTTGGTGAGGGAATATCCAACCTTGTAACCTTAATCAACTAACAGCATGATTAATCATAGATGCAACTGAAGTAAGTAGTTAACAACAAAAAGAAAAGACATTCATCACACATTGGCTAGCAACATATAAGGAAAAAATAGAGTCAGTCACTTAGTATATCATGGAATTCAAACACACATTGGCCAGCAACATGCGGGCTTACAATTATGGCTCATAGGCCTGATTACAAAATTACAGTATACGGACAAGATATAGCTTTGAAGCTCATCCACAAGAAATTCTAAACTATCAACTATGAACTACTTTCCTAGGCATCTATTACATCAATATATATCATCTCGAAACATAAGATTTTTGTGTCATCCAAGGAAGATCACAAACTCCCATGAAGATTTGTAATGTGTGTACACGGATGGGTTGGACCTAATCATGTAGAACTTCTTCGCAAATGAATGGAATGGTGTGTGGATCTTAGGGAACTTTAGCCATGAACTGAACAATGTTAAATGATGTGTCATTTAGCTCTACAAGCCGTGAAATGCTCGGCAAGTCTTCTCATTTATCTAATTGTCTAAGATTGTCAGGATGCTCTGTATTGAGAAAATAGTCAATCTTTAGATAGAGATATCTTATGAGTACCTGATCCAAATCATCTGAGATTTGAATATGATATGGATGAATGTGTCTAGATGCTAAGACTAGCTCTATAAGATCTAAGATGTAACTATGATAGAATACAGACCAAAATACAGAAACTACTTTTGACTGAACTAACTATAATAAACTAAAAAATAAAAGAAACAAAATGAAATGCAAATGTTTTTTGGTTGATGCAAGATTGCTCTTGAACCAAGGATGCTCCTGCATCACACCTTTTACTCACTACATCTAGTAGCCTAACACATGAAATCTCCCACTACCATGATCAAATTTACATCACACACATCACATTCCACATGCATCATATCAACCACAAACCCTTGACACTTATTTGTACCATCGTTACCCTTGAAAACATTCTCCAAGGTCTATAACACAATTTAATTCATAATATTCAAATTAGGTCTAGACCTAAACATTCTCATAGAGGAAGGGAACAACTGTAGGCCATGCCACATCTTAGTACAGACCTAAAGACACTCTTACATGCTACTCAACACTTCCACAATCCATGAAGCATAATTGAAATTAGTGTAACAACTAGGTTGGATAAACTGTGTCAATACTATGAACTTTTTAATCACATGATTTCTTAAAATAAAGATATGAAATGTGGATCATTCACCAAGATATAACATGATCTAGAGACATCCATGAACATCTTGAAGTCACCTAAAAACTAATAGATTCAATAATAACAAATTTCACCTAAAGAAGATTCATAGTCTGCTCATAAACAACATTGTCAAACTCTACTACACAAAGAATCACTTTTCAGAGCATCAAATCACAAAATCTCTAGATCAAAGATAGATAAGGATTTTATAAGCATAAATCTAGATATGCAAGTCCAGAGACTAATCTATAGAGAAATGCAGAGCAAAATACTTTCTGCCAGACACACTACAAACACTATAAAACACTGCTCTCAAACTGGTAAACACAACTTTCATTGTACAATGTTCTGGAGCACCAAATTCTAGATTTATCATCTTCAAACTCTTCTAGAAAACATATCCAAACCACACACTCAGATCTCCAACACATAAGAAATGCAAAGTAGAAACTCAAACGGTACTCTGTAAGCCAGAAGACTTCTTCAACACATTGTTTCCAATATTAATCAAATTTTCTCAAAAGCATTTGGAAACTGACAAACAACAACACTTTACAAACATCATCATCACTATCTCAACCTTCACAAACAACTCAATCTTACACTCTTGCCATATCCTCATCTCTGTTCAACCTTATCTCTGATCTCTACTCAACGCAAACTTATTATCTCTTATCTCTAATCAACAAAGACTTACTCATACTCTTGCATCACTTCTTAACTCATAAAGAAGAAACTATTGACACCAATGAAACCACAATCTTGTTGACATCAATGACAACACCAATAGCACATACTTGCAATAATATTCCCTTTTTCATTGATGGCAACACATAATGTAAAAAACCATCAAGACAAATCTTCTTTCCTTTCTTCTACACAACTTACTTTCTCTCCCCCTGAGATAAATATGTCTTCCCTTTTTCACATCTCTCTCTCCCCCCCTTTATTTTTCACATTACACTCTCTCCCCCTTTGACATCAATGGCAAACAGTAACACAACTCTTTCTTAATCTCTCCATGCACATACCTGCACTACTTATTATTGCTCTAAGACATCTTTTTCTTTCATTGTTCTGAATAGTCCCCCTTGGTACACACCAAACTATATTAGCTCTTACGCCCCCTATTTGTAACAACCAACAATGCTACTACCTACTCCCCCTGAGAGGTAGCCCCCAACATCAGTCCAATCAAAGAATGAATCTTTGACACACATAGGATAGATGCATCTCCTTATGCATCTAGTGAAAGGAAGGAGGGGAAATAACCCCTAACTTCTCCTAGAGATACTCAAATGTAATCTTAGGAAGGGCCTTAGTGAATATGTCAGCAATCTGATCCTTTGTAGGCACATACTCAAGCTTCACTTCATTCTCTACAACTTTCTCTCTTAGAAAGTGACACCTAATTAAAATATGCTTTGTCCTTGAATACATCACCAAATTCTTTAAAATGTTAATAGAACTTGTATTATCATATAAGATAGAAATTGGCTCATCATACACAACTTTGATATCTTTCAAGATTTGTATCATCCATAACACCTATGTGCATCATGTTGTTGCATGAATATCCTCTACCTCTTTAGTAGATAAAGACATTGAATCTTGTTTCTTACTTAGCCAAGACAACAATTTGCATCCAAGAAAGAATGTGCCACCACCTGTACTTTTCCTATCATCTACACAACTATCCCAATCTAGATCTTTGTAAGCACTTAGGGTAAAGTTATTATCTTTTGGATACCAGAAGCTATGATCTGAAGTGCCCTTTAAATATATGAATATCCTATTCACTATCATAACATGTGACTCTCTAGGATCTTCTCAAAATCTAGCCACAAGATAGACTACATGCATAATATCTAGTTTGGCAGCAATCAAATATAGTAATCCTCCTATCATTGATATGTACTTGTTTTGATCAGCCTTAGGAGATTCATCATTCTTTCTCAACTTACAACTAGTTACCCTAGGAGTACAAACTAGTTTAGAATATTCCATTCCAAACTTCCTTTAGCAACTCTTTCACATACTTTTACTAAGAAATGAAAATACCTTTATCTGTTTGATTGATCTGTAACCTAAGGAAGTTCATTTCCCCACACATTGATATTTGAAACTCTCTTCTATATTTATGCCTTGTTCCTTGCCACTTCTCCATTCTCATTTAATTTGTTTCAGAATATCCACTTAGTTCTAATCACATTTTTGTTCTCGTCTATGGACAAGTTCCCAAGTCTGATTCTTATCAATCTGCATTAGTTCTTCTTCAATACCCTTGATCCAATACTCATCCTTACATGCCTCAACCATTGTTTTAGGTTTAACTTTAAAAAGTAAACACAAACATAAAAAGTAAACACAAACACAGATTTACTTGTTTTTCAGTAGCTTTCCTTCTTGTGAATACACCTTTGCTCTTATCACCAATGATTTGATCTTCAGAGTGATGCCTCTACACATACTTGGGAGTTTTAGGGATTCTTTCTCAAGATTCTTGTTCTTTAGCTTCTTCTATTATTGTCCTTGTGGCTTCTTGAGCAATCCTATTCTTCCTTTCAACCACTCCATTCTGCTAAGGAGTTCTAGGGGTAGATATCTACCTCTTTATACGATGATCTTCACAAAACATGTTAAACTCATTTAAAGTAAATTCCACACCTCTGTTAGATATCAAGCATTTCATTCTCATATCTATTTCATTCTCAACCATAGCTTTAAATACCTTAAACCTATTTAGGGCTTCAGAATTTTCTTTAAGAAAAGTAACCCATGTCATTTTAAAATAATCATCAATTAGCAACATGAAATACCTATCACCTTGAAAATTCCTTACCTTGGTAGGACCACAAAGATCTTTATAAACTAATATCAACAATCAAGTAGAAGATTGTTCTTTGACTTTGAAACTTCTCCTCACTTGCTTCCCAACTTGACATTTCTTATAGACAACATTAGCAGACTTGATAATCTTTGGCAGGTCTCATAGCTTGAACTGAACTTATCTTCACTAGACTATCCAAATTAATGTGACATAGTATTCAATGACATAACCAACTTCCATTGATTTGAGTCATGGAGCAACATCCATCAACACCTTTGAATTGATAAATATTTCCATCTATCTTCTTTCCAATAACAGTCACTTTTCTAGAAATTGTTCTTATCTCACATCCATCATCCTGAAACACAAGATTATAACACTTGCTACACATTTGTTCATCACTCAAGAGATTAGGCTTTAAACCTTCAAAATACAAAGCATCATAAGTGTTATATTTTCTATCAAAACTAATTTTACCTTTTCCACATATCTTAGGAGCTGCATCATCACCAAATATAACTACTCCACCTTCATAATTTTCAAGTTTAACAAACTTACGTTGTCTCCTATCATATGATTCAAGCATCCACTTTCAATGACCCGGTCATCTTTTTCTCCTATAGTATGAAAAGTAGACATTAAAGTACCTTTAGGGTTAGTAATTGCTTCTAGATCCTTTTCCTTCACATAACTTCAAGAGTTAGAAGAAACAATTTCATCTCTTAGGGATATGAATAAGTATTCACCATCAATATTATCCTCATAATCAGAATATATACTTTCATCTTCTCTAACATAGTAACATTTCTTAACCATCTTACCTTTCCTTTCCTTATTCTAAATTCTCAGAGCTCTATCTGGACATCTCGAAGCATAATGACCTATATTTCCACAACTGAAACATTTAAAGGTGACTTACCACTAAAATTTCCAGTACTCGTTTTCATCCTTCTTACATAGTTAGCTACTACTTCATCAAAATCTTCTGGATTTGATTCCATACTCTTCTGTGATTTGTTAGCCTTAAAAGCAGTCTCAATATTTGTAGTTCCATTAGTTGTACCAAACTCTGTTATTTCAAAAGAAGTTAGGGTGCCAAGCAATTGATCTCTGGTAAACTGATTCAAATTTTGTAATTCTTGAATAGCAGAAACTTTATGACTGTAAGACTTAGGAAGAGTTTTGAGTACCTTTAATATCACTTTTTTATCATCTATATTTCAACCAAGTCCTTTGATGCCATTGACAAATTCATACACCTTCTATAAGTAGCTTATAACATCTTTATCTTTAGGCATTCACATGGTCTCAAACATGAGCTTGAAGTTCCACATGCTTGCTTGCTTGACCTTATCATCTCCTTCATAGAAACTTTCCAACTTTTTCCAAATCTCATTGGCAATTTTCAAATTCATAACTTTCACCAATTTAAAATTAGTAAGACCACCTAAAGGAGCATGTTTTGTCTTACCATCAATTTCATGAGCTTTGATCTTATCAATAGTATTTATACTATTCTCACATAAAGTGTAATTAGACGTAATAGATTTCTAGATCTCATAACCAAGAGAAATCAAAAAAGATTCTATCCTTACATTTTAGTATGGAAAGTCAGATCCATCAAACAAGGGTACATCCTTCTTGTGTGCCATCCTAGATTGACCTCAAGCTGTTAAGATTTCTTCCATGGAACCTCACTCTAATACCAATTATTGAATGCACAAGACAACTAAGAGGGGGGTGAATTAGTTGTATCAAAAACCTCAAACCCTCACAAACATTCAGATCTAAATTAACTTAATTATCCCTTAAACTTGTTATGATGATTAATAATGAAAAGAAAATAACTAAAACTAAATCATAACAACACCAAACGCAAGACAACACCAGATTTTTACATGGAAAACCCTGGAAGGGAAAAACTATGGTGAGGATTAGGTCACAATATAAAGTAGTATCAATACTAAATTACAAAAGGCTCATAGATAAGGGGCTCATTTCCTAGGGATCACTTGCTAAAGGGCTCACTTCCTAGGGTTCACTACCGAGAAGAAAGAAAGGCTCACTACTGAAGTGGACTCACTTCCCACTAAGAAAAAGATAGAAGAGAAGAAGGCTCACTACCAACTTTGAACTGATATAATTACATCTAACACATGCATGGAGTATAGTTCCAATGAAGCACACTATCCACCATAAGCATCACCTTTGCAACATCACTCAAAAATAGTAGAATGCTTCTAATCACTACATCCAGTAGCCTAACACATGAAATCTCTCATTGTTCTGATCAAATTCACATCACATTCCCCATGCATCACATCAACCATGAATCCTTAACCCTTATTTATACCATCGTTACCCTTGAAAACATTCTCGAAGGTCAGCAACACAATTTAATTCATAATATTCAGATTAGGTTTGGACCTAAACATTCGTACAAAGGAAGGGAAAAATTGCAATCTATGCCACATCTTAGCACATATCTAAATCCACTCTTACATGCTACTCCATGCCTCCACAATCCATGAAGCTTAACCGAAATTAGTGTAAACAACCAGGTTGGCTAAACCATGTCAACACTATAAACTTTTTAATCACACGTTTCCTCAAAATGAAGAGACAAAATGTGTATCATAAACCAAGATAGAACATGATCTAGAGACATCCATAAATATCTTGATGTCACCTAAAAACCTATAGATTCAACCAAAACAAATTTTACCTGAAAAAGATTCACAATCTACTCACACACAACATTGTCAAACTCTGCTACACAAGAAAACACTTTCCAAAGCATCAAATCACAAACTCTCTAGATAGAGGATAGATATGGACCTTATAAGAATAAATCTAGATTTGTAAGGTAACAAACTAATCTATAGAAAAATGTAGAGCAAAATACTTTCTCCCAGACATACTGCAAACACTATCAAATACTGCTCTCAAATTGGTGAACACAACTCTCACTGTACAACATTTCAAAGCACCCAATTCTAGATTTAGCATCTTGAAACACTTCTAAACAAAATACCCAAACTACACAAACAAATCTCCAACATAGAAGTGTTAGGCTTAGGTCACACAACTAAGAGGGGGGGTGAATCAGTTGTCCAAACTTTC
Organism: Cunninghamia lanceolata; assembly: GCA_027924645.1. Taxonomy (NCBI): domain Eukaryota; kingdom Viridiplantae; phylum Streptophyta; class Pinopsida; order Cupressales; family Cupressaceae; genus Cunninghamia; species Cunninghamia lanceolata. Next base: position 3,358,815 of record BSBN01000149.1, on the reverse strand, counting down.
CACTCTTAAATCTTCTTTGTGATTAGTAGCATATCATTTATGAAACATAATGCAATTAAATCAAAAGCAGAAACTCATCAACACATAAGACACCAATATTTTGACGTGGAAAACCCAGTTAAGGGAAAAAACCATGGGGTGATTAACCCAAGATTGTATTCTCTGTTAGAAGAATAGAAATAACAAATGGCACATGCCAATTAGGGCTCACTGTATGAGCACACTTCTCACAAGAGGCTCATTGCCTACAAGAGACCCACTATCTACAAAGTAACAAGTATTACAAACTTGAACTGGAGAATAGCATCTTTACCATGCTTGGATCAGTTCCATTTAGGTCCAAAACTTCTACTCTGCCTTTCACTCCCTTCTTTGCTACCACACTCTCATCTCCACAAGACACTCACTGGAATGACTTCACAATCCCTTATTTATACAAGGCATCAACTAAGCAACAATCATCTAAGTCAGCAAAGACCTACAAGAACATCTGCAAGACATGTAATACATTCGGTCAGCCAGTCTCAGAAAGAACACCAACATCTAGTGGGAATTCTTCAAATACGAACTTTAACTTTAATGTGAACCACCAACATGAATTAGACACGATCCACAAATCACCACAAGCTTTCATGAATCACCAAGAACATCTGCACTTCATCTGCTTACTAGAATCCTTCTCTCCTTCATCTGGAACCTCAAGAACATAGTCTGTCATCACTGTCATAAAGGAATAGTTTCTTCCAGACCTTCAAACCATGAACCAATCTACTTGACACTTTACCAGGATGTCTTCAACACTTCCTCAAATCTGCAGAATGGGATAATGCATTTCCGGATCTCACCGAACCTATCTGTGTCACTCTGTCACCTCTAAACACCTACCGGAACTGGTTCTACTTGAGCAACCATAACTTCTTCAGATCTTCATGTGGACCTCTAAAAACTTGACTGGAGCATCTCAAGACTTATGTCTACAAACCCTTTAAACTGCATCCTCTAATCCTCATCTTATCTTGGACTTTTGCTTTATTGTCATCACTATTCTTCACTATTCCTGATTGAGACTAATTTTCTCAATATCCTCAGCTTACAACTCATCCAATCCTTATCATTATGGCAACAGGAGTATGTTGACATCAATAACAACACTAGTCAAGCCCATACTTGCAACAATTTCCCCCTTTGTCATTGATGGCAACATATGATGTGAAAAACCATCAAGACAAGAACTTCTTCTTACTGTCACAACTCCCCCTATCAGCAACAACCTTTCACATGTCTTCTCTTCTTTTACTTCTCCCCCTTTGATTATCATCCACTTGTTTTTCACATGTCTTCTCTCCTCCTTTGACATCAATGGCAAAGGGCACATACTTGCAATTCTATCACATCAAAATCATACCTACTGCTCCCCCTAAGTAGTAGCGCCCCAACATCAATCCAGATCACAAGATGTGACTGTGATACCCATCAGACTGATGCACATTAGTGCACTTTAGTTCATCACCAGAGGGGCAATAACCCTTAGCTTCTCCCTGAGATACTCAAAAGAATCCTTAGGCAAAGTTTTAGTAAGGATATCTACAATCTGATCCTTGGATGACACAAACTCCAATCTGACCTCATTTTTGTTCAGTTGCTCTCTCAGAAAGTGAAACTTGATAGATATATGCTTAGTCTTTGAATGCAACACCGGATTCTTGGATATACTTATTGCACTTGAATTATCACAGAAGATTGTGATAGGCTCCTCATACTCCACTCTTATGTCTCTTAGCATCTACTTCATCCACATAACTTGAGTGCAACTACCTACTGCTGCAATGTATTCTACTTTAGTTGTGGATAGAGATATTGCCTCTTCTTTCTTGCTTAGCCAAGAAACCAATCTCTTCCCCAAAAAGAATGCTCCACCACGGGTACTCTTCCGGTCATCCACATCTCCTACCCAATCAGCATTTGTATATGCATGAAGATAGAAATCATGATCTCTAGGATATCATAGACCATACTCAACTATCCCTTTTAGATATCTAAAAATCCTCTTGATTTCCATGACATGAGATTCCCTAGGATCATCCTGAAATCTAGCAACAAGACCAATAGCATAATATCTGGTCTAGTTTGAGTGAGATACAACAATCCTCCAATCATTGATCTGTACTTTGTCTGGTCTACCTTAGAAGAGTCATCATCTTTGCTCAACTTACATCTGGTTGTCATGGGAGTATTCATTGGCTTTGAATCTTCCATCCCAAACTTCTTTAACAATTCTTTCACATATTTCGTCTGAGAAATGAATATTCCTTTCTTTGTTTGAGTGATTTGCAGACCCAAGAAGAAATTCATTTCACCAAGCATGGACATCTCAAACTCACTTTTCATTTGATTGCAAAAGTTTTACACATACTATCTCTTCCTCCAAAAATGATATCATCAACAAACACTTCAACAATCAAGATGTTTTCATGATCAATCTTGAAATATAAGTTACTGTCAGCGGTACCTTTGTTGAAACCAATCCTCAAAAGATGCTTGTCCAATCTTTCATACTAGGCTCTTGGGGCTTGCTTCAACCCATACAGTGCCTTCTTCAACTTGCAAACCATATCACCATGATCAGACAACTAAAATCCATCCGGCTGCTCAATGTACACTTCCTCCAAGTCACCATTCAGGAAGGCAATTTTGACATCCATCTGATACACCTTGAAATCCTTGAAAGCAGCAAATGTAAGAAATAATCTAACTGCTTCAATTCTTGCCACTAGAGCAAAGGTTTCTTCAAAATCAACTCCTTCTATTTGAGAATAGCCTTTGTCCACCAACTGTCCAACATTGAGAAGATTGTGCTTCAAACCTTCAACATACAGTACATTACCAGTTTTGTTTCTTCCATCAAAAGAAATAGTTCCTCTTCCTCTAATTCTACCAGTAGAATTGTCACCAAACTTTACCACTCCTCCTTCATACCCTTCCAGATCTACAAACTTATTTTTGTCACTAGTCATATGGTGAGAGCATCCACTGTCAATGACCCAATCATCCCTTTCTTCGACTTGGGTAGCTAGAGCTCTTTCTACAATTTTAAGATTGACAGATTCAGAAAATATAGGGTCTTCTTCCTTGATGGCAATAAACACCCATTCATTTCTGGATTTGTTTCTTGTCTCTGACTCATCATCTGTTACTCCTTCATTATCATCGTCTTCATGAACATAGTAGCAATTATTTTGGAACCTTGATCTATTGGGATTTGGCCTTGAAAATCTATCCGGACACTTTGAGGCAAAATGACCAATCTTATTGCAATTAAAACAATTAAAGTGTAATTTTCCTTCATACTTACCAGATCCTCTTAGCAGTCTTTTTGCAATAAGGGCTTCAAGTTGAGCAGTTTCTACTTCTTCTTCTTCTAGGTCTTTTCTTGATTTTTCATACCATGGTAGTTTCCTTGATGAATTCTCTCTCGGATCAAACCTTTGTTTACCTTTTACAGAGACACTGGATTTGAATGTAGATTCAGTCTTTGGGGGTTCATCTCCAAACTCTATCATTTCAAATGCAGCCAATTTCCTAGCTAATTGATCTCTTGTGACAGTAGTATGGGCTCTGAATTCTTCAATGGTAGCAGCCTTGATTTTGTAAGAAGCAGGAAGGGATCTGAGAATTTTGCCAATAATTTCATTCTCATCCAAGACTCCACCAGCATTTCTAATTCCACAAACCAGCTCATTCACTCTTGGCATAAAAGTAGTAATACTTTCATCATCTCTCATTTTCAAATTTTCAAATTTCCCTTTTAGACTCTGTAACCTAGCACATTTAACATACGGGTCTCCTTCATGCAAAAGTTCCAGTTTATTCCAAATCTCAATGGTAGTTGGCAAGTCAATAACATTTGAGAGCTCTGAGTCAGATAATGCACTTAGAAGAGCCTCTTTGGTCCGCAGATTGTTTTCAGTATCTGTGATTTCATTTAGGGTTGTCAGACCACCTTGTGGAGGTACATACGCTTTTGTAACCATGGACTAGTACGCCATTCCCATACACTGCAAGTGACATTTCATGCGACCTTTCCAAAGAGCAAAGTTCTTTCCATCAAACTTAGGACTATCGTTCTTGTAAGACAACATCCTGGATCTCCTCAAGCAGTTAAGCTCTTTTCAGAGGAAGTTATATCTGATACCAATTGTTAGGCTTAGGGCACACAACTAAGAGGGGGGGTGAATCAGTTGTCCAAACTTTTCACTCTTAAATCTTCTTTTTGATTAGCAGCATATCATTTATGAAACATAATGCAATTAAATCGAAAGCAAAAACTCATCAACACATAAGACACCAAGATTTTGATGTGGAAAAGCCAGTTAAGGGAAAAAACCACAGGGTGATTAACCCAAGATTGTATTCTCTATTAGAAGAATAGAAAGAACAAATGGCACATGCTAATTAGGGCTCACTGCCTACAAGAGACCCACTGTCTACAAAGTAACAAGTATTACAAACTTGAACTGGAGAATAGCATCTTTACCATGCTTGGATCAGTTCCATTTAGGCCCAAAACTTCTGCTCTGCCTTTCGCTCCCTTCTTCGCTACCACACTCTCATCTCCACAAGACACTCACTGGAATGACTTCACAATCCCTTATTTATACAAGGCATCAACTTAGGAACAATCATCTAAGTCAGAAAACACCTACAAGAACATCCACAAGATGTGTAAACATCCGGTCGGCCAGTCTCAGGAAGAACACCAACATCCAGTGGGAATTCTTCAAATATGAACTTTAACTTTAATGTGGACCACCAACATGAACTAGACACAATCCATAGATCACCACAAGCTTTCATGAATCACCAAGAACATCCGCACTTCATCTACTTACTGGAATCCTTCTCTCCTTCTTCTGAAACCTCAAGAACATAGTCTGTCATCACTGTCACAAAGGAATAGGTTCTTCCAGACCTTCAAACCATGAACCAATCTACTTGACACTTCACCAATACATCCTCAACACTTCCTCAAATCCGTAAAATGGGATAATGCATTTCTGGATCTCACCAGACATATCTGTGTCACTCTGTCACCTCTGAACACTTGCCGGAACCGGTTGTACTTGAGTGACCATAACTTCTTCAGATCTTCATGCAGACCTCTAAAAACTTGACTGGAGCATCTCAAGACTTATGTCTACAAACCCTTTAACCGCATCCTCTTATCCTCATCTTATCTTGGACTTTTGCCTTATTGTCATCACTATTCTTCACTGTTCCTAATTGAGACTAATTTTCTCAATATCCTCAACTTACAGTTCATCCAATCCTTATCATTAATGCAACAAGAGTATGTTGACATCAATGACAACACCAGTCAAGCCCATACTTGCAACAAGAAGAAGTGTAGAGAAAATACTTGCACGGTACTCTATAAGATAGAAGACTTCTTCAACACACTATTTCCAATATTAATCAAATTTTCCCAAAATCACATAGAAACCTTGCAACAAGAACACTAAATACCAACATCATCAACATTGTCTCAACATTCACAAACAACTCAAGCTCACGCTCTTGCCATATCATCATCTTTGCTCAACCTTATCTCTAATCTCTGCTCAACACAAACTTATTATCTCTAATCTCTATTCAACACAGACTTACTCATACTCCTTCATCATTTCTTAACACATACAAAAGACATAGTTGACACCAATGACAACACAACCTTGTTGACATAAATGACAACACCGATAGCGCATGTAATAAATCCATCTCTGACAGCTTTAAGGGATGATCCAATCACACTGAAGCAAAAATAATAGTAATCTACGACAAGTCCTACCACACACAAAACTGTCACAAAACATGGGACGTGATGTATTGATCTATAATGTGCATGTTCCTCCCTATGAGGTACTAAGGTTGTTGGGTATATGGAATATGTGCATCATCATCAACCCATAGCTTACGGACCAAGTAGGGCTACTACGCCACTGTGATCACCTTATCAAACTGTCACCTACAATACTGCATACTCCCTAACTACTGATGTCAGAGAGTACCAGTGTATGCCATTACCAAAGGCTCAAACTATTGCCTAACATGAGGACATATGGGCCTTGTGACAACTATATGCTCCCAAGCCCATATATGTAACAATGTCGCACAACAACCAAGACTCACTCCACCTATGTACACCACCAAATGCATCTCATGGTAATGTTGGCCCAACAAGCATGGGCCCCAAGCATATAATGCACTATGTGTCACCATCTATTCAATGTTGTGCCCCCATCCAATTGGAAACCATAAGAATCCCTCCAATCAGCCCACATAAGTACAAGGCATAATCACTCAATCCTCCAGCAAGAGTAGCATCCCATCTCATCTCTCACTGATAAAGCACTCAACATGAATGGGGATATGTAGGATCTGCCACACATCCTCTAGGGTGACACTCATTTCACCCATAGGAAGTAAGAAGGTTCAGGTAGGTCACCCCACCAGCTCTCCACCAATGCTATCACCATTGATCAATAAGCCCTGAACCAAAGAATATCTAAAACAAACTTGAGACCAAGTGCTCACATGTAGAGGTGCTCCACCAGCAAAACCCTATCCCTACACTCCATCTGTTGGTTGTTTTAAATTCCCCACCTTATTCTCACAGCAAATCTATTAAATAGCCACTTATTAATGATCAATCTACCTTGAGGGATTGGCCAATGAATAGGAGATTTAAGGGGAGGAGGCCTTTTCTCAATCCCTCTTATTCTTCCTCTTACATTAGGCTCTGTGAAACCAAGGAGGGTATTTTCTATGTAGAATGGATTTATCTCTAATTCTCTGGCCATTTGCTTTAACAAATATCTTCTTTTCTTGGGGACAACAATGTTCTACTCAAAAGTGATGGACTTTTCCAGAGATATTAGATTGTCAACATTGTTTATATAACAGATATGTTCCTCGTAAGCTACTTGAAAGAATGTACGATAAAGTAAGGATTGGCTACATTCTTTAAGCTCTTATATTATTCTTTGTAGAGGAACATGCAAGACTTAACTTAATCAAAATAAATATCCTAAAAAGCCTATTCCAGGAAAGGAAAATATTTTGAGGATAACTAGATGGGCGTAAGTTTAGTATAGTATCCATGAAATAGATTAGTGCCTACCCAAGGGCCAAGGAATCAAAAAGGTTAAAATGATAAAGATTAAAAATAGAGTGATGTAAGAAACCTTAGTTTATTGTAAAGATATAACAATGCCTTACATTAAAAATACTCTACTAGTTTCGAAATCAACCATACCTAGTTATCCATGTATACTCGAATCACATCTGATATTTTACAATAGCAATTTTAACATTACTCCTTGAGTAAAAGCCATAAGAGAAATATGCCAGCACAGGAAAGACTATGTTGATGAATAAAGATGATTTTTGACCAAATACATATTCATAATGTGAAACTGTATACATGAAGTAGGAGACAGTGTACTCCAAAACTCAACAAAATCTATAAAATAAACTATTTAGTAACTTGCATCGTAGCTTTCAAATATTCTATCAAGAAACTAGAAGAGACTCAAATTGGAAACCTGAAAACAAATAACTAATTCTATAGCAGAAAACAAACTTATTTACAACTCCTCCCTGACTAGATTGATCCCTATTTCAAACCAAGTCTGGAAATATGACCTCAAACCAATGCTTTTTCAAAAGCCTTGAATTCCCTTTTATAGAGGTAAGGGATCAACAAGCTTCAGGCTTATGACAAAAGAAGTTACAACTTTTTTTTCTAATCAATAGATATAGCTGAAGAGGCCAATGAACTGCTTCAGAATTGTATGCTTTGCTTTCATGGAAAATGTGAAGTGCACACTTTCCACAAACATGTCCTCTTAATTTTAGAGGGAAACACAATGATGATTGATGGGGACTCAATTGTTTTGATGTTGTCGAGGCCCTTATACCCATCATATGCCACTCATTTGTTGAATAAGAGCATTTCACTTCCCGTTTGTCCTCCTCAAGTGAGAGCGACTACAAGTATTAATATCAGAAGAAAACCCCATTAACTAGAGTTCTTCACTTTATGTCTATCGTTGTTTGCAAGGATGTGATTCCTCTTTCAAAATTGAGCAATCACCAACCAACTCAACTAGACATAAACTAGATGAAATCACATCAGGCCAGATATGGCAGCGCCATTCACCTAGCAAAGGGGGCAACAACATCAACAAAATGAGATCACTCTATCTTCTTATGCTACATCCAGAGAGGAAACATCCCTTCCACTAGAGCTGATGCTTTGTTAAAAAAAGTAGAAGAGGGATGGAGGTAGAAGGAAAAATGAGTTTCCTCCATACCTGATACTAATCTACCAAATCACAATCATAAGGGATGACTAGAATATGGAGATTAAAATCTTTGGTCCCAATCCGGATGAAGAAATAGGCAGAAGAAATGCTCATAAAACTTTGCACAGTGTTGCTGCTGCCCACTAATGCTTCCTATACCACCGATTCCAGAGGAAATAATTTCAAGGGATTTCTAATTCTATAAGGACAGATCAAGAGCCATCAGAACAAGGAAGAAAATCCTAAAGAATAGGGGAACAAATAGAACACATAGGAGCAAGGGAAAGCCATATTGTCATAATGTCTATAAACAATATGAATTGCAACATCAATGCTTACCCTTTTATAGAAATTTATGGACATAAGTATACATCTACACATCTCTAGTGTATTAATTTTCTAGTCACTTCAAAACATTCCTGCCTTAAATGGAAATCTGCTAAAGATTACCACGAGTGAATAGAAAGCTTAGATTTCATAATTCCATGTACCTACAAATATCACTTCTTGCATTGAATTTTGCTAGATCAGGTGTCTTGGTTATCCCACTTAAGCACTATCATTGCATCTAGTTTTATCACACAGTAGGTGAAATGTCAATCATGGTAGAGGCACAGATTTCCAAAGGTTGAGCTTGCATAAGCCAAATAATTCTATTATCAAATTCCTCAGGAGTGATGACAATGGAGACCCTGCACATGTCTGAGTAGTTAATGCTTTGTAATGAAGCCTAGTCAGATTCAGCACCAACAAATTCTTTTGTTATAACTTTTAATCTAGGCCATCGATCTTGATCTCAATTAGTGCAACTTGATGGTGATGATTTGATCTTATTCTAGGTCAGGCCCTGCAATTTGCTTCTTTCAATAATATCCTACCATCTGGCCAGACTTTCCCAATCATGATCCTGAGGAGAAGTCCTTCTTGCAGTGTAGTAAAGATGACACCCGCCATTCCATGTATGAAGGATATGGTCAGAGATAAGATCTTGGTGAAATAGTGGATAGCTATGGGATCTTGATCTTCTTGTACTTGATGGGAGCACTTCTCAAAAAAGTGGTCACATTTCAAAGAGTGGATTTAGTATGCATTTAGAGGGCTCCATATCTTCTCTTACTAATAAATCCATAGGTTCCTCATATAGTGGGTTGTCTCTTATATGCATTCTATATGTACAATCTCCAATATCACTTCTCTAGTAGCCTGCATCATTATCTAATTCAAAACTTCTATTATTTTGACATGAGCATTCTGACAATTACTAACTATTTTCTATATGATTAACAAGGACAAATCCCTCCTAATATTCAAACTTAAAGCAAGCTACTTCCTGAGGAGATTTTGGTGTAAATTTGGTTTCATCACAAATTGGGGAAATATTTTCACAATTTGTCATTCTTTCATAAGTTAAAGGAATTTCTTCAACTGATATGTCTATTATTTTATAAGGCATTTTGCAAGGCTCCAGGAATTTCCTTTTATTTTGGTACTGAGGGGAGCAATGAGAAACAGAGGTATAGAAAATTAGAATTCCTTTGTTTTGATCATAGTCCCTGTCCCCTTTAGTATATTGAGTGCTATATATTGGTTTCTTTGGCATGGGTTTATCAGAATAGCCCATTTCATTTTACCTTTAGTAAATGGGGGAGCAAATGGATCCATTATCCCTTCTATACCCAATGTTCTCTATAAACTCACAACCTTTTATCTTTGAATGCTCCAAATTATTTTCTATTTTTATGGCTAAGGAGTATGCTTGCCTCATAGTAGTAGGGTTCTTATCTCTTAGTAGATAACTTTACTTTTTATTGAATGCACCTAAATATATGATCAAACACATAGCCTCATTGGGTCTGACATCTTCAGTAGTTTCCCTCACTATTTTGGCAAATCTTAAATTGAAAGCTGGGACTGATTCCTTACCTTTCTTTTCAATTTGCATGAGTTTTTAATCAGTATACCTATATATATCCTTTCCCCAAACTATTCCATAAAAGAAAACCTTAAATCTTGCCAAGAAAAGATAGACTGATTAGGTAAATATGCAAACCAATCTCTAACTTCTCCTTTAAAAGTTTGAACAAATAACTTTATGACCACATCTTCATGATCTATTTCATAATCTCCCATTAAGTCCCAGAATTCTTGTAAATGGCTACTAGTTGTTTTAGATTTGTCATTACTAAACTTGGTTATCTAGCTTCTAACTTCATCTAGTATATGGTTTTGAAATCCGCAAATACTTTTTAAATTAATAGCCCTATATCTTTCCATGACAAATCTACCTTGACAAAAGGAGTGTGGTCGTTGTTCATACATCTTTAAACTTATTGAAGAATTTTTTTAAGCATTGGTAAAATACCTGAAAATAATTTTTTACTTCTGGTATAAATTATGTATTGATTTTCAAGCAAAATCAATAATACTAGACTACATCACCAGATCCTTTCTCATAGAGTCGCCACCTCTGCTTTATTAAGGACTATATTGTTTCTTCTTTAGAATCAACCTTTGAATCCTATTTCATAGTAGGGTTATATAGAATACAGTGATGCAAAAAAATTTGTGTAACAGTCCTGTATTTATCTCAAAATATAGTAGTCACCACCCTTTAAGGGGAAAATAATGACCACAAATTTTATGCAAAGTCTAAAAACCCATTAAAAAACTACTGCACTTAGTATTTAGAACTTTATACAACTCCCCAGTAGATTTGCTCATCTATTGGTTGTTTTAAATTCCCAACCTGATTCTCACAGAAAATCTATAAAATAGCCACTTATTATTGATCAATTTGCCTTGAGGAATTGGCCAACGAATAGAAGATTTAAGGGGAGGAGACCTTTCCTCAGCCCCCCTTATTCTTCCTTTGCACTTTAGGCTCTATGAAACCAAGGAGGGTGTTTCCTATGTAGAATGGATTTATCTCTAATTCTCTAGCTATTTCCTTTAATTGATATCTTCTTTTCTTGGGGACAATAGTGTTCTACTCAAAAGGGATGGAGTTTTCCAAAGATATTAGAATGTCAACATTGCTTATATCACATATATGTTCCTCGTAAGCTGCTTGAAAGAATGTATGATAAAGTAAGGATTGGCTAGATTCTTTAAGTTCTTATCTTATTATTTGCAGAAGAACATGCAAGACTTAACTTAATCAAAATAAATATCCTAAAAAGCCTATTGCTAGAAAGGAAAATATTTGGAGGATAACTAGAGGGTTGTAAATTCAGTATAGTATCAATGAAAGAGATAAGTGCCTATCTAAGGGCCAAGGAGCAAAAAGGTTAAAATGATAAAAATTAAACAAACAATAATGTAAGAAACCTCAGTTTATTGTAAAGATATAACAATGCCTTACATTGAAAATACTCTACTAGTTTTGAAAGAACCATACTAAGTTATCCATGTATACCTAAATCACATCTGATATTTTCTAATAGCAATTTTTACATTACTCCTTGAGTAAAAGCCATAAGAGAAATATGCCAGCATAGGTAAGACTGTGTCGATGAATAAAGATGATTTTTTACCAAATATATATTCATAATGTGAAACTGTATACATGAAGTAGGAGACAGTGTATTCCAAAACTCAAGAAAATTTGTAAAATAAACTGTTTACTAACTTGCATCATAGCTTTCAAATATTCTATCAAGAAACTAGAAGAGACTCAAATTGGAAACCTGAAAATAGACAACTAATTCAATAGTAGAAAATAAACTTATTTACAACTCCTCCATGACTAGATTGATCCCTATTTCAGACCATGTATGGAAATATGACCTTGAACCAATGCTTTTTTATAAGCCCTGAATTCCCTTTTATAGAGGTAAGGGAGTAACAAGCTTCAAGATTATGAAAAAAGAAGTTACAACTTTTTTTCTAACCAACAGATGCAGTTAAAGAGGCTGGTGCAAATACTTCATAACTATATGCTTTGCTTTCATGGCACATGCTGAAGTGCATGCTTTCCACAAACATGTCATCTCAATTTTAGAGGGAAACAGGTAGTGATGTTTGATGGGGACTCATTTGTTTTGATGTTGTGGAGGCCCTTAGACCCATCATATGCCACTCATTTCTTAAATAAGAGCATTTCACTGCCTGTTTGTTGTCCTCAACTAAGAACAACTACAAGCATCAATATCAGAAGAAAACCCCATTAACCACAGTTCTTCGCTTTATGCCCATCGTTGTTTGCAAGGATGTGACTCCTCCTTCAAAATTGAGAAATCACCAACCAAATCAACTAGATAGAAACTAGATGAAATCACATCATGCTAGATATTCTAGCGCCATTCACCTAGCAAAGGGGGCAACAACACCAACAAAATGAGAGCACTCTATATTCTTATGCTACATCCAAAGAGGAAACATCCCTTGCACTAGAGCTGATGCTTTGTTAAAAAAAGTAGAAGAGGAATGGAGGTAAAAGGAAAAATGAGTGTCCTCCACACCTGATACTAATCTTCCAAATCACAGTCATAAGGGATGGCTAGGATATGGAGTTTAAAATATGTGGTCCCAATCCGAATGAAGAAACAGGAAGAAGAAATGCCCGTAAAACTTTGAATAGTGTTGTTGATGCCCCCTAATCTTTCCTATACCACCAATTCTAGAGGAAATAATTCCAAGGCCTTTCTAATTATGTAAGGATAGATTGATAGCCATGAGAACAAGAAAGAAAAACCTAAAGAAGAGGGGAGAAAACATAACACATAGGAGCAGGGAAAAGACATACTGTCAGAATGTCTTTAAATGATATGAATTATAATATCAGAACTTGCCTTTTTATAGAAATTCAGGGACGTAAGCATACATCCACACATCTATGGTGTATTAATTTTCCAGTCACTTCAAAACATTCCTACCTTAGATGGAAATCTGCTAAAGATTACCATGAGTGAATAAAAATATTAGATTTCATAATTCCGCGTAACGATAAATATCACTTCTCACATTGAATTTTTCCAGATCAGGTGTCTTGGTTATCCCACTTAGGCACTATCATCACATCTAGTTTTATCACATAGGAGGTGAAATGTCAATCATGGTAGAGACACAGATTTCCAAAGGTTGATCTTTCATAAACTAAATAATTATGTTACCAAATTCCTCAAGAGCGATGATGATGGAGACGCTCCACACGCTTGAGTAGTTAATGCTTTGTAATGAAGCCTAGTCAGATTCAGTGCCAATAAATTCTTCTATTATAACTTTGAATTTGGGCCGTCGATCTCAATCTCAGCTAGTGCAACTTGATAGTGCTGATTTGATCTCATTCTAGGTCAAACCCTACTATTTGCTTCTTTCAATAATATCCTACCATCTGGCCAGCCTTTCCTAGTCATGATCCCAAGGAGAAGTCCTTACAGTGCAGTTAAGATGGCACCTACCACTTCATGTATGAAGGATATGGTTAGAGATAAGATCTCAGAAGAATAGTGGATAGTCATTCAATATTGATCTTCCTGTACTCAATGGGAGCACTTCTCAAAAAAGTAGTCATGTTTCATGCCATGTCAGGTCCTTTGTCATTAGTGCCATAATCCCATCATTTAGAAATCCACACGTCCAAATTCTGTCAATCTGTGGTCGCTCAGAAGACCCTTTTGTGGACTATGGTGGAACATTGGAATCAAAGAGAAACTACTTTGTAATGCTTGGGACCCACCTCCATACCATCCTGGATAGTCCTTGATGAGTTGTCACCCTTTCTACATTTCCACCAAGGTCAGTCACCTTTGTATCTCTTTATGGGTAGATTGGCAGAAACGAATCTGCTAGCGCCACCTATCAAAAACTTAGTTAGTAGGACTAGACCTTGAAACAGGTAGCATTTCTGATGTTTTTAGAAGGGTGTCCAATTGGGTTAGTTCTCCATTTAAAACAACTTTGTTCTAGGTGCAAGTTATAGATGGTAGCAACTTGGCGAGGGGTCGGTAAATAACATTGCAGGAAGGTGTACAAGAGAACTTAAAAGGATGGTGATAGAAGATAAGTAGTCACTGAAGAATTATATTGAATACAAACATTTTTATGACTTCATACCATAAGGGTTTAGGGTTTTATTGAATTAGGCTTACTCAGAGCATTTTCTAACAAGGGAAACCCTAATTGTGGAAACCTGATGACCTACTGACACAGAGCTTAGGAACCAAATTTTGCTAGAAATATGAAAATTTTTATATGGTTCCATCACCATCATTGGTGGCTACCTCTCTCAAGACTGAATCTCAAGAAAGTTAAACTATGTTTGAAAACAACACAAATTAATCTTTTTTTCTAAAAAACAACACCTTGGTGCTATACCATTAACCTATGGTGCTAAATTAGATAAATGCACTAATCCCTTTATCCAATGTGCAATCCAAACAGTCGTGCTAAACCACAGACTGGTGGCACTAATCTAGATTATTTTGCTAATACTTAGCCCCTTGGTGCTAATCCAAATGATAGCACTATTCCCCCATCTTTAGAGGCTAATCCACCTAGACAACCCCAAAACCCTATGGCTCAGTGCTAATCTAACCATTTGCACTAATCTACCAACCCTATGCACTAATTGAGACAATGGCACTAAATTAAATGTATGTGCTAATCAAGATGATTGTACTAAGCCATCCAAACACCTTGGTGGTAATCCACCCAATAGCACAAATCCACCAACATTTGGCGCTAAAACTATCATTTCCCCACCTGCCCCTTACATGCTAATTTAGCCTAAGGCACTAATGCACTGACCTATTATGTCATGTGGCTGTGCACTAGTGCTAAACCCCTAACCTACCCTTTTCCAACCCTATAACTAACCTGAATCCAAAAATAACAAAGTAGGGTTAGACAACATTCCAGTGTGCCAACCTCCTCCATCATCTGGTACTATCGAACCTGCTCCAATCAATGTTGGTGTCATGGGAAGCTTGGTTGGGGCATTGCTCTTGATCTTCTCTCTCTAGTCCAGTCAGCTTAGGTGTGCAAATGTGGCATGTTGGGCCCACTTTTTCCTATATATAGTTGCCATGTCAGCCCTAATTTACCATTTCTTCTCCCTAGGCCATAAATCTTACCCATGTTCCTTCATTTCTTCTTTTATCAACTCCATTTTCTATCCCCTCCTTTTCAAGAGTTTATATAAAAGAATTAGTTTTTTCACCCTACCTCTTGAGGGAGCATCCCCCATCCACCTCAACTCCTTCTCGTAAGTTAAGTAATAATTCTTTGACTTGACACCATTCTCTACTTGGTCATGACACCACATCAAAGGGGGGGAAAATGTAGACACATAAAAATATCTCGACAACGTAAGCCATTTTTGTTCATCCTTAGACTACTAATTAACCCTTTCACCAATTAATTAAATAAAATGAAAATTATTTAATTAATTTATACTAATCCATGCCTAACCACTCATCCTAGTCATTCATCACTAATCATTCCCTAGTAATAAATTAATTCATTTATTTCATTACTAATCCTTACAATAGCATTCCTCATTAATTAAATAAATATTCTAAATATTTATTTGATTAATTTATCTATTTACTATACAAGTTGAATTAAATAAAACATGTTTATTTAATTATTTTCCCCTAGCATTTGACCTAAACCTAGCCTAATCAAGAATAAATACCAATTATTTATTTAGCTACTCTAGCCTACCTAGCCCCTAGACCCAAATTAATTAAATAAATCCTTATTTAATTAATTTTAACCTCTCATAATCCTACTCATTAATTTTGTACAACCACATTAAGTATGTTAAAGAATTAATTAAGTGGGTCAAACCTTGATTAGAACCTCCCCCCACAGCTTTTCCCTTTAATGTTAGAGCTATTTTTTATGCAAAAAGTTCACACGTGCTTTTTCCAAATCAACATATCTATCACATGTCATCCCATTCACCAATAAAACTAAATTTATTATTCCACTTTCTTCCAAGGAAATTAATCTTTATTTCCTGAAAAGTCTTAATTGTAATTAAAGCAAAGCCTTCCCAAGGTGAATTCAAAATTACAAAATAGTCACAACCCTTCATTTTTGTTGATGAAGATCTATCCCTCCATCTCATCTCTTCATCTTCACCCTTGATCCAAAATCCCTTCAAAATTCTTATAAATACAAGCCCATCCAAGCCATTTTAAATCATAAGTTTTATGCAACATCATATGCAAAAATCTCTCCCAAATACCTAGCCAAATCCTCCATCAATTTCATATTGAGTTGAATTTTAGAGAAATCCACATACTTGATTTCTACTTGGCTAAAGCTAGGAGAGCCTTGGGTGCATCTCTCCTCCACCTTATCAAGGAGTGAAGCATATTGGAGGAATTTAAAGGTACAATGCTTGTATTTTGGGTTTCCTTTCATGTTTTCCATTCCTTGCAATCTTTTTCATCTCCAATAGATACAAATCATCACCAAAATGAATATTAAGAAATTAGGTACATTTAGCAAATAACCAATAGGATTTCTTGTAATCCTAAAGAGAAAACTGCATAATGACTACCATCAGAAGTTGTCCACCAACTTTTGGCAATTCCATCTGAATATAACACATAAGAATGAGATTTCTAGTTGGGTTGTCAACTATCTTAGCTGACCTCTGATCACAAAATTATCAACAACACCATTGTCAGATTGATTTGTTAACACTCATTAGGAATTAGTTGCCAAAAAAGTGGTTTTGGGTTTTCATCTATAAGACAAACTTGTGTCATTTGAGACATTTTTTAAATTCATCAGGCCAACATCAAAATATGGTCTAGATGACACAATTCATTTTGACAAGGAGAAAACTATGGGAAAGTTATTTCCATTGGTCAAAGATGTGGAAGAACATCAACAAGTAATCCAATTCATGAATCTAGTACCAATGCCTATCGAACCTTGAGATTCAGTTTTAAAGGTTTTCATTTTAGGACATACTACCAAAAAGATAGTTACAAATTGAAATTATAGTTATGTATATGTAGTGATTGACAGGTTCTCCAAGATGGAAATTATAAAACCCTTCAAGAAAAACATCTTTAGAGTCAACTGTGAAGATCATCTCTAGTAACATGTGGGTTCACTTCAAGTTTCCAAAAGACCATTGTGTCATTAAGATACAACAGGTTTCTTGAGTATCTTCTAGTTCACTCTCTGGTCCATGATGAATACCAAACTATCAAAGTCAACTTCTATTAAACAAATGAACAAACAAAGGTAGTTAGGTACATGACTATATACCTCCTTGTAACACCCCACTAGGAAACCTCAGAGGAAAACACAACTATGCTAAACAATAGGATAAATTATATTTTTTTTAGGAGACAAATAACAAAATCCTGTCAACACATCAATACATATCACTAAACTAACTTGTCCTCTAAGGTTCCACAGCTGCATTACTTTCTAAACTATTTACAGGGTCAAGAATTAACTAACATCATCAATAATTCAATTCTAAACTATTGCTTCACATGAATGAACACAAACATTTTCATGATAAACATTAAATAAGTAATCAACAAGATCATACAATTAGAATTCCAAGTATATATACAATCTCCAATACATAAGGGTACATCATTACATCATTCACACTATCTTGTTCTTTATTACATTAGAATACTTACAATATGATAAATCTGATACACAAAACTAGCTCAAGAGAATAAATAGCTGCCTCAACAATCTGGAGCATAATTTGGAATCTGCATCACAAGATCCATTTTTCTCGCACACAAACATCAACAAGGAAGAACCAATGGAGAAAATAGCACTACCACCTATCCATGTGGAACCCTAAGGTCCACCACTCCCTGCTAGGAGATAACATAAGGTTCCACAGCAACAACAGACAAGAAGATAGAAGACTGACAATTGCAAGGATTATAGATGACTCAAGTACAACACGGGTCAACAAGATGACACAAACAGCATAAACAACACTTCCTCACTTAATAGAACTTCTAGAGGCATTCACACAACATAAGAAAGAACAACAAAGAGGGAATGCTAGACTACAGTAGGGATGAGTGTCATCCCATGGTCTAAGCATGGGTTACCCTGATCATCTCTAGCTAGACGTCGGCCCCCATCCATGGGTTATCCTGACAGTCTCTCCATAGGCGCCGGCCCTATCTATGGTTACCCTGACAGTCTCTCACTAGACGTCAGCCCCATAGGGTGACACATGCGGATTCAACACCCCTTTCATGAAGACAAGGAAGTTGATTTGCCAACCACGGCCTTCCCATTTCATCCTTACCCTGGATGAGCACTATAGGCATGAGTGAGGCATCCAATTATCTTGATTAATGTGAAAGCTCTCCCACCCCTCAAATTTAGTATTAAGTTATCACTGGATTAATAACTTCCAATGGGTTACCCTGGTAGCCACTTTGGGCCTCGCCCCCACATTGAAAGCCACTCCCCTACCTGCATCTAGAAGACCCTATCCATCAAACATCACAACAAGTATCCATAAACCATGCAAGGCATTTACCTTCTTGCATACAAGTCTCAACATAAGATATCAACAAAGAAAGGCATGGGTCCTCTTGCTCGATCATCACATCCACAAGAACCAAAGATAGTGAAAGGTAAACATTACATAAAACCAAACAAGTTCAATCTTTTACCTAAACCAATACAATAATTATTAAAACTTTCAAGATGGACTTTACAACCTTATCATGACACGATAACAACATAACCACACGAATTAGGTACTCTGAACGAGGCATAATCCATCTTGCACATGTAACCTTTCAACATGAGTAAGGAACCATAAATGTAAAGGAGACAACATCACATAAAGCCAATACATATACATCCATTACAAAATCACATATTCACAAAAGTCATATACATGGCTACCCTTCTTGGCCTCTGGAATAACTTTCCCAATGACACAAAAACTAGACACCACTAAACACAGTGGCCCCACATCGACGTTCTCTCTCAAATGCACAACAACATCAAAAGACCAAACAACACCATCCTCCCATTCAAATCGATACTAACTCAATAAATCCATAAAAGAAATATGACAAATCTCATTATTTAAATAACCTTGAATTTATCTAAAACTCATATTTTCATTTCCAATATATATCAATACAATAATTAATTAATAACATGTTTCAATACAATAGCCAACACAAAGCAAATATGATAGCAACTTTCACTATATTCACTAAGACAATAGACTAAGTTGTTCCATAATCTATCTATCAAGCTACTAAACTTATTTGATTATAATAAGTGCAAATTTGGTTAGGATTGAATTTGATAACTAGTGTAGTGTAAAACAAAAATACAAAACATTCCTATTTATAAAATACTATTAATATTACTTCTTACCAACAACAATCTACCTTCCAAAAGAATAACACATATTACAACATTACCTTAATCAAATAGTCTAAAATTATTATTTTATTACAAAAAACAATTACTACTAATTCTTACTTTATTACACCATAATGTAAATTTCAATAGAAAACTTTATTTTCTAAAAATAAAATCTGATACTAAGTTAAGGAATTAATATGACATAAGACAAAAAGAAAAGGTAACTGTAAAGATATAAAGAAAGATATTTCTTGAGTTATCTAAGAGGAATTCTATTTTAGTCTTACAGATTTAAAAATAGAATTAATGGTAAACATGCCATATGGCACAATGGAATTAGAAGTGACAATTACAATAAGAAAGATGGACACCATCAGAAGTATTGAAACATTGGAATGGCTAACAAAATTTCAAGGATATAGCACTATTACAATAAATATGCAGACATGGAAAAACTAACTGAAACAAATACTAGGTGCCTGAACTTTGACATAGTGTCTCAGAGAAATGTCACTCATGGGACACAACAATGACATGATATGCACAATATGGATTAGTCGAAAGGACCCTTAGAAACTTTTAAGCAAAAAGCAAGGGGTGAGTACTAAGCCTGACTCCACAATTTGCCCGCATCTTCCCTACCTCTACCAAAAAGGGAGATTTATAACAGAGTACGATCATCTATCAAAGCGTAAATAGAGGTGGATCTTTCTGAAATGTTGCAGATGCAAATGCCTTGGTTGACATGGGTGCAAAGAAAAGTGGACGCACAGGCCAAACATGACAATGCAAGGATCTCCATTATCTCAACTAAATGTGGTCTCAAAGATTGCTATAGTTGCACTATGACTATAGAAATGGATTTATTGAAAATGCTTTGGAATCGACACTAAGAACTTCTAAATTTAAATACCAGAGAGAGAATTTGGCATAGTAATGTAAGAAGGTCAAGCGAAGATACAGGCCGTAGCTAAGAATAATAATGTGGTAAAAATAGCAATCTCAATAATAGCGGCAATACTGATGGAGCAAACAACAGCATTACTGACGGAGCAACAACGGCAATACTGATGAAGCAATCTCAAAAATAGTAGCAATACTGACAGACAATCTCAATAATAGCAGCAATACTGACGGAGTAACAGCGGCAATACTGATGAAGCAATCTCAAAAATAGTAGCAATACCGATGGAGCAATCTCAATAACAGCAGCAATACTGACGGAGCAATCTCAATAACAACAGCAATACTGACGGAGCAATCTCAATAACAACAGCAATACTAACGGAGCAATCTCAATAATAGCAGCAATACTAATGGAGCGATCTCAATAACAGCATGCACATTACAACTCTGATGAACATGAATACAAGATGAGAAAAAGACACAACAAGGAATACGATTTGCTTGGGAAGACGCCCAAAGAAATAACATCTCAAAATAACTTGCCATTAATCTGTTATCGTTGCAATCCTTCAATGAATGAATGACAACTCAGATGCATTTAGAGATTTGAAACCCAAAAAGAAACCAGATGGTAAAGGAACCAATGAAGGTTAGGGAGCAGTTTTACTACCAAAAGATGTGTATAAATAACCACACAAAAATCCCAGTAAAGAGTGAGAGAGCAGAAAAAGAAAAGAGGACTTTGATAAAAAAGAAACATCAGTTAAATCAAACTATACATCATGGGTACAAAGTGTTGTTGTTTATAAAGTACACCACAAGACTTAAAAAAAAGAACCTTTTGAAAACCTCTAAAACAAACTAAGACCAAGTCTGCTAAAACTATCGATAATATAGCAGATGTAAATTACAACCAAAGGTGACTAATTAAGCCAACACACAGTAAAGAAATTACCCTAATTCTGTAATTTTTACAAATCAAATGGCCAGAAACTCAAAAATTGGCCAATCTAAACATTGAGTTCTGATCTAATAGAATAGAATTGCATAACAGACATTGAAATACAATTGGTGGTGATTCCTTCTACGACTTTGGTATGTGTTCAGACCATGGCACCTAACTTTGTGTTTTGCTTGCATGTTTCCATACAGGTCTAGAGGATGAAGAATGTTATCACTGCACTCAAACAAAGGGTCCTCAAATGCAAATGGGTGCAAGGTGTGTGTTTAAATAGATCATATACGAATACAGACTTAAGAGTATTTGCAGTGATTCTACTTTTCGTTTTGGATTTCCTAAAATGTTGCATGCCTGGTGCTCATCTCTCAAACATCTACATAGAGGTGGGCATGAGTGAAGTGGTTTAATTGGTAGGCAAGCTTGAAGACCAAGATATGGTGCACCAATCGATGCCTCATAGAGGTAATCTTTTGGAATGCATAGGCAAGGTGTATGCACTATATGACAGTCATCCCCAAAAAGATATTATTTCAAGAATTTCAGGGATTGCAAGGCATGCACAAGATGGATTCATTGGAAAGACTCTAGGAACAATCAAGCACCGACAATCGGCAAGTAAAAAGCTAGACCCACAACCTTTGCCGACATCCATTCCAGCATGCACCAAAATGGGTACTTAGATAAGGTATGGGCATACCCTTCAGGTAAACATGCAGTCAAGAGGAAGTATGAACAATTGTGCTAGGGGATGCTTTCACAGGTATGTAACTATTGCAGATTAAGCTTAAAACTAGCTGCATAATTAAACTTACATGAAATAACAAAACAAGCAAACATACCCAACTTTCTTCTTTGAATTCTTCTCATTCCTTCTTTGTTTTCCAGCTCTTGCCACCTCTAGAGAAGTCCTTCCCAGGCATGTGTTGATTTTTCAGTTAGAGACTGTGGTCTGGCCTCTAATTTATTTTTCCATCAAAAAGGTAGACCCCCCGATTATGGATCCTGAACATCCTCCCCCCATGGAGTGGAAATTTTTTTCCCCAAGGTGTGCAGAACTCCCCTGAGTGCAGGATATGCATGCCCAAAAATAATCTCCCCCCATGAATAGGTGGCAGAAAACTTATATGCAATGCAATTCAACAGCAATCACGTGGAAAAGGTAATAAATTCAGGCCTTCATTACTCCCTCACCCCCCAAAAGCAATTACTAAAATTAGTCTCTTATTCTAGGGAAGCAATAATTTCTAAGATTCCCCCACAAAAATAATAAATTCTCCTAAGACACTATCTTACAACTTGCTATTTAAGCCATTTACAAATAGACAATCATTACATTTTGATTTTGCCTATTTTAGTATTTGCTCAATATATGTTTTATGACAACTCAAGGATAAATAAATTTATTTATTTATTTTTTTGTTGCCACTAAACAAATCATTACTTATCTATATATTATTATTACAACAATGAGCTCACAAGACCCAAAACTTAAGCTACAACTATGATTAAACAAAACATAATCGAACAATCACGACTTATGCTATCCAAGGCCAACAAAACCTGATGACCAAGCCTGAACAACACATGACCACAACAAAGGTGACTGACAAACATGTCCAACTCACCTTACTGACAAGACAAAGGACTGAAAACTCATCCTCTTTGAGGATGGCAATGAGCTAAGGGAAACCTCATGTTAACTCCATTCAACAATTTTCCATTGGTTAAGGCATGCTCACATCTGTCGATTAGGTGGAGTCAATGCCTGATACATGTTCACTCAAACATGCCAATTAGAATACACATAATAGCCGAAGCACTGGAAAGCATCTCTAACATTCATATCTCATTCTATATGTCCATACGTTTAATGGTACGATGTCGCCCTTTCCACCTAACCTAACAATATACTACTGCATCATCCAACTATAATATTAACATAACAATCTATATTTTTACTTACAGAAGCTCATATTCCATTTTCATCTGCAGATTCCTCAACCAGACTACCTACTCAACCAAGGTGAAAATGGAGGGGCATTATATCCTCCCCCCCTAAAACTTGACTTACTCCTGGAAGTCACAGACTTGGGTGGAAACATAACACATTAGTATCTCTATTTCTATTGCCAACGTTTGCATCCATATTAAGCAATTGTTCATAGGACAGGTACAATCATTCTATAAAGACAAAAAGGGCATTGTTTTCTCACTAATAAATTGCATCGTATGAACTACTTATAATCAATCATACACATTTGAGAACTTCATATGATTAGAGAATGGAAATCACATATTATCAAGGAACAATAAATCTCATGTCTCAATTATCAAACATGCAAGTACAATTCTCCATGGAGTTGTCCCTTGAACATACTATCAGAGGTTTGAAATAACATGATAGAACATCACTTAACCCAAAATGGAGCCAACAGAACAACCATTTGGAATAATCACCATAGAGATTTAAAAAAAATAATTGCAAACCCAAGTGGGAAAATAATCGAATTAAGTCATAAATCACAAAATGCCGGCAATCAAATCAAGTATAAAGAAAAGAGTTTTGGTGACCACTCCTACCCTAAGAAGGTTTAAAGAAAATAATTTCACTATCAATCCCCCCAACATCACATGAAACATAAATCAAAAATTTCTAGAACAACCAAATTACAAACAAATCCACAACACAATCTAACTAATTCTAGTCACAAAAAAGGGAGTATCCACTACACAACACCCAAGGACACAAGGTCCAGAATGTGTTAGAGAATGTACAATAAACACATAGACAGTTAAGTTATCTACATTCACATTTCTATGCAACTAGGATAACATAATGGACTCATACAAAACTAGAGTTCCCAGTGTTAGAACCTAGCGCTCTTATACCAAGTGTAAAGCCCCACTAGGAAACCTTAGAGGACAATACAACTATGCTAAACAACAGGATAATTTTTTTTTTAAGAGAGAAATAACAAAATCCTGTCAACACATCAATACATATCACTAAACTAACTTTTCCTCTAAGGTTCCATAGCTGCATTACTTTCTAAACTATTTACAGGTCAAGAATTAACTAACATCATCAATAATTCAATTCTAAACTATTGCTTCACATGAATGAATACAAACATTTTCATGATAAACATTAGATAGGTAATCAACAAGATCATACAGTTAGAATTCCAAGTATATGTACAATCTCCCATACATAAGGGTACATCATTTCATCATTCACACGATCTCATTCTGCATTACATTGGAATACTTACAAAATGATAAATCTAATACACAAAACTAGCTCAAGAGAATAAATAGCTACCTCAATAATCTGGAGCATAATATGGAATCTGCATCACAAGATCCATTCTTCTCGCACATGAACATCAGCAAGGAAGAACCAATGGAGAAAATAGCACTACCACTGGACCATGTGGAACCCTAAGGTCCACCCCTCCATGCTAGGAGATAACATAAGGTTCCACAGCAACAACAGAGAAGAAGACAGAAGACTGATAGTTACAAGGACTACACATGACTCAAGTACAACACGGGTCAACAAGATGACACAGACAACATAAATAACACTTCCTCACTTAACAAAACTTCCAGAGGCATTCACACAACATAAGAAAGAACAACAAAGAGGTAATGCTAGACTACAGTAGGGATGAGTGTCATCCCATGGTCCAAGCATGGGTTACCCTAACCGTCTCTAGCTAGACACCGGCCCACACCCTTGGGTTACCCTGACAGTCTCTCACTAGGTGCCGACCCCCATCTATGGTTACCCTGATAGTCTCTCACTAGATGCTGGCCCCATAGGCTAACACATGAGGATTCAATATCCCTTTCATGAGGACAAGGAAGTTGATTTTCCAACCATGGCCTTCCCATCTCATCCTTACCCTGGACGAGCACTATAGGCATGAGTGAGGCATCCAATTATCTTGATTAATGTGAAAGCTCTCCCACCCCTCAAATTTAGTTTTAACTTATCACTGGATTAATAACTTCCAATGGGTTACCCTGGCAGGCACTTTGGGCCCCGACCCGACATTGAAAGCCACTCCCCTACCTGCATCTAGAAGACCCTATCCATCAAGCATCACAACAAGTATCCATAAACCATGCAAAGCATTTACCTTCTTGCATACAAGTCTCAACATAAGATATCAACAGAGCAAGGCATGGGTCCTCTTGCTCCAAAGTTTTCAATCATAAGCAAGGTGTAATCTAGAGCAAGGCATGGGTCCTCTTACTCGATCATCACATCCACAAGAACCAAAGATAATGAAAGGTAAACATTACATAAAACCAAACAAGTTCAATCTTTTACTTAAACCAATACAATAATTATTACAACTTTCAAGATGGACTTTAGAACCCTATCATGACATGATAACAACATAACCACACAAATTAGGTACCCTGAACGAGGCACAATCCATCTTGCACATGTAACCTTTCAACATGAGTAAGGAACCATAAATGTAAAGGAGACAACATCACATAAAGCCAATACATATACATCCATTACAAAATCACATATTCACAAAAGTCATATACATGGCTACCCTTCTTAGCCTCTAGAATAACTTTCCCAATGACACAAAAACTAGACACCACTAAACACAGTGGCCCCACATCGACGTTCTCTCAAATGCACAACAACATCAAAAGACCAAACAACACCATCCTCCCATTCAAATCGATACTAACTCAATAAATCCATAAAAGAAATATGACAAATGTCATTATTTAAATAACCTTGAATTTATCTAAAACTCATATTTTCCTTTCCAATATATATCAATACAATAATTAATTAATAACATGTTTCAATACAATAGCCAACACAAAGCAAATACGATAGCAACTTTCGCTATATTCACTAAGACAATAGACTAAATTGTTCCATAATCTATCTATCAAGCTACTAAACTTATTCGATAATAATAAGTGCAAATTTGGTTAGGCTTGAATTTGATAACTAGTGTAGTGTAAAACAAAAATACAAAACATTCCTATTTATAAAATACTATTAATATTACTTCTTACCAACAACAATCTACCTTCCAAAAGACTATAATAACACATATTACAACATTACCTTAATCAAATAGTCTAAAATTATTATTTTATTACAAAAAGCAATTACTACTAATTCTTACTTTATTACACCATAACGTAAATTTCAATAGAAAACTTTATTTTCTAAAAATAAAATCTGATACTAACTTAAGGAATTAATATGACATAAGACAAAAAGAAAAGGTAACTATAAAGATATAAAGAAAGATATTTCTTGAGTTATCTAAGAGGAATTCCATTTTAGTCTTAAAGATCTAAAAATAGAATTAAAGGTAAACATGCCATAAGGCACAATGGAATTAGAAGTGACAATTACAACAAGAAAGATGGGCACCATCAGAAGTATTGAAACATTGGAATGGCTAACAAAATTTCAAGGATATAGCACTATTGCAATAAATATGCGGAGCTGGAAAAACTAACTGAAACAAATACTAGGTGCCTGAACTTTGACATAGTGCCTCAAAGAAATGTCACTCATGGGACACAATAATGACATGATATGCACAATAAGGATTAGTTGAAAAGACCCTTAGAAACTTTTAAGCAAAAAGCAATGGGTGAGTACTAAGGCCGACTGCACAATTTTCTCGCATCTTCCCTACCTCTGCCAAAAAGCGAGTTTTGTAACAGAGTACGACCATCTATCAAAGCATAAATAGAGGTGGATCTTTGTCAAATGTTGCAGATACAAATGCCTTGGTTGACATGGGTGTAGAGAAAAGTGGACGCACCGGCCAGACATGACAATGCAAGTCCATTATTTCAACTAAATGTGGTCTCAAAGATTACTATAGTTGCATTATGACTACAGAAATGGATTTATTGAAAATGCTTTGGAATTGACATTAAGAACTTCTAAATTTAAATATTAGAGAGAGAATTTGGCATGGTAATGTAAGAAGGTCAAGCGAAGATAGAGGCTGCAGCTAAGAACAATAACGTGCTAAAAATAGCAATCTCAATAATAGCGGCAATACTGATGGAGAAAACAGTGGCAATACTGACGGAGCAACAACGGCAATACTGATGAAGCAATCTCAAAAACAGCAGCAATACCAATGGAGCAATCTCAATAACAGCAGCAATACTGACGGAGCAACAGCAGCAATATTGATGAAGCAATCTCAAAAATAGCAGCAATACCGATGGAGCAATCTCAATAACAGCAGCAATACTGATGGAACAATCTCAATAACAGCAGCAATACTGACAGAGCAATCTCAATAATAGCAGCAATACTGACGTAGCAATCCCAATAACAGTAGCAATACTGATGGAGCAACCTCAATAATAGCATGCACATTACAACTCTGATGGACATGAATACAAGATGGGAAAAAGACACAACAAGGAATATGATTTGCTTGGGAAGATGCCCAAAGAAATAACATCTCAAAATAACTTGCCATTATTCTATTATCGTTGCAATCCTTCAATGAAGGAATGACGACTTAGATGCATTCAGAGATTTGAAACCCAAAAAGAAACCAGATGGTAAAGGAACCAATGAAGGTTAGAGAGCAGTTTCGCTACCAAAAGATGTGTATAATTAACCACACAAAAATCCCAGTAAAGAGTGAGAGAGCAGAAAAAGAAAAGAAGACTTCGATAAAAAAGAAACATCAGTTAAATCAAACTATACAGCATGGGTCCAAAGCGTTGTTGTTTATAAAGTACACCACAAGACTTAAAAAAAAGAACCTTTCGAAAACCTCTAAAACAAACTAAGACGAAGTCTGCTAAAACTATCGATAATATAGCAGATGTAAATTACAACCAAACATGACTAATTAAGCCAACATGCAGTAAAGAAATTGTCCTAATTCCATTATTTTTACAAATCAAATGGCCAGAAACTCAAAAATGGGCCAATCTAAACATTGAGTTCTGATCTAATAGAACAAAATTGCATAACAAACATCGAAATACAATCGGTGGTGATTCCTTCTATGACTTTGGTATGTGTTTAGACCATGGCACCTAACTTTGTGTTTTTCTTGCATGTTTCCATACAGATCTAGAGAATGAAGAATGTTATCACTGTACGCAAACAAAGGGTCCTCAATTGCAAATGGGTGCAAGGTGTGTGTTTAAATAGATCATATACGATTACAAACTTAAGAGTATTTGCATTGATTCTACTTTTTGTTTTGGATTTCCTAAAATGTTGCACGCCTGGTGCTCATCTCTCAAACATCTACATAGAGGTGGGCATGAGTGAAGTGGTTTAATTGGTAGGCAAGCTTGAAGACCGAGATATGGTGCACCAACTGTAAAATCGATGCCTCATAGAGGTAATCTTTTGGAACGCATAGGCAAGGTATATGCACTATATGAAGGTCGTCCCCAAAGAGACATTATTTCAAGAATTTCAAGGATTGCAGGGCATGCACAAGATGGATTCGTTGGAAAGACTCTAGGAACAATCAAGCACCGGCAATCGGCAAGTAAAAAGCTAGACCCACAACCTTTGCCGACATCCATTCTAGCATGCACCAAAATGGGCACTTGGCCAAGGTATGGGCATCCCCTTCAGGTAAACATGCAGTCAAGAGGAAGTATGAACAATTGTGCCAGGGGATGCTTTCACAGGTATGTAACTATTGTAGATTAAGCTTAAAACTAGCTGCATAATCAAACTTACATAAAATAACAAAACAAGCAAACATACCCAACTTTCTTCTTTGAATTCTTCTCATTCCTTCTTTTTCCAGCTCTTGCCACCTCCAGAGAAGTCCTTCCTAGGCATGTGTTGATTTTTTGGTCGGAGACTATGGTATGGCCTCTAATTTCTCTTTTTCCATCAAAAAGGTAAACCCCCCGAGTATGGATCCTGAACATCCTCCCCCCATGGAGTGGAAATTTTTTTTCCCAAGGCATGCAAAACTCCCCTGAGTGCATGATATGCATCCCCAAAAATAATCTCCCCCCATGAATAGGTGGCAGAAAACTTATATGCAATGCAGCTTAGTAGCAATCACATGGAAAAGGCAATAAATTTAGGCCTTCATTACTCCCTCACCCCCGTAAAGCAATTACTAAAATTAGTCTCTTATTCCAGCGAAGCAATAATTTCTAAGATTCCCCCACAAAAATAATAAATTCTCCTGAGACACTATCTTACAACTTGCTATTTAAGCCATTTACAAATAGACAATCATTACTTTCTGATTTTGCCTATTTTAGTATTTACTTAATATACATTTCATGACAACTCAAGGATAAATAAATTTATTTATTTATTTTTTTGTTGCCACTAAACAAATCATTACTTATCTATATATTATTATTATAACAATGAGCTAACAAGACCCAAAACTTAAGCTACGACTATGATTAAACAAAACATAATCGAACAATCATGACTTACACTATCCAATGCCAACAAAACCCGATGGCCAAGCCTGAATGACACATGACCACAACAAAGGTGACTAACAAACATGTCCAACTAACCTTACCAATAGGACAAAGGACTAAAAACTCATCCTCTTTGAGATGGCAACGAGCCGAGGGAAACCTCATGTTAACTCCATTCAACAGTTTTCCATTGGTTAAGGCACGCTCACATCTGTCGATTAGGTGGAATCGATGCCTAATACCTGTTCACTCAAACATGCCAATTAGAATACACATAATAGTCGAAGCATTGGAAAGGATCCCTAACATTCATATCTCATTCCATATGTCCATACGTTCAATGGTATGATGTCGCCCTTTCCACCTAACCTAACAATATACTATTGCATCATCCAACTATAATATTAACATAACAATCTATATTTTTACTTACAGAAGCTCATATTCCATTTTCATCTACAGATTCCTTAGCTAGACTACCTACTCAACCAAGGTGAAAACAGAGGGGCATTACACTCCTTGGGATGCACCACTTAAACAATCCACATATGTGGGACAAGAGTCTTCCATAAATTCTACATAGTGACAACAAAGAACTTCAAATGTTCAAATAGATGTGTTCTTTCAGATGTGTCTTGGTTTCCAACAATTAGCCACAATTGATCTTATCCTTTCTTTTGGATTCTACTGAAGATTGATGGATTCCATACTCAACAATAGACAAACGATAATCTAGAGAATACTATTGCCAACTATGAGAACTACCAGGTCCAAGACAAGGTCATTCCTTAGTATCAAATTGGAAAATTGATGTGGCTACATTCAAAATAGAGATACTAAAGGGGCATCCAATACATCTAAACTACACAAATATGTTCCTTAAACCACTAAGCAAGTTCAAGATAATTCTTGCTCATCAAACAATTTTTTGTTCAACTTACAACTAGTTACCATAGGAGTACAAACTAGTGGAGAATATCTAATTCCAAACTTTTTTAGCAACTCTTTCACATACTTTTAATAAGAAATGAAAATACATTTATCTGTTAGATTGATCTATAACCCAAGGAAGAAGTTCATTTCACCACACATTGACATTTGAAACTCTTTCTCTTTCTGCATTTATGCCTTGTTCCTTACCACTTCTCCATTCTCATTCAATTTGTTCTGGAGCACCTAGTTAGTTTCAATGACAATTTTGTTCTTTGGTCTTGGGACAATTTCCCAAGTTTGATTCTTCTCAATCTGCATTAGTTCCTCTTCCATAGCCTTGATCTAATATTCATCCTTGCATCCCTCAACCACTATTTTAGGGTTAACTCTAGAAAGTAAACACAATCATACATTTACATTTTCTTCAGTAGCTTTTGATCTTGTTAATACATCTTTGCTCTTAAAAGCAATGATCTGGTCTTTAGAGTGATGCCTCTACACATACTTGGGAGTTTTAGGGATTTTTTCTGGACATTCTTGTTATTTAACCTACACTTCTTTTTCTTTAGCTTCTTCTATTATTTTCTTTACAGCTTCTTGAAAAGTCATGTACTTCCTTTCAACCACTCCATTATACTAAGGAGTTCTAGGGGCATATAGCTGTCTCTTTATCCCATGATCTTCACAAAACATGTTAAACTCATTGGAAGTAAATTTGCCACCTCTTGAGATCTCAAACATTTGATTTTCATATCTGTTTCATTCTCAACCATAGATTTAAATGCCTTAAACTTATCTAGGGCTGCTAATTTTTGTTTAAGCAAAGTAACTAATGTCATTCTAAAATAATTATCAATTAGCAACATGAAATACCTATCACCTTGAAAACTCCTTATGTTTGTAGGACTAAATAGATCTATATGCACCAATTCCAACAATCTAGTAGAATATTGTTCTTTGACTTTGAAACTCCTCCTCACTTGCTTCCCAACTTGACATTTCTTACATACAACATTAGCAGGCTTGATAATCTTTGGCAACTCTCTTGTAGCTTGAACTGAACTTATCTTTAGTCGACTATTGAAATTAATGTGACATAGTCTTCTATCCCATAACTAGCTTTCATTGATTTGAGTCATGAAGAAACATCCATCAACACCTTTGAATTGATAAATATTTCCATCTATCTTCTTTTCAACAACAATCACTTTTCTAGAACTTTTTCTAATCTCACATCCATCACCCTACAACACAAGATTATAACCCTTGCTACACATCCATCCAACAGTCAAGAGATTATGCTTTAAACCTTCAACATACAAAACATCATCAGTGTTATGTTTTCTATAAAATCTGATTGAATCTTTTCCACATATCTTAGCAGCTGCATCATCAACAAATATAACTACTCCACCTTCATAATTTTCAAGTTTAACAAACTTACTCTTGTCTCCTGTGATAGTTTCATGTATTAGGGCTATGAATAAGCATTCATCATCATTATTATCCTCATAATTAGAATCATCATCATATATAATTGTATCTTCTCTAACATAGTAACATTTCTTAACCATCTTACCTTTTCTTTCCTTATTCTGAATTCCTAGAGCTCTATCTAGACATTGTGAAGCATAATGACATATCTTTCCACAATTAAAACATTTAAAAGCCAACTTACCACTAAACCTTCTAGTACTCTTTTTCATCCTTCTTACAAAGTTACCTTCTACTTCATCAAAATCTTCTGGATCTCAGTCCATACTCTTCTCTGTTTTGTTAGCCTTAAAAGTAGTCTCAACATTTGCAGTTCGACAAGTTGTACCAAACTCTCTTATTTCAAAAGTAGATAGGGTGCCAAGCAACTGATCTCTAGTAAACTGATTCAAATTTTGTGGGCATGTGAACAAAGATGGGGGACCAAAAAGTTGGCGAAATCACTTTTGTAGCTTGAACTGAACTTATCTTTAGTTAACTATTGAAATTAATGTGACATAGTCTTCTATCCCATAACTAGCTTTCATTGATTTGAGTCATGAAGAAACATCCATCAACACCTTTGAATTAATAAATATTTCCATCTATCTTCTTTTCAACAACAATCACTTTTCTAGAACTTTTTCTAATCTTACATCCATCACCCTGTAATGCAAGATTATAACCCTTGCTACACATCCATCCAATAGTCAAGAGATTATGCTTTAAACCTTCAACATACAAAACATCATCAGTGTTATGTTTTCTATAAAAACTGATTGAATCTTTTCCACATATCTTAGCATCTGCATCATCAACAAATATAACTACTCCACCTTCATAATTTTCAAGTTTAACGAACTTACTCTTGTCTCCTATCATAGTTTCATGTATTAGGGCTATGAATAAGCATTCATCATCATATATAATTGTATCTTCTCTAACATAGTAACATTTCTTAACCATCTTACCTTTTCTTTCCTTATTCTAAATTCCTAGAGCTCTATCTAGACATTGTGAAGCATAATGACATATCTTTCCACAATTAAAACATTTAAAAGCCAACTTACCACTAAACCTTCTAGTACTCTTTTTCATCCTTCTTACAAAGTTACCTTCTACTTCATCAAAATCTTTTGGATCTCAATCCATACTCTTCTTTGTTTTGTTAGCCTTAAATGTAGTCTCAACATTTGCAGTTCGACAAGTTGTACCAAACTCTCTTATTTCAAAAGTAGATAGGGTGCCAAGCAACTGATCTCTAGTAAACTGATTCAAATTTTGTGGGCATGTGCACAAAGATGGGGGACCAAAAAGTTGCCGAAATCACTTTTTTGTCCATTGTGCATATAACACGAGCATGTTATAACGCACTCGTGTTTTATAACGTACTCATGTTATGGCTCGGTAGTGGCTCAGTAACTACCAATCCATAACTGGAGCATGTTATAACGCACTCATGTTATAATGTGAGTGCATTATAACGCCCTCATGTTATGAAAAATATAAAAAATACACTATTTTTTATGTTTTTATAACATGCATTAGAAATAGTGTATTTTTTATGTTTTTCATAACACGCTCGCATTTATGAAAAACATAAAAAAATTCACTATTTTTAACATTTTTAATAATGCAAGTGCATTTCATAACGCACTTGTGTTATGGAAAACATAAAAATACACTATTTTTTATGTTTTTAATAACGTGAGCACATTTTTTAAATCTTTTATAATGCGAGTGCATTCTAACACACTCACATTATAACTTGCCTTGGAAACTACCAACCCTTAGGGTTGGATTTGCTTTGGGCATCCAACCCAAAGGGTTGGACTTGCATGTCAATGCCGAAAAACGTGTTTTTTATAAAACATAGAAAAACAACAATGTCGAGTGTGCTCTCCATCAGGTTTGCACATTTTTCAATGTCAATCTGAAAAAATGTGAGAGTAATGTCAAGCTCTCTCTTACCTTTCTAACCATATATTTTTTTCTACATTTCGAATACGTTAAGGTTTTGATCTTTAATTTCTTTTGCTAGTGTCTTCCTTTTTTGCCAAAAACCTATGTATAGTATTTTTCATGTCATTTTTTATTCGTTCATCCAAATTTGAAAAAAATTACTTTTTTACATTCTAGACTCTATTTTCTACAAATTAAACAAAAGAAAAACCAAGCTTTGATTAGTTTTCAGAAATATTAGAGGGGACCACACTCAACTTTTTATTTTTTAGGATATGTCCACTTTGAAAATTCATAAAAAATCATATATTCATTAAAAATTAATAGAAAAATCAAGCATAAATTACATGATGTTAGCTATTTTTCCACTGAAGCGATTTATGAAATACTTTAAAAAAGCCAACATTTGAGGGGGAGTACACCAGATGCTATGTTATGTTTTTCTAAAAAAAAATAGGACCAATTTGTGTGCTCCCCCTTTTTGAACCCCTTAATCTCAACCATTTTTGAAAAAAAATTGTAGTTTAGAAACTTGATTCAGAGCACTATGACTCTTGATTTTGTTGTATCTTCAAATTTGTTGCAAGTATGGGCCTAACCGGTGTTGTAATTGATGTCAACTTACTCCTGTTGCATTAATGATAAGGATTGGATGAGTTGGGAGCTGAGGATATTCAGAAAATTAGTCTCAATTAGGAACAAGTGAAGAACAATGATGATAGTAAGGTAAAAGTCCAAGATAGTATGAGGATCAGAGGATACGGATTAAAGGGTTTGTAGATATGTGTCTTAAGATAGTTTAGCATAGATTTTAGAGGTCCACATGAAGATCTAAAGAAGTTATGGTAGTTCAAGTAAAACTAGTTCCAGTAGGCGCTCAGTGGTGATAGAGTGATACAGACATGTCCGGT
Organism: Cunninghamia lanceolata; assembly: GCA_027924645.1. Taxonomy (NCBI): domain Eukaryota; kingdom Viridiplantae; phylum Streptophyta; class Pinopsida; order Cupressales; family Cupressaceae; genus Cunninghamia; species Cunninghamia lanceolata. Next base: position 3,323,503 of record BSBN01000149.1, on the reverse strand, counting down.
GAGATCTGGAAATGCACTCTCCTATTCTACGGATTTGAGGGAGTGTTGAGGAAGTCTTTGTGGAGTGTTAAATAGATTGGTTAATGGTTTGAAGGTCTGGAAGCATGTATTCTTCTATGACAGTGATGACAGACTGTGGTCTTGAGGTTCCGGATGAAGGAGAGAAGGTTTTTAGTAAACAGATGAAATGTGGATGTTCTTGGTGAGTGAGGATATCTTGTGAAGGTCTTTGGATCGTGTCCAGCCTGTATTGATGGTCCGCATTGGATTTGGAGCTCACAATTGAAGATTAACCTCCAGATGATGATGTTCTTCCTGAGACTGGCCGACTAGATGAGTTACACATCTTGCGGATGTTCTTATGGATGTTTTCTGACTTAGATGATCATTCCTAAGTTGATGTCTTGTATAAATAAGGGGTTATGAAGTCATTTCAAAGTTGTCTTGGTGCAGATGAGTGTGTGGTAGCAAAGAGAAGAGCGAAAGGCAGAGCAGAAGTATTAGGCTTAAATGGAATTGATTCAAGCATGGTGAAGATGCTATTTTCAAGTTCAAGTAGGTGATACTTATATTCTTTGTAGATAGTGTGTCTCTTGTAGGCAGTGAGCCTCTTGTGAGCAGTGTGCTTGGGCAGTGAGCCCTAATTGGCATGTACCATTTGTTCTTTCTATTCTTCTAACAGAGAATACAATTTTGGGTTAATCACCCCGTGGTTTTTTCCCTTAACCGGGTTTTCCATGACAAAATCTTGGTGTCTTATGTGTTGTTGTGTTTCTGCTCTTAGCTTAATTGCTTCATGTTTCATGTTTGATATACTCTTGAATCATTAAGAGAACTTAAGTTTGAAATAGAGAAAAAGTTTTGGACAACTGATTCACCCCCCGTCTCAGTTGTGTGCCCTAAGTCTAACGAAATTATGAGTGTAACTATCTTTAATTTCTCATCCAACATCAATGTTTGTTGATTTCAAAAAAAAAAAAAAAGTGGCATCTGAAGACCCCCTTTTGGTCCCTCATCTTTGTGCACTTACCCTTGTAATTCTTCAATACCATAAAGCTTATGATTGTAAGGCTTAGGAAGGGTTCTGAGTACCTTCAATATAATTTCTTGATCATCTATATTTCCACCAAGACCTTTAATGCCATTGATAACTTTATCCACCTTTTGTAAGTAGCTTGTAACATTTTCATCTTCAAACATTCACATGGTCTCAAACATGAGCTTCAAGTTCTACATTTTAACTTGATTGACCTTATCATCTCCTTCATAGACACTTTGTAACTTTTTCCAAATCTCATTAGCAATTTTGAAATTCACAACTTTCACCAATTCAGAATTAGTATTAATACCACCTAAAAGAGAATGTTTCACCTTACCATCAATTTCATGAGATTTGATGTCATTAATAGTATTTATACCATTCTTAGGTATAGTGTAATTAGACCTAATAGCTTTCTAGATCTCATAACCAAGAGAAATTAGAAAATCTTCCATCCTTATTTTCCAGAGTGGAAAGTCAGATCCATCAAATAGGGGTACATCCTTCTTGTGTGCCATCCCATATCTACCTCAAGTTGTTAAGCTTTCTTCCAAGGAACCTTGCTTTGATATCAATTGTTGAATGCACAAAACAACTAAGAGGGGGGTGAATTATTTGTATCAAAAACTTCAAATCCTCACAAACATTCAAATCCACATTAACTTAATTATCCCTTAAAATTGTTATGATGATTAGGAATAAAAAGGAAATAACTAAAACTGAATAAGAACAACACCAAACACAAGAGAACACCATATTTTTATGTGGGAAACCCTAGAAGGGAAAAGCCACAGTGAAGATTAGGTCACAATATAAAGTAGTAACAATACTAAATTACAAAAGGCTCACTGCCAAAGGGCTCACTACCCAGGGATCACTACCTAGAAGAAACAGCTTGGCTCACTACCAGTTGGCTCACTGCCCAAGTGGACACACTTCCCACTAAGAAAAAGATAGAAGAGAAGAAGGCTTACTGCCAAGTTTGAACTGATATAATTGCATCTAACACATGAATGGAGTATAGTTCCAATGAAGCGCAATATCCACCACAAGCATCAACTTCACAACATCATTGAAAAATAGTAGACACCTTCTGCTCACTACATCCAGTAGACTAACACATGAAAGCTCTCATTGCCCTGATCAAATTCATATCACACACATCACATTCCATTCACATCACATCAACCATGAATTCTTGACAGCTATTTATACCATCGTTACCCTTGAAAACATTCTCCAAGGTTAGCAACACAATTTAATTCATAATATTCAAATTTGGTTTGGACCTAAACATTCCTACAGAGGAAGGGAACAAATGCAGGCCATGCCACATCTTAGCACCTACCTAAATCCACTCTTACACACTACTCCATGCTTCCACAATCTATGAAGCATAACCAAAATTAGTGTAAACAACCAAGTTGGTATAACTGTGTCAACACTATGAACATTTTAATCACATGCTTCCTCAAAATGAAGAGACATGTGTATCATGAACCAAGATAGAACATGATCTAGAGACATCCATGAACATCAAGTGAAGTCACTTGAAAACCAACAAATTCAACCACAACAAATTTCACCTGAAGAAGATTCACAATCTACTCATAGAAAACAATGTCTAACTCTACTACACAGGAAATCTCTTTCCTAAGTATCAAATCACAAACTCTCTAGATCAAAGATAGATAAGGGATTTATAAGCATAAATCCAAATCTACAAGGCCACAAACTATTCTATGAAGAAATGCAGAGCAAAATACTTTCTCCCAGACACACTGCATACACTTTCAAACACTGCTCTCAAACTGGTGAGCATAACTTTCACTATACAAAATTTTAGAGCATCAAATTCTAGATTTAGCATCTTAAAACACTTCTAAAAAACATATCCAAACTATACACTTAGATCTCAAACACAAAAGAAATGGAGAGCAAAACCTCAAACAGTACTCTATAAGCTAGAAGACTTTTTCAACACATTGTTTCCAATATTATTCAAATTTTCTCAAAAGCACTTCGAAACCCAAAAATAGGAAGACATTACAAACATCATAAGCACTATCTCAACATTCACAAACAACTCAAGATCACACTTTTTCCATATCCTCATCTCTGCTCAACCTCATCTCTAATCTCTGGTCAATAGAAACTTAGTATCACTCATCTCTGCTCAACACATAGTTAGTCATACTCTTGCATCATTTCTTAACTCATACAAAATGCATAGTTGACACCAATGACAACAGAAGCTTGTTGAAATCAATGCCAACATCAAAGCACATGCTTGCAAAAAATCCATCTCTGATGGCCATAAGGGACAATCCACTCACACCAAAGCAAAAATAATAGTAAAATGTGGCAGGTCCTACCACTCACAAAATTGTTGCAGAACCCAAGAGGTGATTTCTCAATCTATAATGTACTCGTTCCTCCCTATGAGGTACCGAGGTTGCTGGGTATATGAAATATGTTCATCGTTATCAATCTATGGCTTGCAGCCCATGTAGGCCTGCTACACCACCATCATCACCTTTCAAACTATGACCTCCAATACCACATACTCCCTAACTACTAATGTTAGAGAGTACCAGTGTATGCCATTACCCAAGGCCCAAATTATCGCCTAACATGAGGACATATGGGCCTTGTGACAACTATATGCTCCCAAGCCCATACATGTAACAATGTCACACCACAACCAAGACTTTCTCCACCTCTATACACCACCATATGCATCTCATGGTAATGTTGGGCCAATGGGAATTACCCCTAGGCATATAATGCGCTATGTGTCACCATCTACTCAATGTTTTCCCCCATCCAACTTGAAACCATCATGAGCATCAATCTCGAATAAGAATCCCCTGACCAACCCACATAAGTACATGGCATAATCAGTCAAACCTCCAGTAAGAGTAGATCCTGGCCTGTCACCACCAATGTTTGGGTGAATACTCAATCTAGTGCTACCAAACCTATGATAGTATAATAGACAAACCACTTACTGTGAATGGGGATATGTAGGATCCACCACACATCTTCCAGGGTGATTCTCATCTCACCCATAGGAAGTAAGAAGGTACAGGTAGATCACCCTGCAACCTCTCCACCAATGCTATCATCATTGATCAATGATCCCTCAACCAAGGCATATCTGAAACAAACATGAGACCAAGTTCTCACAAGTAGAGGCACTCCGCCATCGAAATCATGTCCCTACACTCCATCATTGGTGACCACCTCTCTCAAGACTGAATCTCAAGAAAGTTAACCTACATTGAAAAACAACACAATTTAATCTTTTTTCTTAAAAATAACACCCTAGTGCTAAACCATTAACCTATGGTGCTAAACTAGATAAATGTGCTAATCCCTTTATCCAATGCGTAATCTAGAAATAATGACGCTAAACTGCAGACCAATGGCACTAATCTAGCCGATTGTGCTAATATATTAGCCCCTTTGTGCTAATCCAGATGATAGCACTATTCCCCCATTTCCAAGGGCTAATCCACCTATATAGCCAAACAACTCGATGGCTCAGCACTAATCTAGCCATTTGCACTAATCTACAAACCCTATCCATTAATTGAGACAATGACACCAAACTAAATGTAGTGCTAATCGAGATGATTATACTAAACCATCTAGGTACCTTGGTGCTAATCCACCCAAGAACACTAATCCACCAACATTTGGCACTAAAACTAACATTTCCCCACTTAGCCCTTACACACTAATCTAGCCTAAGGCACTAATGCACCGATCTATTGTGTTGTACAGCTGTGCACTGGCACTAAACCCCTAACCTACCCTTTTCCAACCTGATAACTAACCTAAATCCCAAAAAATGACAAAGTAGGGATAGACAACATTCCTATACGCCAACCTCCTTCATCCTCTAGTACTATCGAACCTGCTCCAATCGAATTTGGTGCCATGGGAAGTTTGGTTGGGCCATTTTTCATGTTCTTCTCTCTAGTCCAGTCAGCTTAGGTGTGCAAATGTGGCATGTTGGCCCACTTTTGCCTATCTATAGTTGCCATGTCAGCCCTAATTTACTATTTCTTCTTCTAGGCCATAAATTTTACCCAGTTTTCTTCATTTCTTCTTTTATCAACCCCATTTTCCATCTTGAATCCCTTTTTAACCACCATTCCCTCCTTTTCAGGAGTTTGCATAAAAACAAAATTTCACCCTATCCCTTAAGGGCGCATCCCTCATCCATTTCTATTCCTTCTTATCTATTGAGGCAAAATTCTTTGACCTGACACTATTCCTTGTTTGGTCATGATGCCACATCAAAGAGGGGAAAAATGTAGACACGTAAAAATATCTCGACAACGTAAGCCATTTCTATGCATCCTTACACTACTAATTACCCCTTACACCAATTAATTAAATAAAATGAAAATTATTTAATTAATTTATACCAAGCCATGCCTAACCACTCATCCTAGTCATTCATCATTAATTAAATAAATATTCTAAATATTTATTTGATTAATTTCTCTATTTTCTAACAAAGATTGATTAAATAAAACATGTTTTTTTAATTAATCTCCCCTAGCCTATGACCTAAACCTAGCCTAATCAAGAATAAATACCAATTATTTCTTTAGCTACTCTAGCATACCTAGCCCCTAGACCCAAATTAATTAAATAAATCCTTATTTAATTAATTTTAACCTCTCATCAACCTCCTCACTAATTTTCTATAGCCACATTATTTATGTTAAACAATTAATTAAGTGGGTCAAACCTATATTAGTACCTCCCCTTGCACCTTTTGAATAAAAAGATTTTTGTTAATTCAAAGGAGTTACATGACCCTTCCACCTTGCCTTTCCCATTTAATGTTGGATCTCTTTTTTTATGCAAAAATCTCACACATGTGTTTGCCAAATCAACACATCTATCACATGTCATCCCATTAACCAATAAAACTAATTTTTTTATTCCACCTTCTCCCAAGGAAATTGATTTTTTATTTCCTCAAAAGTCTTAATTCTAATTAATGCAAAGCCTTCCCAAAGTGAATTTAAAATTACAAAATAGTCACAACACTTCATTTTTGTTGATGAAGATCTATCCCTCCATCTCATCTCTTCATGTCCACCCTTGGGTCTCAACTTTCAATCTCCACCCTTGATCCAAAATCCCTCCAAAATTCTTATAAATACAAGCCCATCGAAACCATTTTAAATCATAAGTTTTATGCAACATCATATGCCAAATTTTCTCCCAAATCCTTAGCCAAATCCTCCATCCATTTCATATTGTGTTGAATTTGAGAGAAATCAACATACTTGATTTATACTTGGCTAAATCTAGGAGAGCCTTGGGTGCATCTCTCCACCACCTTATCAAGGAGTGAAGGAGATTGGAGGAATTTGAAGGTACAATGCTTTTTTCTGAGTTTTCCTTCATGTTTTCCTTTCCTTACAATCTTTTTCATCTCCACTAGATATAAATCATCACCAAAATGAATATTAAGCAATTAGGTACATCCAACAAACAACCAATAGAATTTCTTGCAATCTTGAATAGAAAACTGCATAATGACTACAATGAAAAGTTTTCCACCTACTTTTGGTTGTTCCATCTCAATATAACACACAAGATTGAGATTTCTAATTGGGTTGTTGACTATCTTAGCTAACCTCTTTCACAATATTGTCAACAACATAGCAGTACAATTGATTTGCTAACACTCATTAGGAATTAGTTGCCAGAAAAGTGGTTTCTTGTTTACATCTATTGGTTTAGGTCTGGACAACTGAGATGGGGGGTGAATCAGATGTCATAAATTTTCATCTTTTCTACTTTTAATTTTCTTTTGCAACTTTTAATTAAACTAGTGATATAAACATTTCAGCATCAATTAATAACACATGAGCAAAAAACATAAATAACATACTTGACACCAGAATTTTGATGTGGAAACCCAGTTAAATGAAAAACCACTATGGGGTTTAACCCACAAAAATTAATACCCTATTAAAAGTATTGTTACAAAATTGGAATGCACATGCATTCGGGCTCACTGCCCAGAGCTCACTGCTCAAATCAAGGCTCACTGCCTAAGACAATATTACAAGAGAAAGACAGAGATTTGAACTGATTGATAACATCTACTCATGCAAGAATTTTAGTTCTGGTTGAGTAAAAAAATGATCTTACACATTTCATCCTTTCTCTGCTCTTCTTACTATTCTTCCCTCAATCACACTTTAGATTTCTGCTCTTCTCACATATGCCTTATTTACACACACACACACCTCACTAAATCATCCAATTTCATCAACTATATATATCTACAACAAGATCTATAATCATTCTATAAGTCATCTTCAACAACACTTAGAACTTTTATGAATGCTTTGCTTTGTCAGCTATATTTTTGTATAACTTGTGGTGGGGACCAAAACTTTCTCCTGAAAATATAACTCATATCGGCCACTATAAGTGATCATTACAATTTTCCCAACAAACAACTTCCATACATTTGGAATCAAGATCTTCTGCAAGGTCAGTCAGTTCTTCTTCTGTCTACTCTATTAAATTGAAACTCGGTACTCAGAGGCTAATATATTTTGAATCCTTTATCACCGGAGGGTAGAAATCTAGATTTAGACTAGCTTGATAATGCCTATGACTCCCCTAGATCTGTAACTAATCATGAATTTTCATTAGAGAGATCCAAACCAAAATATTGGACCCTGTTACTGCTCTGTTCCTAACTGCCTATACTTAGACAAATTCTGAGTCTGACTTCCGGTATGAACAATTTGTGTTATATGGATGATTGGGATGATCTTGGTTGCCATCAATTGCAACACTTATCAATCAGAGCAGTGTCTCTTGCCAACAATCTCCCCCTTTGGCATTGATGGCAACACTTAGTGAAAAATGACTAAGTGTTTAGAGCAACTCCCCCTTTGTTTGTACACCCATGCCCTTCACTTATTCCATTTCTCCCCCTTTGCAAAATACTTCATTTTTCACTACCCCTTTGACATCAACGACAAAGGGTGGGATCTGCAAGACAAAATTCTTCAAAAATACTATTTATAATGTCGCATATATACAAATAATCATTAGGTTTCACATGAACTCGAGAATATCTGTAAAATTGTTTTTCAATTGCACAAGTTCAAAGCCCCAAGTATTCTTTATTCCATCCAAAATTGAGATGTGCATGATTAACAAATATGAATACGCTTCTACCTTTGATAGATCTGATGGATCACCGGTTTAGAGTACATTCTAAGCTTCTGATAAGGCATTAAACATGGCTTCTAACTTGGGGGCAATCAATCCCCGAAGTTCACACATCCTCTTCATAGTATTGTTTTTATGTTTTAGAAGTCCCTTTAATTCATCTATCAAGCTAATAACTTGACCCTCCTGGCTTATAGGAGAGACAGTTAGAGGATCAAAATTTTGAGATAGAACTGATATTTTTTGTTCTTGTTCCTTTATCTTCTCAATATCCTCATTAACTTTAGACCATGATAGGCAAAACTCATATATATCTCCTCCATCTCTTAGAGCATTTTGAATGCTCTTTATGCTAACGCCTAGTATTAACCTATCACTCTTTATCATATTCTTAACTTGATTGAATTTCTTATTCAAGAACTCTTTCTAAGCTTTTGCCTCTGCAGATTTTTCAAAAGACTCAAAATGTGAGTTTACTGAACTTACAAGATTTTTTAGATGGTCAGAGGGGGAATTATTTTTATTCTTCTGATAGGTTGGCATTAATTTCTCAAAAATTCTGGTTGCAAGCCCTAGTAGCTCACTATCCTCCATGTGGGAATTCAACATCTTTTCTCTAGCTTTTACTTGGGTGAATGATGCTATTTTCATCAATTAAATTGGAGAGAGAGCATCTGGATTGGCTGGTCCTTGGAGTAGCTCAGGCTCATCAAGTTCAATTACTTCTTTTTCAAGGAGACTTTTTACTGCATATGCAGTGTCTCTTGCAACCATTTCAAAAACACCTTCTTGTTCATTTGATTTCTCAGTATCTGCTTTAGGTGCTTCAACATTTTCACCATCCTCTGAATTGCCTTATCTTTCTTTCCTTTTTCTTCCTCTTTCTCTATTTTACTCTTCTCTATGTTTTCTTCAAAGGGACTTGTTGATGACTGTTTTGATGCAATCATAACAATAAGTCAAAATTCACATGACATGAACTGTAACTATACTTGAAAGACAAGAAGGAATCATTTGGTGATTCAACTAATCCCAAGTCTACAATGGTTCGGTTGGTCAAGTTCAGTTGGTCAATGTGAAGCTGTAATGTTCAAGGGGCCTTACGTAGTTTAGGTTTGTTTTGTGGTTTACTGGCCTAAGAATATGCAAAAAGGTCATGAGGTATGTCAATGCTTTTCATTCCTTTGCATAAGAGTGATACTGGGCTGCAAGTTTCAGAGGGTTTTCTTGGATTTTATGCAGCTGTCTTCTTCATGTACTTATGAAAACTGTCTACTTAGACTCTGTTTTGCATGCTTCTTTCAGATTTGAGACAATTTCCTTTAGATTTCTGCGTGTTTAGCTAAATATTTCAGATGGGTTGGGAAAAGTTAGAGAGATCTAATCTACACTTCATCTAATCTACAGAAGGATCTAATTGTTTCTGTTATCCACTATGTAAATACCACAGTAGTTTGATCAAATCCACAGTAAAAACCCTAAATGTAAGTTCTGAGCATTTTCACAAACATACATTTAAAATTGCAAGCTCTCAAAGAAGATATTTCAAAACACAAAGAAGAGCAGGAGAACACTCAGAAGATAGATGCAGAACTCCAGATTCTATTGCATTAGAAACGAATAGCCATACATGATTTACAATGTAAGAATGACTCTTAGTTTCATTGATCATACTACAGAGAACTTACAAGCTTTACAGATACAGTAAGGCAGCCAGATATTCCACGCGCACCTTACTGCAGACAAACAGGCGACCTCCTTCTTCTACTCTAAACTATGCTAAGCTATCTTGCTGTATGTTCCTAAAATCTCTGTGTGTAGCCCCTGTTGTAAAGTATTACAGTGTAGAGAGGCACAATATATAACATTCTGATTGTCCTCACTACAGCAAAAAACCTAACTGAACCCCTGGTTCAAACCTCTAGTTACAGCAATAAATGCAGGTGAACCAGTTCTCAAAAATATCTCAGAGCCATGGTCAAATCTGGGCGAAATATTGCCCCTTCTGAGAAGTTCCAGCAGCTGGGCAATAACTTCTGTCTGTCTTTTGCAATAATACCTCCAGCTGCGACCTTCCTCTTCACTTGAATGGCTTTGACCTTTTGCATTTCATCTCTATCTTCTTGCTCCTGAGATCTGATCTTCTGCCTCCATGAGGTCACTGTATTGACTTTCCAGCTGCTTCCTCAACTGCAAGCCTGCAAGACAAGACCAGCAATAAGTTTCACATTTATCACAAAAAATAGCAGGAAACTAGAATAAGCGTTTAAATCCAAGTGACTGCGCAAGATCGTGGAAATCAGATCTAGAATCCGCTCAAAACGCGTCAAAAATGCGCCCAAGCTGCTCAAAATTGATGGGTCAACCATCGCTGACTGAAAAAATGTCAGAGGCGCCAAAAAAAAACACTTCAAAACTCCACCGCTTCATTTCCTGCCCATCGGCATGATACTCGCAGTCGGTGCGTAAAAAAAAAACAAGTTGGTCGATATACCTCATCATCATGATATTCCGGAAATAGCATTCCCTCCTGAAGGTTCAGATGAATGTCATCATGATGATTCGCCTCTGCATATTGGAGAAAAGAACAACATCATCATCATCATGTTGAAGAAGAATAGGAGGATGCGAATATAATCATGCTGTCGAGGAGAGGAAGATGATGGTGACGTCATCATGATATTCGGGCTTCATTGAGATGCTAAGGATGACGTCATCATGATATTCGGTTAAGATCAGGGGGATATTTGATATCGGGTCACCTAAGGAGCATGATCAGGATGATGAAGTGAATATGATCCTTTCGCGGCCAAGGTAACCCTCTCGAGAAAATCAGCATGATGAAGATCATCATCATATTTGGGGCGTATGTCAAACTGGGAAAAGGACGTCATCATCATGATAATCGGGAACCGGATCGTGCTTGGAAAATATATCCTGCTCGAAGGAAAAATGATGATGATGACCATCAGGAGGATATTTGTTTTGTCGAACACAGAAGAAGACATCATCATGATATTTGGGAACCGGATCGGGCTTGGAAAATATATCCTGCTCGAAGGAAAAATGATGATGATGACCATCAGGAGGATATTTGCTTTTTCGCTATTCAGATCGGGATGACGTCATCGTCATATTCGGAGCCTTCGCTAAACTTGAAACATGACGTCATCATGATATTTCGCCAACCGGATCATGTTTGAGAAAAATCCTGCCGAAAGGAAAATATGATGATCATGAGCATGATCAGGATAAAAATATGATGATGATGATGATCAGGATGTTCTCAAAAAGGTTGCATTTTCGGCAGGAGGACTTGGCGAAATATCGGGCGCACAAACAAGATCATGATGATGATGTTGTTAACAGGACAGGATAATAATGATGATGATGACGTCATCATCATATTCGCGCTAGGGTGATTGTAAAATATGATGATGCTGTTCATCAGGATATTTACTTCTCATCGATTTATCATGATGACGTCATCATGATAATTTGTCTTCGAAGCACAAGGATAAGTTGGTCATCATGATAATTGGACTAGGGTGATATTACAAAATATGATGATGCTGTTTAAGAAATGCAATATCGACCACCTCTTACAAAATATGATGATGACCCTCCAATAGGTTTTGAACGTGCGCATGTAAATATGCCGAAGGTGATTTTGTTAAGTCAGGGTGATCCTATACCATCAGCATGATATTTTAAGATCAGGCGATGCAAGGATATCATATGATGCTCGCGATACAAAGGCCGCTCGACAGGGGGAACTTACCTCGACTTAAAGTTAACGTCATCATGATAATTCGAACCTCAGGATATTATCGGGGGGGGGGGGGGGGGGTTTAAATATGATGATGATGACGTTTATACAGCAAAACCGAGTTTATAGCATGACCTTCCTAAAAGATATCATGATGCTGCATAATGCGAAGATCATGATGATGATGTCAACATGACTTAGAATAAAAAATGATGATCCTCCTGCGAATATCAGGTTTGACCAAGACTTTGACCGTGCATAACTTCCACATATGGTCGAATTTTCAAGTGAAGTAAAAGGCAAACTTGCATGAAATTTCAAGCTCTTCCAAAATATGAGGTCACAGAAACAAAATATGAATTTTGACAAACAGACCTCATGATGATGACCTACCCTATGCAATATCATGATGATGATGCACCTGACCTTCATTTTTACCAGACCGCCAGGAAGCAGAAAAAACACAAGCAGAAGCAAAAAGCAAGACATCAGCAGGGGTCCTCGTTTTGCTAAGGAGCAAAATGGGGCGTGTTGTGAACATCACAACAACTAGCAACCAAAACAAAACAATTAAATTCAGAGTGTTCAAGGAAACTAGGTGAAATGAACTCATAACTTCCAACTACCTTTCCTGCAAATTACTATTCAGCTTGAGACTCAAAGTGTTCAATAAAGATGCATGAATTTCCATTTTCAGTTTAGTTGTGTGCATGTGATTAATTATCCTCATCTTGAAGATTGGTTGAACAAACCAGTGACTGACATTAGCCTACGTAGGTGAGGATATTCCCTCATAGCCGACCGGATAGAGCCTTGCTGCCAGCGAGCATCTATAGCCCCGGCAAGGTTATCGTTACAATTCTCCTAAGTAGAGCCCCACTGCCAGCGAGCGTCCATAGCCCCGATAGAGTTACTTAGATGGCTTAATCTGGATTTTCAGTATAATCCGCTTTATTCATTTATTCATTTATTTTTTGTTTTCTAATTTGGAAAGATTTCACAAGATATAGTAATTGTAACTTCATGATGATGCAAGGAGTGGACACTTGCTGAAATTAAGCTGAGAATTGTAATGGTAGCAAGGGTGACCTCTGATTTTTCACCTAATATCTACACTGGTAGGTTCAACAAACCCAAGGATTTTAGGTGTGTCATCGTGAGAAACCTGCTTCGAATTCTCAATCACATTTATTGAATACAAAACTTCAGAAGATGAACAACTCTCTACATTCATGACAGTGACAGGTTATGTGTAAATTGCAAATGGTTAACCTGAATATCCTAAATTATATACTGTTTTGAATGGTTGCTAGTTCTGCTCCTTAATACTCTACAGTAAAATAAAGATCCCTGCTGAGGAGACAACAAACAGACCAAGCAAACAGGCTGTACAAACAGCACAACAACAAAAGACAAAACTGTACAAACAGAAAGAAACAAAAAGAAGACAAGCTATACAAACAACCAACCCAAAAGGAAAACAGCAAAAGAAGGACTGTACATTATCTACAGCATTTTACATTAAGAAAGAAAGGACTGCCTCATCCTGACCTTCAAGCCTGGAAGTAGTGTTTCAAATGCTGGCCATTAACTGGTAATGGCACATCTTCCCCAGTCAAGGTCTTAAGTCTAAAGGTGTTATCTCCTATTATTTCTGAGACTTGTAATGGACCCAGCCATAATTTATCGAATTTTCCATGGCTTCCTTTCTTTTCATGTGCTTTGTCCCAGCACAACACTAAGTCTGATATCCTAAATGTTTTGACTCTTGCCCTTTTGTCAAACCACCTCTTAACAATTGCTTGGTGTTTGGCAAACTTCTCGAGGGCTTGACCTCTTTTCTCCTCTAGTTGCAACATTTGCACTATTCTGGCTTCCCTATGGTTATCAAAGCCCAGATATTCATTGGCAAACTTCCAGGTTGGTATTCTCAGATTGACCGGAAGTATGGGATCAGTCCCATAAACTAGGTGGTAAGGTGTGCTACCTAGAGCTGTTTTGAACTTGGTCCTGTCTACCCATAATGCATATCTTAATAGGGTATTCCACTCTCTAGGACTTTTGGCAATTAACCTCTTGATGATGTCTAATAAGATTTTGTTTGTTGATTCAGCCAGTCCATTACCTTGAGGGTAATAATTTGAAGAAAACCTTAGAATGATCCCATATTCAAATGCCCATTTAGAAAATTTTAAAGAAGAAAAAGCAGGGCCGTTATCACATACCAATGAATAGGGCGTTCCAAACCTGGTGATGATGTTTTCTTCAAGGAACTTGATAACTACCTCAGTTGTGGAAAACTTGCAGCAGGTGGCCTCAGTCCACCTTGTACAATAGTCCGTCACCGTCAGTATAAACTTGTGTCCTGCAGAAGATGGGGGATTGATGACTCCGATAAAATCCAAGCCCCATTGTGCAAATGGTCTGGACTCGATCACAGGCTACAGTGGATTGGCCAGATTTCTTCCTCTGTCTGCTGCAGTCTGACAGGTGTGGTAGCTTCTGATATGACCCTTAGTATCTTTGAATATAGTGGGCCAGTAATAGCCCGCTCTCAGTATTTTGTGTGCTGTAGCTAAATGGGAACCATGGCCGGTTCCGTATTTGTCATGTAGTTCTGTCAACACTTTATCAGCTTCAGCTCTGTTTATGCATCTCAAATAAATTCTATCATGGTTCTTCCTGAATAGAAGACCTCCTTGCACCATATAATGCTGTGCCTTAATCTTCAAGGCTCTCCTCTGAGAAGCCTTCATCTTGCCTGGGTACCTTCCAGCTATCAGGAAGGTGCTTAAATCATCGTACCAGCCTGATGCGTCTTGGGAATTCAATACATACTGCTGTTTTATCAGATTTGGATCCGTGTTTGCTATTGTCTGCACCAGCGCCTGCCCTCTGACCAGCTTTGCGGGAATGATCTCCATGTCGAATTCTTGCAGCGTGGTGATCCATTTGGCTCTTTTTTCTCCAGGCTCGTTCTGCATCAGCAGCATCTTTACTGCTGCGTCTGGTACTATGGCTTTAATCTGGCTGCGCAGGATGTAGTGTCTGAATTTTTTCACAGCCTTCACCAATGCAAATGCCTGTCTTTCGATATCCAGATATCTCAGCTGTGCATCCTTCAGAGGCGCACTCATAAATGCTATGGGCCTCTCGTCATCATTTTCACTTTTCTGTGTCAGGGCAGCAGCGACAGAATGAGAAGATGCAAAGGAGTAGATGTAAAACGGGCATGTGTAGTCTGGACTTGCCAATACAGGGGCATTAGAAATTGCTTCCTTGATATCTTCAAATGCGGCTTTGGCTACGGGCGTCCATTCCATCTGTGCATCTTTCTTTAACATGGCATTCAACGGCTGCACAATCTCTGCAAAACCTGTTATAAACTTCCGAACAAAGTTAATTTTACCAAAAAATGATTTCAATTCTTTCCTACTGTTTGGTATTTGCAAATTTTTTATGGATTCTATCCTATCCGGATCAATTGAAATTCCATTTTCAGAAATGACATGGCCTAATAATTTACCTTCAGTTACGCCAAATATACATTTCTTAGGATTAAGGGAAATCCCATACCTTTCACATCGCTGCAGTACTTTTCTGAGGTCCTCAGCGTGGGTGGATGCATCCTTGGAATACACAGTTAAATCATCCATATACACAACAATGCATTTACCTGATAATCCACGAAAAGCAACGTCCATGGCCCTCTGAAAAGTGGCACCTGCATTAATCAGACCAAAAGGCATTCTTCTATACGCATAATTTCCCCATTTGCAAGTGAAGGTGGTTTTTAGTCTATCCTCTCTGTCAATTAAAACCTGGTTATAACCTGAAAAACCATCTAAAAAGGACATCATCCTTGCGCCATTTACTGCTTGCAGTACTTCATCTATTGGGGGCAAAGGATAATTATCCTTTTCAGATGCCTTGTTTAAGTTTCTAAAGTCTACGCACAACCTGATGTCTCCGTTTTTCTTCCTTACTGGCACTAAGTTAGCTACCCAGACAGAATGTCGGACTGGAAAAATTATTCCCGCGGACAGTAGTTTTTTCACTTACTCAAAGATTAAAGGCTCTAGAATGGCGTTTACAGGCCTCTGTTTCTGCCTAAATGGTTTGACTTCTTTTCTTAAAGGTATGACGTGAGTTATGATGGACTCATCAAATGTTTTCAAGTCTTCATAAGCCCATGCTATGACATGTTTATATTTTTGCAGAACATCCAGAACCTCTTTTCTGATTTTCTCAGAGCAAGCTTTCCCAATTAGTACATTTTGTGGATTTAGCTCAGTCCCTAAGTTATGTAAATCACACTTACCCCCTTCTGTTTTGGGTAAGTCTTTCTGTCTTATTATTCCGTCGAAGTCAAAGATGTGTTCTAATTCAATTACTCCTTTTGGCAAGAAGTTGCTCTTTAAGTTGATCATATCTTCTTCGTCCCATGTTACTTCAGGCCTTTCTTGTTCATCAATAACTTGGGCCTCAAATGCCTCATTACAAGTCAGAAAATCAATAATTTGCTGATCCTCTCCAAATACCTGAAAGTGTGTAACGTTGTCTGGTATACTGGGCACGTTAACTAGCTCAACAGCAAATCGTCTTAATCCTGACAGTGTCAATGGTTCTAATGTACTAGCAGCAACTGCTAATGCATCTGGCCTGTGGTTCAGCTCTCTAGGAATATGCTCTATGTTAAAAGCATCAAATGAATCCATTAAACCCCAAACTCTATGTCTGTAACTGATCATCTTCTTATAATTGCAGGCATATAGTTTCCTCACTTGTCTGACTACTAATTCAGAGTCTGAAAACACTCTGATGGCTTTTACCCCTTTTCTGATGGCCATGACAAGTCCTAAAATTAGGGCCTCATATTCAGCAATATTGTTAGTGCAGGAAAATTGTAATCTATATGCTGCCAAATGAGATTTACCTTGAGGATTAATGAGTTCAACACCTGCACCTGCACCCTGTTTTGATTTGGACCCATCACATTTTAACGTCCACATGCCATCCTTCCTTTTCTGATCTTTTACCTTGGCATACTTTGTCTCTTTTATTGCCTGTGGGGTGTTGTCTTGTTGATTCATGGGTTTTTCCGCTTGGTTATCTTGCATATGTGTGCTTGTAGTTTGCAACTCAGAAAGATAACTACCCTCATCTTCTATTTCTTTTCCTAAATCTGGGATCAAGGCACTTATATTATCCTGAACATATCTCTGTGTTAGATCAGGATGCTCATTTTTCTCTTGTGACTCTACCTTCCCTATGCACTTCTTGTATTCATATTCAATGATGTCTTTGCATATTTCACAATTCTCCTCAGAATGCTGCCTATCATGGACTCTACACCTATTTTTATATAACTTACATTGGACTGGGAGATTGTGTGTAACGCACTTTTCCAGCTCTTGTCTAATGGCATGACCAAATTTGCCTATTGCATTGTTTTCCTCATCTGAAGAATTTCCGTCAGACTCAATGAATAGTGCTGTTCTATTGCTGACATACTTCTTCCTAATGTTTAACATCATGATCTCTTCAATCTGCATCCCATTGTTGGTAACTCTATAGACACCTGGTTCAACAGCAGCATATAATATTTCATTGGTTCGATTATACTCTGTTATCATATGTTTCATTCTGGGCTCTGCCCCTATTCTGATCTGGTTTGGGATGCCTCTCCATGGTAACCACATGTGTGAAAAGTCAGTAGCCATATACCCGTTTAATGTCTTGGACCAATCCCTACTCAGCAACATTCCATAATTTACGGGTATATCCACTACTTGGATGTCAATGATTTGGCTCACCCTAGGGTCTGAAGCTAACTGCACCTGTATGTTCATGAGTTCTCCTATCACACTAACCTCGGTCTTATCTAATTGTGTGACAACCTTGGCAGATTTGGTGGGAGTCAGCCCGAGAGTTTTACATATTCCTAAGGGCATTACGTTGGCTGAAGCACCAGAATCTACCATGCAATTGTGTATATTCTTCCCACACAACCTAACAGTTAACAAGAAAGGTTGAGTATCCCTCTTATCCGCATGTATTACTACATTTGTGTTGGAAGGCTGCTCAACTTTCTTACCTTTCTCCTTAGGTGGTGAATCACTACTAGGAACAGTTATATCAGCAGACACCATGTTTGTTATGGATGTATCCAGGGATTTTAAAAAAGCATTTCTGATCCCTGGGGTCTTCAATAATTCATTTAGAGGTATGCTGACCTTCATTTTCTTTATTTCCTCTGACAAGTAATTCATTAGTCTTGTTGTCTCTACTGCTTCTGTCTTACTTGTTTGATCCTTTTGCACTGCTGTTCCGTTATTTGTGTGCTGACTAGCTTTAAGTATGGCAGGATTGTTGCTAGCATTCTGATCTGGGGGTGTATTGATGTTATTCGGAGGAGTGGAAGTGGTGAAAGGTCCTCCCGGCCTAGGGTTGTTCCTCAAATGGTAGGTGTGGCTTTTATTTGTCTGTTGAAAGGCCTGCACCTCCTCTATTTCATTTAATATCTCGTTTTCAGATTCAAAAGGAAACTGAAAAGTATTTAACACAAAAGCTGATTCGGGATAAAGACTTTCACAATAGTATGGTTCATCCTCTAGCAATTCATCCTCCCTCTCTTCTGTAGTTGCAAAGGTAAATGTTTCTAAGACTAATGCTGTGTCATATTCTGAGGGTACTACCTCATTACCCTTAGGAATGAGAAATTCTGAGGTAGGAGGCTGTACATCTACGTTGAAGATACTAGCTGCCAAGTGGAACTGTGGACAGTCATGCTCAGCATGGGCATTAGTATTGTGAAATCTGCACCAATTTTTGGGTGCTGTATTGGCCATTTGTATGTTAGTTATTTGTTTTGCACCATGATTATCCGTATTCTCGAAAGGAGAAGCCAGAGTACCGTTGTTGGGCCCAGTGTTCCATGTCTTGGGTGGCCTAGGTTGATTCTGGTTCTTGTTATTATTGCCCCAGGTCCTATTATCTATCACTGGCCCCCTATTTTGCATTGGTTGCCCCTGACTGGGGCCTTGATGCTGATTGTGGTTTTGGTTTTGATTGTACTGCTGGTTCTGGTTGAGACTATAATTCTGATTTTGGCCTTGGTTGTGACCTTGAGGTGGATTGTAGTTTTGGTTGCTTCTGCCATAGAGATTCTCATTTCTTAGCTGTGTCACTTCGGTTGTTAATCTCTTCAAATGTGCAGTAATCTCTTTGATGTCTTCCCTATCATCTTGTGCTTTTGCCACAGTTACATCCCTAGGAAGTTGGAAGAATGACCATTATTTTGACTGTTATTAGAAGTACTAGCCGTGTAAGGAGTTATAGCCTGGATTGGAGTAGGATTATACACAGGTGTGTAAGAAGGAACCGGATTGATTAGTGGAGCATGCTGCACAGGGACTCCATTCCATGGGTGTGCCTGATTCTGCACCCCAAAATTTCCTCCAAATGGACTATAAGCTGTATGTCTCATTTCTTGGTTCACTGAGGCTGCCTCTTTATAGGCTTTGGATACTGAATCTATGTCAGGCTTCCTTTTGACAAACATGGCAGTTAAAGGATCCAAAGCAGCATAGTACATAGCCAACAAGGGAGCATCAGCTATGGTATAAGGGGCTGCTAGCCTAGAATAGGCCTTTTGGAATCTGTCATTGAAATTATCAATTAACTCTCCCTCACCTCGTTTTATAGCAGCCAACTTATGATACAAAGCACAAGGGTCAATGGGTCCTCTAAATCTTGACAGAAATGCTTCCTCCATAAGTGCCCAGGAAGAAATGTAACTATTGGGTAAGTTTACATACCAGCTAGAGGCCTGCTCATTAAAGGTGTAAGGAAACAACCTACACACAACATCCTCGTGCTCTAACATAGCCCTAAAACATGCTTCCTTAAATATTCTAATATGATCTTCTGGGTCTTGATGCAACTGGTATTTGGGACATATCTTTTTCGGATTTTTTGGCATGTCATGATAATCATTGAAGAATATGGGAGAATTGACATCGAAATAAGCCATTGCAGGTGTTAGAGCTTGACTTGAACTTGCAGAAATACCTGGATTGATTGGTGGATTAGGATTTAGAGGAGGATTGAGACCTCCAGAAGTGCCTGAACCAAGATTTAAAGATCTGAACAGTGATCTATCAGGACTTACAATACTACGGATGTTAAAAGGTGACCCAGGAGGTGTTCCAGATGAACTTCCTGCTTGCGATATTTTTGGATTCCAGATTAAAGGGCTTTTACTTCGCCTTGTATCAGGTAGTTGCACAAAGATATCTCCTGAACTGGACCTAGACCTAGTCACTCTGTTACTGTCGTTAGCCAGTTTGAAATGAAACCTAACTCAGGCAGGCCCTCCTTCTAGCGCCAGAAAACTGTTGATGACTGTTTTGATGCAATCATAACAATAAGTCAAAATTCACATGACATGAACTGTAACTATACTTGAAAGACAAGAAGGAATCATTTGGTGATTCAACTAATCCCAAGTCTACAATGGTTCGGTTGGTCAAGTTCAGTTGGTCAATGTGAAGCTGTAATTGTCAAGGGGCCTTACGTAGTTTAGGTTTGTTTTGTGGTTTACTGGCCTAAGAATATGCAAAAAGGTCATGAGGTATGTCAATGCTTTTCATTCCTTTGCATAAGAGTGATACTGGGCTGCAAGTTTCAGAGGGTTTTCTTGGATTTTATGCAGCTGTCTTCTTCATGTACTTATGAAAACTGTCTACTTAGACTCTGTTTTGCATGCTTCTTTCAGATTTGAGACAATTTCCTTTAGATTTCTGCGTGTTTAGCTAAATATTTCAGATGGGTTGGGAAAAGTTAGAGAGATCTAATCTACACTTCATCTAATCTACAGAAGGATCTAATTGTTTCTGTTATCCACTATGTAAATACCACAGTAGTTTGATCAAATCCACAGTAAAAACCCTAAATGTAAGTTCTGAGCATTTTCACAAACATACATTTAAAATTGCAAGCTCTCAAAGAAGATATTTCAAAACACAAAGAAGAGCAGGAGAACACTCAGAAGATAGATGCAGAACTCCAGATTCTATTGCATTAGAAACGAATAGCCATACATGATTTACAATGTAAGAATGACTCTTAGTTTCATTGATCATACTACAGAGAACTTACAAGCTTTACAGATACAGTAAGGCAGCCAGATATTCCACGCGCACCTTACTGCAGACAAACAGGCGACCTCCTTCTTCTACTCTAAACTATGCTAAGCTATCTTGCTGTATGTTCCTAAAATCTCTGTGTGTAGCCCCTGTTGTAAAGTATTACAGTGTAGAGAGGCACAATATATAACATTCTGATTGTCCTCACTACAGCAAAAAACCTAACTGAACCCCTGGTTCAAACCTCTAGTTACAGCAATAAATGCAGGTGAACCAGTTCTCAAAAATATCTCAGAGCCATGGTCAAATCTGGGCGAAATATTGCCCCTTCTGAGAAGTTCCAGCAGCTGGGCAATAACTTCTGTCTGTCTTTTGCAATAATACCTCCAGCTGCGACCTTCCTCTTCACTTGAATGGCTTTGACCTTTTGCATTTCATCTCTATCTTCTTGCTCCTGAGATCTAATCTTCTGCCTCCATGAGGTCACTGTATTGACTTTCCAGCTGCTTCCTCAACTGCAAGCCTGCAAGACAAGACCAGCAATAAGTTTCACATTTATCACAAAAAACAGCAAGAAACTAGAATAAGCGTTTAAATCCAAGTGACTGCGCAAGATCGTGGAAATCAGATCTAGAATCCGCTCAAAACGCGTCAAAAATGCGCCCAAGCTGCTCAAAATTGATGGGTCAACCATCGCTGACTGAAAAAATGTCAGAGGCGCCAAAAAAAAACACTTCAAAACTCCACCGCTTCATTTCCCGCCCATCGGCATGATACTCGCAGTCGGTGCGTCAAAAAAAAACAAGTTGGTCGATATACCTCATCATCATGATATTCCGGAAATAGCATTCCCTCCTGAAGGTTCAGATGAATGTCATCATGATGATTCGCCTCTGCATATTGGAGAAAAGAACAACATCATCATCATCATGTTGAAGAAGAATAGGAGGATGCGAATATAATCATGCTGTCGAGGAGAGGAAGATGATGGTGACGTCATCATGATATTCGGGCTTCATTGAGATGCTAAGGATGACGTCATCATGATATTCGGTTAAGATCAGGGGGATATTTGATATCGGGTCACCTAAGGAGCATGATCAGGATGATGAAGTGAATATGATCCTTTCGCGGCCAAGGTAACCCTCTCGAGAAAATCAGCATGATGAAGATCATCATCATATTTGGGGCGTATGTCGAACTGGGAAAAGGATGTCATCATCATGATAATCGGGAACCGGATCGTGCTTGGAAAATATATCCTGCTCGAAGGAAAAATGATGATGATGACCATCAGGAGGATATTTGTTTTGTCGAACACAGAAGAAGACATCATCATGATATTTGGGAACCGGATCGGGCTTGGAAAATATATCCTGCTCGAAGGAAAAATGATGATGATGACCATCAGGAGGATATTTGCTTTTTCGCTATTCAGATCGGGATGACGTCATCATCATATTCGGAGCCTTCGCTAAACTTGAAACATGACGTCATCATGATATTTCACCAACTGGATCATGTTTGAGAAAAATCCTGCCGAAAGGAAAATATGATGATCATGAGCATGATCAGGATAAAAATATGATGATGATGATGATCAGGATGTTCTCAAAAAGGTTGCATTTTTGGCAGGAGGACTTGGCGAAATATCGGGCGCACAAACAAGATCATGATGATGATGTTGTTAACAGGACAGGATAATAATGATGATGATGACGTCATCATCATATTCGCGCTAGGGTGATTGTAAAATATGATGATGCTGTTCATCAGGATATTTACTTCTCATCGATTTATCATGATGACGTCATCATGATAATTTGTCTTCGAAGCACAAGGATAAGTTGGTCATCATGATAATTGGACTAGGGTGATATTACAAAATATGATGATGCTGTTTAAGAAATGCAATATCGACCACCTCTTAATAGATAGGCTGATCATCATGATGTTTCGGCAAACGGATATCAGGAGGATATAAAGATGATGATCCTCCTGCGAAATTATCATGATGATGTCTTCATTACTTAGCGAATTTCAGAGAATGTTCTGTGAAAGATCAGGATGATGATCAAGAAGCCGTCATCATCATATTTCGAAGTTCAGCAAATATCATGATGACGACCTTGCGAAAGGGAGACCAGGAGGATATGAAGTCGTCGTCATCATCATATTTCAAATGCCAGCAAATATCATGATGATGACCCTCCAATAGGTTTTGAACGTGCGCATGTAAATATGCCGAAGGTGATTTTGTTAAGTCAGGGTGATCCTATACCATCAGCATGATATTTTAAGATCAGGCGATGCAAGGATATCATGATGATGCTCGCGATACAAAGGCCGCTCGACAGGGGGAACTTACCTCGACTTAAAGTTAACGTCATCATGATAATTCGAACCTCAGGATATTATCGGGGGGGGGGGTTTAAATATGATGATGATGACGTTTATACAGCAAAACCGAGTTTATAGCATGACCTTCCTAAAAGATATCATGATGCTGCATAATGCGAAGATCATGATGATGATGTCAACATGACTTAGAATAAAAAATGATGATCCTCCTGCGAATATCAGGTTTGACCAAGACTTTGACCGTGCATAACTTCCACATATGGTCGAATTTTCAAGTGAAGTAAAAGGCAAACCTGCATGAAATTTCAAGCTCTTCCAAAATATGAGGTCACAGAAACAAAATATGAATTTTGACAAACAGACCTCATGATGATGACCTACCCTATGCAATATCATGATGATGATGCACCTGACCTTCATTTTTACCAGACCGCCAGGAAGCAGAAAAAACACAAGTAGAAGCAAAAAGCAAGACATCAGCAGGGGTCCTCGTTTTGCTAAGGAGCAAAATGGGGCGTGTTGTGAACATCACAACAGGACTCTTACTTTTTTGCTCACTACTTGTTGTCTGATCTAGAGGGCTCTGTGTGGTAGCAATATCCTCTTCTTTTCTAGAGTGATCAGGTGGAGGAGTTAACTCTACATCAATTATTCTGTCTACCATTTCTATGTCCTCTTGATTGACTTGTTTCTCTTACTGAACTTCTCCAATATTTCGATTTGATAAATTAAGTCCATCATTGGTCTCCTCATAGATTGATTCTAGAGGATCTAGAATGGTAAATTGATCATTAACTCCTTTGTTAGTTTCTTCTTGAGGAGCTTCTTGTTCCAGAATAAGAGGATTGTCTTCTTCAACTTGTTTTTCTGAAACAATATAGTATTTATCTTTGTCTAACACTTTTCTCAGAATCTCCTCTGTTTCCTTTACAATTTCCTCAGTCTCAACATGCATTAGTTTGTTCATCCAGACTTTTCTTTTGAATTTATCTTTAACTTTGCTAAGGATTTTGTCTGATTCTTTTCTCGTCAAAACATGGCATAAAGTGGAGAATACATACTCTCTGA
Source organism: Cunninghamia lanceolata (assembly GCA_027924645.1). Taxonomy (NCBI): domain Eukaryota; kingdom Viridiplantae; phylum Streptophyta; class Pinopsida; order Cupressales; family Cupressaceae; genus Cunninghamia; species Cunninghamia lanceolata. The sequence goes on along the minus strand of BSBN01000149.1, from coordinate 3,298,887 downwards.
GTTCTATCTCTTTATCCTTAGTAGCTTTTTTCCTTATTTCCATTACTTTCCTTAAACTTTTTGGAAGTTCTTATAGAATTTCCAATAGGGATCTATTGAATTTATTTAGATATATGATAATGACATCTTCCAAAGTTTTCTTATTTTCTTGATAAATATTATCATAGTAAACTTTGATAGGCTTTAAGTTTCCATGAACAATGATTGTTTTTACAATTTCATCAATAGACATAGCGACCTTACCAATTGCTTGCTTTTTACTGGCTTTGTTGCTTTTGGAAGGTTGGTCTTTAGAAGTCTTTGATGTTCTAACTTTCTTGAATCTTATTTCTTTCACTTCTTCATTTGTTTCTGTTTCCTCATCATCTTTTGTGCTTTTGTGGATTCTTGTGGCCTTGGTTTTCTTCCTTATTCCTTCTTCACTAGATGATTTTGCTTTGGTTTTACGAGGAACAGGGGTAGCAGCAGAGCTCCTAGTTGTTCTTGTTTTGGTAGAGGTCTCTACCAGAGCATTCCCTTGATTCTTTTCTTGCTTTTCTTTCTCAAATTTCTCTAACTTTTCCCTATTTTCCTTCACTACTTCTTTTGTTATACCTATGCTCTCCGCATACATCTCCACTTGCTCGTGTACTTTTCTTTTTGTTTCTGGCTATCTGAGTTTCACATGCAACTTTAAGCTTAGTTCTTTGTAAGTTCCAAACCTTTCAACAGAGGTGTCTTTAGGTTTGCTCAGAAGATGATGTGCATACATGTCTAGAATTTCTACATCCACCTCATAACCCATTGGCATTATCCATACTATTCTTGGTTCTACAGCTTCCATCAAACATTGATCTGTGTCGACCATAAAACATATCTCATTTTCATACTTTTCTACAACTGAATTAGGGATTCTTTCCCTTGCATGCATTAGACTCTAAATTTTTTTAAAATATCCCTAGATTGTAGTCTTTTGTGCACCTGAATCTCCAAGGATATACAAGTGGTCTTTTATCTGGATTGCCACTAGTCTATCATTTGTCCAGTGCACACTTTACACTCTAGGCACTTCATTCATGAAATAGAAGAATAGGCATATGATCAAGGAACCATATTTCAAAGAATTTTTCTTGTCTCTTTTGATTTTTCTCAAATTCTCTATCAGCTAATTTTGTAGTAATTCACATAGATCATAGTCTGCATTCTTCTTTAACATCTCATAAGCTACATATATTGCAGTTCTAGAAACTAAATTCTCCCTGCTAGAGTGATAGATCTTATAGCCAATGATCATAGAGGTAAGCCTTACATCTAGTTCTATGAGATCATTTATTTCCATTGCTCTTTTGTCATACTTTGCTCCAGTTGCATCAATAACGGTTTCATTCCTTACAGCTTTTAAAGTGGGTAAATCACCAATTGCATTCAGTTTGATCATAATTCTAATAACATCTTTAGTGATCTTAAATGGTTTTAATTGCCAAATAAACTCAGCATGCATCCGACTTAACACATACCAAACCCATTCTTTTTCATCAAAAAATGGAAAATTAATCATTTGTAGAAAGCATTTTCTTTCAAGGGCTTCAAGTTTAGTTTCCAATTGATAATTGTCATCTTTTTGAGAATTCAAGAGGTTTCATAGAAAATAGAGATACCTTGCTCTGAGGATTAGGGTTTTTCTTGAAGATCCCTTTCGCTCTTTGATTCTTGAGAATTTTTTGCTTTGAACTCATTCGCTTCTCTTCTTCTTAGTTTGATCTGATGCAGATTGATCAAAATGAGAAAAGAATAACCTTTTTTATGTTCTGCAACACCTTATTTGTCTTTGTAATAAATGTTCTGCCCTAATGCATCTGGTTGCTCTGTTTGTGGAACAGTTTTTCATAAGTTCCAGATGAACTTTAAACACTAGATTTTGGTGCAGACCCATTGCTATTGTTCACAGTTGTCTTCTTGACCCATGTTTGAGAATAAAAATTTGCCTTTCAAGGTCTCTTTCATTTTCTTGGCTTTCTTGTAAATTGAATTCTAGATGTCTAGTTAGTCTATCCAATTTGTAACGTTCTTCAGTTCTTTCTTTTAGTCTTTGGTTTAGATATTCTTCAATTCTCTTCCTATCTTCACTTTCTTTGGTTTGCCTCATTACCTCGAATTCCATTTCATTTTTTAGAACAACAACTTCTTTTGATAGATTTTCACATTCTTTTGTCTTTTCTTCCAAAGCTTCATTCAGGCCATTTTCTTCTGGTAAGCTAGATAGCTGTAGAAGTAGCTCCTTATTCCTTTGCATAGATTTCTTTAATTTGTCCTTTAACATTTCAATGGTATCATCAGCATCTTTAAGTTCACTTCTTAGATTACTAATTTCTACTTTAGACTAAACAAGCTCTTCTAGGGCCAACAGAAGTTGATCTTTAGTGAACCCATTAAAACCTTCTTCCAAGTTCTTTTCCTTAAGCTGTTAGGCTTCTCCAAGGAACCTTGCTCTGATACCAATTGTTGGTTTAGGTCCGAACAACTGAGAGGGGGGTGAATCAGTTGTCATCTATTTTCATCTTTTCTACCTTTAATTTTCTTTTACAACTTTTAATCAAATTAGTGATATAAACATTTCAGCATCAATCAATAACACATGAGTAGAAAACATAAATAACACACTTGACACTAGAAGTTTGATGTGGAAACTTGGTTAAGGGAAAAACCACGGTTCACAAAAAATAATACCCTGTTAAAAGTATTGTTACAAAATGGGAATTCACATGCATTCAAGCTCACTGTCCAGAGCTCACCGCTTAAATGAAGGTTCACTGCCTAAGACAGTATTACAAGAGAAAGATAGAGATTTAAACTGATTGATAGAATCTACTCATGCAAGAATTTCAGTTCTGGTTGAGTACAAAAACTGATCTTACACATTTCATCCCTCCTTTGCTCTTCTTACTGTTTTGCCCTCATTCAAAGTTTAGATTTTTTCTCTTCTCACATACCCCTTATTCGCATACACACCTCACTGAATCATCCAATTTCATCAACTATTTATAGCCGTAACAAGATCTATAATCATTCTATCAGTTGGCTTCAACAACACTTAGAACTTTTATGAATGCTCTGCTCTATCGGCTAGATTTTTGCATAACTTGCAGTGTGGACCGAAACTTTCTCCTAAAAATCTCACTCATGTTAGCCACTATCAATGTTCATCACAATTTGCTTGGAAAACAACTTCCATACATCTAGAATTAGGATCTTCTGCAAGGTCAGCCTATTTTTCTTCTGTTTGCTCTGTTAAACTAGAACTCGGTACTCAGAGGCTAATATCTTTTGAATCCTTTATCATCAGAGGGTAAAAAAATGGATTTAGACTATCTTGATAATGCCTATGACTCCCCTAGATCTGCAACTAATCATGACTTTTCATCAGAGAGATCCAAACCAAAATGGTGGACCCTGTTACTACTCTGTTCCTAACTGCCTAGACTTAGACAAATTCTAAGTCTGACTTCTGGTATGAACAATTTGTGTTATGTGGATGATTAGGATGATCTTGGTTGCCATCAATGACCACACTTATCAAAGTAGTGTCTCTTGCCAACATCATCTACAAGACAAACTTATGTGTCATTTGAGACATTTTTTAAATTCATCATGCCAACATGCAAAGATGGTCTAGAAGATACAATTCACTTTGACACAAAGAAAACTATGGGAAAGTTATGTCCATTGGTTAAAGATATGGAAGAACATCAACAAGAAAATCAATTCATGAATCCAGTAAAAATGCCTACCAAACCTTGAGATTCAATTGTAAAGGTTTTCATTTTGGGACATACTACCAAAAAGATAGTTACAAATATAAATTATAATTATGTCTATGTAGTGGTTGGGAGGTTCTCCAAGATGGAAATTATAAAACCCTTTAATAAAAACATCTTTAGAGTCCATTGCTAAGATCATCTCTAGTAACATGTAGGTTCACTTCAAGTTTCCAAAAGACCATTGTGTCAATAAGATACAATAGATTTCTTGCGTATCTTCTATTTCACTCTCTGGTCCATGATGAATACCAAACTATCCAAGACAACTTCCTCCTATTAAACAAATGACCAAAGGTAGTTAGCCACATGATTGTATACCTCCTTGGGATGCACCACTTAAACAATTCACATATATATCAAATTGGCAAAATTGTGTGGCTACATTCCAAAAGGAGATACTAAAGGGGCATCCAATACATCCAAACTACTCAAATATGTTCCTTACACCACTAAGCAAGTTAAAGACAATGCTTTCAATCGCAACCTTCCACCATAAATAAGATTGCACCCATCTTCATCGTGGAGCTTCTTCTATCATATTTCCCACCATTATTTTGACACACTAAATGTGTCAAAATAATTATAATTTTTAGAGTTAAACCTTGCCTAGAGAAGTCAAATGGTACAAAATAGACTACGAGCCCTCAAAACCAAATAATACAATGCTATCAGGTTGTTAAAGAGGATCAATTCATCCACAAGGCATAATGGTTAGAGAAGAATTAGATAGAGGAAACTACTAGATTTGGTCTTTGAAATTGATGCAAAGGAAGTCATCCCTTTTAAAAGAGAGGCAACTTATTTGAGTGGCAATTTTAGAAAACATTCAGGCAAAAATAACAAAAGATTAGGTCAACTTGCAAAGGGTGTAACTACTTCAACAATTATTGAAATTTGAAAATTTCTAATGCATTTGAAATCTTATACCATGTAGATCATGATGTAAGGTTGTCAAACTCAACTTGACAAATTTTGACCCCCAAAAAACTACCCCAAATGGACCAAAATTCAACTATAACTACCAAAATTATTTTTACTTATTTAATAACCCATGTTTTTTAAATCCTTGCATAATGAATGACTTATTCAATTGTCAAGGTTGAGCACTTCATTTATATATGCACTTGTTTGTAGCTATCAAGGTGCTTCATCCAAAAATAGAGTAAAGCTATTTCATGGAAAAAAATCTAACTACAAAGATGTCACATTCATGTAAATAAGACCCTTTTTAAATAAATCTTCCATTTACATTGCATCATATATCATTTGTATTTATTGGATTCAAGCATCTTGGTTTTTCTTCATTGTGTTCGCAATGTATTAAGTTATTTGTAGTTTAGTGTGTTGTCCACCATTTTGCTAGTTAAATCCAAATTGAACATTCATAAGGTTCCATGCATAAATCTCTACTAACATGCTTTTCTTTTTATTTTAAACCCTATAGACCCTAGCTATGCCTCAAGAAGTCCCTCACTCAAATCTTAGAAAAATGAGATATCAATCCATTAAAAAGATTCAAATCACAAAAAACATTGGAGATAATGCTAGTTATCTATGTTTTCCCAATAATTTGAGGAATAATTGACGTAAAAGCATCATAGGGTTTGAGAATTATTGCATCACCCAAAAAGAGTTTCTTTTTATTTTGTTGTGTTTTGGTTGGAAGTGTACATTTTAAGTTTTGGTGTGTGGCTCTAGTTGTGCGAGTTTGGGAATTTGAGTAACCTACAATGTCCCCACCAAGGCTATTCGCTGTGACATTTGTGCCATATAAAGGAACACAAGTTGAAGTGGACACTTGCATAAGTGTTGACAAAGACAACCTTTGTAGAAGTAAAAGGAGAAGTGCATGGTCAACTAGCGAGAGAGTGAAGCATATAATTAGTTGGATAAAATGAAGCTTAAATTTGACTAGAGGATGAAGCATCAGGTTTCTTGAAGCTTCAATTATAAATAAGTGACATTGCAAGATTGAATCTTATGTTATCTACACATTGTTGGAAGAGTAAGAGTTGCTTGTGAATAGTTTTAATGGCCAAAGAAAAGAGAGAGAATATAAATAGTGAGATTTGGATCTCATGGTTAGAAAAAGTGATTTTTAGGTATAGTTATGATTGTAAAACAGGTTAGATTGTACTATAGATACTCTAGAAGTAAATTGATTATTCATGTTAGGCTAGGTAGTGTAGGTTGTCTGGGATCAATTGAATTTGGAGTGGCCCATAGGATGAAAATTTCTTATGAAATAATATATTAGGTGTGTTTTATTGATTCTTCATTGTTATTCATTTCTTCCTGTGTTGTAGTTGCATAACTTTGGGCAAATGTTAACTAGTTGTTCGTTTGATGCACTTGTGGTTTAAATCAAGAGGTAACTTTGAGCAAATGTTTAGTGATGTGCTTTTGTACTTTATTTTTATTCAATCTAATAGAAACCACTTCACGGACATTTTACAAGACTCGTTTGATAAATTTTGTAACTACATTTTTGTCATGTACTCTCTGCTAGGATGATATAAATATAATTTTAATTAAGAGTGTTTTTAAACACTATATTATAAGAAATATATAATATTATAAATAATAATAATATTAAATATATTAATAATAATAATAATTTATTTGAGGCTGAATCCATTTTGAAATTGTTTGGCACTGACTCATGTTACATCTTTAATGCCATACTGGCTCTACATGCCCATCAATGTATCTGATTTTTATGTAATTTTGAATTCGTTAATTGCTATTCTATTTTTAGATAAGATGTAAACCTCAATTTGTATATGTTCAGGTAGGACAAAAACCCTTCTTGGTAATTGTGTTCATTGTGAAACCATTTGGGTAGGACTTTGCAAGTATTGTATCAATGGTCTACTTTTTATAGGGTGGCTATAACTATTGAAGATTTCTTTGGCCCCATGACTAGCAGAGACAACAACTAGATATAGTTTCAAGCCTCAAGTGGACATAACTCAAGTGACTATTCTCACCAAAGGTTCATACAAGTCGTGAAAGGTTATAATCTATTGTTACAAGGTCCATATAGCTCACAAAATGTTTCCAAAAATAAGCACACAATCACAAGCTATCATGTTTTCTACTCTTCATTTTGATAGGATTGCATAAGAATGGTGGCATCATGGAATTACCATACAAGGGCATCAACATATTGTGGCATATGTTGCTTTTACATAGAGGATTATAGACAAATTTGATCAAAAGAATTTGGAGAGATATTTTAGAGAATTAATAGTGGTGGAATTTTAGAGAATTTTAGTTATGGTTCCAAATATTATTGAAGGAAGATTCATATCCATGTTTATTGAGGTATTGACTAAGTCACTCCATGCCTTAGTGAGTGCTTTGGATCCTACGTCTCTACAAGATGTGATCAAAGGCCGTTGAGGTTGGAGGTTTCTACAACTAGGAATAAGTTCAACCCTAAGAATGCACCTATAAAACAACATGAGAAAGATATCCCTTCACTGATGGAACTCCCTCCTAACCAAATAAGAAGTTGTGTTTTTCTTGTAGAGAGTCATGGGAGCCCAGACATAGATGCTCAAGAAGAGGGAAAATACATTACATAGCAAGTACTCCCAAAGAAGATTTAGAGATGGAGGAAACTGTACCTAAGGTGAAGATGGATGAGTTTGACAGTTTTACAAGGGGCACACTTGCCCTCATTTCAAGACAAACCAAATACCATGTTTTTAGGATTCGAGCAGTTTTGCTGTGACATGAAGTGATCATTCTAATTAATAGTTATGCTACTCATAATCTCATAAATGCAAATTTTGTTTCAAAGGAAATTTTGGATGTAGTAAGGTTTGATGGGTTCAATGTTATGCTTGCAGATGGATATACTATTATGCCTTATAGAGGATGTATACATCATCCCACCTATCCTTGGGAGGGTACCAAGTTAAGGATGATTTCTACACTGTGGGATTTGGTGAAATGGACATAGTATTGGGTGTACAATGGTTGCACGCTCACTTGGGAGATTTTGGTAAAACTACCAAACAATTGAGTTCCAATTCAAAGAAGATGGGAAGGGCATGACACTTTGAGGTATTACATATGGAACCCCAAGAATGACTGAAATGAGAAGAATGGAAGTGTGTGTTTGGGAGAACCACTTTACTCAAAGAAAGAAGATAATCAAGGAAGCCCTTCAAGGTAAGATATTCTAGTATGATAATGTTTGGCCCATGTCGAATATGATCATGGGAGCATGCCAAAAATGGCCTTCATATGAAGTATCTGTAAAAAAGGAAAGTTTGAGGGGGAATTATCACCCTAGATTGGTTGTTTGGAATGTTGGAGCATGGGGAATCATGACCAAAAAATGCAAAGTGTTGAGGATCGACAAGCATCACCACATGATACACTACCTTGAGATGGAGTAGGCAAGGATTCAAGAGTTGACATTGCTTTAGGAGAAGAAATATTTGGTGGGAGGACTATCATGTCTCCTCCACTAGGATGAGATAAATATAATTTTAATTAACTAAGAGTGGTTTAAATACTATATTATAGGAAATAATAATATCAATTATTATACTGAGAGGCATACTACAGCGACAAAAAGGGCTAAAAGATTCAGATTCCTATAACAAGTAAACAAAAATCCAAAAAATAAAAAATAGTAAATAAATCAAATAAAATCAAATGAAATTCAATGCATGGCAATAGTGCATCGTAATGAATTGTAAAAATAAATACACCACTAAACCTAACACCACTCTCAAAGATGATTTTACTATTTTAAACCAAAATGCAATAAAACATGACACTATTTAAGATTGACTCCATTTTGAAATTGTTTGGCACCAACTCATTTTCAATCTTTAGCACTAACCTGCTCTACATGCCCGTCAACAAATAGGTATAAAGGAAGAAGGATTCACGCTTGAAAGGTATCTAGTTTTGTATGTATTTTCAAATTGGCTAAATGCAATGCTAATGATCAGTTGATTAGAATCATTATTAGTTGACTATGTTAATTCTCACTGTCTATAGTTTTGTCTATATTGATTTGATAACTGAATGTAAATTTTGTAAACTAACCATTGCAAATCTGAGTGGAATAGCAGAATGTTTGTTGAGGGATATATCAATTTTGCATAATATTTGTGTTTTTTAAGAAATTTAAGTATTTTTTAGTTGCTAAGTTTTGACAAGTCAGAAATTTTTGGTCTGTCAAATCCAGGTCAAGTCTGTATATTGGAACTATGGTTATATGTAATAATTTATAGTCTCTCATGTCATTACCAATGAAAATATACAATTGTATTATTACCGAATAAATTATTTTTAAGACAATTATACAAAGATCCTTGAGCTATAACAACCTTTATAATTAGACCTCAAACTCAAATGACAGAAACAAATCTGATCTAAACTCATAAGTTCATAAAAAATAATTTAATTCCTGCAAGAAATATATAAACACATTCAAAGATGACAACATCATTAAGATTTAAATATGGAATAAGTGATAGAGGAGCATGCTAGGGGTTGATCTCTCTTCCACATTAGCCAAAAGAATTTCATTCATTATGTTTTGATATGGAGTGTGTGTTGTGTGTTTTTTTGCACGTTTGGAATCCTAATCAATCTACCACAAAGTCCATTGGTTGTGATATTGGTGCCATATGAGGCAAACAACCTAAAGTAGGCTCTTGCCTTTGTTAAGATAGAGTTACTCCTCATAGAACTACATAAGGCAGAGTGTGTCACCAAAGTGCTACATATTGCCATGCAAGCTTAGGGAAGCCACATAGGATCTAGTCCACTCATCAGAGGATCACATAGGATCTAGTTCAAAACGACAAACACCCTTTTGTAATTTATGTCAGAACTAGTGTTTGAGTGGGATTCAGAGACATACAAGAGCAACATATAATCTACAAATCTACAAAGCTGTTGGGTGGAAGCTGAAGCATTAGATGTCTGCTGCGACAAGGACCTTCTAAATCCCACATATGTGGGAAGGCTAATAGTCACCACATTAGCCAATATGTGGGTCTGATACAATTCTTCTAGAAATATTAAAGAACATGTATTTTCGAAATTCTTTGTTATTATTTTATGTTTTTTTTGTCTCAACAAAAGCTAGCCCATTGTTCACTTGACCTCCTTTACCATTTACATCAAAAAGATGCATTCCTTGCTTTAAAAGATTATGTTTCTTTCGAGTGACCCATAGAATGTACAATTCTTCTAGAAATATTAAAGAAAATACAGAAATTCTTTGTTATTATTCTATGTTCACTTGACCTGCTTTACCATTTACATCAAAAAGATGCATTCCTTGCTTTAAAAGATTGTGTTTGGAAGAATTCATTTTCTGGTAAAATTTATATTTCCCACCAAAGCATACACCAGTTTCTAAAAGGGAGTTGCTTAAGAAACAATAATTTCAATCTATCACTAGGTCATACTGAATAAAGCCACCACAAAGAGTGAGTTTTTCATTAAAAACATCACCTAATTGAATGTTTTTCAATTGAAGGCTTTTATCAGAAATATAAATAGTCTAAGTTCCAAGTATCTACAGGGTGATCTTGGAGCATTACAAATTAAATGGAAGCAAAACATACATCACCAAATACATTGAATAATAGAATATGTGCCAAAGCACTATAAATAAATTAAAAATATCTTATTGAAAGGTTACCATGCCATATTCTCTACCATTTAAAAATATTGAAATGTATTTGTAAATATTCAATACTGGGACATCTGATGAATAAAATTGAAATAAAGATATCATATGGATGAAGACTTTTCTAGCATTTACTCTTATTAAAATAATTTTGAATATGATTATATATGGACATGATTAGTGATTTCTTATAATCATATTCACATTCAGATTCTTGATGTGTTTGATATTCACATTAAGATTTTTTTTTTAATAAAAGAAACAGTGGTAAGCCACCCATATCATTACTGTAAAAGTTTAATACAAAGGATAAAGTTCAGCCAAAAAAATTGGTGTCCACCAAACAAAGAAAAACGAAACTAACATCTAAAAGCAAACAACCATCACCCAGAACACTGTCCACTCCGAGCAGAAAGAAACCACCACCCCTGCGAACGATCCAGCCACCTCCCCGTCAGTCAGCACCCGGGAGGACATCATCATTCTTCACATTAAGATTCTTTACGTGTTTCATATTCAGGTTCACATTCTTGACATGTTTCATATTCACACTCAGATTCTTGACGTGTTTCATATTCACACTCAGATTCTTGACGTGTTTCATATTCACAGTCAGATTCTTGGCGTGTTTCGTATTCACATTCACATTCTGCTCGTGTGGATTATCTTCCATGTTGGGGCTACTGTAATATTATCTCGTTTCAGGCTTACTGGGGTCTAGTTATCTTTAAATCTTCTGTTGGGGCTTGAAATGGTGCAGGTAATTGAAGATAGATAACTATATATAAAAGAAAAATATCATTATGCACTGCACAGCAACACTTATTTTTAGCCCTGCACTTCAAAGGCGTTTTATATCTTTACGCGTTTTATATCTTCATCACTGCAACACTTATTTTTAGCCCTGAACTTCAAAGGCGTTTTATATTTTCCTCACTGCAACATTTATTTTTAGCCCTGCACTTCAAAGACGTTTTATATCTTTATGCGTTTTATATCATCTTATTATTATGATTCTTTATTTCACTGATGTTATTTCATTTTAAGTGGCTGGTTATGGTCTGCAACACTTATTTTTAGCCACTGCAACAACTATTTTTAGCCCTGCACTGCAACATTTGTTTTTAGCCACTGCGGCACTTATTTTTAGCCCTGCACTTCAACACTTACTTTTCGCCCTACACTTCAAAGGCGTTTTATATCTTTATGCGTTTTATATCTTCATCACTGCAACACTTATTTTTAGCGCTGCACTTCAATGGCGTTTTATATCTTCCTCACTGCAACACTTATTTTTAGCCCTGCACTGCAACACCTTGTTTTAGCTCTTATTTCTTTTTAATGAGGCGTTTCATACTCTACAGTTACGTCTACTTGAGAGATGATTTAAAATTTTCATAATTAAAACTAATACTAGTTGAAATGAATTAAAACTTATTTGAAGATTGGATTGAGTAGTAATGTAATCACGTCACAAATAATAATTAATGAAGGATGATATCCCACTAGAATATTTATATTAAATATAATATATTAAAGTATGCCCAGACATATCTTTCTGGAGGCACCTATTTCTTAATCATTAATCCTAAGATTAGGTGCCTCGAGAAGGATATCTCTCAGTGTACTTTAGATATATTATATTTAATATAAATATGCTAGTAGCATCCGCAGCAGCAAGCCTAATTCTAACTATATTATATATCTTAAGAATTATTATAATTATATAATATATATAATAATTCTAATTATAATATTTTAATATAGGAAAGATATATTATAATAATGATTTATAATAATAAATTATATATTCTAACATGTACCCTTTAATAACCCTAATTTCAACTCCTAACTCTAATTCTAAACATATCAGTAACCCTAATTATATCCCTAACCCTAACCTTAACTTGGTTATTCTAACCATAGTTGCAACACCTAAACAACATTATTTTAATGCTAACCTTGATAGTAACCCTAACACCAACCCTAGTTCTAGCCCTAACCCTAATTGTAACCATAAACCTACCCTAATTCTAATCATAATTCGAACTCTAATTCTTACCCTAACTCTTAAGCTAACCCTAACCCTAATTCAAACCCTAATTGTATTTGTAACCATAACCCTAACCTTAATTATATCCCTAACCCTAACTATATTTCTAAACCTAGTTCTAACTTTATTTTGGACCCTAACCCTAACCCTAATTCTAACTTCAATTTGAACGCTAGCCCTAACCCTAATTATATCCCCAACTTTAATTCTAAACAAAACCCAAATTTCATCCCTAACTCTAATTTTAGTCATAATTGTAACTCTAAACCTAACCATATTTCTAACCATAATTCTAACACTAACTTTAATATTAACCCTAATTCTAACCCTAATTCTAACCCTAACCCAAACCCTCACCCTAATAGTAGGGCTAATCACAACCATATTTTTAACCCTAATTATAACTTGAACTTGAACCTTAACCCTAATCCTAATTGTAGCCCTGACATGTAATTCAAACCCAAATTGTAACTATAACCCTAACACTAACCTTAATCTTGACAATGATGTTAACCCTAACCCTAATTCCAACCATAATGCTAACCTAAAGGTTAACCCTAATTCTAACCCTAACTTTAGTTCTACCCTACACTTGATTAACCCTAATTTAATCCCTAATTCTAACCCTAATTCAAGACCTAACTATTATTGATTGTTATCCTAATTCTAGCGAGAACCCTAACACTAATCCTAATTGTAACCCTAACTATATTTCTAAACATAACCCTAACTATAATTATAAACATAACCCTAACCTTAATTATATCCCTAACCATATTTCTAACCCTAATTGTAACTTTAATTTGAACCCTAACCCTAATTATATCCCTAACCATATTTCTAACCCTATTTCTAACTTTAATTTGAACCCTAACCCTAACCCTAATTGTAACTTGAATCTAAAGCCTAACCCTAACCCTAATTATATCCCTAAGCTCAAATCTACACAAAACCCAAATTTTATCCCTAACCTTAACTATCACCCTAATAGTAACGCTAACCCTAACCATATTTTTAACCCTAATTCTAACTTCAACCTGAACCCCAACCCTCATTGTAGTCCTAACTTATAATTCGAATCCAAATTGTAATTATAACATTAACCCTAACCTTAATCCTGACAATAATGCTAACCCTAATTCTAATCTAAACCCTAACCCTAACCCTATTTTTAAGCCCTAGCTCTAATTCTTGCCTAACCATAACCCTAATTCTATCCCTAACCCTAACCCTAACCCTACCTTGATTTGCAACATCTAAACAATATTATTTTAACCCTAAGCTTAACCTTTGTCTTATAATGGAGAGTTATAGATTTGGTCTTTCTTACATATGATGACTCGTATGGATATAAGAATTTAGGATTCTCATGTTTCTCTTATGGGGAGTTTTGTAAAATAAGTTAAGTTGAATGTTGTGGAAAAGCTACATATATTGTATTAAATTATTTAAGACTCTCATTTAGGGTACTTAGATGATCAAGATTCACAATATTTTCATTAATATAGGGCAAACATAACCAAAGGAAGAAGGTTTAGGTAGATTACCCCACCAGCTCTCCACCAATGCTATCATCACTAATCGATGAGCCCTCAACCAAGTCATATCTAAAACAAACTTGAGACCAAGTGCTCACAAGCAAAGGCACTCCACCAACGAAATCCTATCCCTACACTCCATCATTGGTGGCTACCTCTCTTAAGACTGAATCTCAAGAAAGTTAAACTACATTCAAAAACAACACAAATTAATCTTTTTTTCTAAAACACAACACCCTGGTGATAAACCATTAACCTATGGTACTAAATTAGATAAATGTGCTAATCTCTTTATCCAATGTACAATCCAAACAATGGTGATAAATTGCAGACTGATGGTGCTAATCTAGACGATTGTGCTAATACTTAGCCCCTTGGTGCTAATCCAAATGATAGCACTATTCCCCCATCTCCAAGGGCTAATCCACCTCTAGACAAGCCCAAAACCCTATGACTCGGCACTAATCTAACCATTTGCAGTAATCTACCAACCCTATGCGCTAATCAAGATAAGGGCACTAAATAAAATGTATGTGCTAATCAAGATTATTGTACTAAACCATCAAGATACCTTGGTGCTAATCCACCCAATAGAACAAATCCACCAACATTTGGTGCTAAAACTAACATTTCCCCACCTGGCCCTTACACGCTAGTCTAGCCTAAGGCACTAATGCACTAACTTATTATGTTGCGCAGTTGTGCACTAGCGCTAAACCCCTAACCTATCCTTTTCTGACCCCATAACTAACCTGAATCCAAAAATGACAAAGTAGGGTTAGATGACATTCCTATGCGCCAACCTCCTCCATCCTCTGGTACTATCAAACCTACTCCAATTTATGTTCATTTCGTGGGAAGCTTGGTTGGGCCATTGCTCTTTCTCTTCTCTCTCTAGTCCAGTCAGCTTAGGTGTGCAAATGTGGCATGTTGTCCTATTTTTTCCTATATATAGTTGCCATGTCAGCCCTAATTTACCATTTCTTCTCCATAGGCCATAAATCTTACCCATTTTCCTTCATTTCTTCTTTTATCAACCCCATTTTCCATCCCCTCCTTTTCGAGAGTTTGTATAAAAAAATAGTTTTTTCACCCTACCTCTTGAGGGAGCATCCCCTATCCACTTCCACTCCATCTCGTAGGTTAAGGAAAAATTCTTTGACCTGACACCATTCTCTACTCGGTCACAATGCCGCATCAAAGAGGGGGAAAATGTAGACACGTAAAAATATCTCAACAACATAAGCCATTTTTGCTAATCCTTAGACTACTAAGTACTCCTTTCACCAACTAATCAAATAAAATGAAAATTATTTATTTAATTTATACTAAGCCATGCCTAACCACTCATCCTAGTCATTCATCACTAATAATTCCCTAGTAAGAAATTAATTTATTTAATTCATTACTAAACCTTACATCATTCATTACTAATTAAATAAATATTTTAAATATTTATTTGATTAGTTTATCTATTTACTAACCAAGTTTAATTAAATAAAACATGTTTATTTAATTAATCTTCCCTAGCCTATGACCTAAACCTAGCCTAATCAAGAATGAATACCAATTATTTATTTAGCTACTCTAGCCTACCTAGCCCCTAGATCCAAATTAATTAAATAAATCCTTATTTAATTAATATTACCCTCTCATAAACCTACTTACTAATTTTCTACAGCTACATTAATTATGTTAAATAATTAATTAAGTGGGTCAAACCTTGATTAGAACCTCCCCCACACCTTTTCCCCATAATGTTAGAGCTCTTTTTATGCAAAAAGCTCACACATGCATTTGACAAATCAACACATCTATCACATGCCATCCCATTCACCAATAAAACTAAATTTTTTATTCCGCTTTCTTCCAAGGAAATTGATTTTTATTTTCTCAAAAGTCTTAATTATAATTAAAGCAAAGTCTTCCCAAGGTGAATTTAAAATTACATTTAATAACCACAACCCTTCATTTTTGTTGATGAAGATCTATCCCTCTATCTCATCTCTTCATCTCCACCCTTGATCCAAAATCCCTCCAAAATTCTTATAAATACAATCCCATCCAAGCCATTTTAAAGCATAAGTTTTATGTAACATCATATGCCAAAATCTCTCCCAAATCCATAGCCAAATCCTCCATTCATTTCATATTGTTTTGAGTTTGAGAGGAATCCACATGTTTGATTTCTACTTGGCTAAAGCTAGGAGAACCTTGGGTGCATCTCTCCTCGACCTTATCAAGGAGTGAAGGAGATTGGAGGAATTTGAAGGTACAATGCTTGTATTTTGAGTTTCCTTTCATGTTTTCCTTTCCTTGCAATATTTTTCATCTCCAATAGATATAGATCATCACCAAAATGAATATTAAGAAATTAGGTACATCCAACAAATAACCAATAGGATTTCTTGCAATCCTGAAGAGAAAAATGCATAATGACTACAATCAGAAGTTGTCCACTGATTTTTGGTAGTTCCATCTCAATATAGTGGATAAGAATGAGATTTCTAGTTGGGTTGTCAACTATCTTAGCTAACCTCCGATCACAACATTGTCAACAACACAATAGTGGCATTGATTTGTTAACGCTCATTAGGAATTAGTTGCCAAAAAAGTGGTTTCAGGTTTTCATCTACAAGACAAACTTGTCATTTGAGACTTTTTTTAAATTCATTAGGCCAACATCAAAATATGGTCTAGAAGACAACATTGATTTTGACATGGAGAAAACTATGGGAATGTTATTTCCATTGGTCAAAGATGTCGAAGAACATCAACAAGCAATCCAATTCATGAATATGGTATCAATGCCTATCTAACCTTGAGATTCAGTTTTAAAGGTTTTCATTTTAGGACTTACAACCAAAAAGATAGTTACAAATTAAAATTATAATTATGTCTATGTAGTGGTTGGCAGGTTCTCCAATATGGAAATTATAAAACCCTTCAAGAAATAAAACTTTAGAGTCAAATACTGAGATTATCTCTAGTAACATGTGGGTTCACTTCATGTTTCTAAAAGACCATTGTGTCATTAAGATACAACAGATTTCTTGAGTATCTTCTAGTTCGGTCTCTGGTCAATGATGAATACCAAACTATCAAAGTCAACTTCCTCCTATTAAACAAATGAACAAACAAAGGTAGCCAAACACATGATTATATACCTCCATGGGATGCACCACCTAAACAATCCACATATATGGGACAAGAGTCTTCCATACATTCAACAAAGCTACAACAAAGACCTTCAAAAAGTTTAATTGGATGTGTCATTTAACATGTGTCTTGGTTTCCAACAATTAGCCACAATTGATGTTATCCTTGTCTTTGGATTCTACTAAAGATTGATGGATTCCATACTCAACAATAGACATACAATAATCTAGAGAATACTATTGCCAACTGTGAGAACTACCAGGTCCAGCACAAGGTCATTCCTCAGTATCAAATTAGAAAAATGGTGTGGCTACATTCCAAATGTAGATACTAAAGGGGCATCCAATACGTCCAAACTACTCAAATATGTTCCTTACACCACTAAGAAAGTTCAAGATAATTCTTTCTCATCAAACAGATTCTTGCTCAACTTAGAACTAGTTACCATCAGAGTACGAAATGGTTGAGAATATCTAATTCCAAACCTTTTTAGCAACTCTTTCACATACTTTTACTAAGAAATGAAAATACCTTTATCTATTTGATTGATCTATAACCCAAGGAATAAGTTCATTTCCCCACACATTGACATTTGAAACTCATTCTACATTTATGCCTTGTTCCTTACCACTTCTCCATTCTCATTCAATTTGTTCTAGAGCACCTAGTTAGTTCCAATCATATTTTTGGTCTCTAGTCTTGGGACAAGTTCCCAAGTCTGATTGTTCTCAATTTACATTAGTTCTTCTTCCATTGCCTTGATCTAATACCCATCCTTGCATGCCTCAACCACTGTTTTAGGGTCAACTTTAGAAAGTAAACACAATCACATATTTACATTTTCTTTAGCTGGTTTCGATCTTGTCAATACACCTTTTCTCTTATCACCAATGATCTGATATTCAGAGCGATGCCTCTACACATACTTGGGAGTTTTAGGGATTCTTTCAGGAGAGTCTTGTTCTTTAACTTGCACTTATTTTTCTTTGGCTTCTTCTATTAGTTTCTTTGCAGCTTCTTGAACAATCATGTACTTCCTTTCAACCACTCCATTCTACTAAGGAGTTCTAGAGGTAGATAACTATCTCCTTATCCCATGATCTTCACAAAACATGTTGAACTCATTTGAAGTAAATTCTCCACCTCTTGAGATCTCAAACATTTGATTCTCATATTTGTTTCATTCTTAACCATAGATTTAAATACCTTAAACTTATCTAGGGCTTCTGATTTTTGTTTAAGGAAAGTAACCAATGTCATTTTGAAATAATCATCAATTAGCAACATGAAATACCCATGACTTTGAAAACTCTTTACCTCTGTAGGACCACAAATATCTGTATGTACCAATTCCAACAATCCAGTAGAATATTGTTCTTTGACTTTGAAACTCCTCCTCACTTTCTTCCCAACTTGTCATTTCTTACATACAACATTAGCAGGCTTGATAATCTTTGGCAGGTCTCTCGTAGCTTGAACTGAATTTATCTTCAAAATTAATGTGACATAGTCTTCTATCCCATAACCAGCTTTCATTGATTTGAGTCATGAAGCAACATCCATCAACACCTTTGAATTGATAAATATTTCCAACCATCTTCTTTCCAGCAGCAATCACTTTTCTGGAACTTTTTCTGATCTCACATCCATCATCCTATAACACAAGATTATAACCCTTCCTACACATCCATCCAACACTCAAGAGATTATACTTTAAACCTTCAACATACAAAACATCATCGTTGTTATGTTTTCTTTAAAAACTGATTGAAGCTTTTCCACATATCTTAATAGATGCATCATCACCAAATATAACTACTCCACCTTGATAATTTTCAGGTTTAACAAACTTACTCTTGTCTCCTCTCATATGATTCAAGCATCCACTATCAATGACCTAGTAATCTTTTTTTTCATACAGTATGAAAAGCAGACATTATAGTGCCTTTAGGGTTAGTACCTGCTTCCAAACCTTTTTCCTTCATATAACTTCTAGAGTTAGCAAAAATAGTTTCATATTGTAGGGCTATGAATAAGAATTCATCATCATTATTATCCTCATAATTAGAATCATCATCAGATATAGTTGCATCTTTTCTAACATATTAACATGTCTTAACCATCTTACCTTTGCTTTCCTTATTCTGAATTCTCAAAGCTCTATCTGGACATCTTGAAGCATGATGACCTATCTTTCCATAGTTGAAACATTTAAAAGGCAACTTACCATTGAACTTTCTAGTACTCTTTAATCCTTCTTACAAAGTCAGCTTCTACTACATCAAAATCTTCTAGATCTCATTCCATAGTCTTGTTTATTTTGTTAGCCTTAAAAGTAGTCTCAACATTTGTAGTTTCACTAGTTGTCCTAGAGTCTTATTTTAAAAGTAGTTAGGGTGCCAAGCAACTGATCTTTGGTAAACTAATTCAAATTTAGTAATTCTTCAATACCACAAACCTTATGATTGTAAGGCTTAGAAAGAGTTCTGAGTACCTTCAATATCACTTATTTATCATCTAGATTTCCACCAAGACCTTTAATGCCATTAACAACTTCATCCACCTTTTGTAAGTAGCTTGCAACATTTTCATCTTCAAACATTCACATGGTCTCAAACATTAGCTTCAAGTTCTACATTTTAACTTGATTGACCTTATCATCTCCTTCATAGATAATTTCCAACTTTTTTCAAATCTCATTACCAATTTTGAAATTTAGAACTTTCACCAATTCAGAATTAGTAAGACAACATAAAAGAGCATGTTTCACCTTACCATCAATTTCACGAGCTTTGATCTCATCAATAGTATTTATACCATTCTCAGGTATAATGTAATTAGACCTAATAGCTTTCTAGATCTCATCACCAAGAGAAATTAGAAAATCTTTTGTCCTTATTAAGCTTTGATACCAATTGTTGAATGCAGAAGACAACTGAGAGGGGGATGAATTAGTTGTATCAAAAACTTCAAATCTTCACAAACATTCAAATCCACATTAACTTAAGTATCCCTTAAACTTGTTATGATGATTAGGAATAAAAAGGAAATAACTAAAACTTATTATAATAACAACACCAAACACAAGGGAACACTAGATTTTTACATGCAAAACCCTAGAAGGGAAAAACCACAATGAAGATTAGGTCACAATATAAAGTAGTAGCAATACTAAATTACAAAAGGCTCACTGCCAGAGGGCTCACTACCCAGAAGAAAGAACTTGGTTCACTGCCCAAGTGGACTCACTTCCCATTGAGAAAAAGATAGAAGAAAAAAAGGCTCACTGTCAAGTTTGAAATGAAATAATTGCAACACATGAATGGAGTATAGCTCTAATGAAGCACAATATCCACCACAAGCATCACCTTCACATCATTGAAAAATAGTAGACACCTTCTACTCACTACATCTAGTAGACTAACACATGAAATCTCTCATTGCCCTAATCAAATTCACATTACATTCTATGCACATCACATCAACCATGAATCCTTGACACTTATTTATACCATCATTACCCTTGAAAACATTCTCCATGGTTGGCAACTCAATTTAATTCATAATATTCAAATTAGGTTTGGACCTAAACATTCCTAGAGAGGAAGGGAAAGAATTAATGCCATGCCACATATTTGCACATACATAAATCCACTCTTACACACTAATCCATGAAGTATAACCAAAATTAGTGTAAACAACTAGGTTGGCCAAGCTGTGTCAACACTATGAACATTTTAATCACACGCTTCCTCAAAATGAAGAGACAACATGTGTATCATGCACCAAGCTAGAACATGATCTAGATTCATTAGCAAACATCAAGTGAAGTCACCTGAAAACCAATAGATTCAACCACAACAAATTTCACCTGAAGAAGATTCACAATCTACTCACAAAAACAATGTCGAACTCTACTACATAGGAAATCACTTTCCCAAGTATCAAATCACAAAATCTCTAGATTGAAGATAGATAAGGACCTTATAAGAAAAAATCTAGATCTGCAAGGCCACAAACTAATCTATGGAGAAATGCAGAGCAAAATACTTTCTCCGAGACACATTGCAAACACTTTCAAACACTGCTCTCAAACTTGTGAACACAACTTTCACTTTACAACATTTCAGAGCACCCAATTCTAGATTTAGCATCTCAAGTCACTTCTAAAAAACATATCAAAATTGCACACTTAGATATCCTACACAAAAGAAATGCGGAGCAGACACTTGAACAATACTCTATAAGCTAGAAGACTTTTTCAACACACTATTCCAATATTAATCAAACTTTCTCAAAAGCACTTTGAAACCAAGCAACAGGAATACATTACAAACATCATAAGCAATATCTCAACATTCACAAACAACTCAAGGTCACACTCTTAACATATCCTCATCTATTCTCAACCTTATCTCTAATCTCTGATCAATAGAAACTTATTATCACTCATCTCTGCTCAACACATAGTTACTCATACTCTTGCCTCATTTCTTAACTCATACAGAATGCATATTGAAACCAATGACAACACAAATTTGTTGACATCAATGAGAACACGGATAGCACATACTTGCAACAAATCCATCTCTAACGACCATAAGGGACAATCCACTTAGACAAAAATAAAAACAAAAGTAAAATGTGGCAGTTCATGCCGCTCATGAAACTATCCTAGAACCTGAGAGGTGATTTATCAATCTATAATGTACTTGTTCCTCCCTATGAGGTACTGAGGTTGCTATCTATATGGAATATATGCATCGTCATCAATCCATGGCTTACAGCCCATGTAGGGTTGCTACACCACCGTCGTCACCTTTCAAACTATCACCTCCAGTACCACATACTCCCTAACTACTGATATTAGAGAGTGCCAGTGTATGCCATTACCCAAGGCCCAAACTATCACGTAACATGAAGACATATGTGCCTTGTGACAACTATATGCTCCCAAGCCCATACATGTAACAATGTCACACCACAACCAAGACTCGCTCCACATCTGTACACCACCATATGCATATCATGGTAATGTTGGGCCAATGGGCATGAGCCCTAGGCATATAATGTGCTATGTGTCTATTGAATGTTAGGAACACTAAGAGGGGGATGAATCAATGTTCTAACAATCTTTTGATGCACATTAACTTTCAACAGAATTAATTAAGCAAAGGCACAACATCCATATGAATAGCAACCATAAAAACATGACACATAGACACCAAGATTTTTTACGTGGAAAACCCAAAATAGGAAAAAGCATGGAGAGGATTAGCTCTCAAATATATATTGCAATTTTTACAAATAATGATGTTCAGGCTTGGTCACTCCACAGGCCTGGAACATGCTGGCTCAATTCCATGATGTACAACTAGGTTTGGCAATCTCACTGTCTCAACCCTAAACCTAACAAGATTACAATAAGGGTTGTTAAACCTTGAGGGCTATTAAACCCTAATACATGGTCACTTCCAGGCTCACTGCCTTGATGAAGAAGGATCACTTCCAAGTACAAAGAAAATTGCACATGAAAACTGAATACTGCATAAGCATCTATTACTATGCTAGGGTGCAGTCATTTAGCAACTAAATTGTGAATCCCAAGTCTTCATTATCACTGGTCCATGTCACTGCTCTGCTATTCACATATTGGCATCCATCTCTGACACTCACACATTCTCAACCAAAATTCACCTTTCTTATATATCTGCATCATGATTTGATCCATAGTCAGGTCGGCATCCAAGAAGTGAAACATGTACATAGAAAGATGTAGGTAGTTGGGTCAATCCAATGTGCTATATGTTATGTGGACCCAAAACTTTACCCAAATATGTTCAAATAGGTCAACTCTAATCATTCAATCACTTAAATAGATCCTTCACACACTTTCTCTTCTTCGCACAATGATTTATCATACTAGTCAGCCTATTCCTTAAGAACATGCTTATCAGGTTCATCTATCGACTTACATCTTTTACTGTGGATCACAAAACACTTCCAAAATCATATGAAGGATTCTTCACACATTCCCAAACTTATCATTTGAACTGCAAGGCATGATATCATCTTGCAGAGACATGTGGACCATTACAACTCAGACTCTGTCTCTATCAAACTCTGTCAAACACTATATCGATCCTCAATAGATTATGACTATCTTTCCGGTGGACTTCAGATCTCACAACTCTGGAATTAGACATTTCATACAAGTGTTTACAACACCTTAAAACTACATAACAAAATACTCACCTGTGAAGGAATGTGATCCATTACAATGTGCCATGTTCACTGTCTCTCCTATGCCTCTATTCATCTGAACTTATATAATTCTTCCAAATGACTTTCGGGGGAAGTCAACACTTAATCTCTAGAGCATAGCACCATCAACCAATTACTTTAACATCATTCCTAAACCATATTACCAGATCATCATCTATGGAAGCACACTGACCCACTGACTATCCTTTAGTCTATAAATACCCATACTTAGCCATTTTCTGTCAACTAGGCCTAAAATCCAATATGTCCTTCTAGAGTTATCTCTTCCTGTCATGGTGATAAGATCTCTGAGCCTTGTTTCCATCAATGACAACATACAAGTCCATGTGAGAGTAGTGTCTCTTGTAAACAGTCTCCCCCTTTGGCATTGATGGTAACACTTAATAAAAAATGTTTGACTACTTCCCCTTACTATATACACTATACAATTCATTTTCCTACTCCCCCTGAGATGTTTATCCATTTTTCACTAATCTTCTTCTCCCCCTTTGACATCAATGGAAAAGGGTGTTATCTGGAACCAAAAAATTATCAGGATTTCAAAAAAATTATGTACTCTGCCGTATATTTACAAGTACAATCTTCATCTTAATTTATGACTGAAGGTAAAATGTCACTATAGATAGTCTTTATTAGAGCTATCTCTATGTTCCATCTATTTCTTGCATTTTCAAGGATATGGACATGGTCATTCATCAGAAAAACTAGCTTCTCTACCCTCTGCACATCTGAAGGTGTATCAACTAGTGTAAGTGATTTCATGGCTTAATTTTCTAGATTGGTCATGGTGTCAATTTTTTGGACTTATCAATCTCCTTAGCTGGCACAACCTATCTCTAATTTCTTCCCTTTTCTTCATCAGAGTGCTTAAATCACTATGAATGTTTTCAACTTGAGCTTCTTTGGCATTTATTTACTCAACTACTGGATTATATGTCTCAGAGATATTAAGTAGTTTGAGTTCCAAATCATTGGTTTTATCTTCTAATTCCTTTGTAACTTTTGGCCAAGATAGGAAAAATTTATAAACTTTACAGGATTCTTCAATGGAACTTTCTATGCCTTTTATCAAATTTTCTAATGTAGCTTTATCTTTTACTTACATAGCCTTTAGCTCAATCAATCTCTTTTCATCGAATTCTTTTCTAACTTTTGCTTCTGTAGATTTTTCAAAAGACTCAAAATGTGTACTTACAATGTCTAATAGCCCTTTGAGATGATCAGCGAAAGATAGTGAAGTGTCCTTTTGAACAGTTGGCATCATATTTTCTAGAATGTTGGATGCATCATCGATGAATTTATTGTCTTGGTCATGAGATTTCAGGATTTCTTCCTATGCCTTGGCTTGAACAATAGATACTAGCTTGAATTTTTGTACAGGTGATAATGAGGCCAAGTTGATTGGTCCTTGAAGGAGTTTAGACTCATGTGCAACTTGTTGTTTCCCAGAACCGACTGAGCCATCTGTATTGTCTCTTTCTCTCTTAGACATTTCTTCTTGACTCCATTTTGGAGGATTCATGTCCATATTTTCTTATTGATCTGAGTTTTACTCTAGTGTAGGGATTTTCTTAGCTTGTTCAAGTTCTTCATTATCAACTTTGATTTTCTCATCAATTTTCTCCTTTCTTTCTAGATCATCAAACTGTTGTCCTAGAAAAAGATTTGTTTTATTTTTATCCTTTTTAGCTATGTCTTGATCATTATTAGCAGGGGTTTGATCAGATTATTTCTTTTACTCGTCTATTACTCTGTCTTTTACCGGAGGATTTGTATTAGTTTTCTCCAAGCCTTGATCCATGCTAACTTCTGGTATACATGTGTTATTTTCAACATTTGTTTCTTCAATGTCATAGATGGTAGGAATATTATTTTTCTTCAATGCAGCTAAAGTGATCTCCTCTATTTCTTTGACCACTTTATCAATTTCTCCCAACATCAATGAGTTCATTCTTCTCTTTGTTCTAAAAGTATCTTTGATTTCTTTTGAGATTTTGGTCTTCTCCTCAGGAGTGATTCTCAGACATATTCGTATCAATGAGTGTTCTCTTAGCTCAACATTTTTTTCCATAGTTGTTTCTTTTCTTGTACTCATTATGTTGCCCAGGCTGTGTGGTAGATCATTAATAATTTCAATCAAAAGCTTATTGTAGATGTTTAGATATTCTACAATAGTGGTCGCAATGATCCTCTTATCTCGATCATTATATTTATCCTACAACTGAGCAATGGGTTTCAAATTGCCATCCACTATTATGGCTTTTGAGAACATCTTCAAGGATTATAGTTTCTTCCTCTGTCTGAGGCTCATATTTCTTTAACCTTTTCCTAGATCTACTCTTACCAGAGGGTTTCTTTTTGCTAGTTCCTGAGGCTTTTGTGGCCTCAGTCCTCATCTTCTTTACTTCCTCATTTGACTTTTTTGCTTCTTCATCCACAGCTATACTTACATGCATTCTCTTGGCCTTAGTCTTCTTTCTTTTGGAATTGGTGGCAAGTGTTTCCATATTTGTAGATGGTGTGGAATCAGAGGGAGTGGATGTGTCTTCTACATAAGTGGAGGCTCTATTTTTTTCTTTTTGACTTCTCTGGCAGTTCTAGCTCACCTTTGGGTTCTTTTGGAGCTCTAGACAATTCACCTTTTCTCTTTTCTCCTGCTTCCTTAAAAGCCTATGCCTTTTCCCTTGGCTTTGCCACTTCTTTTGTGAATCTATGTTTTATTGCAATTTCTTCTACCACTTTCCTTATTTTCCCAGAGATTTCAAGTTTTCTTACCTCAACATGAATTTTAGAATGCAATTCATTATAAGTTCCAAATCTTTCTTCCTTGGGATCTCTAGGTTTATTTAGCATATATTCGGCATAGTTTTCTAGTAAATCTCCATCTACTTCATATCCTATAGGCATAACCCAAACCGTTCTAGGCTCAATGGCCTCTTTTGTCAAATGAAGCAAATTGTATCCTTGTATTTTTCAACAACTGTTTTGGGGATTCTTTCTCTAGCTTGCATTAATCTTGGGAAGTTCTTGAAATAACCCCATAGGGCTATATTCTATGCATCAATGGTGCCTATGCTACTCACCAAATTTCTAATTTAGACTGCAATAGGTTTATCATTTGTCCAAAATAGGTTCTTCATACCAGGCAACACTTGCATAAAATAGAAAAATAAACACATGATCAGAGTGCCAAATTTAAAGGGGTATTTACCTTCTTTTGTCTTCTTTAGGTTATCCATTACTTGATGTTAGAGCAATTCACAGATGTCATAATTAGCATTTTCCTTAATCATTTGATAGGCTGTGTAAATGTCCATGCCTGAAACAAAGTTTTGCCAGTTGGTGAAACAAACTTTGTATCCCAACACCAGGAAAATCTCACAACATGATCCTCAATATCACTTATTGTTAAGGCTCTCTTATCAAATTTTTCTCATGTAGCCTTCATTACTATATCATTCTTTACAGCTTTCAATAGTGGTACTATTCCGATAGAGCATAATCTAGTGACTGCCCTAATAGCATCTTTAAAAATTTTGAAAGGTCTCTCAAGCCATATGAATTCATCATGAACCCTGCTTAACACATACCAGACCCATTCATCCTCAATAAATGTTGGGAAATCCAAGTATTGAATAAATTTGTTTTCTTCTAATGCTTGATATTCATTCTTCAGATCAAGATTCTCATTACTCAGGTGTTTTATGTAGAGATCAGTAAACCTACTATCACCGAATTCCTTTAGGGAAACATGAATATATGCCCTAGCACCCTCTACATGCATGACTCAGTGCGAAACACTTGAGAATGCACCCAACTGATTGACTTCGATTGATTTGAATGGGTGTTTCTTGAATTTTGGTCGAGCTCGCTCTATAATATCAACAACTTGCGGTAATGCCATTTCAGAGTTTCAATAAATTCACAAGTAGGTTTTGAACAAAAGTACCTTGTTCTATCGAATTAGGGTTTCCTTTCTTCAAATTTCTCCAAGCGCTTCAAATCTTGGTTATCGTTACTCAAAGTCTTCTCCAATCTCTCTGAATACTTGATAGCTTTAACTGCAAAGTGATTTTGAAACCAAGCAAGTTCCCTTTTATCCTTTGCATGACTTAACCTAAGCTATCATAAATGCTTAGTCCCAAAATGTTGTTAAAACCCTTCACTATAGAATATAGTCGATTAGTATTGCTCCGTAATATGCCATATTGACCCTTTTTCTTCCAGATTTTCTTTTGAGAGATATGTCACATTAGATTTCATCATACACTTTTCATGCCAGATTCTCAAACCCCCTTTCTAGCTGGGGGATTGGATTTTCAACACTACTCCCCCTAAGTTAGAGCTTCCAATTTACCTTCCGTAGGAAGTATCTGCATCAGATTCTGGTGTGAATCTATCTTCTTATATAATTACTTATTTCTTGACCCAGATCTTATCCATTTCCTTCTTAGTGTCATGATCTCACTATTCCAGATCTTCCTTAAGCTGTTAGAATTTTTCCAAGGAACCTTGCTTTGATACCAATTGTTGAATGTCAAGAACACTGAGAGGGGGGGTGAATCAGTGTTCTAATAATCTTTTGATGCACATTAGCTTTCAACCATTTTTGAGAATTAATTAAGCAAAGGTACAACATGCATATGAACAACAACCATAAAAACATGACACATAGACACCAAGATTTTTATGTGAAAACCCCAAAATGGGAAAAACCATAGAGAGGATTAGCTCTCAAATATATATTGCAACCTTTACAACTAATCATGTTCAAGCTTGGTCACTCCATGGGCCTAGAACATGTTGGCTCATTGCCATGAAGTACAACTAGGTTTAGCAGACTCACTGCCTCAACCCTAAACCTAGAAAGACTACAATAAGGGTTGTTAAACCCTAATGGAGGCTCACTGCCAGATTCAATACCTTGATGAAAAAGGCTCACTTCCAAGTACAAAGTAAATTGTACATGAAAACTAATACTGCATAAGCATCTATTACTATGCCAAGGTGCAGTCATTTAGCAACTAAATTCTGAATCCCAAATCTTCATTATCACTGATATGTGTGTTGATGGGTGTTTTTACACTCAACAATACAGGTATGATTTCTAGTATCACACTTCTCTTGAAAAGTATCATACCCTAGGTAAGACTTCTCCAAGGTTTCTACAGGTAGGTTTTAGCTTGCTTGGAATCTTTCAGTTGGAATGTTCTAGCTATGCCAATAAGGGGTCTTACACGCAATCTATGGATTTTAATAGTTCGAACAGAAATACATGCAAACCCTTTATGATTTCAGCTGATAAAATGATATGAAATGCTACTAAAATTTCTAAACTAACAACTATTTTAAAAGAAAATGCAAAAGGGAATAGGGTTTTAAGGAAATCCTAAGTGACATTCACAATGTGTGACTACTGTAAGTAGATAAACACTCTAAAATTTAACTAGTTTTTTGAGTTACCAAATTGAAATTCAATGTTACAGTACCTCAAAAAAAGATGCTATCTTTAATGGAAATTGAGAAGTTTTTAGATTACATTCATTCATCAAATACCCAATAAATGGCACAATTTAACTTATGAAATGCAATTGAATTTAAGCACAACTGATCATCCCAGACTAACTTTGCACAGTTACCTACCATCAGCAAATAACTAAAAGTATGGACTAAGAGCATTCATCAAATACTTCAACAAACCATGAATATTGCAAAAGCACAACTAATTAACTATGGGAGAACAAGAAGTGAACCATGAAAACCAAGTAACCAACACAATACACAAATTCTCAAAATAACTATAGAAACTTGCTTTGTATTACGTCAAATGGTAGAATGTCAACAATTCGACATCATGAATTCTCTCTTACAAATAATGGAAATGGAAGCCCTTTATATAGAAGAGAAGTCATACCAAGTTTTTCAATGGATGGTGGAGATTGACTCAACACCAACGGTCTAGATTTACATCATTAAATGCATTCCTTACAGCTCATAACAAATCCTAGATTACAACTTGTCCTTTATGAAAAAGTAAAAAAAAAACCTAGATACATTGAATCTAGACAATTTGACTACCCAGCTAAATATATATACATAGAAAAGATCATTTTTGAGCCATAATAAAGACAAAATAGTGTCACATGTCACTCTAAATATAGCAATTTACACTAGTGATGGGATTACATTTCAAAATATTTAAAGAAAGCCTATTAAGACTCCCCATCCAAGTCTATTTTGTCCTCTTCTACTAGCTTGTTGTGCTAGCTAACCCAGGCTGAGAGTGCACGATTGATATCAGAAGAATTTAGGTTCTTGAGGTTATTGACCTAATATTTGAACATTTCCAACTCCTGGCTATACCTATTGTATATTCTTTCTATTTTTGCCTTAGCCTTATGAAATGCATTGAATTTAGCTATGAGGTCACTGACTTTATCCAACCTAGCCTCTATATCCAACTCAGCATCTTCAAAAATTACCTTATGCAATTTATCCTTGCATCCTTCCACATCATATGGTGTAAAATCATTATTTGCCTCCACCAGACAGTCCGTCAAAGTATCATTTATATCATATATCAAAGCCAAAAGGTTTTCATCTGCTGGTTTGTAGGCTTCCTTGATGCTGTCAAAAATTTCTTTCCTCAAGTTCAATTGTTGATACCATTTAGTGGCTTTGTACAATTTGTCACCAATTAGAATATTCTCAACCAATAATGTTTGGGTAGGCAAATCTTTGATACCTTTAACTCTAGGAAATACATGAGAATAATATTCTTCAAAAGAATCACATTCTTCCTGCAGGTCTTTCCATTGCTCGTGAAGTTGAACTAAACTCTTGTGTGATTCAATTACAGTGTCAATTGTATCGCGCCCCTTCTCACATACCTTTATCATCCAATTTTGGGTACCTTTTGACATAGTCTGAACTTCACTGAGCATAGACATTTCATCTCTTGACAAGAAGGTTGGCAATATCCTTATCTCTCCATCAGAATCAACTGGTTTTATCAAGAACTGAAGATACGCCTGAAGTTCTTCATTCTGTTGCTTCAATTCTTTCTTTGAAAGTTCATCTTTATCTAGTTGTTCTAGAATTGAAGTAACAGACCCCCTGAACTCATCAACCCTCTATGAACATGTAGTTGGTCCCAAATTGATAGTCGATATGGCATAATCTTCAGCTCTGACCTATTCCCTATTTGTATCAGCCAGTGGGAGAGCTATCTTAGCTATCCTAGATCTAGTTTCATCTTTGTAGATCCTTGATTGCACATTTTCTTTCTTTTGTTTCTTTAGCTTTTGAGCCTGTTACAAGATTGTACTCAAATCTAATTTCATTATCTCTACCTAAGGTTCTAGGTATGCGACTCTATTTTGTAGCCATTCAGGTGCTAAGGAAGGAGGCTTACTTGACCCATCAGAATTTTCACTATCTTTATTAGGGGGGCCTTCAAGTAATCCTTGTTCTTGTTTAGATTCCTTATCTAAATCTTTATCCTCTATAAGATTTGTCCAATTCACCATTACATTTTTTGAGCTGCCTCAAGGATTTCTTCTTTCTGATCCTTCTCTAGAGGACTGTCTGATATTTCAATTATTTCTGTACTAATCATTCCATCCAAAGGCTCATCAAGTGTATCATTTTCTACCTTGACAAATGTATCTTTCTTTGGTTTGGGCTCTTGCAAACCCAATTCAGTACATACCTTTTCAATTCCAGGTAGCAATGGCATGATTAAATGAGTTGAGTCTTAGCCTATATGTTCTTGAGATATAGATAAAATAGAGGGTAAAGGGACCACAATTGAAGACAAGTCCACTTGTGTCAAATTACCAAACACTACTAACCTTAAAGGTGATAGGATGGAAGAAGTTGGCAAAGTGGAAGAAATGACCATGGGTGAAGGGATGGAAAAAAAAGGCAAAGAAGGTGAAAGAATAGTAGAAATGTGAGGTAATGGGAGGGAAGTGGAAAGTGGAGTAGAGGATGTAGCAGGCAAGGATGTAGAAGTAATGGAAGAGTATGATAGGGCAACAAAAGAAGAAATATGACTGCTCAAAGCATTGGAAGCTATTGCTAGTGGAGACGAAACCATTGAGACAATAGTTGCGGGTAGAGAAATAGTTGAGACATTTTCCTAGACAATAGTAGTAGCAGCACTAACACTTGGAGCAGAAGGAGGTGGAGAGGCTGGCAGACTAGTGTCATTATGAGTTCTAGCAGCAGCAGTTTCTACAGCCTGATTAACAGTCTTCACATTGGCTTTCTTTGCCTTAGATCCTTCTCCAGGGCCACTAGGCATATCTCTTTTCTTCAAAGCTCTTGTCCTGGTAGAAGGAGGTATATCTTTCTTATGAGTCTTTGTAGATACCTTCTTACCTTTCTATGCTTGGGCCTTTTCTTCCAATGGTATATGATCTTCACTACCTGATTTATGTCCTTGGGCTAGTTTTGCATCATCATTAATGTCTATGGGATCATCTTCTTCTCCTCTAGACTCTTTCTTTGATTCAAGTGCAGTGTATGTGAACTACACCTGTTGTCTCTCCAAGGCAGCAATTTGTCCTCTTGCCCATGCTTTGGTCAATCTGATTGGTTCTTTCATTACAACATTAATAGAGCATTCCTCAGTGTTAGCCCAATTTGGGAAGGGAATTGGTTGGTGATATTGATCCTCCCAAGCTCCTCTATACATCACATTATCATCATCTTC
This sequence comes from Cunninghamia lanceolata, assembly GCA_027924645.1. Lineage (NCBI taxonomy): Eukaryota > Viridiplantae > Streptophyta > Pinopsida > Cupressales > Cupressaceae > Cunninghamia > Cunninghamia lanceolata. The sequence goes on along the minus strand of BSBN01000149.1, from coordinate 3,266,663 downwards.
TAATTGGTTATGAACTACAATAATATGGAATTTCTTTATGAATGCTAGAGATAATTTGGAATGAGCTTTCTTCATGACCTCATAGTCATCCATACAATTTTCCCAAAAGTCTTCTATATGCATCTTATGGAACAATATCTTACTCACAAACCTCTCCATTACCTTATTTGGATCAAAATGATCCCTTTCGTTGTAGTAATGAAGTTTGAGAAGTTGGAGTTCTTTGTTAGAGTGCTCAACTAATCCCAATGAAGGACATGCCTAATTTCCTATGCTTAATAGTATGGGAAATTGGACATTTGTTCTATGCAGATGCTTGAGTTTTTCAACACAAGTTATCAGTTGCATACATAACTCTAAGAGCACTATCTTATCTGTAGGATATCTAGGGAGTCTATAAGCTAGCGCAGTCAAGCCTTGTATTCTTAGGTATGTGAACTTTTCAAACTAAATATACCACCTTCCATATTTGGTAATCTCATTAATGGCTTATGTGGATATTCTCAAGGCCATGTTACCTTGTAATAATCTTGTTATATACATAGTAAAGGTGTCATTGACCCTCTTAAAATGCATCAGGGACTATGGCAATGTGAGTTGGGTATAGCATTCATACTCTTTAACTTGAGTCTGCTAATCATTTCCTACTTCTCCCACCTTGGACAATCTAGCATAATGATTCCTTCTTACCAATGCATAGACAACATAGGATGTCCATCTAAAAAACTACTTTTCCTTGAAGTTACTAAATGCTTCGTGAATATTGTCTCTTAAAACCTATGCCCAGGGTGCTGCCCCAATAATGGGTTACACTTTCTGGGACATCGTATTTTTTGCTGAAATCAAATATTTTTATAAAATATAATTATTTAATCCTTGAAAGGTTTCATTTAAAGGATTGTAATTGAATAGGGTTTGATCAAACCCCCTTAGATCAAACCCCTTAGATAGAACCGTGCTAGTTTTAAACCATACATGTCATGGAGTTCCCTCTACACCTATCAAAATGCTAATAAAAAACCACTTTTGATTTACTTTTTGGGGGATCAAATGAATTCATTTAAAATTTTATGTTTTGTAAGTATGTAGTCCTTATTATAAGCTTCCCAAAAAGTATAATTTTAAATATAATTAATTTGATTATTATATTCATTTTTTTTTCTTGTGAATGTCGGTTTTTAATGAACATCAAGATCTTTGTTTAATACATATGAAAAGTAGGAAATTATTAAAAAACAATTCTAAAAAATACGTGTCCTTTAGGTATTGATGTCCTTATTCCAACAAAAAAAAGATTGAATTCCAATACATACAAAAAAAGTTATGCTTTACACAGTACACCTATGTCTAAATTGTAATTGGTTTGACTTCAAAAGTTAATTAAAAGAAAAATATTCAATAAAACATTATGAAACCAAATGCATCCTCTAGATATCGTAGTTAAAAATCTAAATTCAGAAAAAATAGAATTTTATCCTTCATTGAAAAAAAGTTATGTTATACATAGTACACGTCAGTCTTTAAAATTGTTGTTTACTATTAGAAACTAGTTATTGAAGGAGATGGAAAGGAAATATATTTTGATTCCAAAATATTTAAAAATATATATTTAGAATCTATAGATAAAATGTGACAAATCATTAGTTTACATCATCTTCAAATTCCTCACGGTTTAGCAACTATAGGTGTCTGAAAGTGAAGAATTTTTTCAAAATGTTCATTTCAGTGTCAACTTTGGCCAAAAAGTGTAACCCACTATTGTGGGATCACCCTCCATTGAAACTTAGTCCCTTTCAATATTTCACCAATTATAACAAACATCCAATCTTCAAAAGTAGATGTTGCAAGAAGCCCATATATTCTACTTAACAAAGTTATGAGGTCACCTATTTCATCATGAAAGTCACTTCTATACAACACATGAGGGAATTTGACTAGGGCTGACCTTCTACTCTTTGCCCTTTGCTCATTCATGTGTTTTCTGCATCCACTTACATCTTTCCTATAGGTGGCTTCTGATCCTGCCTTATCTGGCATAGTCATCACTGGACGCCATGGAATGTGAAAGGTTTCAGCCAAGGACGGTGGACTTAAGTCAGCTAAACTATCTCCACTAGTAGTTTGGATTGTCCTAGTCATGACATCGTACCTATCTACACATTCCACTATCAATTTTGCACATTGTACAGATGTGGGGAAGGTAGCAGCTTGTCCAATCCCACTATCTTTTATTGTTTTTGCTCTAGGGGTTAGATTTGGGCCAAATACTCTGAGTCTGAAATCATCAAGGTCAATATGACCTAAGTCTATATCTCCAATATCTTTCCATCTAGTAGAAATCTTCATTTCTAGGGGGATACCTTTGAATTCATACCTCATGACTTGAGCTCATGCAATCATCTAGCCTGCAGGACTAGACCTTATAAGTTTTGATACCTTGGGATGTTTTCTCTAACTCCTAAGTTTAAAGTTTATGATTATCAAGTTGACTACTACACTACCAAACCATATTATAACCAATGAATCCTTCATGAATTTGATAAGTTACCAACATGTGCTTATGATAACAAAAGTCTGACATTTACTAACCATTGCATTTACCACATGATCAAATAATGAAGCAATCTTATACTAATGCATGTAATAAATACTCAAATGCTTTTAAAAATTCCATTTAAAACATGTAGAACATCATCATTTCCAAGTACAATCATTAATTGATCCTGACAAACATTTCTCCTTTCAAAAATTCCTTAAAAATAGTCATTTTACCTAGTTTGCACTAGATTTGGGGTCAAATGACCTACAAGAGAAAAAGCACTGGTTTTGAGGTCAACCGAGCTCAGCAGAGAAATTGGGACAGTCTGACCAACTAGTTTTTTAGTACTCATGCCTTTAAAAGGTTTTGCATGGATTTTATGGTCAACTAACTTATGCGGGTTTTATAACCAACTGACTTTAGCTTAGTCATTCAAGTTGGTCAGTTCCAAATTTAGCGCAGGGCCATCAAAACACACTTTATCATTTTTACGTGAGATTGGACACCGTCTGACCTTGTGGGGTTTTCAATATCAACCGACTAAGTTGGTGCTTGCACATTTCGATGCAAGGTCAGATGAAGTGGTTTTTAGCGCAAAGTTACTTTCTTATTTTTTAGTGGAGGTTTAAGACATCATAGACCTACAGGACTTTTACATGCATCCGACTAGGTTGGAGAGATCATTTTTAAGCGCAAGGTCGGAGCAACCGAAAACTAGCACAAAACAAATCTTAAGGTCATGCAAGACTTCTAGACTCCTCCGACTAGGTGAGTTAAGGCGATGAACAACATGGAGTTGGTGGTCTAAGTTTTAGTGCTAAATTGGTTTTGACTCCCAGCGCAGATTTTCAATGCCGCCGACTGATTGGATTGATTGTGAAGTTTTGAAGGTCAGTCAGACAACTTTTGGCGCAAGAACTATTTTTACTTCATTTTGATTGGTTCAATATGTTTAAGTTTTCTCTATTTTGCTAGGGTTGGATAGGTTATTAGTCTCATTTTTCCTATGGGAGAGATTTTGAATGATGCCCGAAAATGTATTTCCCTCAAATATTTAAACTAGGATTTATAAAAATAAATAGTTTAGAACTAAAACCCTATCTCACATTCCCTAATTCATATCATTCATACATTTGCCGTGCTTTTGAAAGGAAATGTAGTTTGATTAAAAATGAAACCCTAGCTGAATGAAAACCCCTGGTGAATAATCAAGCTTGTACCTGGTTCACAGAAGTGAAAAAGTTGAAACGTGCAGGTGTGCACGAGGTCCCTGGGTTGAGTCTATGGGTTGTGCAGGGCAGTCGGTTGCAATGTCACCAGAAAGCTCTCTGAGTGTTCATTCAATGCAGAATGAGCTCGAAAATGATGAAAATCCCCTTTTATTTTCCCCAACTAGATCACCATTAATACAGAATGTACGCAGTGTTAGGAGAATCGGCAGAATATTAGGGTTTGTGTGGGTTAAGATTACTTCCGACTTGGTTAGCTTTCGAGGTGTCACGGACCTAGTCGGCAGATGTCATTCTCAACGCAAGAAGTGATCAGTCTTATTGCAAGTGCTTTGCGGGATTCTATGGTTCCTCAGACCAGTGAGAATTTTACCACCCTCTGTCTTAGTTAGTACATATGCATTGCAGTGCAAAGTTGGTAGTGACTAGATCCAACGCTAAGGTCAGTTAAGCAAGAAAATAGTGCAAAGGTCAGACAAATGACCTTTCAATGCAAAGGTCAGTTGGGAGCAATTTTAGCGTAAAGTTTGGTTGGGATTAGTTTAGCGCAAATGGACTATCAGACCTCTTTTATGAAATGCAAAGACTTGGACTTAGCATAATTTAGAATGATCTTTCGAAATCAAATTTCTAACATGGAAAAAAGTGCACTCTGAGCACTTGACTACTTAGGAGATTGAAAACCCACTTGACATTCTAAGCCAAGATTTGAAAGAAGGGTTCCCTATTTTTTGAAATGGGGCATGTGTGTGAGGCACAACAAATGGTGACTATGCTAGGAAATGCTCCAGAGCATTTCAATGATAAACTTTTAGTTCAAACCCAAAATCTCTGTGTTTCCCACACGTTGAATGAAAAGGAATGATATCTTATTAAAGGATCAAAGACCACTAACCAATGCAACCATCCATATCCTGAAAACCTGAGTGTGTGTAATTGCATTCATTTCCATCCTTTAACAACTAAGTTCATCCAAGATCCTTTGTGGTAAGCTATAAAGTTGGAATCACTCTACCACCAAGAGAATGCTCTAATGCTGAGATATGATGAGCCTTGATGGAGGCAAATAATGATTCCTCCAGTAGTACTTTTAATGCATTGATATTTGATGTTGATAATCCTTAGACAATATTCTTTCCAAAGTGAGAATTTTCAAATGATGATCTTCATATTGATGCTTTGTAATGGGTCTAGTCTTGAAAAACACATTTTATTTTTACCCAATATAGGCTAGCAGTACTTAGTACCTCCCGCCATCTTGATCTAGATCCATAGTACTAGTGTGGGTGGTAAAATGAGGATCCAAACTTTTTCACTTAACACAAGATCACCTAGACTCGCTTAGCTGCTTCAGCATCATTTAAAGTGTGGAAGATATATGGTTAGAAAATATTTCAGGTACACTAACTAATGACTCATTTCCCATGAGCAGACATCATACTCCCTAGTATAATAGCGGAACCCATAGCAAGACCTAAGCAGAACTTCATCTTCTCAAAGAAATCTTTAGATGATACACCCAACAAGGAAGAATTTGTAGGTCCTCATAACTACCACCACATTATAGAAACAAAAAGACCCCATGCAAAAGAAAGCACAGTGAACAAAAGCAAAGACAAAGGACATCTAAGTGAAAGCAAGAACATCTAAAACTATGGAAAGGGAAAGTAGGAAAACAAACCTACTCTAGTAGTAACCTACTCTAACCAAAGCAAACAAGCAACCTAACTATATACACTAAGGGGAGGTAAGACTGCCTCTTCAAGCCTAGAAGTAGTGCTTTAGGAACTGGCCATTGATGAGCAATAGGAGTTTCACCCTATGTCTCTTAAGTTGATATATGTTATCACCAAGGATCCAATAGATCTGATATGGACCCAACCAAAGTTTGTCAAACTTACCATGCTCACCTTTTTTCTCATGAGCTTTGTCCCAATACAAGACTAAATCAAAAATATAGAATTCTTTTACCTTGGCTCTCTTATCAAACCATCATTTCACAACACCCTAGTGCTTAGCAAATTTTTCTATAACAACATCACATTTCTCTTCAAGGTACAGTAATTGGGCTAATTGGGAAGACAGTTGATCATCAGTTTTAAGATAGTCTTGCATGAATTACAAAACATGGATCCTTAAGTGAATAGAAAAGATAGGTTCGGTCTCGTAAAATAAATGATAGGGCAAAGTTCCCAATGCGGGTTCTGTCTAATTCTATTAGCCCATAAGGCAAATTTGAGTTGAGTGTGTCAATCCCTAGGGTTTTTGTCTAACAGTTTATTAATTACCTCAAGCAGATTTTTGTTTGTGGATTCAGCTACCCCATTCCCCTATGGATAGTAATTAGATGAGAATTTTATAATAATCCTATAATCAAATGCCTATTTAGAGAAATGTAGCGACGAAAAGGCTAGACCATTATCACAAACTAAAGAAAACAAACATCCAAACATTGTGATAATACACTTTTCAAGAAATTCGATGACTACCTCTGTGGTGCATTGTTTACAAGCTATCGCCTCAGACCAATGAGTGCAATAATCAGTAACAGTCAAAATATACCTGTGGTCTATAGAGGAGGGCGGATTGATCATACCGATAAAGTTGAGGCCCCACTATGCAAATGGTCGTACCCCTATGACTAGTTACAATGGCATAGCAACATTTCGTTCTTGGGTTGTAGCAGTCTGACAGGTGTGGCAACTTCTCACATGTGAATAAAAATCTTTGAACAAGGTAGGCCAGTAATACCCAACCCAAAGAATTTGATTAGCCATTGAGTGACCTAATCTGTGACCTGTTCCAAATATCTCATGAAAAATGGTTAACACCTGAGCCACTTCTATCTTGTCCAGACATCTTAGATAGATCCCTTCATGATTCTTGTAAAGAACTAATCCTTTTATCATATATCTATTACTTTTCATTCTGAGTGCTCTTCTTTGAACTAAATTTAGTTTAGGTGGACAATGTTGATTGAGTAGATAAATATGATATATCCGTACCATTCATCTATTGAAACATCTTCTAACATGTATTGTTGGGAGACTAAACCTGGTCCCACCTCGGCCATTGTTCTAGTCAACGCCTAACCTCTTACCAACTTCATAGGCTAGATGTCTATATCAAATTCTTGTAGAGTGGTAACCCATTTTCCTCTCCTTTCTCCAATTTGCATTAATAGTGCTTTAACTGCTACATCTGGTACTATGGCAATTACTTGACTCGTTGGGATGTAGTGACATAACTTCTTGACTACCTTTACCAAAGCGTAGGCTTATTTTTCCACATTAGGATAGCTCAACTCTATGTCTTTCAATGGAGTACTTATGAAAAAAATGTACCTTTCATCATCGATTGCTCTCTTCTGTGTCAACATCGCAGTGCAAGTGTGCTCGGATACAAACGAATAAATATGGAATGGTAATACATGATCTGGACTTACCAATATAGGTGCAGTGGCTATGGCTTGTTTAATTTCTGCAAAGGTAGTCTTGGCTTTTGGAGTCCAATCTATTTTAGTATCTTTTTTCATCATGGCATTGAGAGGTCAAATGATTTCTGTGAAACCTGTAATGGACTTGTGTACAAAATTTATCTTAACAAAATATGACTTTAGTTCCTTTTTGCTGGATGGAGGCAGGATTTTGAGTATTGCTTGTATTCAGTCTGGATCAATAGATATGCCTCATTCAGATATCGCATGCCTCAACAACTTCCATTCAATCACGCCAAAGATGCACTTCTTAGGATTAAGTGAGATACCATAGTCTTTGCATCATTGTAATACTTTCCTTAAGTTAGCCACATGGTCTTCTCACCTCTTCGAAAACACTGTGAGATCATCCATATAGATTATGATGCATTTTCCAACTAATCCCTTAAATGCAGCATCCCTTGCTCTTTAGAATATCACGCCAACATTTATTAGCCCAAACGACATTCTGCGGTATGCATAGATTCCCTATTTACATGTAACAAATGTCTTCAATCTATCTTTGTAATCGACCATTACCTAGTTGTATCTCGAATATCCATCTAAGAAACACATCATCTAGGATCCATTAACAATCTATAATACCTCATCTAATGAAGGCAGTGGATATTTATCTTTCTCAATTGCCCGATTCAAATTTTTGAAGTCGATGTAAAGTCTAATTTCTCTATCTTTCTTCCAAAATGGGACTAAATTTGCCTCCCAAACAGAATGTTTGATAGGAAAAATTATTCTTCCTGATAATAGTTTTTGTACTTCTTTGAAAATCAGAGGTTCTAATAGAGCATTCACAGACCGCTACCTTTATCTGAATGGTTTTGCCCCTAGCTTCAATGGAATGGTGTGAGTAATGATCAATGTGTCGTATGTCTTGAGGTCTTCATAGCTCCATGCTATTACTTCCTAATAATCTCTTAATGCATGAATGATGCCATTATTTTCTTCTTCAGTACTAGCCTTCCCAATAAACACATTCTTAATCTCTTCATCAGTCCTTGGATTGAACTGATCACACTATCCACCAGGAGATTCTCCTTCTTTCCTCTAAGTTCACAACTTGTCTGAATCAAAGAATCGCTCCAACTCAACCATTCCTCGAGGAATCATGTTTATCTTTAGATTAAGGACACCTTCTAAATCCATCTTAGAAGGTTCCATTTCCTCTTCATCTATTATTTGAGCAGTGAAAATGTTTGATGAAGTAAGGAAGTCAATTATATGCTTGTCATCCTCAAAGACTTGGAAATTTGTGACTTATCTGGTACAGGCGGGGTAGTGACAAATTCAACTATGAACTTCTTCAAACCTACCATGGATGTCAGCTCCAGTGTACTTGTTGTTTAAGCTAGAGCATCTGCAACATGATTCTGCCTTTGAGGAATTGACTGGATATTAAAACCATCAAAGCATTTGATCAAATCCCATAGTCAGTTTCTATATTTTCTCAGCATCTTATCATTACACAAGTACTATTTCCTTACTTGTTTCACATCTAATTCTAAATCTCCAAACACTTGAAGAATTTTGACTTTCTTTTAAAGTGCCATCAACAATCCTTGCACTAAAGCTTCATACTGAGTTACATTATTTGTGCAGGGAAATTGTAATCTGTACGATGCTAGCTATGAGTTTCTAGTGGGACTGATCAATTCAACGCCTACCCCAGACCCTTTGTTGCTGTCATCCTGTTTTGTTGATCTTCTCTTATTAATTCGAGGCTCAACCTCCTCCTTCTTTGTAGCAGCAGGATCTTTCTTCTGAGCAATGGGAATTTCCAGTTGTCTCTGCACTTGCTTTACTACTTCTTGACAAATTTTACATGTGAACTCAAAATGCGAAGCATTATGTATATGGCACCAATTTGGCAGTAGCAATTCCTCCATCTAAACTTGCTTACCCACTGCTTCTTGATCACTCAAAAATTTAGCTATAAAATCCTAAAATCCTTTAAATATACCTGGCTCCTCATCTTCTCCTTCGGAGGAATATTTGGGGACTGACTGTACACATGCTTCTATAGTTTCTCAATACTCTTTTAAGGGCCAATGGTACCTTAGCATAAGTAATTCCTCAGCTCGGTCAACATGGGGTAGATAAACCTACAAATCAACTTCTAAAAATAGAATCACATTTGTCTAGTGATATTCTATAATCATATGTTTCATTTTGAGTTCTCTTTCAATACGAATCTAGTTTGCCAATCCCTTCCATGGCAACCACATAAGAGAAAAATCTGTTGCCATTTAACCATTCAAAATTCTGGACCAGTCCCTGCTGAGGAGCATACCATACTAAACTGGGATATCCACCACCAGAATATCTGTATACTGTTGCACTCTTGGATCAAAAGCCAGTTGCATATGTGTCCTATTTAATTCACCCACTACATTCACCTTAGTCTTATCCAGTTGTGTCACTTTCCTGGAAGACTTGACTAGAGTGAGACCCAATGCCTTACAAACTGATAATGGCATTATGTTAGTGGAAGCACCAGAATCTACCAAACAGTTGTGAAGATTTATGTTGAATATTCTAAGTTCTAAGAGGAAAGGGGGGCTCTCCCTCTTATCCTTGTATAATGTCATCTTTTTCTCAACATCAATCACATGCACTCTTTCTTTCCCTTTATTAGTGTTATCCTTGTGAGAGTCTCTTTCTACGAAGAATCTATTTTGATACTTGCACCCATATCTTGGAAGAAGGCTGTCCTAACCTTAGGTATTTTAAGCAACTCATAAACAGAAAAACTAACCTTCATCTTCTTGAGCTCCTCAGCAACATACTGCCACATTTTTACTACATCAAATCATTGAGAATTCTCAGCAATAGCCCCCTAATATACAGGCTAAGGTGTGGCTTTTGGGGGTTTAGAATTATTAGAAGCATTTGGATCTAGTGGGATTTGGTAGCTATTTGGAGGAATGCAGTTGGTGAAAGGACCCTTTGGCTTACTACATCACAAATTATATGGAGTTTTATTATACTGCTGATAAGCATTTACCTCCTCTGACTCTTCTTCCTCAGGCTGATTATCATCTTGAAATGTAAAGGTATAACTATCAAGGACTAGGGCAGTGTCATACCTTTGCGAATAAATGAGTTCATACCCCGTTAGTGGATTCTCTTAAGTTTCAGTGTTTTGGATTTCCATCTGGAAAATACTGGATGCTATCTAAAATTTTGTCCAGTCTAACTCAGAGTGAGCATTCGTATTGTGTAGTCTGTACCAAGTAAACAAAGTTGCCTCTGCTAACATCACGTAGCTAGGAGGTTGGGTATCATTGTTTTGATTTTTCAATGGCGAAGGCACTCCTCCACTATTGGGCCTTGTGTTCTAAGACCAGTTTGATCGTTGTTGAAAATTTTGATTTTGATATTGATTCTAGTTTTGATTTTGGAACTGATGTTGATTTTGACTTCTCTGTTGTAGATAAGCATTTTGATTCCTAAGGTGAGTGACTTCTACAATGAGCTTCTTCATCTACTCAACTAACTCCCTAATATCATCTCTATTTTCCTTTTTCTTAGTTACTTCTGAAGATTGGAGAAAAGGCATTTGTTCAGGAGGCATTTTTAGCTATTGGGTTTCCTAGATGAACTACTAAATCTTAAGTTGCAGCTGGGTTAGGAATCAAATTCATTACAGGGGTATGGTTGGTCAAGGCTTGGTTAATCATGGGTATTTGATTTGGTCTGGCTACTAGGCCCATGTGGTTTAGTGGACCAGTGGTTGCTTTTCCTAATTGAGTGCTCATAGTGACAGCTTCGGTGTATGCTTGAGTTAGGGTAGCGGGGGCAAGATCAGCTTTCCTTACGAACATAGATGTGAGTTTGTCCAAGGCTGCATAATAGATTGGCAAGGCTACATCTTTCCCTATGACATAAGGAGCTTGCAAATGACTAAAGGATTTCTAAAATCTATTATTGAAAGAACTTATTAGGTCACCTTCACCTTGACGAATCTCCACAAAGGACCGGTATAGATTAGCTGGAGTAGTGGGCATTCAAAATCAATCCAGAAATGCATTTTTTTGATTCAGCCATGAGTTTATGGAAGCTACAGGGAGGTTAGCAAACCAATCATAAGCCTCATTTTATAAAGAGTAAGGAAACAATTGGCATACCACATCTTCATACTATACTTGAAGCATAAACATGTTACTTTCAAAGATTTTGATATGCTCATCTGCAGTCCTATCTGGATCGTTCACCCTTAACTTGGAATAGAACTTATCGGGGTTTTTCAGCATATCATGATAATCATTGAACTGAAATGGGGACTGATTGTTTGCTACAAAGAAGGTCATGACTGGAGGATTGAAAGGAGTTGCAGCTATGTTCCTTGGGACCGACTAAGCTCTCAGTATTCTTGGTAACCCTTGATCTCTTCTTGTTCATCTGAATTCTATCAGAGACAACATCTATTCTCCAGCTGAGCTGGATCTGGTCAGTCTTTGTCTGGTCCCCAAACTTGCTAATTTTTGTAGAGGGGAATAATTCTCTGTTCAACCTCTCCTTCTAGCACCAATTTAGTTGATGGGTGTTTTTGCACTCAACAACACAGGTATGATTACTGGTATCACACCTCTTTTGAAAAGTATCCTACCCTAGGTAAGACTACTCCAAGGATTCTATAGCTAGGTCTTAGCTTTCTTGGAATCTTTTAATTGGAATGTTCTAGCTGTGCTAATAAGGGGTCTTACATGCAATCTGTGGATTTTAATAGTTTGAACAATAATACATGCAAACCCTTTATGATTTCAGCTAATAAAATGATATAAAATGCTGCTGAAATTCCTAAACTAACAACTATTTTAAAAGAAAATGCAAAAGGGAATAGGGTTTTATGGAAATCCTAAGTGACATTCACAATGTGTGGACTGCTGCAAGTAGACAAACACTCTAAAATTTAACTAGTTTGATAAGTTACCAAACTAAACTTTAATGTTACAACACTACAGAAAATGATGCTATCTTCAATGGAAATTAAAAAAAATTTAGATTACATTCATTCATCAAATACCTAATGAACGACACAATTTAACTTATGAAATACAATTAAACTTAAGTACAACTGATCATCTCAGACTAAATTTGCATAGTTACCTACCATCAACAAATAACTAAAATTATGGACTAAGATCATTCATCAGATACTTGAGCAAACCATGAATATTGCAAAAGCACAACTAATTAACTATGGCAGAGCAAGAAGCGAACCATGAAAACCAAGTAAGCAACACACTACACAAATTCTCAAAATAACTGCAAAAACTTGCTTTGTATTACTTCAAATGGCAGAATGTCAACAATTCGGCATCAAGAATTCTCTCTTACAAATAATGGAAATGGCAGCCCTTTATATAGAAGAGGAGCCATACCAAGTTTTTCAATGGATGGTGGAGATTCACTCAACACCAACGGTCCAGATTTACATCATTCAATGCATTCCTTACAGCTCATAACAAATCTCGGATTACAACTTGTCCTTTATGAAAAAGATGAAAAACAACCCCCAGATACATTGAATCTAGACTATTTGACTACCCAATTGAATATATATATATATATATATATATATATATATATATATATATAAGATCATTTTTGAGGCATAATAAAGACAAAATAGTGTCACATGTCACTCTAAATATACCAATTTACACTAGTGATGGGGTTACATTTTAAAATATTCAAAGAAAGCCTATTAAGACTCCCCATCCAAGTCTATTTTGTCCTCTTCTGCAAGCTTGTTGCAGTAGCTAACCCAAGCTAAGAGTGTAGGGTAGATATCTGAAGGATTTGGGTTCTTGAGGTGATTGACCCGATATTTAAACATTTCCAACTCCTGGCTATACCTATTGTATATTCTTTCTATTTCTACCTTAGCCTTATGAAATGCATTAAATTCAACTATGAGGTCAATGACTTTATCCAACCTGGCCTCTATATCCAACTCAGCATCTTCAATAATTACCTTTTGCAATTTATCCTTGCATCCTTCCACATCATATGGTGTAAAATCATTGTAGACCTCCACTAGAAAATCCCTCAAAGTATCATTTATATCATATATCAAAGCCAAAATGTTTTCATCTACTAGTTTGTAGGCTTCCTTGATGCTGTCAAAAACTTCTTTCCTCAACTTCAACTGCTGATACCATTCGGTGGCTTGGTACAATTTGTCACCAGTCAAAATATTCTCAGCAAGCAATGTTTAGGAAGACAAATCTCTGATACCTTTAACTCTAGGAAATACATGAGAATAATATTCTTCAAAAGAATCACATTCTTCCTGCAGGTCTTTCCATTGCTCATGAAGTTGAACTAAACTCTTGTACGATTCAGCTGCAGCGTCAATTGTATCACACCACTTCTCACATACCTTGATCATCCATTTTTGGGTACCTTTCGACATACTCTAAACTTTGCCAAGCTTAGACATTTCATCTCTTGAAAAGAAGGTTGGCACTGTCCTTATCTCTCCATCAGAATCAACTAGTTTTATCAAGAACTAAAGACATGCCTGAAGTTCTTCATTTTGTTGCTTCAATTCTTTCTTTGAAAGTTCATTTTTATCTAGTTGTTCTAGAATTGAAATAGTAGACCCCTTGAACTCATCAACCCTCTGTGCACATGAAGTTGGTCCCAAATTGACAGTCGTTATGGCATAATATTTGGCTCTGACCTATTCCCTATTTGTATCAGCTAGTGGGACAGCTATCTCAGCTATCCTAGATCCAGTTTCATCTTTGTAGATCCTTAATTGCACATTCGCTTTCTTCTGTTTCTTTGGCTTTTGAGTCTATAAGAAGATTGTACTCAAATCTAGTTTCATTATCTCCACCTGAGGTTATGGTTATGCCACTTTGTTTTGTAGCCATTCAGGTGTTGAGGTAGGAGGCTTACTTGACCCATCAGGATTTTCACTATCTGTATTAGGGGGGCCTTCAAGAAATCCCTGTTCTTGTTCTGATTCCTTATCTAAATCTTTATCCTCTCTAAGATTTCTCCAATTCACCATTACATTTTTCCAAGCTGCCTCGATGATTTCTTATGTCTAATCATTTTCTGCCTCGACAAATGTATCTTTCTTTGGTTCGAGCTCTTGCAAACACAATTCAGCATATACCTTTTCAATTATAGGTACGAATGGAATGGTTAAAGGAGTTCAGTCTGTCTCTATAGGTGCTTGATATATAGGTGCAATAGAGGATAAAGGCACTGCAACTGAAGATAAGTCCACTTGCATCAAATTAGCAAACACTGCTAAACTTAAAGGTGGTAGGATGGAAGAAGTTCACAAAGTAGAAGAAATGACCATGGGTGAATGGATGGAAAAAGAAGGCAAAGAAGGTGAAAGATTAGTATAAATGGGAGGAAATGGGAGGGAAATGGAAAGTGGAGTAGAGGATGTAGCAAGTAAGGATGTAGAAGTAGTGGAAGAGTATGACAGGGCAGCAAGGGAAGAAATGGGAGTGCTCAAAGCATTGGAAGCTATTGCTAGTGGAGAGGAAATCATTGAGACAACAGTTGTGGGTAGAGAAATAATGGAGACATTCTCTTGGACAATAGTGGCAGCAGTACTAACACTTAGAGCAATAGGAAGTGGAGATTCAAGTGCAGTGTATGTGAGCTACACCCCTTGTCTCTCCAAGGCAGCAATTTGGCCTCTTACCCATGCTTTGCTAAATCTGATTGGTTCTTTCATTACAACATCAAGAGAGCTTTCCTCAGCATTCACCCAATTTGGAAAGGGAATTGGTTGGTGATATTGAGCCTCCCAAGCTCCTTTGTGCATCACATTATCATCATCTTCTAATTGGTTAGGAACTGCAATAATATGGAATTTTCTTATGAATGTTAGAGATAATCTGGAATGATCTTTCTTCATGACCTCATAGTCATCCATACAATTTACCCAAAAGTATTCTATATGCATCTTATGGAACATTTTCTTACTCACAAACCTCTCCATCACCTTATTTGGATCAAAATGATCATTTTCATTGTAGTAATGTGATTGAGAAGTTGGAGTTCTTTGTTAGAGTGCTCAGCTGATCCCAATGAAGGACATGCATAATTTCCTCTGCCTAATAGTATGGGAAATTGGACAATTGTTCTGTGCAGATGATTGAGTTTTTCAGCACAAGTTATCAGTTACCTAGATAACTCTAAGAGCACTATCTTATCTATAGGATATCTGGGGAGCCTATAAGCCATCCCAATGAATCCTTGTATTTTTAGGTATGTGAACTTTTCAAACTGAATATACCACCTTCCATATTTGGTAATCTCATTCATGGCTTATGTGGATATTCTTAGGGCTATGTTGCCTTGCAATAATCTTGTTATATACATAGTAAAGGTGTTATTGACCCTCTTAAAATGCATCAGGGACTATGGCATTGTGAGTTGGGTATAGCATTCATACACTTTAACTTGAGTCTGCTCATCATTTCCTACTTCTCCCACCTTGGACAATCTAGCATAATGATTCCTTCTTGCCAATGCATAGACAACATAGGATGTCCATCTGAAAAACTACTTCTCCTTGAAGTTACTGAACGCTTCGTGAATATTGTCACTTAAAACTTGTGCCCAGTGAAACTTAGCACCTTTCAATATTTCACCAATTATAACAAACATCTAATCTTCAACATGAGATGTTGCAGGTAGCCCATATATTGTTCTTAACAAAGTTATGAGGTCACCTATTTCATCATGAAAGTCACTTTTGTACAACACTTGAGGGAATTTGACTAGGGCTGACCTTCTACTCTTTGCCCATTGCTCATTCATGTGTTTCTTGCATCCACTTACATCTTTCCTATAGGTGGCTTTTGATCCTATTTTATCTAGCATAGTCATCATTGGACGCCATGGAATGTCAAAGGTTTTAGCCAAGCAGGGTGGATTTAAGTCAGCTAAAATATCTCCACTAGAAGTTTAGATTGTCCTAGTCATGACATCATACCTATCTGCCCAGGACACTATTAGTTCTGCACATTATACAGATGTGGGGAAGGCAGCATCTTATGCAATCCC
The DNA here is from genome assembly GCA_027924645.1 of Cunninghamia lanceolata. Lineage (NCBI taxonomy): Eukaryota > Viridiplantae > Streptophyta > Pinopsida > Cupressales > Cupressaceae > Cunninghamia > Cunninghamia lanceolata. Next base: position 3,250,351 of record BSBN01000149.1, on the reverse strand, counting down.
ACTGTCTTTTACTATTTTGGCTCTAGGAGTTGGAATTAGGCCAAATACTTTGAGTTTGAAATCATCAAGGTCAATATGACCTAAGTTTGTATCTCCAATATCTTTCCATCCAGTAGAAACCTTCATTTCTAGGGGTATACCTTTGAACTCATACCTCATGACTTGAGTTCGTGCAGTCATCTAACCTATAGGACTAGACCTTATAAGTTTTGATACCTTGGGATGTTTTATCTAAATCCTAAGTTTAAAGTTTATGATTATCAAGTTGACTACTATGCTACCAAACCATATTATAACTAATGAATCCATAATGAATCTAATAAGTTACCAACATGTGCTTATGATAACAAAAGTCTGACATCTATTAACCATTGCATTTACCACATGATCAAATAATGAAGCAATCTTATACTAATGCATGTAATAAACATCCAAATTCTTATAAAAATTGCATTTAAAACATGTAGAACATCATCATTTACCAAGTGCAGTCATTAGTTCGTCCTGAAAAACATTTCTCCTTTCAAAAATTCCTTAAAAATAGTCATTTTAACTAGTTTCCGCTAGATTTGGGGTTAATTGACCTACAAGAGAAAAAGTGTTAGATTTGAGGACAACTGACCTTAGCAGAGAAATTGGGACAGTTCAACCAACTAGTTATTCAATACTCATACCTTTACAAGGTTTTGCGAGGATTTTATGGTCAATTAACTTGTGCAGGTTTTATAATCAACCAAATTTAGGTTAGTCATTCATGTTGGTTGGTTGCAAGTTCAACGTAGGGTGATCAAAACAAACTTTATCATTTTTGCATGAGATTGGGCACCATCTGACCTTGTGGTGTTTTCGATATCAACTGACTAAGTCGGTGATGACGCATTTTGATGCAAGGTCAGATGAAGTGGTTTTTAGCACAAAGTTGCTTTCTTGTTTCCTAGCAGAGGTTTAGGACTTCATGGACTTGTAGGACTTTTACGTGCATTTGACCTAGGTCAGAGAGATGGTTTTTAAGCGCAAGGTCGGAGCAACCAAAAACTACTGCAATCAAATCTTAAGGTCATGCAAGACTTATAGGCTCCTCTGACTAGGTGAGTTAAGGCGATGAACAAGGTGGAGTCGATGGTCTAAATCTTAGCACTGAATTGGTTTTGAGTCCCAGCGCGGATTTTCAAAGCCACCGACTATCTAGGTTGATGATGAAGTTTTGAAGGTCAGTCAGACAACTTTTGGTGCAACAACTATTTTTACTTCATTTTGATCAGTTCAATGTGTTTAGGTTTGCTCTGCTTTGCTAGGGTTGGAGAGGTTATTAGTCTCATTTTGCCTACGGGAGGGATTCTGAATGATGCCTACAAATGTATTTCCTCACAAGATTTAAAGTATGATTTATAAAAAAATAGCTAAGAACATAAACCCTAGCTCGCGTGCCCTAATTCATATCATTCATACGTTTGCCGTGCTTTTAAAAGGAAATGTAGTTTGATTAAAAATGAAACCCTAGCTGAATGAAAACCCTAGGTGAAGAATCAAGCTCCTACTTGGTTCGCAGAGGTGAAAAAGTTGAAACGTGCAGGTGTGCAGGAGGTCTCTGGGTCAAGTCTGCGGGTTGTGTAGGGCAGTTAGTTGTAATGTCACCAAAAAGCTCTCTGAGTGTTTGTTCAATGCAGAATGAGATCAAAAACAATGAAAATCCCTTTTTATTTTCCCCGACTAGATTGCCATTACTGCAGAATGTACGCAGTGTCAGTTGGGAGATTCGATAGAATATTAGGGCTTACACGGGTTACAATTACTTCTGACTTGGCAAGCTTTTGGGGTGTCACAGACCTAGTCGGCGGATGTCATTCTCAACGCAAGAAGTGATCAGTCTTATTACAAGTGTTTTGTGAGATTTTAGGGTTCCTCAGACCAGCGGGAATTTTACCACCCTCTGACTCAGTCCATGCATATGCATTGCAGTACAAATTTGGTAGCAACTAGATCCAGTGCTAAGGTCAGTCAAGGAAGAAACCAATGCAAAGGTCAGACAAAGGGCCTTTCAGTACAAAGGTCGGTTGGGAGCAATTTTAGTGCAAAGGTCAATTGGGATCAGTTTTAGCACAAATGGACGATCAGACCTCTTTTATGAAATGTAGAGACTTGAACATAGCATATTTTAAAATGATCTTTCGACATCAAATTTCTAAAATGGCAAAAAGTGCATTCTAAGCACTTGACTACTTAGAGATGGAAAACCCACTTGATATTTTAAGCCAAGATTTGAAAGAGGGGGTTCCTATTTTTTGAAATGGGGCATGTGTGTGAGGCACAACACTGTGTCACGGCTCTGCTGTTTGCATATTCACATCCATCTCCCACACTCATACCTTCTCAATAGAGATTCATCATTCTTATATATCTGCATCATGATTTGATCCATAGTCAGGTCGGCATCTAAGAAGTGAAACGTGTACATAGAAAGATGTAGCTAGTCGGCTCAATCCAATGTGCTATATATTATACAGACCCAAAAATTTGCCCAAACATGTTCAAATAGGTCCTCTGTAATCATTCAATCACTTAAATAGATCATTCACACACTATCTCTTCTTCATACAATGATTTATCATACTAGTCGGCATGTTCCTTAAGAGCATGATTATCAACTTCATCTGTCGACTTACATCTTTTACTGTGGATCACAAAATACTTCCAAAATCATATCAAGGATTCTTCACACATTCCCAAACTTACCATTTGAACCACAAGGCATGATATCATCTTGTAGAGACATGCTGACTGTTACAACTCAGACTTTGTCTCTATCAAGCTCTGTCAAACACTGTATCAATGCTTAGTAGCTTGTAACTATCTTTCCAGTGGACTTCAAATCTCATAACTCTAGAATTAGACACTTCATACAAGTGTTTACAATAACTTAAAACTGCATAAAAAAATGCTCAACTACGAAGGAATGCAGACCATTACAATGTGCCCTATTCCCTATCTATGCTATGCCTATGTTTATCCCGACTTAGATAATTCTTCCAAATGACTTTCGGGGGAAGTTAGGACTTAATCTCTAGAGCATAGCACCATCAATGAATTAATAACATCATTCCTTAACTAAATTATCAAATCATCATCTGTGGAAGCACACTGACCCATTGACTATCTTTCACTTTGTAAATACCCATACTTAGCCATTTTCTATCAACCAGACCTGAAATCTAATATGTCCTTCTAGATCTATCTCCTCCTATCATGGTGATAAGATCTCTGAGCCTTATTTCCATTAATGACAACATAAAAGTCCATGTCAGAGCAGTGTCTCTTGCCAATAGTGCCACCATCTACTCAATGTTGTCCCCCATCCAACTGGAAACCATCATGAGCATCGATCTAGCATAAGAAACCCCTGACCAACCCACATAAGTACATAGCATAATCACTCAAACCTCCAGCAAGAGTAGCATCCCATATCATTTCTCACAGATCCTCACCTATCACCACTAGTGCTAGGGTGAATACTCAAGCTAGTGCTACCAAACCTATTATAGTATAATACACAAACAACTCACTGTGAATGGGAATACATAGGATCCACCACACATCTTCTAGGGTGATGCTTATCTCACCCATAGGAAGTAAGAAGGTACAGGTAGATCACCTAAGGGAATTTGACTAGGGCTAGCCTTCTACTCTTTGCCCATTGCTCATTCATGTGTTTTCTGCATCTACTTACATCTTTCCTATAGGTGGCTTCTGATCCTGCCTTATCTGGCATAGTCATCACTGGACACCATGCAATATCCAAGGTTTCAGCTAAGGAGGGTGGACTTAACTCAACTAAAATATCTCCACTGGCAGTTTGGATTGTCCTGGTCATGACATCATACCTATCTGCACATGCCACTATCAATTTTGCACATTGTACAGATGTGGAGAAGGCAACAGCTTGTGCAATCTCACTGTCTTTTACTATTTTGGCTCTAGGGGTTGGATTTGGGCTAAATACTCTGAGTCTGAAATCATCAAGGTCAATATGACCCAAGTCTGTATCTCCAATATCTTTCCATCTAATACAAATCTTCGTTTCCGGGGGGTACCTTTGAACTCGTACCTCATGACTTGAGCTTGTGCAGACATCTAACCTACAAGATTGGACCTTATAAGTTTTGATACCTTGGGATGTTTTCTCTAACTCCTAAATTTAAAGTTTATGATTATCAAGTTGACTACTACACTACCAAACCATATTATAACTAATGAATCCATCATGAATCTACTAAGTTACCAACATGTGCTTATGATAACAAAAGTCTGACATTTATGGACCATTGCATTTACCACATGATCAAATAATGAAGCAATCTTATACTAATGCATGTAACAAATACTAAAATGCTTGTAAAAATTCCATTTAAAACATGTAGAACATCATCATTTACCAAGTGCAGTCATTATTTCATCCTGACAAACATTTCTCCTTTCAAAAATTCCTTAAAAACAGTCATTTTACCCAGTTTGCACTAGATTTGGGGTCAACTAACCTACAAGAGAAAAAGCATTGGTTTTGAGGTCAACTGACCTCAGCGAAGAAATTGGGATAGTCTGACCAACTAGTTTTTTAGTACTCATGCCTTTACAAGGTTTTGCATGGATTTTATGGTCAACTAACTTGTGCAGGTTTTATAACCAACTAACTTTAGGTTAGCCATTCAGGTTGGTCGGTTGCAAGTTCAGTGCAGGGCAATCAAAACACACTTTATCATTTTTGCGCAAGATTGGGCACTGTCTGACCTTGCGGGGTTTTTGATATCAACCGACTAAGTTCGTGATGGTGCATTTCAATGTAAGGTCAGATGAAGTGGCTTTTAGCACAAAGTTGCTTTCTTGTTTCTTAGTAGAGGTTTAGGACATCATAGACCTATAGGACTTTTACATGCATTTGACCTAGGTCAAAGAGATGGTTTTAAGCACAAGGTAAAAGCAACGAAAAACCAGTGCAAAGCAAATCTTAAGGTCGTGTGGGACTTCTAGGATCCTCCAACTAGGTGAGTTAAGGAGATGAACATCATGGAGTAGATGGTCTGAGTTTTAGTACTAAATTGGTTTTGAGTCCCAGCACAGATTTTCAAGGCCCCTGACTAACTGGATTGATCATGAAGTTTTGAAGGTCAATCAGACAACTTTTGGCACAAGAACTATTTTTACTTCATTTTGATCGGTTCAATACATTTAAGTTTCCTCTGTTTTGCTAGGGTTGGACAAGTTATTAGTCTCATTTTTCCTATGGGAGGGATTTTGAATGATGCTTGAAAATGTATTTCCCTCAAATATTTAAACTACGATTTATAAAAATAAACAGTTCAGAACCGAAACCCTAGCTCGCGTCCCCTAAGTCATATCATTCATATGTTTGTCGTGCTTTTGAAAGGAAATGTAGTTTGATTAAAAATGAAACCCTAGCTAAATGAAAACCCTAGGTGAAGAATCGAGCTCCTACCTAGTTCACGGAGGTGAAAAAGTTGAAACATGCATGTGTGTAGGAGGTCCCTGGGTCTAGTCTGTGGCTTGTGCAGGGTAGTTAGTTGCAATGTCACCAAAAAGCTCTCCAAGTGTTTGTTTAATGTAGAATGACCTCGAAAATGATGAAAATCCCCTTTGTATTTTCTTTGACTAGCTCGCCATTAATATAGAATGTATGTAATGTTAGTCGGGAGATTCAGCAGAATATTAAGGCTTGCGTAGGTTAAGATTGCATCCGACTAGGTGGGCTTTTGGGGTGTCAGGGACCTAGTCGGCGGATGTCATTCTAAACGCAAGAAGTGATCAGTCTTATTACAAGTACTTTGTGGGTTTTAGGGTTCCTCAGACTACCGGGAATTTTACTAGCCTCCAACTTAGTCAGTGCATACGCATTGCAATGTAAAGGTCGGTTGGGAACAATTTTAGTGCAAAGGTCGGTTGGGATCAGTTTTAGCGCAAATGGACTATCAGACCTCTTTTATGAAATGTAGAGACTTGGACTTAGCATATTTTAGAATGATTGTTTGACATCAAATTTCTAACATGGAAAAAAGTGTATTCTGACCACTTGACTACTTAGGAGATGGAAAACCCACTTGACATTCTAAGCCAAGATTTGAAAGAGGGGGTCCCTATTTTTTGAAATGGGGCATGTGTACGAGGCACAACATATGTTGACTCTACTAGGAAATGCTCCAAAGTATTTCAATGATAAACTTTCAGTTTGAACCCAGAAGCTCTATGTTTCCCACACATTGAACGAAAAGGCATGATATCTTATCAAAGGATCAAAGACCACTAACCAATGCAACCATCCATATCCTGAAAACTTGAGTGTGTGCAATTGCATTCATTTCCATCCTTTAACAACTAAGTTCATCCAAGATCCTTCCCAGTAAGCTATAAAGTTGGGATCACTCTACCACCAAGAGGATGCTCTAATGCTGAGATATGATGAGCCTTGAGGGAGGAAAATAATGATTCCTCTAGTAGTACTTTTGATGCAACCATATTTGATGCTAATAATCCTTAGACAATATTATTTTCAAAGTGAGAATTTTCAAATGATGATCTTCATATTGATGCTTTGTAATGGGTCTGGTGTTGAAAAACACCTTTTATTTTTACCCAATATAGGCTAGTAGTACTTAGTATCGCCCACCATCTTCATCTGGATCCATAGTACTGGTGTGGGTGGTAAAAATGAGGATCCAAACTTTTTCACTTAACACAAGATCACCTAGACTGACTTAGTTACTTCAGGATCATTTAAAGTGTGAAAGATATATGGTTAGAAAATATTTCAGGTGCACCAACTAATGACTCATTTCCCATGAACAGACATCATACTCCCTGGTATAACAGTAGAAACCATAGCAAGACCTAAGCAGAACTTCAGCTTCTCAAAGAAATACTTTAGATTACGTACCCAACAAGGAAGCATTTATAGGTCCGCATAACTGCCACCACATTCTAGAAATAAAAAGAACATACACAAAAGCAAGCACAGTGAGCAAAAGAAAAGCTAAAGGACAACTAACTAAGCAAAAGCAAGAACATCTAAAACTATGGAAAGAAAAAGTAGGAAAGCAAACCTACTCTAGCAGTAACCTACTCTAACCAAAGAAAACAAGCAACCTAACTATATACACTAAGGGGAGGCAAGACTGCCTCTTCAAGCTCAAAAGTAGTGCTTTAGGAATTGGCCATTGATGGGCACTGGGAGCTCCTCACCAATAAGGCTTTTAAGTCAATATGTGTTATCACCAAGGATCCAATAGATCTGATAAGGACCCAACCAAAGTTTATCAAACTTACCATGCTCACCTTTTTTCTCATGAGCTTTGTCCCAATACAAGACTAAATTAGAAATGTGGAAGGCTTTTATCTTGGCTCTCTTGTCAAACCATCTTTTCACAACACCCTAGTGCTTAGCATAGTTTTCTATAGAAGCGTCACATTTCTCTTCAAGGTGCAGTAACTGGGCTAATTAGGAAGACAACTGATCATCAGTTTCAATATTGTCTTGCATGAATTGCAGAACATGGATCCTTAAGTGAATAGGAAAGATAAGTTCGGTCCCATAAACTAAATGATAGGGAAAAGTTCTCAATGCGGCCTTGTGTCTAATTCTATCAACCCATAAGGAAAATTTGAGTTGAGTGTGCCAATCCCTGGGGCTTTTGTCTAATAGTTTTTTAATTACCTCAAGCATATTTTTGTTTGTGGATTAAGCTACCCCATTCCCCTGTGGATAGTAATTAGATGAGAATTTCAAAATAATCCCATAATCAAACACCCAGTTGGAGAAATGTAGTGATGAAAAGGCCAGACCATTATCACAAACTAAAGAAAATAGACATCCAAACCTGGTGATAATATGCTTTTCAAAAAATTTGATGACTACCTCTGTGGTGCGTTGTTTACAAGCTATCGCCTCATACCAATTAGTGCAGTAATCAGTATCAGTCAGAATATACCTGTGGCCTACAGAAGAGGGTAGATTGATCATACCGATAAAGTTGAGGCCCCACTGTGCAAATGGTCATACCTCTATGACTAGTTACAATGGCATAGCAACATTTTATTCTTGGGTTGCCACAGTCTGACAAGTGTGGCAACTTCTCACATGTGAATAAGAATCTTTGAACAAGGTAGGCTAGTAATAGCTAGACCAAAGAATTTGATTAGCTGTTAAGTGACCTGATCCATGACCTGTCCCAAACATCTTGTGAAAATTGGTTAACACTTGAGCCACTTTTGTCTTATCTAGACACCTCAGATAGATCCCTTTGTGATTCTTCTTGTAAAGAACTAATCCTTTTATCATATATCTGTTACTTTTCAATCTGAGTGCTCTTCTTTGAATTGAATTCAGTTGAGGTGGACAACGTTGATTGAGTAGAAAAAATATGAAACATCTTCTAACATGTATTGATGGGAGACTAAACCTGGTCCCACGTTGGCCATTGTTCTAGTCAGTGCCTGACCTCTTACTAACTTCATAGGCTAAATGTCTATATCAAATTCTTGCAGAATGGTAACACGTTTTCTTCTCCTTTCTCCAAGTTCACTTTTCCTTAATAGTGCTTTAACTGCTGCATCTGGGACTATGGCAATTACCTGACTCCTTGGGATGTAGTGACAAAACTTCTTGACTCTCTTTACCAAAGTGTAGGCTTGTTTTTCCACATTAGGATACCTTAACTATGCATCTTCCAATGGAGTACTCATGAAAGCAATGGGCCTTTCATCTTCAACTGCTCTCTTCTATGTCAACATCACAGTGCAAGTGTGCTCAGATGCAAATGAGTAAATATGGAATGGTAATACATAATCTAGACTTACCAATATAGGTGCATTGGCCATGGCTTGTTTAATTTCTACAAAGGTATTCTTGGCTTCTAGAGTCCAATCCATTTTAACATCTTTTTTCAACATGGCATTTAGAGGTCGAATGATTTTAGTGAAACTGATAATGGACTTGCGTACAAATTTATCTTACCAAAATATGACTTTAGTTCCTTTTTGCTGGATGGGGGCGAGATTTTGAGTATTGCATGTATTCAGTCTAGATCAATAGATAGACCTCATTCAGATATCACATGCCCTAGCAACTTCCCTTCAGTCACTCCAAAGATGCACTTCTTAGGATTAAGTGAGATACCATAGTCTTTGCATCGTTGTAATACTTTCCTCAAGTCAGCCACATGGTCTTCTCACCTCTTCAAAAACACTGTGAGATTAGCCATATAGATTATGATGCATTTTCCAACTAATTCCTTAAAGGCAACATCCATTGCTCTTTAGAATGTCACACCAGCATTTATCAGCCAAACGACATTTTGCGGTATGCATAGATTCCCCATTTACATGTAAAAGATGTCTTCAATCTATCTTCATAATTGACCATTACATGCTTGTATCCCAAATATCTATCTAAGAAAGACATCATCTAGGATCCATTAACAATCTGTAATACCTCATCTAACAAAGGCAGTGGATACTTATCTTTTTCAAATGCCTGATTCAAATTTCTGAAGTCGATGCAAAGTCTGATTTCTCTATCTTTCTTCTGAACTGGGACTAAATTTGCCACCCACACAGAATGTCTGATAGAAATAAATATTCTTGCTGATAGCGGTTTTTGTACTTCTTTAAAAATTAGAGGTTCTAATAGAGAATTCACAGACCACTGCCTCTATCTTAATGGTTTTTCTCCTAGCTTCAGTGGAATGGTGTGAGTAATGATCGATGTGTCATATGTCTTGAGGTCTTGATAGCTCAATGCTATTACTTCCTAATAATCTCTTAATGCACGAATGATGCCATTATTTTCTTCTTCAGTACTAGCCTTCCCAATAAACACATTCTTAATCTCTTCATCAGTCTTTGGATTGAACTGATCACACTGTCCACCAGGAGATTCTCCTTCTTTCCTCTGAGTTCACAACTTGTCTAAATCAAAGAATCGCTCCAACTCAACCATTCCTCAAGGAATCATGTTTGTCTTTAGATTAAGGACACCTTCTAAATCCATCTTAGCAGGTTCCATTTCCTCTTCATCTATTATTTGAGCAGTGAAAATGTCTGATGAAGTAAGGAAGTCAATTATATGCTTGTCGTCCTCAAAAACTTGGAAATGTGTGACATTATCTGGTACAGATGGGGTAGGAACAAATTTGACTATGAACTTCTTCAAACCTACCATGGATGTCAGCTCTAGTGTACTTGTTGTTTGAGCTAGAGCATCTACAACATGATTATACCTTTGAGGAATCAACTGGATATTAAAACCATCAAAGCATTCGATTAAAGCCCACACTCAGTTTGTATATTTGCTTAGCCTCTTATCATTACATGAGTACTGCTTCCTTACTTGTTTCACAACTAATTTTAAATCTCCAAACACCTGAAGAATTTTGACTTTCTTTTAGAGTGCCATCAACAATCCTTGCACTAAAGCTTCATACTCAACTACATTATTTGTGCAAGGAAATTGTAATCTATCTGATGCTAGATATAAACTTCCAGTGGGACTGATCAATTCAAGGTCTACCCCAGATCCTTGTCTACATCTTGATCTATCGAACCTCAAAGTCCAGAGATAGAAGTCTTTGCTGCTGTCATCCTATTTTGTTGATCTTTTCTTATTAATCTGAGGCTCAAGCTCCTCCTTCTTTGTAGAAACAGGATCTTTCTTCAGAGCAATGGGAATTTCCAGTTGTCTCTACACTTGCTCTACTGCTTCCTAACAAATTTCACATGTGAACTCAGAATGTGAAGCATTATGTATACGGCACCAATTTGGCTACAGTAATTCCTCCATCTAAACTTGCTTACCCACTACTACTTGATCACTCAAAAATTTAGCTATAAAATCTTGAAATCCTTTGAATATGCCTGGCTCCTCATCTTCTCCTTTGGAGGAAGATGTGGGGACTGACTGTACACATGCTTATGTAGTTTCTTGATACTCTTTTCAGGGCTGATGGCAGCTTAGCATAAGCATTTCCATAGCTTGGTCAACATGGGGTAGATAAACCCACAAATCAACTTCTGAAAATAGAATCTCATTTGTATGGTTATATTCTGTAATCATATGTTTCATTTTGTGTTCTCTTTCAATACGAATCTGGTTTTCTAATCCCTTCCATGGCAGCCACATATGGGAAAAATTTGTTGCCATTTAACCATTGAAAGTTCTAGACTAGTCCCTACTGAGGAGCATACCATACTGATCTGGGATATCCACCACTTGAATATCTATATACTATTGCACTCTTGGATCAGAAGCAAGCTGCATATGTATCATATTTAATTTGCCCACTACATTCACCTTAGTCTTATCTAGCTGTGTCACTTTTCTGGAAGACTTGGCTAGAGTGAGACCCAATGCCTTACAAACTGATAATGGCATTATGTTAGTGGAAGCACCAGAATCTACCAAACAGTTGTGAAGATTTCTGTTGAATATCCTAAGCATTAGGAGGAAAGGGGGGCTCTCCCTCTTATCCTTGTATAATGTCATCTTTTGCTCAACCTCAATTCATAGTGTCCTCAAATTCAAAATGTTATTCTAGATCAGTGATCTAGTCTATCAGGTCCTCAGGAACCAAGTTCCCCAAATAGTTTGGAATGTCCACTCTGGTCCTCTTACCAATGTCGGTTATGGACTTTAACATCCTCTCTTCCTTTTCCTATTTGTTTCCTCTTGATTCCACAAGATCTGCCTCCTACTCTTCATCACTTTCTTTGGCCCTAGGGTTAGGGTTCCTCCAATGCTCTTGCTCCAACACATCCATCTAGTTCTGCATAGCATTCAACATCTCATACATATCCTCCACTCTTCCTACAACAATACCTCACCTTCTCTTTTGTAACATATTTAGGTCTATAATCTATCTATAATTACCCTTATAAAATACCTCATAGTTAGTACTTTGTCTACAAACCCCCATGGACTACCACAACTGAAACTTTATTTAATCCCTACAATCAGTGTGCCTCAACAACTTACACCTTCGTTTACCTATCACCACCATAGTTTAGGTTTTAGTCAAACTCATTCTTAGGAAATTGCATCAATCGGGTTTACTCAAATTAAGACACCAACAATCTTCCCTTGATCTAACCTTTGATCTGATACCACTTGATGTAGTCATGATAGGAGGGTCCAATAAAAGACTATCAAACTATGAAAACCACAACAATAACTAACACACAACTTCTCAACACATAAATTCATGTAAAGTACTGTATTCCATTCATTAGATAACTTGTACAATTATCATTGAATTATAACCTCAAGATTTCCCACAATGGGCCCTCTTACATGATAGGCCACTATTGTTTGACTACAACAAGATTAAACAAATGGGTAATTTACCCATCAACTTCCTACATGCAGATACTTTCTAAACTAAAGAAACACCACTTCCAAACTTTATTTCAATTTGGCACATAATGATTTTCAACACAATATAACCTCATAATTTAACCATAGACATGGTGCATGGGCTGCATAATGATTCAATTACAAGTACGTTTAATTCTCAACACTAAACAACATTCCTACATGCCCTATTCAATCTTTTCAAACTGTACCCCACATCATACTCCTAGTTACCACACTCTACCTCTTAGATCTCACTCCCTTGCTACTAAACTTACCTTCTATGCTCTACTCCCTCCTAGTCTTCTTCACTTACTTTATATCAATGCAAAACTCTATATATCATCCTAAAGCTCCTCACATGATCTGCATTGGCCTCAAGAAAGCAAAAAGATTGAAACCACATGAAACATGTCACTAACTAAGAATAATAAAATTATAAATTATAATATTCAAATGGTGGAGAATATCCATGTGGTACACCACATACCTTCAGAACAATTATTACGCACTTCCTAAATATCCAACTTTGGAACAAACACAAAATTAACCTTTCACAAGCAAAAACAATTCCAATTGAACACACTATCAACTTGCAAACACTTCACAAACTAAATTACTAACCTCTCCTTGTCCAAAGCTAATTCCTCAATGTGGTGAAATGCACTTTTTACTGCAGACTCTTAACCATAAAATTATAGACACACAAACTACTAGACTAAACCACAAATTCCACTTCTTTAGATAAAATACTACATTTCCTCGATGCCCAAGGATGCACTTGCATCATATTTCTATGTTTTGATGAGCGCCATTTACCATTTCCATGAAATTAGCTACTTCTCGACATCTCTCACAAATTAGAAAATACAAAAAAATGCTATTGTGTTTAAGGTCATCATGAAAGAATCAACGTTAATAGTTTCAGTATCATATGTAACAATGAAACTAAATAGAAAATTTTAACAAAAGGAATCATAGATCCTTGGGGCTTAGATGTATCACCACTTAATATCATTTGTAACAATGAAACCAAATAGATTAATAAACAAGAGGAATCTTATATTATAAAACAATAAAAAATGATCACTTTCCTTTGGTTGACTTGCTAATGCCTATAGTAGTCTATGGCTCACTAAAAATAGAACTCTATGTATGACGTAGGCACTAGGAATAGAAAAAACCAAAGAAATGAGTCCAAATAATAATTCTTTAATGAATGTAAAGATTCAAGAATAGAGTGAATCCAAACAGAGAGTAGAACAAAATGTGTAAAAGTAGAATTTAGTGTCTCAGTTATATTTATATGAATTTAATTTTGGTTTTGTAAAATGGTGGAGTAAAAATGTGGAAAACCTTGCAAAATATTGGGTAACTGGGACCACAATCCAAAACATGTCTGGTGATCTCAAAATGATTATGGCCCCAATGATAGCATGGAGTTATAATTATATTGGTGAAATTGTCCCTTATATGGGGTGGAATTTTAGTGGTATTGGTGAATATGTCGGTTAATCAAAACATGAGTGAAATTCTAGGTGATTCATCATTACAAATGCATAGTCTATTGTGGGGAAAATATTGTGATATAAATGATCCATAAATAATTTGGTGGTGATTTAGCACCCATTAGACTAATAAATCATAAATTCTTGGTGATTTGAGCCCTCGAATGTTTCATTATATTTGTCAAAATTGAATTGACCGAAACAAAGTACTCACCAATTGGTGAAGTTTTTTCACTAAAACATTGTTGGAGTTGATGAGAGCCCAAATTTGAATTTGAATTTTGAAACATCATTTCCATGCCCATAGATTTGACCTAACATGATGAATTGATAAATCAAGGATCTAGATTGATACATGGAGGTGTGTATGAATAAGATATGGTTAGGTTCACATTTCAATTTGTTTCCTAGACTACACCACTTGTAAAGTTGTCATTAGGATAAAACTATCAAAATGGGCCCAAACAAAGGGAAAAAGACTAAGGTATGCAATTTTCCCCATTACATCATTAATTTAATTTAATTTATGTATTAATGTTCATGGAATCCCAACATTGGTCCATGTGACTAAAATAAATTTACAATGTAAGGAGGACAAGGGGATTATAAGGACACATTGCAAGAAATATAAAAAAAAAGTGAACAATGTAACAACAAAAACGATGAACTAAAGATGATTCTAGAAGGACTTAGGTAGCCTTTCTAACATTCAAGGCTACAAAAAAGTGAATAATGGGCATGAGACCATGGGGGTCACTAGGTTTGTGACACCTCGTAGATCTACATTATGAACTTGGAAGTTGCCAAGAGGCCTCTTCCTACTAAAGTGAAAGGGATAGAGATAGGAATTAATTAATCTAGTATGAACCCATTAGGTAGACATGTCTCTAGAATTTTTTTGGCAAAGGTCAAATATCTCCTAGAAGAGGAGAGCAAGACATCTCTAGTCCTTATAAGCCATGACATCTTGGAAAGAACCAACTAAATTTGTAATGAGACTAAAAACATTTTTCTTTGATCTCATGATAGGGAAAGCATCTGAATACAAAATCTTCCTTAGTATTTGAATCCAAGGAGCATATCTAGAAAATATGATGCTCTTTAGGAATATGGTGGTTTGTTTAGCAATTGAAAGCTACTAGGAGAAAACTTTGAATTATGCAAGAGGAATCCTTAGGCTACAAGGTAACTAGAGTCTAGTATACCTCAAGAGGGGATGAGTCCACTAAATTGGAGAAATAGATCTATGTAGTGATGGAATTCTAAAGAGAGTGGCTCTATAGGTGCAATCCATGTAGACTAGAGTTATTCTTTATAAATCTTAATATGAATTCGCGTGTTTATCTCCCCCTTGGAGAGATCAAGAGTATTGACTAAAAAGTTTTGTAGCAATATCAAGGTTAATGAGGAGCAACAAGGAGGAATTGCTTGTATTACAACAAGACTTGCTTACAATATATCAATTCCATAGCAGATCTATGAGCAAGACAAGGATACCTAAGATGGCCAATTTGGGAGGTGGCCATTAGTCTCAACCTATGTACCATAGTTACCACATGGAATGATACTAAAGTAATGAAAGGAGTTGTGCTAAATTTTTCAAAGATGATGGCATGAGGGACCAAAATTTTAGAGTATATATGTTTAGATAACATCATAACCAATATTTTTCTATCTAACTTTAATCAACAGTCATAAGGTATGGGACCCAAATCTCACAACTATACAAAAAAGTAAGAAATGAGTAAAATAAGTACATCTTTATAATAACCATACTTTAAAAAGTCTTAAGAAGTTAACCAACCACAAGATGGCATATTTCATCCCAAACTTTGGCATTAAAAGAGAATTTTCTACACCCTGCACTCCACAGTAGAATGGAGTTGTTGAGAGGTAGAATCATACAATCATAGAGATGGCTCGGTGTACGATGGAGAATAGGAGTGTTCCCAAGAAGTTTTGGGCTAAGGCAATCTATACTGTATTTTATTTACTCAATCATTCTCCAACATAGGTAGTGAAGGAAAAGACCCCAAAGGAATAATGTTCTGGGAAGAAACCAAGAGTCAATCTTCTTAAGGTATTTGGTTCTATTGCATATGCTTGGATTCAAGATGAAAAGAGAACCAAGTTAGATCTTTAGAGTAAGAAATTTATGTGTGTACAAAGTACAATGACAATCATAAGACCTATAGATTGATTTATATGGACATTGACCTCTTGACTTTCAGCAGAGATGTTGTGATTGATGAGACTATAGGTGCCTTCTTGGCATCTACAAAGTTTCAGATTACTGATGACAAGCCTTTTGTGGCTAAGGATTTGGGTGTTTAGGTAACGCCACCTAAAGGTGGCGATTCAGAGCATGAGGAGTCTTCCACACGAGTAATAGACTCAGTTTTCACTTATGACAACTTGGACCAACATCTAGATGCCATAGAAACAAGAACCACAAGCCATGATGGCGACGTTGATTTAGATTTTGGGGTTAGTGCAAGAAGTTGGGTCCATTTTTTGGCCAAAAAGTGGAAGTGTTTTCCCTAATTTTTAGAATTTGTCACATTTGACCTAAACATATTAGGCACTTAAAGATTGAATATTAAAAAAAGTTAGTAATATGAAATGTATTACTCGGAGTCTAGTTTCCAAATATGTAATTTATTTTAATACCCAGATGATACAAATTAATTTACAATAGGCATTCTAAAAACCATTGTTTAAAAGTCACTTTTTTTACCATACCATGCATGTATACGACCAACATAATTTGACCTAAATAAAAGTATTTTTCTAAATCCTTTTGGGGAAAGATGTGTAGTACATTGAAGTTGATGAGGATATTTTTTTATAATTTTTTTCCAAACATTTTTTTTATTAATTTTTTATTGGCCCTAATTGTTGTTTTTGAAAACCCCTCGTGTACGACCAACATAATTTAAGAAAAACTAATCATAAAATGATTTTTTTTTCATTGTGTAAAGAATGATGTGTAGATTGATGACATAATTTAAAAAAAAACTAAAATTTAAATGTTATTAAAAAATACAAACACTTGTCATTTCCAGTTTTTAGACCAGTTTGCTCATAAATTAATTAATAAATAGAAAAACAAGTCCAATAAAAAAAATTACATATTTGAATACTAGACACTATCATCTGTAACAGTTTTAATTTCATAAAAAAAATTAGAAAAAAATGTCGTCGGCCATATAGGTAAAGTCAGTCTTTCCTCGTTCTATACTTAGACAAATACTTGTAGGTCCAAGGCTCAAGGTTAGCTACCCATGCCTTTCCCGAGCCTAAAACCAAACCAAAAGTGTGGGTGTGAAATTTAAAATTTTAGAAACGGGTACCTGTTTTAAAATGGATACCTGTTCTAAAAACTAATAGAAAACAAAATGGGCACCCATTCTAAAAAATAATAAAAAAATAAAATGGGTACCCATTTCTAAAATAATAAAAAACAAAATAGGTACCCATTTTAAAATGGCTACACATTCTATAAAATAAAACAGGTACCCATTTTAAAGCGAGTACACATTCTAGGCTCAGGTGCTCGTTACTAAACGGGTACCCATTTTCTTTAAAATGGGTACCCATTCCTGTTGGGATTTTTTTTTGCATGACACTTCCCCTATATGTGGACCTTACTTCTTGGTTTTACCCATTGATACATCCAAAAGGAAACCCAAGTGGTGGGAAAGCACCATTGGAGATGTTTGGGTAAGTTAAATGATCGATGGTAGATCATCGAGAGGCAAGAGTGAACATAGTTAATGTTTCTATCATGGCCAATATTTAGGGAGTGTATGAGCCACAAGTGTTTGTTGAGGAAAAAGAAAAGCCTAAATGGGAAAAGGCCATGTAAACTGAACATAACAATCTTATGAAAAATGACAATTGGGATTTTTCAGATCTTCCACTAGGGAAGAAACCCATTGGTTGCAAATGGGTGTACAAGGTCAAGTACAAGGCATATGGTACATTAGATAAGTACAAATCTCAATCAGCTGCTAAAGGGTTTTCATAGAGAGAGGGAATTGACTATGAGGATACCTTTGCTTCTATAGCAAAAATGAGCACCATCCTACTAGTTCTAGCCATTACAACTCTGTTTAGTTGGATAGTCCATAAAATGGACATGAAGAGTGCCTTCCTCAATGCATATTTGGAGTAAGAAGTGTACATGACTCAACCATAGGGTTTTTAGGTTGCAGGGAAGGAGCATATTGTATGTTAAATGAAGAAAGATCTGTATGGCCTAAAGTAGGCACCTAGGGCATGGTACACAAAAGTTGACAGGTATTTGGTTGAACAAGGATTCCAATGAAGTCCTTCAAATCCAAATTTGTATGTCAAAAGCAATGGTGGTGATATCATTTCATTGGTCATATATGTAGACGATTGCATTATTACAAGTAGTGAGACACTTATGATTGCATAGACCAAATCCAATATAAGTACAACTTTTGACATGACTGATCTAGGCCTCGTACATAATTGTTTATGGGTAGAAGTTTGGCAAACAGGTGGTAACATTTATTTCACAATCCAAATATGCCAGGATTTTGCTCGACAAATTCAGAATGATAGATTGAAAAATTTTGTTAACACCTATGGAGAAAGGGCTAAGACTTTCAACCAAAACTAACTCTAAGTCATTTAATGAGTCAACTTACAGGCAACTAGTGGGGAGCTTGTCATACCTTGCAGCCACTAGACCTGATTTGAGCTATGTTGTGGGTTTCATTTCTAGATTTATGAAAGCACCAAATGTAGAACATTGGATTGCAATGAAGATGGTGTTGAGATATGTGAAAGGGATTCTTGAATTTGGCATTTTGTACAACAAAAGCAAAGATCCTAGGTTGGTTGGGTTCACATGTTCATATTGGGAAGGTTCCTTTTATGATAGAAAATCCAACTTTGGATATGTTTTCATCCTTGGCATGGGTGCAGTCACATCATGGACCAGCAAGAAGCAACAAGTAGTAGCTCTTTCCTTAGCTAAAGTAGAATATTGACGAATAGTAAAAGCAACATGTGAGGTAGTATGGCTCAGAAGGATGCTTTCACACATGTAGATACCTCAAGTGGTGCCTTCACCCTTTTTGTGGAAATCAAGGGGTGCTCAAACTTGTCAAGAATCTAATCTTCCACGAGCATACCGAAAATGTGGAACTACATTGTCACTTCATTAGACAACTTGTAGAAGATGAATCGATTATGTTGCAGTATTGTCCTTCAGAGGATCAAAATACAAGCATTCTTACCAAGCCTTTGGGTCCTAACAAATTTTTAAAATTTTAGGATAAGCTTGGTGTATTTAGTAGATTGACCATTAGCTAAGTTTGTTTTTAGTTTACTATTTTTAGTACAAGCTTTATTTAGTCATTGTAAGATATATAAGAAAGCATTTTGCTTCTTATTTGATTTATCGAATGTCTTGGTAATCATTCTATGTTTGATTTCTATTATAGAAAGATTTAGGAAACACAGAACTCTCAGAAATCCAAAAGAAAGAGCTAAAAGAACTAAAGAAACAAAAAGTCTTCATTAATGAGAGATGATCAAATAAAATGATCTGGAGCCAAAACAAGCATATACCCAATAAAAATTTGATATAAAATTGTAAACCATATGAAAAATGACCATAACTAATCAATATATTTATGTTGGAGTCACCTATGTCTATTGAAAGTAGGTGTTTGCAAAGACAACAATAGATTAAAAGATATTAGCAAGCAAAAGATAAAAAAAATGTTGGAATCAAGGGCCCCTCAAAGTGCGTACTAAGTAGGAATGCAATGATAATTGTAGATCAACTCCTCTTAACCTACCCTTTTGCAAAAAGGTGCTGGTGTTGGATCTATGAACACCTAAATTGGTCAAATGCAATGCAAAATGACCTACTAGATTTGTTTAATTTCTAGCCCAAACTTCAAAATAATTCTTATTTGCAAAGCCTATCGATACTTTTCCCATCGAGGGTGATATGGTACATATGAAAGGAGAGGAAATGAAGAATTTTCAGAGAAAAAGGGTTGGGAGTGGATGAAGTACTAAAAAGTATAGAAGCTGGGTTCAATAAAGTGGTCATGTCCAATGCAGAAGAGACCCTCCAAAAGAGAAACAATAAAAAAATGGGATAAAAGAATTATGAAGAATTGGAAACTAATTAAGTTTCCCCACCTTGAAGGAGATTGTAGACTCAACTATAAGTTGAAGACTATAAGGGTAAAAGTCAAATGGTTTCAACCCCCATGAGACAAATTAAGACTAAACTTTGATGGAGCCTCCTAAGACAACATGGGGGAGTCTAATGCTTCCTAAATAATTTGAGATGAGCACAACAATTTAATTAGTGCAATGTTAAAAAACTATCACCAGGAACAAATAACGAGCTAGATTTCTAGTTTTACTGCTAGAACTAAAAAAGTATGTTAACATAATTATAACTAATATTCAAATAGAGGGCAATTCATTATCCACCATCAATATTATGATGAAGAAAAATACCCCAATTGGAAAATCAAAAATATCTTAACACAAATATGGTTGATTCTTGATAATATGGACAATTATTCAATCCAACATTGTTATGGGAAAGCTAACAAATTTCAAGCACATTAGCAGACCATGCAATTGAAAAGACTAAAGAAATCATAATGGCTAACAATTTGAATGCTTGAAATGTAATCAAACATGCTATATTAAGTGCAAATAAGAATGATTCACGTGACTTAAGATAAAACCCTTCACACGAGAAAAGTCAATGTAAGATCAAGAGAAAATCATGGGTAACAAATTGGAGGGTATTAAAAGTGGTATTGTCTCCCCATACTCAGTGCTAAAAATGTCTGTTAGAATCTCTCCCCATGGGACGCTGTGAATGTGGGGAGTTATCCAAGCGACTAAGGTAGACTTTCTAAATTGGATCGTCACATGATATAGAGGAAATATGAACGATAATTGGAAATGAAACGTTGGCAAATCTAGAGATACATCTTGACAATTAGGAAATGATAGAACTCTCTCTATCCAACACCATCCAATAAAAGGGCATAGCAAAATCAATGGCTACAAACTACCAAAGGAAGCATAGACATGATGCTCTAAAAGCCATGGAGGGGTGTGATATAACTAAAAATAACATCAATGGAGCCTTCCCCATCAAAAAGTTCTAATAGACAACAAAAAGACGAGAATTAGTACAAATTTTCTATAAACGAGATTAATTACATACCATTGGAGCATATATGAATTCACTTAGAAAACAATAAGACACTATTCAGAAAGGAATAGAACAGCCGACTTAGGGAGTTGGTTTAATGATTCCTATACATTTTACATAATATATATGAGGATATAGCTCCAACAACAATGAGAAAAAAGATACTCTTGAAAAATGAAGCAACATGTATGGATTTTCTTGACC
The DNA here is from genome assembly GCA_027924645.1 of Cunninghamia lanceolata. Taxonomy (NCBI): domain Eukaryota; kingdom Viridiplantae; phylum Streptophyta; class Pinopsida; order Cupressales; family Cupressaceae; genus Cunninghamia; species Cunninghamia lanceolata. The sequence continues at coordinate 3,228,999 of BSBN01000149.1, read as the reverse complement.
CTAAACACTCTAAAACCGTTGGGCCTACATGCCACAAAAATAGACTAGGATGAAGACTCTAGTTTGGAAAGATCCATTAATGGACCCATATATATATATATATATATATATATATATATATATATATATATATCATAATTGAATATTGTATAATTAGTTGGTTCAAAAACTACATCATGCAAAAGGCATGGATGTCTATGCAATTACATCCTCCTCTATTAGGAATAGGCTTACTCCTAAAACCATGCCAAAGCAAAGATGGAACTCACAACAATGTGAACTCACACCAAAAACTACTACCCTATAACATGCACATGTTGATATTCCAAATTTATAATTCTACCCAATGAGTTACATGGGGCATGCAAAAGCGCATGGAACCTCATACACAAACTAACTCCATGTTTGTCAAAATGGTTTAAGTAACCTAATTGCCAAGAAAAATCCGGCCAAAATTAGCCTTCCATATTAAATTAAAAATTCCATTTCATATGACAAAAAAAGATCAATGAATGAAACAATTCACTATCTAACTAGTCTATTGGACCAATTTGAATTTTTTTATTAGGTTTTTGCAATTTTTTGTAATACTCATTTTGAATTAGTTTATTATATATTATATATTACATATAAGATGTTCAACTTGATTCAATCGCTCATGTATCAGACAACAAGTTCAAATAAGCATAAAACTCAAAAAGCTTTTATCACACTCACCTTTTGTAATATTTGCTATCAATTATCTCTATTTTTTTAATCTCAAAATATTTTTTAAGAATTTAATTATCATAAAAAAAGGTGCATTCTGGTTTATTACAAGCAGTGAAGAAATCACAGTAATTCTTGATAGGTCCACTCAGAGCACTCAACCAAAGCTATTCTAGGAGTGAGTGGCAAATATGTTCGATGGCTCTTTGAATTGTGATTTTTGTATGGGGGTAACATAACTCTGTCCCCAAACTCAAAGCAATTACATAATCCTTCTAACATAGAGAAGTTCTTACATGAGTTAAGCTGTTGTCATCTTGATAAGATGAAAACAATTATAAAAGGCTAGATAACTTTTGGCAGACTAAACCTGGTATGCAGATCTATTTATAGATTTCTGGCGGAGGAGAAAAAGCGAAAATTGGAAGGCAAGGAGAATGGCGTGGGAGAAGATACAGAGATAAGTGGAGACAGCGCACAAAATGATGGAGGCCTTCACTTTGCGCGCTGTCTCTTTATCTTCTCCCATGCCATTCTCGTTGCCTTCCGTTTTTCGCTTATTCGACTTCATGCTCATTCCTGCTTCTTCCTACTCTCTGCAACCCCTAAACAAATTGTTTCCAAATAACACTAAACTTCCGACTTCAAATACACGAGGGCATCGTTGGAATGTGAAGTCCAACGGCCATTTTGGTGAACGTATATTCTGTGTTCTTGTTATGTGTTCTGTTTTGCATTTCTGTGCTTAATTTCTTATTTATTTATTTGCCTTTTAATTTGTTGTGGCCTCCTCACCTCCTCATCCTCCAATACCTAGTCTAGTGAGTCCGTGATTTTAAAATATGGGAATTTTCCATTTAATTTTCTCTCAGATTTTGTAGGTTGAATATTTAAATTTAAAAAATAAAATAAATGAATTAGAATTTGCATAATCTTAGAGAAAAGCTAACCATTTTATACGTTATGTCATAGGCATTCTTTTAGCCAGACCTTGATTGCAGATTTTTTAAAACGATTTGATTTGATTCATAGTAGTGACTATATGATTTGATCCAATTTGTATAAGCATTCACTTTACATTTGTTCTAAACATTTCTAATGATTTGACATTTGTTTTGAGCATTATAGTCATACTCAACATTTTTCTTTGAACAAGGGTTTTTATGTAGTTTGATCCATTAATTTTTTTACCATATTTGTTCGTTAGATGATAAATCCATCCAATACCTAACTTTTTTAAGCATCAATAAATTGGTGTCTCAAATAGAAAACCTTCTCAACTTAGATGGCATGACTAAGGCGCTTGTGTTCTATTGAATTCAAACCTTTATGGATTAAACTAGGTGGAATATTATATTGAAGAAAAGTTTCAACTTAGTTTCATCCTAAAAATTTTTCACCATATTATTGTATAAAATCTATACATAGCTCACACATAGTCTTGTTTGTCATAACTAGAATTAGATGCGGTATGTTACTAAAATTTTACACGAGAGGAGTGGCTCAAATATTTGAACATGGAGCTCCATTGTGAAAACTCTATTAATTTTTCACATCAGCTCATCTTATTGACTTACAATAACCATTTTTCTTTTCGAGTTTTGTTGATTATTTTAGTTATGAAATGGAGCCATTTTTTAATAGTTTTCTTGCACTTCCATTTTCTTGGGGTATGAAGGGGTTTAGAATTGAATTTTGTGGGACCTTACCTAATTAGGGTTTAATAGCAATGTTCCCCCTATCTATATATGATGCCATACACATATATGCTTTAGTCCACAAAAGCACACCATTGCTTTCAAGTGCTTCACGCAATTATTATCTTTGATTGTTTGTTATTATGATCTTCATTTGTAGATCATGGAAGATTATTTTTTGATAGTTTTTAATTGCTTTCTTAGGAGATGGCACATGTTTTAAGGTTACATGGATACATGGATATGTTCCAAAAACCTTTAACCCGTTTTAGATCATATGTTTGTTGATATTTACTAAACCTAATTTTATACAATTTGATTGTGTCTCCAACTATTTACTATTTTAATGAATGTTACCATAACTGTTAGCGACCATTTGCCACTTTTGAAAAATATTTGGTCATCAAATATTTGAACTTTCAAAATCTTGCAATGGCCACAAGAGTAAATTACATGCTAAAGAAGATTTCTCAGATTCACCAACATTGTTATAACCTTCAAAATTTTACTAACTTTGAAGTTTGAACATTGATCATTGGTCATTGAGCATAAAAAATAAAGTATAAAATATCTATTAGGAGATTGATTAAGGTGGAGTCAAAATAAATTTTAAACATTTATATGTGCCAAATAAGTAATAAATATCATATAATTGCATACTAGCTCGTGGGTGATCTTAATCATAGCTCTCTTGGATATTTTGATATGTTTAAACTTGTATACACCTAAAAATGACATAACTATGTCCAAATAAATATTCTTAATATTTATTTAAGTCTAATTACTCTATCGATAAATAAACAAACAAATTTATTTATTTGATTCCTATTCTTCCAACAATTAAATCAAATCAATTTATTTAATTAAATTCCTAGATTCTTCTAAATCCTCCAACAAATTAAATAGTACCAATTGTTTAATCCATTCTTCCAAAGTCATTCTAAATTAAATAATACCAATTATTTAATTGTTTCTTCCAATAATATCTTCTCTAAACTTAAATAAATCAAATATTTACTTAAGTTGTCCATTTCTTCTAAAAATTGAGTTATCTCTAAATATAATTCAATCCTTGTGCACATGTAATTGAATATTCTAAATATTTAATTGAGCTAAAATATCTTCTCATCCTCATGCAATTCCCATCTTCTAGTTCTATTCTCTTAAGTGATTAATCTATTCTTTTAATTGATTAATCTCTTTAGTTAACTCATTCTTCTATTTTATTAATTCCTCTCATGCAAAATAGAGCAAGACACATGTCCTCTTTCTATTCGCGCATGCTCCTCAACCATTCTATATCATTGATCTTCTTGTTCTTCCTATATCATCGATCTTCTCTCTCACAAGCTTATAAGTATAACCCTATTCCTCCATTTTATTCATCCAAGCTTTAAGTAAACTTACTCTGTAGGAATTACAGCACGCCTTTGGCACCAATTCCTTCATTGCTTGTAATCAAGTTGTTACCATATCATTATCATTGTTGTGAAGCTCATCTTCATTGCAATAAACTATCATAGTCATTCTCCATTGATAATCTTGAAAAAAAAGCAAGGAAGTGCAGCTTCTAAGGGCCATATTCATACACAAGGTTGATTGAGATAGGCAACCAATGGAAGCTATGAAGTATTGAGGTTTGCAAAGGTTTTGTCTTTGTTTGTTTGATCTTGATTATTTCCCTTTTCATTGAGTTATTGGGTTTATTTGATATATTGTTATTATTCACCACATTTTTTGATAATATTTTTAGCGCCCACCATGGGGCTTAGTCCCAATTTAACCCAAAAACTGAGTTTTTGTGCATTAGAAGACCGTACACATGAGGATTTTGTGCATCTGACCCATTCTAACACACATTTGTTGTCTGTTTCAATGCATGTGATCTTTCGACACATACGGTCTCTATTTTGATGCATCTGACCTCTAATACAACGCATCTACTGATTCTGCACATATGCTCTGTATTCCTGTGCTTTTTACCTATGTCTCAATGCATTTGTAATACTGCGCTTCTAAGCTCTATTTCTACGCATTCAGGCTCTAAAGCTGTGCATTTGTTCTAAACAGTGACTTTTAGGGTATTTCTTATGGTTTTCGCTAATGCTAACACTTTTTCGTAGCAATATTCTTTGATCTACTTGCAAGCTAGGCACTAGTTTAGTCATCTAGCTACATTTGTTAACCCACCTCTTGATTTCTAAAGGAAAGTAAATGGATGTTCATGCAAGTCTCATTTAGTTCTAACTAGGAAGGATTGTAATTTGATCTTGTTGCATCAACAAATTGAATATAGTCCCAATGCTAGGAGGATAAAATTGAGCCATTGCTATCTTGCTCTCAAAGTTAACAAATTCCATGTGTGCCCAAGTAGCTAGCTCATTTAGTCTTTTTCATTTTAACTAGGGGAAAAAAACCACTGTCTTTCATGTTTTTGGAAATGATACTAGGCCTATGCGCTCTCCTATCTTGGGCGACCAAAATGTCAGACATATCATTTTCACATGTATTTTTTCTTTAGAGAGGCCTGCCCTTGGATATCCTTCCGTCCTTGTGGGAATGACCTTAAGTGGTAACAAGCTAAAGCCAAGCTCTGCCAAGCCACTATAAATAAATTGTGTTTGGAGTGAAAGCTTCAAACAATGAGTGAAGTCGTGTTATACCAACAGCCAACCTCCCCCAAAACCCTCCAAGGTGCAACCCTTGCAAGCTAGGAGACTCCATAACGGAGAGTAGTGCTACCATATGTATAACCACTCGAACGGTATTAATCATCCTTTGTTTTTAGTAGCCAAAAACCCCTATAAGCCAGTGCAAGGAAGGGTGATTATTACCTCCCGAAGATGCCTCAACTAGAAATAGTGAGAATTTGGTTTATATTGTCCCAGCTAGCCTAGGATTTGTACTTGCTTTCTTGTCGAAAAGAGTCAAAAAATTACAAAAAAATCTAAAAAATCATGAAATCATTCTTTGTTTTTGTTGTGTCTTTTTGCCATAATTGACAAAATTAGATCAAAAAGACCAACTTGTAGCCAAGAAACCAAAAACACCAAGAAACATGTCAAAAATTGCAAAAATAGTCAAGAAAACTAGAGCTGTGCATTTACCCTCTAAAGTTGCGCATTTGTTTTGACATGCTACACATTTACTGTGACTTCCTATGCATATATCACCTATTATTGTGCATTTTCTTTTTACCAGAACTGCGCATTTACTGTGACTTGCTGCGCATTTGTCCTCTATTTCTGTGCTTCTATTTCTGCACATCCGTGACAGTGAACATCTCCACTTCTTTTGAGAGAAAATTTTCAACCTTTCTAGGTACCCATTTGGTCTTGTGTCAGTTTCTAAGGAGATGACAACTAAATTAGAAGAACTTGCTCAAGAACTCCAATACCTAAAATTGCAGTTAAACTTAGACACCTCAACCCAAGGTTGTATAGCAATTGCTCAAGAACTTCAAGTCATACAATAGCAATTTACAATCTTACAAGATGAACAGGCCAGTACTAGCTACACCTCACCCCAAAATCATATAGTCTTATCCCATCTTAATGATACTCTTGACAAGGCAAAAGCTACCTCAAATGGGAAATCTTATACCAATCCATCTACTAGTCTTCCTTCACCATCTCCTAGAACACATAGCCCAAAGCATACTAATCCTACTCTGAGCTCAAAACCACCCAAAGAATCCCACGATGATTGGCTCCAAAGACTATTTTACAAACCTAAAAGAAAAAGAAAAGATATGGAACAAATTAAATCCACCCATTTCTTACCTCACTCCTCTACCCATACACCTATGAAGGATGTGATCCAAGGACTACCAGTAGAGAGTCAACCATGTCCCCAAATTCTGGTCCTTGACTTTATCAAAGAGTCTTCAAACTTGTCCATTGCACCAACCTCATCGTGTAATCCGCAACCCCTTGAGCTTATTAAGGAACCTCCTACCATGAACCCAAGTCAAGAGCTATTATACCTTCATGTCAATAACCCTCAAGAACATGTCAAGCCTATCCAAGAGTTGTCCACTTCAATTCAAGAACATCAAGCATTATGTCAAGAGCACACTTTAGAACAAGTGGAGACATTAGACCTTTGTCTAAATCAAGATCAAAGTAACCCCCTCTGACCCCTACATAGCCTTTATCTTTTTGAGGATCCTATACCTATACATGAGCAAGAAATCCAATTTCAAACCATTCATGACCTATATCTTTCCCATGATCAAGATACTACCTTTGATGAAGAAGCTATCCATGAGCAACTTGATCCTATACATGAGCATGATAGCCAATTTCAACCTCTCCATAATTTCTATCCTTTCTATGATCAGGACAATATCGTTGATGAAGAACCTATACAAGAGCACATTAATCCCATCATGCTAAATCCTATCTTTGATCAAGATCCCATCTACGATGAAGAGCCTATCTATGATCAAGCAAACCATGATGATCCTCTTAGCCAACTTTATGCATTCCATGGTCCTGAGCTTATAACCCCATCTAGTCCTATCCAAGATCCAACATCTTTTGCTTCCCTTGATAAGACACTTGCCTCCCAAGCATGCATAGAATATCAAACCAATAATAATCCTCCACCATCCATTATCGACCATGCTGCAAATCCCTGACCATATATCCTTGGTCTTACTGCTTTCATTCTTTAGTGTTCCTCCTTAAAAAACTAGCAACCATTATCCTATATCCCACCTTCTCCATCCAATAAGTAACTTGTGTCTAGTGTTCCACCTATACTTAATCCCAGTGTCCACCGCATACTCCAACATATGAACTATCAAGGTAAAGGCTTAGTCCTTCATGAACAAGGAATTTTGGAGCCCGTCCATGTCAATGTTCCTCCTCGCTCATACGGCCTTGGATACATACCCCAAGGTAAACAATCCAAAGATGGTTGTACTTCCTCCATGCCTTCTAAATCCACCATTTTCCATCTCACATCCTATCATATCCCCAAAACTTATGTCGCCATTCCGCCTCCCTTATCTTACACATCCCAACAACATGTGACCATACACCTTCCACCCTCCAATCTACCTCCACTACTCCCAACTCCTAATATCCCTCCATGCATTTTACCACCACTTCTTCAAACACCTTATCCATCCATCTATAAATCCTCTAACAATCCCAATCATGGCCAACAAATACACATATTGTCTAAACAAAGAACTTCCTCTAACTCCACTTCCATCGTCTCAAGAGAATTCAACAATAAAAATCTGGATGCCTCTACCTATGAAGTAAAAAATCCTAAGAGTCCTCATGACCTAGGATACAAAATCCAAGAATACAAGAAGCATCCTTCTCAAGAGCCACATACACCCACACACCTATATGCCAAACTGAAAAGGGTGTGGGTCCCCAAGCAACAAATAATTACCTCCAAAGCTACAAAAAAGCTACCTATACCCAAGCCCATAGCTTCACAGGTACAATCTAAAAGAAAAATGGTTTGGGTACCTAAGTAAAATCCCTCAAGTTACATAAAGCATCCACCTCTCATGAATTCCAACCATCCACTTTCTCCCATTCTATCCAAAAGTCTCAAATTCTTCCATCCAACATGACAAGCAAGAATCAACAAAATACTCAGTCTATGTGGATCCCTACATGCCTAAGTCATTCATCCACAAGAAAAAATCTCCATTGCTTCCTACACAACTTTCCCATCATATGATTCGATGTGTATCATAGTATGTGCAACCGTTGGTCATTATTCCCTTCCACCCCACAACATTTCCATATACCTCCATCTCCCCTTCCTTCCAATATTATCCTACATATCTTCCTCATCCTACTCCCATGGTCCATACTTTTGCATAAGCTTTCCATCCATATTCTACATCATCATCCACTATTGCACCTTCCGTAAATCTGCTATCCGCCATTCTCCATCTCACTTTCATGCAATTACCTACCAACATCTATGGGAACACTTGGCATTGTCTGTGCGAAAGCATCCATCTAGCAGGACTATCACCTTTCAGGAAACTAGATTCCTGAGTCCTTCTTATCCATATCCACCTTCCCCCATCCAACTATTCAAAAAAAAAAATCAAAAGAGTAAAGAAAAATCATTTCTTCCAAACGGTGAAAATTCTAGCAAACAGGTGCCTTAGATAAGTACCATGATGGAAACTTGGCAAATAGGCATCATGTGTAAGTTGATCTTCTATATCACCTAAACTTAGGGGTACCTTGTCTCATCGGCGTATCACTCTTCTCCTATTAGTCTCATTCCATACCATTTCCTATCCTCTCCTTCTATCCTTTACATACCCATACTATCCAGTCTATCCATCCTAATCTTCCATTTCCTCTATTTTCTTTGGTCTTGATAAAGATTGGGGGCACAATGTTGACAAATGTTTTAGATGTCTCTTGACATACCTTATCCGTAGAGCAGCATGCAAATCCTTTGTTATCCTCTCATCCTCCTATCATCATAATGTTGCGATGAAAAATCCCAAGTATTCTACCTGTAATGGGGCACGTTGTTTCTATGCAACATAGTCCTTGGAGATCACATCCTTGATTTCTTCTACCTAACCATCTGTGTCCACTATCACCCATCCATCTACCTATCCATGGTGTTTCCTTGTCATCTGTATCTAGCATTAAGGCTATCCATAATGTCATCTTATCCTATCATGGCTTGATGCTCTATCTCTTTTGTCGCCTTGTCAACTAAGGTCTTATCCCGTATCCTATCCAGAGTGTCAGCCTAGCGTAGCGTCTATCGTCAGTATAATAGGGTCCACCCTAAACTACGTTGCCTCTGTGTCATCACATGGGCAAGGCCATTATCAATCCACCCCCTAGCCTTCCCATCCATCCCATATCTTGTCGTCTATCCTCTAGTCCATCCATGGTCCAAGTCCTGAACTACTTTGCCTCTACGTCGTCACATAGGTAAGGCCATTGTCAATACGCCCCCAAGGCACTAGGTCAGTCCCTTAGGGTCCTCTTCCCCAATAAGGATTGTGGTATCTCTCAACAAGTATGAAGGCACAAGCAAACCCACTTTGAAACCAAAAGTCTTGATGCAAAACATCAACATATCCAAAGCAAAGCAAAAGCAAGAACAAACCAATCCAAATGATTCTATCTAAATTATGGCAAGAAAGATACATCTAATGCAAGAATGTTTTGTCTCAACTAAAGTTGTGTCTTAAAGTCCTCACTTTTTGTTATCATACAGTGGGTAAGTGCAAAAAGATGGGGGGCCAAAAAGTGGCCAAATTATTTTAAAAAAAAAATTATACAAAACGCGAGTGCGTTTTGACTTGCTATAAATTAAAAAAAGGTTTCTATCTCATTTCATTTCTTTCTTCTCCTCTATGCCCGTGACCTGCAAACCCTAGAAAGCGTGCTCACATTTTGCAATACTCAATTCAACACAAAAACCTTATTGATTCATTGCCAAAATGCTGCCACGACGTCGAGCACGCCAAAGGAGTGAGTTATATTTGTTTTTTTGTTTGAATTTGTTTCCAAATAGGTAGGTTTGAGTTGATTTTTGATGTATATTTCGTTAATTGTTAGGAAATGTTATTGCACCTCATCCTCCTCCTCCTCCTCCTCAAAATCCACAAAATCCTGAGGAGGAAATACCTGCAGAACAACAACCTCCTCCATCCACTCCTCGACATGCCCCTGGAACACAAGAAAATATAATGGGGCAAATTGAAAACAACAAAAAAGAAATTGAAGATATAATTGGAAGGTTGAAAGATCCTTCCACTTCAACCTTGCATAGGTCCACGCATGTTGAATCTCTTGAATCTATGTTATCAAATGTAGATTCAATTAGCAAGCAAATAAATAGTTGGATGGATAAGAGGAGAGAGTTTAGAGATTATTATGCAAACAAGCTGTCATACTAAGATGTGAAAAAAATACAAATCATAAAATTAGACTTGTGTTCAATTTTCACAAACCCAAAAACAAATCAACCTCCACCCATTACATGCAAGAGGTTCCCTATCCATTGGTGCAACAACTAAGCGATAAGGGACAATTTTGGGTAGAGGTGGTGGATGGTTTTTGACCATCCTCCATGCAATAATAATGAGGTCCCACAACACTTTTTGAGGAAACTCTACTACGAGTTTGTCCTCAATAAAGTGCCAAACTATTTTGATATGTGGGACTTCCAGGGTAGAGGTGGGGGGTCAACACAAGATAGACCAGGGGCACATCTTGACCCATAGTGGGTAGTGAGACGAGTAATCAGTAGACCAGACCATGAGCATGTTTCTATCCCTTCCATTGTGAAGGAGAGTATTGAGGTTGATACACTTCAGTCCATTAGTGCCTTGACCTAGAGCATCATAGAGCATGCCAGTCCAGTAGTACAAAGTGGGTTGGGAGATAGTACGAGGAGTAGGGTCCCACCCCATAATTGTCAGACTTGCGGGTCAGCCTGTGGTTTTTACCCCATGGATAGTCAGGACGCAAGTGCACAGGCTACATCTGTAGCTAAGAAGATGGTGATGACAGATACCCTCCTGAGTGAGACTTTCAGCCTTGATACTCAGGTAAATATTAGCAAGTTTATTGAATTGAATTTATTAAATTTCATTTTTGAAATGCAAGATTAACTAATTTAAATTGATGATTTTAATGAAATTTTAGGGTCATAGCATCGATGCAGTTTTTAGTAGTTCACCACCTACATTTTACACTAGATCATCTACTATCAGGGTATGTAACTAGTAAGCAATTATAAATATTACATGTGAATAGCATCGTTATATGAATGGTATTCTAATATCTGATTTTAGATGTTGAATAGGTTAATATTGTAGATTTCATGACAACACCTACCAATGGTGGTGGACTTAAAAGCTTTATGGAGGTAATAAAATAAATAGTTTGATGAATGAATTGTACTTACTAGATTTTTGTATGTGACTTGTGTGCTTTATTGTGTGTACTTCCATGTTTAGATGAGCGTGTGTGTATGTTAGGAGCCATGATTTGCATCACTATTATAGTTTTTGTAATTGAATAATGTTGTTTTATTTCTAGATGATGTAGGCTATGGAGACACCTCCCCATGTTCAAAGGGCAATGGAGCATGGTGTGGCCTCTGCGATTCATAGCTCCATGGCATTGACAGGGGTATGAGGCAGATTAGTAAATTTCAATTTACATTCATTGTTATAGTTGTCTATTTTTGAAAAATCAAAAGATTATTGATTTGAAGTTTAATTTCTATATGGATGGTTTCTATAGGACATGACATCACCAGGGCCTATTCCTGCTACTAAGGCAAGTGAGGAGATAGATTATATGTTAGCGGTAAATGATTATTTTGTTAAATGTTTCATTTTTTATAACATGTAATTTCTATATATTAATATCTATACTTTTTATTGTAACAACTAAAGATGCAGGAAGAACTAAATAGGAGGAGTAGCCCTCAGGTTCATAGTAGACCACCCACATGCGCATCTCCATCCCCTAGAAGATCAAAGGCTACCCGTGATCTATTCTCTTCACCAGCCAAAGGGTAATGACTTTTTATTGTATTCCTTTGTTGTATGCCTATATGGCATTCGTGGACATATATTTTGTATTGTATATAGTTGACATTGTATGCCTATATGGCATTCTTGTAAGCCTATATGGCTATTTTTTTATATATGTTATACTTACATCGACAGCTATTGATGTATGCCTATATATTTTGTATTGTATATAGCTGACATTGTATGCCTATATGGCATTCTTGTAAGCCTATATGGCTATTTTGTATATATAATACTTATATTGATAGTTATTGATGTATGCCTATATTGATATTTGGTTAATACAAATCTTTTTTATTGATGGTGTCCATACTTGCATTATAAATCCACGTTTGAATGGATATTTGTAGATGGCTACTTCAAATATTTAAGTCCAATTATATTACATAGGATGTTTGTTGATCCAATAAGTTAGCTATTGTTATTCAAGTATCACCTAAACCTCATTTTGGAACTAAAAGATAAAAATTGTATTTAAAAAAAAAATGAATCATCATGTTGAACAGAAAATATTAATATTCTTTATGAGTAGCATAGAATGTCAACTATATGCAATACAAAAAAATGAATCATCATGTTATTCTTTATGTTTGAGATCCTAAAAATGACTAAGTCTGGTATCCTGATATCCTAAAACACTAGGATGAATATCCAAGTCATTAGGATGATTGCGCCTTGAGAAAAAGTCATTAAGATGAGCACCTAAAGGAGACTTTCTTAAACATTCAAACATTGAGCAACAAGCATGAAGGGTTAAGGCATAATTTGCAACTCATAAAGCCTCAAAAGGGTGCCCAACTTAGAGAGAGCATTCATTTAAGACAAGGTGCCCATTGACACCTGTTCCACCATAAAAGTGTGCCTAAGGTGGAAGGAGAACAAGCCTCTAGTAAGTGAAGTGCACCTATTGTCTAAACCACTTCATTATGGCACCCTAGCATGAAGAGGAGTATATAAGTCAATAGGAAATGGCGCCTAGAATGTAAATGAAGGACTAAGTGGCATTTTCAATAAGAATCAATTCACCTTGAGCTTTCAATAAATACATCAAATTGAGCCCCATAAGCCTAGGTGCCCTTTGCCTTCAAAAGAACCTTGTATTGACGTCAAGAGTTGGTCGTATTAGCATATCGACAGACATTGGTTAGGCTTCACCGATAGTGGTCTGTCTTGCCAACGAGTGTGGTTCGAAGTCAAAGACATCATTGTATCGGAAGATAATCCCATCGGCATATCAGAAGAGCAGTTGAGAGCTTTGCCAATGAAGGAGGTCACACTGGCAGTTGAAATCCATCGGTGTATCGGCCCAACGAGATTAGAGTTCACCGATGTTTGGAGTCTCACCGACGGGTGTGGTCCGAAGGTTGTCATTGGTGAGATTAGTGTGTCAGCAGAAGAGTTTTTGAGTGTGCCGATGGTATTAAGTCCTACCGATAGGTGAGGGACTTAGAGTCTCATATCGAAGTGACAAAGACATCGGTGTGAAAGGATATAAAGTCACCGATAGCGGTCTGTCTGACCGATAAGAGTCAATGATGGGATGTTTGTCAGAAGTGAAATCAAACGGAGTCATGGTGGCATCGGCCTATCGGCCGATGAAATTTTAAGCTCGCTGATGGTATGTTGTCTCTCCAATAGTGAGTTTGAAGGTTCAAAAGTTGATAATTCTATGCTTCCACTATGTGCTCTGCATCAGACACTCATCCCTACTATAGTCTAGCATTCTCTAGTTGTGTTCTCCCCTTTGTTTTTGTGAATGCCTCTGGAAGTAATGTTGAGTTACTTGTGATGCCCTTACTGACTGGTGTTGTTTTGGATTCATGCGTAGTCCTTGTTCCTTATAGTCTATTGTCTACCTAACTATTTGTTGTAACTTATTGAACCACTATGATTTTGAATATTTAGATTTAGAGGGCATTAGACACCAAAACTTCTTGACCTTTAACAACCCAACCTAGAATCAATAGATTTTTGTCCATCCCAACTATTCTAGTCAAGACAAAGCATGTTGATTCTCATTCAATCCAAAGTTCATTAACAGGATTATCTTAACATAATATTTAGGGAAATGACCACCTAGATGGACAATGATGTGAGCTATCTATAAAGAAACTTGTAAGAAGTATAGGAGGCATGAGAATCCCTCCATGTTGTTTATCAAATTGAATGATCTATGACACATCATGTATCATTAGAAAATATTCTCGAAGAGAAAGCAAGTGAAAATACTCAAAACAACCCATAACAAGGTGGAGAAGTTTAAAGGATGGAGGTTGCAACACTTTCCAACCTCATAGCCACACTAGTCCAATGGATTAGGATGCTAAAGGCTAGAGGTGTTGAGAAACCTCTAAAGGACAAAACTATAGAAAGACCAAAAGTTCAAACAAATCCATTCAACACTAGGGTTGAGAAAAACTAGGGGGCAACTCAATCTTCCCTATCTAATTTAAAAAAAAAAAAACTAGTAATGACACTTTCCCACATCTTCAACAACCTAGTGGAGCTTATGCACCACAAAATAATGCTCCCATAGTGTATCATCCCATCACTATCCACTAGTGCCCTAAATATGGCCCATAGAGAAATCTATAACCTCTTTTTGCATTTTGTAACTAGGGATACAAGGGAGGAGGTTTAGAAGTTACCTTATAAGTCTTATGAGGAATATTTAGAAAGTGCATTAAGAATTGATCAAGCCACAATTAGTAGTGGGTAAAGGGTTTATAGAATAAATGGATGGTTGATGACTTCCTAAGCTAGAGATAATAGTGAAAACAATCCTTCCACCATCAGGATATTGAAAAATAATCATAATGTAATGATATATGGGATAACTGACATACCCCTTGTGAAAAGTGGTGATCGTAACAAGAATGGTCAGCTCAACTTAATGCCCAATAATTTTAATACTATCAAGCATCCACATAATAGTAGATAATCTTATCAAAAGTCATAGAGAAATTTCTAAGGACCATAGTGTTATCCCTATGACTTGACACATACTGCTTGTTTCATAAAGCAAAGGGACATGATATAAATATTGTTGTTATATGGAGCCTAATCAGACTTGGAGGTTAAATTTACCCAACTTTTATCAGCGTGGTTTCCCCCCAAATATTTTCCTACTAGTTTTGGTGCCTTGAAGTTTAAGTGCATGAAAATCATTTTGAGTTGGTAACCTAATCCAATGACTTGACACGGATCCCAAAACCACCTATTGGACCAATAGGATCCTAGGCACTCACTTCATGCATTATGATTTCTAGGTGCCAATTTGATGCTCCATCACAAGGAAAGTGCGCCCACACTTGCACGTATTTTTCTTCAGGATCTAGCACCAGTTGACGGTTGTAGTTGCCAAGAAGAGCGCCTAGAAAGAGGAAGTCTTTTGGAGTCTCCAAAACACATCAAACACTTGACTAACAACAAGATAACTTTTTCCCAAGTTAGGCGCTTCAAGAGGGAAGTTAAAACATGAATAAGCGCCAACTTGTCTAGGCGCAAACTCAAGCTTATTGAGGATACACATGGCGCCCAACATTCCTTGGTGATTTCATGAACTTTAAATGCTCAGAACTGTTCAAGGAATGCCCAATGCCCCTTCTTGATGATAGGCACCAAAGTGAGGGTGGAATTGTGCCTTGATGGCATTAGGCGCTATCTAGAGTATGCTACTCCATGGAAATGCACCTTCTTGCTTAGAGTAATTCAAACACTCCAAGGTCTTCAGTGATCAATTCCCCAACTTATGAAATGTCCTCCTTCATTTTAAAACACATTGTAATGCTCCAGAGAGATGACTATACCTAGGCATCAATCTGGGTTAGAAATGCCTCCAAAGTGTGCCTTCTCTTTTAGAATGCAAAACAAGGTCCAAAGGTGCTAATAAAATGAAGTGCTTCTTTGCAAAAGTCATGGAGGTTAAGATGCGCCTTGTCTTAATGAGGTGCAACTCTTGGGTAAGAAAGCTTGCAAAGTGCACCTAACTTAGTGAAGAGGTTGATAACTTCTAAACCCTTCCTAGAACTTAGATTGCTTCAACTGAAGATCATCTTGCACCAATACATCACCAAACTTTCAATCATAAGATCAATTCAAACTTAGGTGCTCATTAAGAGTCTTTCCAATGTTGGCACATCTGAGAGGTTGAACTGGCAAGAGATGGCGCCTAGCTTCCTAGACCTTGTTTCAATATGTTTGAGTTCCAAAGTTGACTCAATGGTATCAAGATGGTGCCATAGAGTCTTTGGACTAGTTCCTTAGAGTTTCAAAAACATTCTAGCTCCTTGAAAATTCCTCCTACATGCTTGGGTGCCATTTCAAGGTCCTGGAACCATGATGCAGCACCTTATTGGTCTAGGTGCCCATTCATGATTATGTAACTTGAGATTGGTGCCTAGAGTGAATAGGCTTTCATCCTAACTTAATTAACTAAGGCAACCTCATCTTGAAGGCCAAACAACTTTTCCTGCCAGAGCGCCTTGTTTGATGTGCTTCTTAACATGATACTTCTATGCTGGGTGCCACTTTGAGGCTGGAGGAGAGAGAAAGTGTGCCTAACCTATCTTGGGTGACTTCAGGACTTCAAATTTCTTTATTAGGTGTGGAGCATGCTTGAATGATGTTGCTCTTAATATCTTGCACTTCCAAACCCTGATTGAAGTCTCCACATCCTTGGGTGCTCATTTGGACAATTTGATATGAAATTAGCACCTAGACTCCAAGAGTCAACTTTCTACTTTCCAGACTTAGCCAAATTTTGAGTTTCTGACTTTGTTCCTGCAAAACAATGAGATTGAGTTAGTCAAAAACCAATTCATTCCGTCATCATTCTGAATTAGCCTCTAGGAATGAGTAATAGGCTAATCCATTCTTCACTTGATGATCAAGCTAGAAACGGGGACATGATAGGGTAAGTTGTATCTAATGACATCACCTAATTGAGCGCCTAAGAGGTATAAAGCTTAACGTTGACATGAGGACAAACGCTTAGTAAAGAAGAGTTTCTCAAACATTTAAACATGTGAATGAAGTCATAGAAATGCACTAGGTCATCTAGGTGCCATTTTTCCCTTGTGTACCCTTACATTTGCACCTAAGAAGAAGTTGCAACTTTACACTACCTCCTTCTGACGATTTTTGGGGCAGTAGAAAACCTTTCACGATGGGCAAATGTCTTAGAGATGTAAAAAATCAAGAGAGGTTATTGTAGATGCACTCTACATGATTGCCTTGCCTTAGAGGGAATGTTTCTAAGTGACATGGTTTTCGAGTAACATCTCATCAAAGATTGCTGCCTTTTTACACTTTGGACTCTTCAGGGATATCGTCGGTATAATGTAGCTCAGACTGTTTCGACATGTTTGGGTGAAAAATAGGACCATGCCTAGCGTAAATGTACCCATCTAGATGCGTTGGAATAGTCAGTTTGGTCACAACAGGAGCAGGATGAAAGTTACACCCCTTTGCAACTTTACACTGCCTCTTTCTGACAATTTTTGGGGCAGCAGAAAACCTTTCACCACAGGCAAATACCTCAGAGATATTAAAAACTGAGAGAGGTTATTATAGAGACAATCTACGCGATTGCATTTCCTTAGACAGAATGTTTCTAAGTGACATAGTTTTCAAGTAACATCCCGTCAAAGATTGCTTCCTTTTTACACTTTGGACTCTTCAGGGATATCATCGGTACAATGTAGCTCGGACTGTTTTGACATGTTTGGGTGAAAAATAGGACCATGCCTAGTGTAAATGTACCCATCCGGATTCGTTGGAATAGTTAGTTTGGTCACATCAAGAGCAAGACAAAAGTTACACCCCTTTGTAACTTTACACTGCCTCCTTCTGACGATTTTTGGGGCAGCAGAAAACCTCTAACCACGGGTAAATACCTCAGAGATATAAAAAACTGAGAGAGGTTATTATAGAGACACTCTACGTGATCACGTTGCTGCATACATAATGTTTCTAAGTCACACAATTTTTGAGTAACATCTCATCAAAGATTGCTCCCTTTTTGCACTTTGGACTCTTCAGGGATATCGTCGGTACAATGTAGCTCAGACTGTTTAGACATGTTTGGGTGAAAAATAGGGCCATGCCTAGCATAAATGTACCCATTTGGACATGTTGGAACAGTCAATTTGGTCACATCAAGAGCAGGACGAAAGTTACACCCCTCTACAACTTTACACTGCCTCCTTCTGACAATTTTTAGGGCAGCAAAAAACCTTTCACGACTGGCAAATGCCTCAAAGATATAAAAAATTGAGAGAGTTTATTGTAGAGGCACTCTACGTGACCATGTTCCTCAAACATAATGTTTCTAAGTGATATGATTTTTGAGTAACATCTCGTCAAAGATTGCTGTCTTTTTGCACTTTGGACTCTACAGGGATATCGTCGGTACAATGTAGCTCAGACTGTTTTGACATGTTTGGGTGAAAAATAGGACCATGCTTAGTGTAAATGTACCAATCTAGACGTGTTGGAATAGTCATTTTGGTCGCATCAGGAGCAAAACACCAAAAATGCATAACATGATGATGTAAAAATGTGTATATGTGTATAAATGCAACAGGAAATTAAAAAAAGACAAACCTTACAAATTAATGTGCATACTTACAACTCAATGTAACATGACATTAAAAAATCAATGTGAATACTTACAAATTAATCAAATGAACCATCTAGGTCTGCTCTACTCTTTATTGTGTCAAGTATTGCTTCATGGTCATGCACCTTCCATAAGATTTTGTTCAAAAGTCTACCCCGATACTTTATCAAATGAACATTGAATGCCATGACAAGGTTCGAGTAATGAAGAATCTTCTGATTCTTGTCAAAGTCCTGAAACAGCCAAACATTAACACTCTTATGTGGGTAGGGTATTCAATGTTTTCTCCATCTGTAACAGGGGCCTCCAATTTCTTTTTGGCCTCAACATAATGGCATAAGTAATAATATGTTCCCTCTTCATTATCTTCATCTGCAATAACTACATATACATGCCCTACATTGATATGTGTAGCAAATTAGATGAAATTAGTCAACATTACAAAAACACTACAAAGTAAGATGACATTACCTAGTTGAACTAGATGAAATTAGATGCATATACGTGCCCTATATTGCCTGGTTGAACTAAATCTGATATGTGGTCGAAGTCAAATGATGATTCCATCTGTGTTAGTTCCAATGTCATCGGGGGTCGATACGTGTCAAGTGGGCTAACATAACTTAACTACCATTCGTCAACCCACTCCTTTGACTCGCACTCATCCTAGACTTGAATTGTATAGGAAGAACAAAAGCATGACATCTTTCGCATATGGATACTCTATGAACCTACAATTGAGCTTCTGAAAGAGTGCATCTCATTTGATCATGTCAGTGTACAACAGTCCTCATATGGTGCAATGTTAGTATCATCTATCAACCAAAAAAATCTACTAACTGAAGACTTACTTTCATTACCTGGACCCATGGAAGCATTACACCACTCGACAACAATTTTGCATCTGTCAACTTTGTATTATCTTTATACTTTAACTCTTCTTGTGCTATGGCTCTTTTGATACATGCTCCTGCACCATCATGCTCCCCCTTTCCATGACCGGCCTCACAAAAGTTCCACATATGCTAAATACCTATAAAATTATGCCTCCTACTCAACCAATAGAAATTTCGTGAGTTCTTGAATTGTGACGCATAGTTATCCGACCATATGATATGCTGACTGAACGATATGCCCCTTCTAGACAAATCATTGTAGAACACCTGAAAGAAACCTTGCACGAACTCCGTAGAATGCATGTGATCATCACTAATATAGAAATTATACTCCCTTATGATCCTTCTGTCATCCTCTATAATATCATTTGCATGAATGAATGCAATGTGCACAAATATAGAAACCTGTGTGGAGTTGTAATATTGTGATTGCACCTCATGCTATGGCTGTAGACTATAGTTCTCTGCAAAGTTGACGACTAAAACAATGCTACCAACCAGAAATGTGTCCTTACATAACTTGAATTGCAAGTCCAACCATCGAGCTCTATGGGCATGTCTTGCATACTCATACACTATGCTGTCACCAAATATAGGCATAAACTGATACACTGGAATCTTTTCAATAACCAATTCACACCTCTTTGCTTCTTTACCATCTTTTGTAATGTATGCCATTGTTTTATACTTGCCAAACTCTACTAGTTCATTTCCAACTACATGTGTTCTTTCCATATGTTCACATATTGGCAAATGTTGCAAGCCACCGTAACGATGACATGTGCCATCCAAGCATAATTTCTTGTAGAATATTTGACCTTCCTCTCTTTCACATAAAATTCTTGATATGAAGTCTCTTGAAGATGTTGGTGGGGCACATATGGCACAACCCTACAAAACATTGTTAGTATGCATATCTAAACATATAGACCTATAAGCATCAAAATGGTTAGAAAATTCAATATGTAATCTACAACAACAAGTAGTGCGTGTGTGATTTATCTTGACATAGAAAGCTTTTAGAATTTCAAAATATCTTTGACAAATTTTAATTTGAGGATACTTCTCTAGAAATTTACCATAAAATTGTGTTTGAGTCTCATCCAAAAAATGCTTTGGATGTGGCTCACAATTCTGACTACTGATTCTCTTTCTTACCACATCCCTTTGATTCAGAGATACCCTTGTGTAATTCTTCCAAAAGTCTTCAATTAGTGATCTCAATGCTTCAACAATTAGTTTATCGTTTTGTGGTAGTCTCCCTGAAAACGCCCATAATTCATTGGCATTAGTGTCCTCAATTCTTTGGCATCTTCCAATAGGTCTTGATAAAGTTTTCCTATTAATTCTCAATTCTTGACTCATCTTTCTAATGAGACGACCTTTCCTCATTTGACTACTTACTATAGTCGATGTAATCACACGCCATGTTGCATTACTATCTTTTATGCGTGTGGTGTTACCCACACTCTCATATGCACTCATTAGATTCTTGACAATAGATTTTTTAGTTAAATCCTCTGATGTTCTCAACCCAAGAATCTTCATGATGGACCTATACTTTGTACTTTGCATCATTTCAATCAATAGTTGACATCTTGCAGTCTCATTTAAGTTTTCAAAGAACAATCTCCAAATCTTATGAGCATATCTTCTACAAGTGCGTTTTGGAATCTTACCTTCCATTAGCTACAAAATATTCTCATCAATTTCAATCAAATACTTTGGCTTTCTATGCAAAATTCTAGGTGTTGTTAAGTTAGGTAAATTCATCTCAACATTAGGAATTTCATCAATATTTAAATGAGATGGGCTAGATGGCATACCTTCAATCAAAGATGGAATAGATGACATACCTTGAGGTTGAGGTGGGAACGATGGCATACCTCCTTCATCACATGTGAGTGATGATGTACTGTCAAATTGAGATGTGGTAGATAGTGTCCCTACATGTTGACTTGCAGTAGAGGACGTGTCTCCACCTATGGTACTCAAATCTCTCGTATCACGAAGTTTTTGCATTTGTTCTCTTTGTGCCGCCAATACCATATCTCTTTGTGATGGTTGTGGCTCCTCTTCAATTGGTATGTCTTCATTTATCATGTCCAATTTCCTCTTCTCACGAAGTTCCCTCATAGCCACTGCTTTCTTTGCATTCTTCGCTTCTATCTCTTCCTGTGTTGGTTTAATTCTTGAACGTTTACTCGGCATGACAGAGAATTTGTTTGTAGCATGATAAAGAGACCAATATTACTTCTTAAGAAATGAATACAAGATAATAGTGGGATTGTATTTTTATTATGTTGTAAGGATTTATTCTTGTATAGTTTGACATCATAAACAAATAATTATTAAAGAGCCCAAGTGTAGAAAATATACATGGCATCATGTGAGATTGTAGCTTGCTTTCTTGATTGGGAATGTGTCTATTTTAAACATGTATGATAAAGCATGATAAAGTAATTCAATCCGAATTAAGGAAAATGTAAAGAACATGCATGTAAAGACTTGACATACATAAAAAATGAAGATTCGAATGGAGAGAGTAGCTAATTATGTAGTGTTTTTTTCTTCTTGCATCAAACTCCTCAACAATTTGAGTTTTTCACCACTTGCTTCCTTTTCAATGTTAAATTGAATAACACTCAAATATAATTACTAACAACAATACTATTAACCAATCTATAATGTTCAATTCCTAAAATTGAATAACAATTAACATTGCAACACTACAAAAATTGAAACTTGAATAGATATATATCAAACTTGGTGTGAAAACTATGTTATTTCCTCCTCCTCAAGTTGGCAAAGCAAAAAAGGTGGTGGAAAGATCATGCAAAGATGGTACAATGTGTCAAATGTTCATGTGAACTTCCCAACAACATGAAAGCACTTCTTTTTTGTTGGAGCATGCACAGAATCAGTATGAAAATAGAGCATGTGGGCCTGGATCACGGGGGTCAACACTTTTTTACCATTTCTATAGCAAGACAAAATGCAAACACGTTATAATGCGCTCATGTTTTGTCTTGCTAAAGATTGATCACATCTTGTGCATTTCTCTTTCCAAACCTTCCCCTTCAGACTTGAATGACCACAAGGTTTTTGAGGGAGAACTTTTCTTGTTTCCTGCAAGAGCTTGCCAGATGCTCCACCATATGATAGGCATAACAATGAAGGGGCAAGCCCTCATAATCAAGTTATTGATAGAAAATGCCCATCGAAGAAGAAAGACAGATCTTCTTTGGAAGCAGAAGTCCTAGTTTGTGACAAATCCTTATCCAAGCATAAATAGCAAGGGTTCTATCAAGTGATTGTCAAACCCTCAACACTAATCCCTCAACCCTCAACCCTAAACCTTATCCCTAAACCCTAATCCCTCAACCCTCAACCCTAAACCTTATCCCTAAACGCTAATCACTCAACCCTCAACCCTAATCTGTCATCCCTCAACTCTAATCCCTCATCCCTAAACCCTAAATGCTATCCCTATTCCTAAACCCTCAACTGACTTGATACTATAACTTAAACCATAATCCCTTATCCCTAAACCCTCCAACCCTATCCCTAATCCTTATACCCTCCACACTCTACTTTAACCCTAATCCCTCAAAACCTCAAACCTATCCCTAAACCCTTGACCCTCAAACCTCAACCCTCAACCCTCAACCCTCAATGTCAAACCCTAATCCCTCAACCCTTAACTCTAATCCCTCAACCCTCAACCCTATCCCTAAACCCTAAACCCTAATGTCTCAACCCTCAACATCAAATCCTAATCCCTCAACCCTTCACTCTAATCCCTTAACCCTAAACCCTATCCCTAAACCCTCAACACTATACCTTAAACCCTTATCCCTCAACTCTCAACCCTAAACCTTATCCCTAAACCCTAATCTCTCAACCCTCAACCCTAATCCATCATCCCTCAACTCTAATCCCTCATCCCTAAACCCTAAATGCTATCCCTATTCCTAAACCCTCAATCGACTCAATACTATACCTTAAAGCCTAATCCCTTATCCCTAAACCCTCCAACCCTATCCCTAATCCTTATACCCTCCACACTCTACTTTAACCCTAATCCCTCAACCCTCAACCCTATTCCTAAACCCTTGACCCTTGAACCTCAACCCTTAACCCTCAACGTCAAACCCTAATCCTTGAACCCTAAACTCTGATCCCTCGACCCTCAACCCTATCCCAAAACCCTAAACCCTAAAGCCTCAAGCCTCAACCCTCAACATCAAATCCTAATCCCTCAACCCTTCACTCTAATCCCTCAACCCTAAACCCTATCCATAAACCCTCAACACTATACCTTAAACCATAATCCCTCAATCTCAACCCTAAACCTTATCCCTAAACCCTAATCCCTCAACCCTCAACCCTAATCTTTCATCCCTCAACTCTAATCCCTCATCCCTAAACCCTAAATGCTATCTCTATTCCTAAACCCTCAACCGACTCGATACTATACCTTAAACCCTAATCCCATATCCCTAAATCCTCCAACCCTATCCCTAATCCTTATACCCTCCACACTCTACTTTAACCCTAATCCCTTGACCCTCAACGTCAACTAATCCCTCAACCCTTAACTCTGATCCCTCGACCCTCAACCCTATCCCTAAACCCAAAACCCTAAAGCCTCAAGCCTCAACCCTCAATGTCAAATCCTAATCCCTCAACCCTTCACTCTAATCCCTCAACCCTAAACCCTATCCCTAAACCCTCAACACTATACCTTAAACCCTAATCCCTTAACGCTCAACCCTAAACCTTATCCCTAAACCCTAATCCCTCAACTCTCAACCCTAATCCATCATCCCTCAACTCTAATCCCTCATCCCTAAACCCTAAATGCTATCTCTATTCCTAAACCCTCAACTGACTCGAACAATACCTTAAACCCTAATCCCTTATCTATAAACCCTCCAACCCTATCCCTAATCCTTATACCCTCCACACTCTACTTTAACCCTAATCCCTCAACCCTCAACCCTATCCCTAAACCCTTGACCCTCGAACCTCAACCTTTAATCCTCAACATCAAACCCTAATCCCTCAACCCTTAACTTTGATCCCTTGACCCTCAACCCTATCCCTAAACCCTAAACCCTAAAGCCTTAACCCTCAACCCTCAACGTCAAATCCTAATCCCTCAACCCTTCACTCTAATCCCTCAACCCTAAACCCTATCCCTAAACCCTCAACACTATACCTTAAACCCTAATCCCTCAACCCTCAACCCTAAACCTTATCCCTCAACCCTAATCCCTCAACCCTCAACCCTAATCCGTCATCCCTCAACTCTAATCCCTCATCCCTAAACCTTAAATGCTATCCATATTCCTAAACCATCAACTGACTCGATACTATACCTTAAACGCTAATCCCTTATCCCTAAACCCTCCAACCCTATCCCTAATCCTTATACCCTCCACACACTACTTTAACCCTAATCCCTCGACCCTCAAACCTATCCCTAAATCCTTGACCCTCGAACCTCAACCCTCAACCCTCAACGTCAAACCCTAATCCTTCAACCCTTAACTCTGATCCCTTGACCCTCAACCCTATCCCTAAACCCTAAGCCCTAAATCCTTAAGCCTCAACCCTCAACGTCAAATCCTAATCCCTCAACCCTTCACTCTAATCCCTCAACCCTAAACCCTATCCCTAAACCCTCAAAACTATACCTTAAACCCTAATCCCTCAACCCTCAACCCTAAAACTTATCCCTAAACCCTAATCCCTCAACCCTCAACCCTAATTCATCATCCCTCAACTCTAATCCCTCATCCCTAAACCCTAAATGCTATCCCTATTCCTAAACCCTCAACCAGCTCGATAGTATACCTTCATCCCTAATCCCTTATCCCTAAACCCTCCAACCCTATCCCTACTCCTTATACCCTCCACACTCTACTTTAACCCTAATCCCTCAACCCTCAACCCTATCCCTAAACCCTTGACCCTCGAACCTCAACCCTCAACCCTCAACATCAAACCCTAATCCCTCAACCCTTAACTCTGATCCCTCAACCCTCAACCCTATCCCTAAACCCTAAACCCTAAAGCCTCAAGCCTTAACCCTCAACATCAAATCCTAATCCCTCAACCCTTCACTCTAATCCCTCAACCCTAAACCCTATCCGTAAACCCTCAACACTATACCTTAAACCCTAATCCCTCAACCCTCAACCCTAAACCTTATCCCTATACCCTAATCCCTCAACCCTCAACCCTAATCTGTCATCCCTCAACTCTAATCACTCATCCCTAAACCTAAATGCTATCCCTATTCCTAAACCCTCAACTGGCTCGATACTATACCTTAAACCCTAATCCCTTATCCCTAAGCCCTCCAACCCTATCCCTAATCCTTATACCCTCCACACTCTACTTTAACCCTAATCCCTCGACCCTCAACCTATCCCTAAACCCTTGACCCTCAAACCTCAACCCTCAAGCCTCAACGTCAAACCCTAATCCCTCAACCCTTAACTCTAATCCCTCGACCCTCAACCCTATCCCTAAACCCTAAACCCTAAAGCCTCAACCCTCAATGTTAAATCCTAATCCCTTAACCCTTCACTCTAATCCCTCAACCCTAAACCCTATCCCTAAACCCTCAACACTATACCTTAAACCCTAATCCCTCAACACTTAACCCTAAACCTTATCCCTAAACCCTAATCCCTCAACCCTCAACCCTAATCTGTCATTCCTCAACTCTAATCCCTCATCCCTAAACCGTAAATGCTATCCCTATTCCTAAACCCTCAACAGACTCGATACTATACCTTAAACCCTAATCCCTTATCCCTAAACCCTCCACACTCTACTTTAACCCTAATCCCTTGACCCTCAACCCTATCCCTAAACCCTTGACCCTCAAACCTCAACCCTCAACGTCAAACCCTAATCCCTCAACCCTTAACTCTGATCCCTCAACCCTCAACCCTATCCCTAAACCCTAAACCGTAACGCCTCAACCCTCAATGTCAAATCCTAATCCCTCAACCCTTCACTCTAATCCCTCAACCCTAAACCCTATCCCTAAACCCTCAACACTATACCTTAAATCCTAATCCATCAACCCTAAACCCTAAACCTTATTCCTAAACCTTAATCCCTCAACCCTCAACCCTAGTCCGCCATCCCTCAACTCTAATCCCTCATCCCTAAACCCTAAATGCTATCCCTATTCCTAAACCCTAAATGTTATCCCTATTCCTAGACCCTCAACGGGCTCGATACTATACCTTAAACCCTAATCCCTTATCCATAAACCCTCCAACCCTATCCCTTAACCCTAATCCCTCGACCCTCAACCCTATCCTGAAACCCTTAACCCTCGAACCTCAATGTACTCAACCCTCAATGTTGAACCCTAATCCATCAACCCTTAACTCTGATCCCTCAACCCTTAACCCTTAAAACTTGAACCCTAAAACCTATCCCTACACGCTCGACACTCAACACTATATCTTAAACCCTAATCCCTTAACTCACATCCCTAAAGCCTCAACCCTAAATCATTAAACCTTCAACCCTAAACCCTATCCCTAATCCCTCTACCCTCGACACTCTTATTTAATCCTAATCCCTTGACCATTGACCCTATCCCTCAACCTCAACCCTCAACCCTCAACCCTCAAACCTCAGCCCTCAACTCTCAACATTAAACCCTAATTCATCAACCCTAAACCCCAATCCCTCAAACCTAAACCCTATCCCTAAACCATCAAACCTCAACACTATACCTTAAATCCTAATCCCTATCCCTCAAACCTTAACCCTTAAAACTTAAACCCTATCCCTACACCCTCAACACTTGACACTATATCTTAAGCCTTATACCCTCATCCCTAAAGCCTCAACCCTCAATCCATAAACCTTCAACCCTAAACCCTATCCCTAAACCCTTAACCCTCAACAAGATACCTTAAACCCTAATCCATCAACCCTAAACACTATCAATAAACCCTCAACCTTTGACACTATACCTTAAACCCTATGAGAAAAGCTTTGTGTATGGTACATCCACAGTGAGTAATTAACAGTTGAAATCAAAAGGACGATCATTATGAGAAAAGATTTGCATTGGGGTACATCTATGTTTCTTGTTGTCCACCCCGCACTTAGGGAAGGTATATTGTTATGAAATAGGGAAATAATCTCCCATTGCTTACTGGTTCTATCCACAAGAACTACTAAACTATACCTTAAACACTAATCCCTCAACCCTAAAATTTCGACCCTAAACCCTATCCCTAATCCCTCTACCCTCAACACTCTACCTTAAACCTAATCCCTCAAACCTTAACCCTAAATGCTATCCCTAAAGCCTCAACCCTAAACCTTAATCCCTCAAGATCCTAAACTCTAATCGCTTATCCCTTAACTCTAAATCCTATCCCTAAATGCTCAACCCTCAACCTTAAACCTTAATCACTCAATCCTTATCCACCCCTCTCCTCCCCTATTTGGCTCACTCCCATCTCTACCCTCCTCTACTCTCGACACTATACATACATAAATATAGGTATACATAGATACATACATACATATAGGCATACATAGATACATAGATATATACATACATACATACATACATATAGGCATACATACATACATGATTAATAGACTTGAACAGAAAAAAATTTAAGGGGAACATAACATGAGCGCGTTATAACATGCTCGCGTTATGTCAAACATGACAAACAACAGACTTGCGGAAAAGGAAAAATGCAAAGAAAAACATAATGTGAGCGTGTTATAACGCACTCGCGTTATGTCTTGCTTTGGGAATCCCAAGCCTTGGGCTTGGGATTTTCTTTGGATTTCCAACCCAAAGGCTTGGAGTGCCTTTTGAATAGTCACAGACGTGTTTTTCCATATTCTTCAAGATTTCACATAATTTCGTTCATGCGAACCCTCAGATTTGCACATGTTTCAAGGTCAAACAAATTGAACACCGGGGTAATGTTAGGCTTTCTCTTAGCTATTTGACGATGTGATTTTTTTCACATTTTAACAATGTTAAACCTTTCATCTTTAATTTCTTTTGTTTGTGTGTCTGTTTTTGGGCAAAAACCACTGTTTGGTTTTTTTTTCATTGTAAATTAACTATTCATTGAAATTTCAAAAAAATTACATATTTAGAAACTAGACTCCATTCTACAAGTATTAAGAAAAGAAAAAAATGATTTTCAATTAGTTTTCAAAATTTATAGGGGTAGCACGGCCAAAATTCTATTTTTTAGGATGTGTCCACTTTGAAAATTAGTAAAAAATCAAATATTCATCAAAAAATTATCAGAAAAATTAGACATAAACTACATTCTATTAGCTAATTTCTCAATGAAGTGATTTTAAAAATACCAAAAAAAAGTTGACCTTTTCAGGGAGCCACAAAACATGCTATGTTATGTTTTTTTGACAGAAACAACACTAATTTTTGTGGCTCCCTCTTTTGAACCCCTTAATCTATGCCATTTTTTTAAAAAAATAGTAGTTTAGAAAGTAGACTTAGAGCACTATGAACATTGTTTTGGTTGCATCTCCAAATTTTTAGTGTAACTATACTCAATTTCTCATCCAAGGCCAGTATTTCCTGATTTCAGAAAAAAAAGTGACCACTTAAGACCCCTTTTTGGCCCCCCATCTTCTTGCACTTACCCATGTTTCCTATGCTACTTAAGGATGCCAAAATATAGAGATGCTATGATGGGGGCATGATTCTTTTCTTTTTTTGATGCTTGTGGGTTTATCTTTAGTAATGTGAAGCCTTGTCTAAGGACATGATCAACACAATAATCATCGAGGACATTAGGGGACTAACATGAAATAGGTATAATCCTTGTCTGTTGATACATAAGAAATGCTCAAGTCATCTTAGTTCAATTATACCTAGATGCTTGTATTAACTTGCTAAATCAAAATCCATGTAAGTGATGCTCAGGTCATCTCAGTTTAATTATACCTAGATGCTTGTATTTTCTTACAACATTTTAAAATCACAAAAAAACAAATAAGCCCAATGATGAAATAAGCACTTCAAAATAATTGCACTATCAAGATGGCAAAACCATTCGTATCCAGAAAGCATCCACATAGCATCTATATCCCATGAAATAAAAATTCTATGTAGAGTATCAATGTTTACAAATAAAAGCTTGTGATCCTTCCATCAATCAACCTTCTGTCTATCATTGTATCTCTAGTCAACAGTTCTAGCTATCAGTCTGAGCGGTGATCTGAATGCAAGTCTATCCTTAATCCATATCAATCGAGTCAAGTCAATCTTGTCAAATGATCCAATCACAATCAGTGGTCTTGATCCTTGTCTGGTCGTAAACCAACTCAATCAATTATAATCAAACATTTGTCCTATACAGGATGTAACATTGTCGAAATCATATCAACACACACGTCTTACACGGCATGTTTCATTTCTTGGAACCAGACACTATCCTTCATGTTGCTCTAGGGATCTATCGTTCCCCACCAAGACAACATGCCTGTCATGTTGGTCTCAGGATATATTGTTCCCTGCCATGACAACACTGTCATTTATTGTTATCAGTATATCGTTGGTTTACCACTTGATAGGGGCAATACCTTCTTTGTTCTTGTATCATTTGTACATACTTGCTTGCTTCCTTATGTCTGTTATCATTTTATCTTGCATTGCATATCATTCAACTCTTTCTTTAACCTATTTTCTTCAAACCTAACCTGTTTTTTTACCTTCTTCGTGAGATTGTCCATCTCACTCCTCTGCCTTCTTCCCATACAATCTCCTGAGGGGGCATTTTATCATCATTAAACATGTACCAAGGGCAAACTAGGGCATGTATCATTATCAGAAATTTATTCTTAGAAACAACATGATAAAACACATTGCATCAAAGAGGGGAAAAATGTATACACCTAAAAATGACGACTCTGTCTAAATAAATATTCTTAATATTTATTTAAGTCTAATTCCTCTATCAATAAACAAACAAACAAATTTATTTATTTGATTCATATTCTTCCAACAATTAAATAAAATCAATTTATTTAATTAAATTCCTAGATTCTTCTAAATCCTCCAACAAATTAAATAGTACCAATTATTTAATTCATTCTTCCAAAGTCATTCTAAATTAAATAATACCAATTATTTAATTGTTTCTTCCAATAATATCTTCTCTAAATTTAAATATATCAAATATTTACTTAAGTTGTCCATTTCTTCTAAAAATTGAGTTATCTCTAAATATAATTCAATCCTTGTGCACATGCAATTGAATATTCTAAATATTTAATTGAGCTAAAATATCTTCTCATCCTCATGCAATTCCCATCTTCTAGTTCTATTCTCTTAACTGATTAATTTATTCTTTTGATTGGTTATTCTATTCAGTTAACTCATTCTTCTATTTTATTAATTCCTCTCATGCAAAATAGAGAAGGACACATGTCCTCTTCCTATTTGCGCACACTCCTCAACCATTCTATACCATTGATCTTCTTGTTCTTTCTATACTATTGATCTTCTCTCTGACAAGCCTGTAAGTACAACCCTATTCCTCCATTTCATTCATCCAAGCTTTAAGTAAACTTACTCTATAGGAATTATAGTGTGTCTTTGGCACCAATTCCTTCATTGCTTGTGTCAACTTGTTACCATATCATTATCATTGTTGTGAATCTCATCTTCATTGCAATAAACTATCACAGCCATTCTCCATTGACAATCTTGAAAAAATAGCAAGGAAGTGCACCTTCTAAGGGCCATATTCATACACAAGATCGATTGAGATAGGTGACCAATGGAAGCTATGAAATATTGAGGTTTGCAAAGGTTTTGTCTTTATTTGTTTGATCTTGATTATTTCCCTTTTCATTGAGTTTTGGGTATTATTGATATATTGTATTGATTATTCATTTATTCCAATTTTCCCTTAACAAAACTATTGTTGGGATTACGATGGGTGTCATTCTTCACCAAATCATTATAAATTATTAGAGGATGAATAAGAGAAACATCTCAAAGAGAACTAGATTGTAAATGATATTAGTCTCTTTACACAAATTCTTAGTATTCATGTTTCTATATGTTGGGGGCATTACTCTCTTAATCCTATATTTTAAGTTTTATCAAAGAGATAACTCTATCCCTTAACTCTTTTTTTATCATAGGTAATAAGTCATCGTCAAAAGAAATAATCTCACACCATTAAGAGTATCACTTCTTAAATAAGCTATAATATACTATCTAGACTAGAAATGAGGGGAAGTGCAGATTACTCAGGCCCTGATAAACCCTAACCCTTAACATTATAGACACTACATACTAAATATTTGCCATCCATCATATCATCATTCTATGTTCCGCCATCACCTGAGTAGCAGTCAGTGAAATCTAGAATTACCTCCATAGGAAGGTCTACCTTTAGCCTCTTAGCTATCTCCTCAATTGTCATTTGATGACACATATGTCGCTTCTTCATCACATGTAGATGGGCCATGATGCAGTCAAGGTATACATCTACTTGCTCCATAACATCATTGATATCATCATGAATAAAATATGAACATGCTGCAACCACCATTATCAAGGTACAAGAAAGTGATTGAGCCACATCAAATGTGTTCCAACACCCATGGTATATTTTGGGTCCAACAAATAACTAGACATGGCTTTATACAGACTCACCTCTAGCTTCCTATTGAAATCCTTAAATAGAAACCATATCTTCTTCATCCATCTATGCAAATTTAGGCTCTCAATTTCCTTGTCTATGTAACGAATAAAACCCCCCACTGCTTCCTTACTGCTAATCCTCTTCTTCCTCTTGCAACTAACCTCTTCTTTCCATTTACTCTTCTTCTGATCCACCTTAATCATGATTCCTCCAATATGTCTCTTCCCAATAGATGTAGCCATGGCTAACATGCAACAAGAAAGAAAACACCAATTTCACCGCTAAAATGCCAAAGGCAATATTAACTTACAAGTTACCATAATAAAAAGAGCTTTTAACACCTGATATGAACACACTAAAATGCCTGTATCTGTCCCCATTCACTTCCAATTTGTCTTCCATTTTATTATTTTAAAATTTTTCAGACTCAAAACCTATGAGCAAACAAATGATTAATCAAAAAATAGAGCATTGTACCATTTTCCCAACTAATGTGAAACACAAAATAGGATAGTCGAAAACCAATGAGGATTTAACCCCTAACTCTAACCCTAAATGTAATCAATAAATTCCATAGTGATGCTACATGTTATTCTATTGCTATCCCTAATTCTCTTCCTAACTCTAACTAGGTAATCCTAATTCTAACTATAACCATAATATTAACCCTAATGTCTTTTTGTTCTATATATTTTCCCTATTTCTAACAACCATCATATTTTTTGTTATATATATTTTAATTTCTAACCCTAATTCTAACCATAAGTCTCACCCTAATAATAATTGTAACCTTAACCCTAATTATATTTGTAACCCTAATTCTAACCCTAACCATAAGCCTATCCCTAACCCCAACCCTAATTCTAACTCTAACCCTAACAATTTTTTGTTTATAAATGTTTACCCTAATTGTAACCCTAACCCTAACTCTACTACTAACATTAATTATATTCCTAACCCTATTTCTACACTAACTCTAATTCAAACCTTAACCCTAATTATATTTGTAACCCTAACTCTAACTTGAATTATAATTATATCCCTAAATCCAACCGTAATACCAACTCTAATGTATAAATATTTTACCTAATTCTAATTGTAACTCTAATTCTATCAATAACCATTATTTTATCATTAACCCTAATTTTATTCCTAATCATAACCCTAATGTTCTATTGGTTATATATATTTTCCCTAATTATCTTTCTCTACCTATTTCTATCTATCTATATCTCAATCATTTGCTCTCTATGTCTCTCATGCTTTCTCCTTCCCTCCCTCCCTTGTTCTATCTCTTTATCTTTGTCTTTATTTCTTTGTTCACAATATTTTATCCCTAACCTTGCTTTTAACCCTTATTATATCCCTAACTCTAACCCTAATTATAAATGTAACCCTAATGCTTTTTGCTTATATATATTTTTCCTAATTCTCTCTCTCTCTACCTCTTTCTCTCCTATATATCTTTATCTTTTGGTCTCTCTATATCTCTTGCACTTTCTCCTTCCCTCCCTCTTACTTTGTCTCTTTGTCTTTGTTGGCAAGAGACACTGTGTGGCTTCATTAGTGTTGTCATTGATGGCAACAAAGACCATTCCACACATCCAAAGGACATGGTGTATCTTTACCAGAAGTTAGCTTGAAGGATACTTTGGTCCGGTAAGCAAGAACAGAGCATGCAGCAAGGTCTGATGGTCAGGTCCGGATCACTTAGAGGAAGTATCTTTGCAAAGTGTGGACTTGGGGAAGTCAAGAGGAGTACCTTGACTAATATATTCCAAGGATTTAGCCTCCGGTGTTAGAATTGTGAAGAGATATGAACACTTGAGTGATGGGTTCCTGATTAGCAGAGTAGACAGAGGAAGACCTAACTGGCAGAGCATCAGACCTTAATCCGGCTTTGATATTGATGGTGATTAAGTTTTCTAAGGTATCATTCATGATTGGCTGACATGATTGATGACTTCTACAAGCATCTCTTTGATCCGCATTGCTTGGCATGCAAAGATTCAGCCGACAGTTCTGAGTTGAGGAAAATATTGACTATTCCAGATGCCGACTAGAAAGGTGTTGAAATTATTGGTGCGAATATATATATACCAGATGGATTTGGATGTGAAGGTGTGTTTGTGTGGAGAAAGTGTGAAGAAAATCAAAAGAGCAGAGTGAGGACAGAAAGACAGGTCTGGAATGTGACAGGATAGTAATAGCAAGAAGAGGAAGAATGAAGTGCAGTAGATCAGTGTATTAAGCCTAACCAGAACTGAACCTCAGCATGTGTGGATGCTACTCATCAATTCAAGTATCTAGTTTCCTTGCATAAACTATTGTAGGCAGTGAGCCTCTTGTGAACAGTGAGCTCAGGCAGTGAGCCCTAATTGGCAAGTGCCATTTTGTACTATCTTATTCTTATAACAGAGAATACAATCTTTGGTTAATCACCCCATGGTTTTTCCCCTAACAGGGTTTTCCACATCAAAATCACTATGTCATGTTTATTGATGTTATTTCCATTTTATGATTGTGTTTACTTACTTGAATTACTACTGCATTAATTATTAAGGAAGATCAGAAAGCTAAAATAATTAAGATAACTGATTCACCCCCCCTCTCAGTTATCAACAATTGGTATTAGAGCCTAATAGCTTGAGGAAGATCTGGGAATTCAAATGGATGTGTATGGTATGAGGGAACAACTCTAGTCTACCCTAGATGATCTTGAGCAATCTAACTCTGAAGTCAATGAATTAAAGGAAAGACTCAAACAGGCTGATGACTTCATAAATGAACTAAAAGGGAAACTATGTATCTCCATAAAAAAGAGAAAGGAACTACTTCAGCAATTGGCAAGGAAAGGAGAAGCAAATGATACAAATGAAGATCTGAAAGAGAAAACCAAGTTATGTGAAAAGTTATCAAAAGAGGTCATTATGGTAAGACATGAAATGGAATCAGGTGTTATAAAATTCACCCAAGAAATTGAAGAGAAAAGGAAAACTGAAGATGATCTAAGACAATCTCTCCAGGAGAAATCAGAAGACTGCCACAAGATGGATAGAATAATTAGACATCTTGAATCTAATCTTGAAGATGCTAAAGATAATGAAGAAAAACTTGAGGATCAAATTGTCTCTAATAAAAGGGATCTTCAAATAGCAAATGAATACAAAGAGAAATTCAAGATAAGTTCTACTCAACTTGAAGTTCTTCTTGAAAGCCAAAAGAGGGTAGATGGCAAGTGTGGCTTGGGATATGAGAAAGGTTTGGATCACAAAATCCAAGGAATAGGCCTAGAAGACCTCCGGTAAGGCAACCTAATGCTCAAAGATATCCATACATCAATGGATACTACCACAACTGCAATAACTTTGGTCACAAAGCTAATCAGTGCAGAAAGAGAAAGAATCAGACTAATACATCCTTCTGTAGACAATGTTTTAACTGTAAGAGGTATGGTCACAAATCTCATGAATGTAGAAATATGCAAATGAACAATTCATTCAATGGTAGATGTTTTGCATGTAATAGAATGGGTCATATGGCTAATCAATGCAGATCAAGAGGACAACAATCAAATATGCAAAGAAATGTTGTTTGCCACAATTGCAATAGATCCGGTCATATTGCCAAATTCTGTAGAAGAAAGAATTAGGACAGAAGAGGTCTGGTACATCATAATTAGAATCAAGACAAGGGAAAAGGAAAAGTGAATGCGGATGAAGTTCAAAGTGAGATGAACAAGATTTGGGTAAAGAGAAGTATAGAAACTGTAGGGGATGGATCCGCACCAGAATCTGGTGCTGATATTCCTTCTGAAAATTAAAAAGTGAGCTCTAGCTCAGGGGGAGACACAAGGAAAAACACTTTTCCCCCAGCCAGTTAATTGGTGCCAGGATTGGCACAAGGAGGGTTGCAGATTAAAGGGTTCTTAGAGAAACATCTAAATAAGTTGTGGTTAAGATATGGAAGATCCACAAGATGATTAGAACAAGATTGTTTCAATTCTTCAAGTCATTCAGATAAGGAAAACAAGGCAAACTAAAATGACTTAAGTTGAGCATTTATTGCAACTTGGTATTAGGGTTTGTGGAGTAATATAAGGACTTTTCTTATTAACATTTTTTCATTCTGCATTTGAGAAGAAGCAAAAAGGAGCTCTACAACAAATTTCCTCAAGCCCATCAAAAATCATCTGTAGAAGTCGATTCATCCAGCAATTGATCTAGCTCACTCCCTGAAACCTAGAAGCGTAAAAGGTATTTTCCATTCTTGAATATCTCTCTACAAATCTTTGAAAGATGACTACTCCAAACGTAGTGAAGATTTTTGATAGGCCTCGACCCAAATTTAAGAAACATCCTTATAAATCTCTAGAAGTGGACCCCTTAGGGGCATTTTCTAGCATTCCGCATGGGGTTTTGCATGTAGAGGATGTTAGGGCATATATTCATGCAAATGTTGAAGAATTTGGGGAATCTAAGCTGGTTGATATCTATCACAAGCATTTGATATATGACTCATTTGAAATCAAAACTCAGTATAAAGCCATCAGGGACAAGTACTTTGCGTAATGTATTCATTTCCCCTATTTTGTAGAAGATGAATGGGTCCAGTATGTTTTGAGCAGGGTGCATGATAACTTCATGTGGTTGAATGGACCATTCAAGATCACAAAAGATGCCATTAGGGTAGTTACCGGATTGCACTCATCTGGTGGGATGCCTGCTCTCAAATCTATCAAGAATCAAACTGTGAGTGAAGCTACCAGATCAAAATTTGATAAAAGAGCAATGACAATTGAAGATATTATAGATCCGGATATCAAATTTGCATCAATGATAATTGGATATAAGATATATCACTCCAGCAGGGAGAATTCACTATCCAGAACTGCTATATACACTGCTTATGAAATGTTGAGAAAGAATGCAGATTATGATCTTTGTGAACTCCTTCTGAATCAACTGATGGAAAACCTACAAAAGATCAAGAAGGACAAGAAGAATTCCTTCAAGTATGGTGGGTTGATACTGTGTTTGTTCTTCTACTTCATGAATGAGCTTCCCAGATCTAGTCATTGGGTGTGGCAAAATGATAGACCAGTAGCCATCCAAATTAGAGATTACATACATGGGCTTGGTGATGCCAAGGCACAGAATACAGTACTCTGGGGCTATTTCAAGAATTTTCAGAGCATGATGCAAGCAAGAGAGAGAATTCCCCAAGCTTTAGTTGAAAAGTATAAGGATACAGTTTGCTTCAAGGTAGAAACTAATTAGTGCCTTATGGATGCAGTAGTGCCAAGAATAGTCTAGATCATGCCAATGGGGTATGAAGTAGATGAGAAAATTGTTGAGCTACATGTTCAACACATGCTTAGTCAATCCAAGGATCCTAAAGAAGAAAGGTTTGGAACCTTTGAAGAATTAAGTGTGAAGATCCATGTGGAGCTAAGACAACCAGAAATAAAAAGAAAAGTGAGGAGGGAAGTAGAAGAGTTTGCCAAGAGGCATGGAATCTCAAAAGAGGCACTTGATGCCCACAGAGAAAAGACGGAAAAAGTAGAAAAAGAAAAGGAAAAAGTAGAAAAAGAAAGTGCTCTGGTAAAAGCCCTTCCCAGACCAAATCCTCTAAGAGATCTGTACCTATAACTACTAAAAGCTCAAAAGCATCTAAACCAAGAGCAAAATCATCCAGTAAAGCAGAGAAGAGAACTAAGACAAAGGCAACAAGATCCTATGCAAGCCATAAGGAGGATGAAGAGACTGAATTTGATGAAGAGATCAAGAAGATGAAGAAAAAGAAGAAAGTATCTAGTGAAACCAAGGAGGTAGAGACAGAAGAGTTTGTTGAAAAGCCCACTCTGTCATTAGATGATGTGGTTAAAGCAATTACTGTGGATGGGAACCTGCAACCAATAATAGAATTCTATGATGCATATAATGATACAGATAAAAAGATCTTGGAGGAAGCCACAGTCAAATACTTGAACATATACAATAAAGCATTTATTGAAATAATTTCTCTAATTCCTAAAAATTTAGAGAAGGAACTTGATATGAGAAAAGAAAATGCCAAGGCTAAGGACTTAGAAATTAGAGATCAGATAGCTATCTAGCTTTATCCCTCAATTACTCCAAAACAAATGGATATGATCTTCAAAGATTGCAAGGATGAGTTCCGGAGTAAGGCCAGAATGAATTAGCTTATGCTTGGAGAAACTGATAAGGTGGCAAAGGAAACAGAGGAAATCCTCCAGAATGCCTATAAAAGATTCAATATTCCTATTGTAGAGGATTTAGGTGATGATCCCTTGGGAATAGATAACAAAGAAGAATTCACTGAGAAAATGTCAGAAGAGGCAAAGGAGACAGGTGAAGAAAAAGAAGAAAATATCTCTCATCCAAGTTCCCCTGCAGATTCTAGATCTAAAGGAGAAGGAAGAGTAGAAGAGAAAATCAGTCAAGGAGCAGAGGAGATGCAAAAAGATGTCAGTGGTAAGGCTACGAAAGGGGACAAAACCCTATCACCGGCAAGAGACACAGCAAAAGCAGTAGAAGAATTCTTAACCAAGGAGATGATGGAATTTGATGAACCAGAACTTCTTCAAGGACCGTTCAATTTTGACTCCCTCTCCCTAGTTCAAATCATGAAGCTAGCATCCTTTACTTCGGCAAAAGCAAAAGAAAAACTCCTAAAGTCTCACATGGAGGACTGCAAACTCATAGACATTGCATCCTGTGTACTAGAAAAGATCATGCCATCTTTTTAGAAGGATCCCTCGGCCTCCTCATTTGGTAATCTCAAATCTCTAGTAAATAGTGTTAGCACACATTTTGATTCATTAGAGAAGTCAGTAGAAGATAAGGTCTGGAAGGAGTTTTTGGTAAAAATATTATCAAAAGTACAAGGGTTTATAACCAATGATAGAAGAAATATGGATATTGGGATAAAGAGCTTAGAAAATGCTCTTAAGGATGGAGGAGAAGTATATAAATTTTTTATTTCCTAGACTAAAGTAACAAAGGATATTGAGAATAAAGTGAAAGAACAAGAGGATGAACTGTCAAGCCTCTCTCAGAATTTTGATCCTCTCACTGTATCCATAATAAACCAGGAATGTCAAACTATTGTAGTCATGAATGAGATTAAGAAGCTTGAGAAGGAGAGGAAGAACATATTAAGCAGGATGGGTGAACTTAGAGGGATGATTATCCCTAAATTAGAAGCCATGCATGAGGCCCTAACTGATGCCCAGACCACAACTCGAACCAGTGATCCGACAGATCTTAAGAGGGCAGAAACTTTTGCATTCCTATTGAGTGGTCACATCTCAATTGTAGACAGGATGAAGCAGAGTTGGGCAATAGAATTTGCCTAGTTGAAGACATCTTTTGCAGATATACTTTAGTATATGTAAGTATAGCATGTATATATACTTATATGGCTAAGTATAGATTGTTTTTGGGAAATTTTGGTGTGCAGACCCTACCCTTTGCCATTGATGTCAAAGGGGGAGTGAGGAGCATTGAAAAATGTGGACTCCAGCAAAGGGGGAGCTCTGGTATAGTGTACAATAGAACAGAGCATCAACCAAGGGGGATTGTAGTATAACACTTAAGTCATTTTTCACTAAGTGCTGCCATCAATGCCAAAGGGGGAGATTGTTGGCAAGAGACACTGTGTGGCTTCATTGGTGTTGTCATTGATGGCAACAAAGACCATTTCACACATCCACAGGACATGGTGTATCTTTACTGGAAGTCAGATTGAATGATACTTTGGTCCGATAAGCAAGAACAGAGCATGCAGCAAGGTCTGACAGTCAGGTCCAGATCACTTAGAGGAAGTATCTTTACAAAGTGCAGACTTGGGGAAATCAAGAGGACTACCTTGACTGATATATTCCAAGGATTTAGCCTCCGGTGTTAGAAGTGTGAAGAGATATGAACACTTGAGTGATGGGTTCCTAATTGGCAAAGTAGACAGAGGAAGACCTAACCGGCAGAGCATCAGACCTTAATCCGAATGTGATATTAATGGTGATTAAGTTTTCTAAGGTATCATTCATGATTGGCTAACATGATTGATGACTTCTACAAGCATCTCTTTGATCCGGATTACTTGGCATGCAAAGATTCAGCCGACAGTTCTGAGTTGAGGAAAATATTGACTATTCCGGATGCCAACTAGAAAGGTGTTGAAATTATTGGTGCGGATATATATATACTAGATGGATTTAGATGTGAAGGTGTGGTTGTGTGGAGAAAGTGCAAAGAAAAGTAGAAGAGCAGAGTGAGGACAGAAAGACAGGTCTGAAATTTGACAAGATAGTAACAGCAAGAAGAGGAAGAATGAAGTGCAATAGATCAATGTATTAAGCCTAACCGGAACTAAACCTCAACATGTGTGGATGCTACTCATCAGTTCAAGTATCTAGTTTCCTTGCATAAACTATTATAGGCAGTGAGCCTCTTGTGAGCAGTGAGCTCAGGCAGTGAGCCCTAATTGGCAAGTGCCATTTTGTACTATCTTATTCTTCTAATAGAGAATACAATATTGGGTTAATCACCTCGTGGTTTTTCCCCTAACAGGGTTTTCCACATCAAAATCACTATGTCATGTGTATTGATGTTATTTCCATTTTATGATTGTGTTTTCTTACTTGAATTGATACTACATTAATTATTAAGGAAGATCAAAAAACTAAAATAATTAAGATAACTGATTCACCCCCCTCTCAGTTATCAACAGTCTCTCTATATATATTTTCCCTTATTTAATAATCCTAAATATAATTATATTTCTAACACTAATTCTATCCCTTACCATAACCCTAGTTATAATTGTAACCCTAAACTTAACCCTAATCATAATTCTATCCCTAGC
Organism: Cunninghamia lanceolata; assembly: GCA_027924645.1. Lineage (NCBI taxonomy): Eukaryota > Viridiplantae > Streptophyta > Pinopsida > Cupressales > Cupressaceae > Cunninghamia > Cunninghamia lanceolata. The sequence continues at coordinate 3,187,912 of BSBN01000149.1, read as the reverse complement.
CCCAACCATAATTCTAACTCTAACCTTAATCATTTTTTCTATAAATGTTTTCTCTAATTGTAACCTTAACTATAATTCTATCCATTGGTGCAGGAGCACCTAAGAGAACACCCTAGAGTAAGAAGACACAAATGATCAAAGGAAGAGCCCATGGATCAAATCAAATCAACTAGGACATCCTAGAACCAATTATGACATGTTATAATGAGCAAAATGATGAAATGATCAAATGTCTTGAGGGTCCTAGTAAGGACCCTAGGACCAAAAAAATAATGTAAGTGGGCCAATAGTGCCTCTAGAGTCAAATAAGAGTCAATTAGAAGTGTCTAAGTCTAGGAATAACGAATAATGATCCTAATAAGATCAACCATGATGAACCATGATAATTTGGTAGAGTAAAAGTCAATTAAAACAAAGTTTAATATTCAAATTTTTAAATAATGCATTTGGGCAGGAAAATAAAAAATGAATGGTTTTGGAAATTTAACCATCTCCAACCTTTGGGAATTGGTTGTGGGAGTTAGGACAAAGTTACATAAGCCTTCCCAAGGTGTAAGATGGCATAGAGGAGTCATTTTGGAAGTCTGAGTTGTATGGCAGATTGGAAATAATAAGTAAAATTTAGTTTTCTTGCATCTCCTTCTTGTTTCTGTTGATCTATTGATTTTTGGATGCTTGTTTAATGTCTTAGATCCTCATTTAATAGTATTAGACCTTATTCATTCTCTAAGAAGGTTTTTAGATCAGTTTTTATCTCTGTTTATATTGACTGTTACAAAAAACAGCAGGTTGTCCTGAGCATTTTGAGAAGTTTCAATGTCTCATAGGACCTTTCCATGAATGTATGATCATGGTTTGCATGGAATAGGTCCTTTATTGTATGTATAATATGATTTCTAACCCTGACAAAGCAGGAGTGCAAATGGAGAGGTGATCACCATTGGAAGTCAGAGATTGCATGTGGAAAGAGCATTGAAATGGTGGCTTAGTTATAGCAGCAGGAGATCGGCCTTAATAAGGTGATGGTTTTATGTTTTTTGAGGGTTAATATGGTCAAGGACATGGTTTTAGACCTTTGAATGAGGTCTGAAAGTGATTGGAAGTGGGAGATCTAGCAAGCCCTAGGTTTTGAGGCCTAGAAAGGGGGGTTTTGTATTTAAACATGCAAATGAGAAAACTACTAGTTGAAACCTTGAAAATCCTTTGTTTTTAATCCTTTCCTAATACATTTTTTAGGTTTGGAGTGAGGGGGATAAGTATTTAATAGGGTTCCTTTGTAAAGTGGGTGGATTAGGCCATGTAGGAAGACAACTGGGTTGTTAGGACAGTCATATTTTGTCCAAAACAATAGTATATGATTTTGAAGTATGTTATAGAACTTGATAGAGGGTACTCAAATCAATCATTATTTTTTGGAGTGCTTTGGGAAAGTTTGGAGAAAAGTGTAAATTAGTCGCTGAACAGGGCTACATGGATTAGGCCTGGTTAAGGGGAGTTGTCAAGAACCGGTCAGAAAGGTACATGAAACCTATTGAATATTGTTAGTTGGGGTAGGTTGAGACCCTAGAAGGTACAAGAATTCATCTGAGAAGTTGGAATCCAAATTTGAGCCCTTTGGTGGAGTTTAAGGCAACGAGAAGACTAGAGAAGCCTTATTGGTTGAAGCCACAAGTTATTTGAATCTTTTGATCTTGTTAGATTACCATTGGAGACCTGACACCTCTACATCATATTGGTATCAGAGCAGCAAGTAGGTCCTTGAGGGAGTAATAAGTTCTTGTGAAAGAGTAAGGGTTGGTGAAAGTCGTGAAGATACCCCCTAAGAATTAGATGGCTAGAGAGAATAATGAATTGAGGGAAGCCTTAGAGGCTAGAGAAAAAGAGTTGAGGGAGAGAAGAGAATAGGATGCTGCAAGAGAAAGAGAGTTAAGACAAGTGAGAAGGGAGAATGCATCAATCTTGGCAAGATTGGAAGCATTGGAGAAGAATCCTAGAAAGGATGAACAAAATGAGTCAGAAGGAGATGAGGAGGTAGATGAGAATCCTCCTGAGGATGAATTGGATCCTGAAAAAAAGAAATTTGTGAGATTGTTGAAGGCAGTTCAAGGTAGTGGAACAAAGGCAAACATAGAGTTACCTATCTATCAGGGGAATATGGATAGTGAAGAGCTATTAGGGTGGATAGATGCCCTTGAAAATTTCTTTGAGTATGAAGAGATGAGTGATGAGAAGAAGATTAAATTTGCAAAAACAAAGTTGAGAGGGACAACACTTACATGGTGGAGTAGTGTGCAAACAGAAAGAGTGGTTAGAGGTGGAACAAGAATCACTTCTTGGGATAGAATGAAGGATATGATGAAGGATCAATTTCTTCCATCTGATTACTCCATTCAAACAAAGAGGATGAGGCAGAATTTGAAACAAAAGGACATGGATGTTATGTCCTATACTGAGCAATTTCATAAGCTTAGTATTAGAGGAGGATTAGAAGATGAAGAAGAGAAAGTGGCAAGATACCTTAATGGGCTTAGGTATAACTTGCAAGATGAGATTGGTTTGACCATACCAAAATCAATTGGAGAATGTTTTCAGTTAGCCATCAGGGCTGAAGAGAGGGTAAAGAGGAAGCAAGAAAGACAAGGAGGTAGTGGAAGAGGATATAGAGGTAGGGTAAACCTACTAATGAAGGACAGAGCAGTAATGAGAAGGGCAAAGAGTTTTCTACATATCAAAGAGGTGGATATAGAGGTGGAGGTAGGTTTGGATCAGGTAGAGGAGTATTCACAGGCAGATGTTATCATTGCAATGAAGTGGGACACACATCTTTCAAATGTCCTAAGAAGGATGATGCTGATAAGAGCAAGGATAAAAAAGTTCATTTGGCACAAGAAAAGGAAAAGAAAGAAGAACAGGAAATGTCATTAGCCTCTCCAGTCATGGATGGAGAAATGCTCATGGTGGAAAGAGGCAAAATGTAGCAAACACCACAGGTATCTATTTTCAGAACTAATTGTTTAAGCCATGGAAAGATATGCAAGTTGATTGTAGATTCAGGTTCTCATGATAATTTAGCCTCTTGGGAAATGGTGCATAAGTTGGGATTGAAAACTTTTGATCATCCTAGTCCTTACAATGTCACTTGGGTAAGTCAAGAACAACAAGTAAGGGTTAATCAAAGGGCATATGTTGATTTTTCAATTGGTCCATATCATGATTCTGTTTTATGTGATGTTATTTCAATGACATGTAGGCATATAATTTTTGGAAGACCATGGTAGTGTTTGAGAAGGACAGTTCATGATGGTTATACAAATAGTCATTTGGTGCACAAAGATGGTAAAAAGTATAAACCAATGCCTTTACCATGTGAAGATAAGAAGGAATATGCTATTGCTTGTTTTGGAGAGAAATTGTAGTTGAATGTGCAGGTTGAACAGCAAGAACAGTTGCAGCAGAGAAAGGTTTATGATAGTCCTAAAAAGCAGCAAATTTGGGACTTGAGTTGCATAAAGATTGGGGACATTGATTGCCCTATAAAAAGGCAAGAAAAGGAAGGCAAACAACAAGGAAAAACAGATCAAAATCTCAAGATGGAGAAGGCAGAAACACCACAACAACAAGATCCTAGGCAAGGACATCAAACCATGTTTTATGATGCTAACATTTTTTGTAAGAGTCATGCAGGTAGAAGGAGAAGGATAACTCTTGGAGAATTCATGTTTCCTATCACAACTCATAGGAACATTTCAAAAAGACTACAGGAGGTTTGGAGTAGATCACATGACTCTTGGGACAAGAGTTTTTATCATGCTGGGGAGTATGGTGCAGGAGCACCTAAGAGAACACCCTGGAGTAAGGAAACACAAATGATCAAAGGAGGAGCCCATGGATCAAATAAAATCAACTGGAACATCCTAGAACCAATTATGACATGTTATAATGAGCAAAATGATGAAATGATCAAATGTCCTGAGGGTCCTGGTAAGGACCCTAGGACCAAACAAATAATGTAAGTGGGCCAATAGTGCCTCTAGAGTCAAATAAGAGTCAATTAGAAGTGTCTAAGGCTAGGAATAAGGAATAATGATCCTAATAAGATCAACCATGATGAACCATGATAATTTGGTAGAGCAAAAGTCAATTAAAACAAAGTTTAATATTCAAATTTTTAAATAATGCATTTGGGCGGGAAAATAAAAAATGAATGGTTTTGGAAGTTTAACCATCTCCAACCTTTGGGAATTGGTTGTGGGAGTTACGACAAAGTTATATAATCCTTCCCAAGGTGTGAGATGGCATAGAGGAGTCATTTTCGAAGTCTGAGTTGTACGACAGATTGGAAATAACAAGTAAAATTTGGTTTTCTTGCATCTCCTTGTTTCTGTTGATCTATTGATTGTTGGATGCTTGTTTAATGTCTTAGATCCTCATTTAATAGTATCAGACCTTATTCATTCTCTGAGAAGGTTTTTAGATCAGTTTTTATCTCTATTTATATTGACTGTTACAAAAAACAGCAGGCTGTCCTGAGCTTTTTGAGAAGTTTCAATGTCTCATAGGACCTTTCCATGAATGTATGATCCTGGTTATCATGGAATAGGTCCTTTATTGTATGTATAATATGATTTATAACCCTGAAAAAGTAGGAGGAGTGCAAATGGAGAGGTGATCACCGTTGGAAGTCAGAGATTGCATGTGGAAAGAGCATTGAAATGGTGGCTCAGTTATAGCAGCAGGACATCAGCCTTAATAAGGTGATGGTTTTATGTTTGCTGAGGGTTAATATGGTCAAGTAAATGGTGTTAGACCTTTGAATGAGGTCTGTAAGTCATTGGAAGTGGGAGATCTAGCAAGCCCTAGGTTTTGAGGCCTAGAAAGGGGGGTTTTGTATTTAAACATGCAAATGAGCAAACCACTGGTTTAAACCTTGAAAATCCTTTGTTTTTAATCCTTTCCTAAGACTATTTTTAGGTTTAGAGTGAGGGGGATAAGTATTTAATAGGGTTCCTTTGTAAAGTGGGTGGATTAGGCCCTGCAGGAAGACAACCGGGTTGTTAGGACAGTCATATTTTGTCTAAAACAATAGGATATGATTTTGAATTATGTTATATAACTCAATAGAGGGTACTTAGATCAGTCATTATTTTTTGGAGTTCTTTGGGAAAGTTTGGAGAAAAGTTCAAATTAGTCTCTAAACAGGGCTACAAGGATTAGGCCTGGTTAAGGGGAGTTGTCAAGAACTAGTCAGAAAGGTACATGAAACCTATTCAATCTTGTTGGTTGGGGTAGATTGAGACCCTAGAAGGTACAAGAATTCATCTAAGAAGTTGGAATCCAAATTCGAGCCCTTTGGTGGAGCTTATGGCAAGGAGAAGACTAGAGAAGCCTTGTTGGTTGAAGCCACAAGTTATTTGAATATTTTGATCTTGTTAGATTACCATTGGAGACCTGACACCTCTGCATCATCCATAAGCCTAATTCTATTTCTAACCCTAATTCTATCCCTAACCCTAACCATAATTCTAATTGTAACCATAATCTTAACTTTAATGTTTTTTGGTTCTATATATTTGCACTTATTCTAACAACCATCATATTTTTTTAATATAGTTTTCAAATTTCTAATCCTAAATCTAACCATAATCCTAATTACAACCTTGACCCTAATTATATATTTAACCTTAATTATAATCCTAACCATAATTATATACCTAACCCCAACCCTAGTTCTAACTCTAACCCTAACAATTTTTTGTTTATAAATATTTACCCTAATTGTAACCCTAACCATCACTCTACTAATAATGTTAATTATATCCTTAATTATAACCCTATTTCTAATCATAATGTTCCTTTCTAGTTATTTATTTTCTCTAATTATAAGAAAAATTGGTAACCCTAATTCCATCCCTAACCCTAACCCCAATTTTATCCCTAACCCTAATTCTAACTGTAACACTAACCCCAACCCTAATCCTAATTCTAACCCTAACCCTTATTCTAACCCTAACCATAACTAAAACTCTAACCCTTACCCTAATTATATTTGTAACCCTAATTCTATCACTAACCCTAATTATATTGCTAACCTTAATTCTATCCTTAATCCTAACCCTAATTATAACCCTAACTCTAATCCAAACCCTAATTCTAATTATAATCCTAACCCTAATTCAAATCATAAATGTAACCCTAATGATATTTTTATCTCTATTTCTAATCCTAGCTCTAATTCTAAACTTAACCCTAAATATAACTATAACCCTAATTCTAACACTAATCATTGATGCAGGAACACTCGGATGCATGCGCAATCCTGCATCAACCAGAATGATTAGTTCAATTTTGTTTGTTCTTATTTAGTTTGTTGTTTTAGATGCATTTTTAGTGTCGACAATGTTGTCGTGGATGTGGTTGACTATGTGTAGCATTCAATTGGTGTTGTTCCTAATTCAAATTGGTGGATATTAGTGTAATCTTGAGTGCTGTGACTATTTTGACCATGACATTATGCATTTGCCTCCATTGGTCATTTATCAGTTTTGGGGCTTGATTCAATGTGGTGGTAAGTTGTGAACCTTCCAAAGAAAAGGAATGCTAGTTGTTACTTTCTTCTATGTTTTCGTGAAGGGGATGTCTCCACCAAGACTCATTCCAATGGTCATTGGGTGATTTTTTGTTGGTGACAAAAACATAAAATTTTCCTTCTGAGATGAAATTGAATGAGTACAAAGCATCTCAGTTAAATATATTTCATCTCTATCTTCATTTAGTATTTTTATCTTCATCATATGAGAGAAGAGCTCCTCCACATTGCGTTCAAATGTTATATTGTTTCACATAAAATAATTTCCAGTTGTCTTAAGTAGAGTCAAAATCCATGGCTGGGGTGATCAACATACATTGGCATCCTCTATTTGTTTTGTTTTGATGTGAAGTCAAATATCCTTGAATGTAAGGGAGCGGTCTCTATTGATAAGTAATTTGAAATTATTTTATTATTAAAAGTCTCTTCAAATACTTCCTCTGAGGCATTGATACAACTCCCTGGAGCACCCATTCAATGGGTTTCTGGACTGTTGTACTAGATAAACAAATTGATCCTCACTTGGTATGGTTTGACTCATCTACAGAAGGAAAAATAAATAAAAAGAAAAGAAAAAGATCAGCAGTATCGTGGGGGGGAAAGAAGTAAGAGGAATGTAAATCAGTATGGAGTAATCAGTTTGGGGAGAAAATCTTCTACAAGGAGTAAAAATGGAGTGTGGAATGTAGCAAGGCCATGGTAGTGTAAACAAGAATGCAATCAGGCCAAAGGAATAAGGTATAAAGAGAGTTTGATGAAGATTACATAGAAATTGCCGAATAATTCATGAATAGAGATTTCAACTATTGGGGAACAACAAAGGAAATAGATGAATAGTATGTTTGTAAAATGGAGATGAATAGAATTCAAAATATATCAGTCATTGATAAACAATTGATTGACAAAAATAAATTTGTAGAAGATGATTAAATAATGTGGACTTGGCTAGATTCCAACATTCAAATAATATCATGTTGGTAAATTGATTAAATTGGATTTGAAATCTCTACCATTCCATTTCCTGTAACTTTTTATTTTGAACAATTTGGGTTCGTATAGCTACATTTAAATAGACAAAACTATGGAATTGATGATCGTGGAAATTGGGGTATGGTATGTTGCATGTGTTGATTGTTTGATAAGACTCCTGATCTTGACTGCATTAATTGGTATCAGAGATGGTTCAACACTGTGTTGTAAGAAGAATCCTAAGGAGATTGTTGTGTGTGTTTGAGAGGACAGTGAAACCTGCAATTGCAGAGGGTTATGAACATGGCGCAAAGAGGGAATGATGAAGAGGACCGTGGATTGTAGATCAAGAGGTCATTAGAGAGATGATGAGAGGCTTGGAAGCTAGGATAGGAGCAAGGTCGGAGGTAATATAATTGAAGTAGCAAAGAGGAATTCTGGTGGTGGATGGCAGTGATGATGAGGCTGAAGAAGTAGCATCAAAATTTGATATGGAGGATGTATTGCAAGTAAGGGCCTAACCGGTGTTGTCATTGATGTCAACATACTCATGTTGCATTAATGAGAAGGATTGGATGAGCTATGTGTTGACGATATTGAGAAAATTAGTCTCAATAAGGAACAGTGAAGAACAGTGATGACAAGAAGGTAAAAGTCCCAAATAGGTTGAGGATCAGAGTATGTGGTTTAAAGGGTTTGTAGATATAAGTCTTGAGATGCTCCAGTCAAGTTTTCAGAGGTCCGCATGAAGATCTGAAGAAGTTATGGTTGCTTAAGTAGAACCAGTTCCGGTAAGTGTTCAGAGGTGACAGAGTGTCACAGATAGGTCCGATGAGATCCGGAAGTGCATCCTCCCATTCTGCGGATTGGAGGGAGTGTTGAGGAAGTCCTTGAGAAGTATCAAACAGATTTTTTCTCAGTTTGGAGGTCCGAAAGCATCTATTCTTTTGTGATAGTGATGACAGACTATGTTCTTATAGTTCCAGATGAAGGAGAGAAGAATTCCAGAAAGCAGATGAAGTGCGAATGTTCTTGGTGACTCAGGAAAGGTTGTGGTTATCTTTCAATCATGTCCAGTTCATGTTGGCAGTCCGCATTGAAGTTAGAGTTTGGATTTGATGAATAACCACCGGATGTTGGTGTTCTTCCTGAGACAGGCCAACTGGATGTACTACATGTCTTCCAGATGATCTATAAGTGTTTGCCGACTTAGATGAGTGTTCCTAAGTCTATGCCTTGTATAAATAAAGGATTGTGAAGTCATTCCATAAGGTGTGGTGTGGAGATGAGGGTGTGGTAGCGAAGAAGAGAGCGAAAGGTAGAGCAGAAGTTTTTTTGGGGGTTTTAATGGAACTGATTCAAGCATGGTGAAGATACTATTCTCCAGTTCATGTATGTGATACTTATTTCTTTGTAGACAGTGTGTCTTTTGTAGGCAATGAGCCTCTTGTGAGCAGTGTGCTCGGGCAGTGAGCCCTAATTGGCATGTGCCATTTTGTTCTTTCTATTCTTCTAACAGAGAATACATTCTTGGGTTAATCACCCCATGGTTTTTCCCTTAACCAGGTTTTCCACGTCAATATCTTGGTATCTTATGTGTTGATGAGTTTTTGCTTTTTGATTTGAATGCATTATGTTTCATGTTTAATATACTGCTAATCACCAAGAAGTTTTAAGTGTATAAATTTGAGAAAGTTGTGCACAACTGATTCACCCCCCTCTCAATTGTGTACCCTAAGTGTAGTGCCCCTCACCTTAACTTCTGTTGGACTGATAGTTATCCTAGTAGGACTAGACATTATGACATTCTGTTTGATGATCGATTCTCTATTATTATGCTACTTGTTTATGGACATGTTGTTATGATGACATCTGTGGAAGTTTTAACTATTGGTATTTTAAGTTTTCATAGTTGTATGGACATACTAGATCTGGTGGATTAATTTAATTTAGAGCTTTATGTTTTATCTGATCTTTGTAATGATGTTACTATTGATTACTGCTTGTATAAGATCTTATGTAACTGATTGTCCCATCTTGATTGTTCAATAGATAGTTGTTATGCATAACGTAGTGACTTGTCGATGTGTTTATGTGAATGCAATAGTGTCACATTACTCGTGCTCGAGTACCCTGCCACACTGCGACTTCCATTCACTATATGATGATATATATTTTCATGTTTGACTATGAGATGTGCTGCAGGATGCAGGTACCGGGCATCGACTCCACCTAAACTAGAAGGTCTGAGCATGCCCTAGCCAATGGAATCATTGATCAGAGTTAGCATAAGGTTCCCTACTCAGTCAACATCCTCGAAGAGGATGAGTATTTTGTATCTTGTCCAGTCGTCACTGTCAGTTGGACTATTTGTTTCTTTTGTTATCGTCTTGTCTTGTGGCTTTGCTGGGTGGTCAGGTATCATTCTGTAGGTTGGATTACTCAATTAGAAATGTTTGATTATAGCTTGGGTTAGTGTTTCTTTAAAACAAAGATAATCTCAAGCTAGAGTAAATAAAAACTTTCAAAGGGAAATAATGTGTCGTTTACTAATTATAAACAATGAAATTGTTTATAATTAGTAAAATTAATATGAAAATAACAAATAAATAAATATAAACAATTTTAAATTGTGTTAAAAGAAATATATAATTAATATTAAATTAATAAAATAATAATATTATTAAGAATATTGGAAGAGAAGTTAGGGTTGTCGCTTTGGATCATGTGTCCAGTTCCTAAAAAGGTGGAGGAAAAAGGTTCTAGAGAATTTAGGGATCTCTTTTTAAAGAGGAAGGGGGAGAATGGAGGGGAGTTAGTTTTGGGAGGAGGCAGTTTTGGAAGAGCTAAGGGAGTGATTCTAGCACCAAATCTTTAGGGCAGCCAAGCATTCGATCCAGGTGCCATTGATTCCTAAATTTCTATCTCTGTTTTCTTTGATCTGAATGATTGGAATTTGATTGGGTTTTTTTGCCTGATTGTATTTGTCTAAGAGTTTTTGAATCATACCCAATTTGTGCATCATGGCACCCTACCGGTAATAACTCTATCAATGTTTCTATGAATCGTTCCATTCCCCGATATTCTCTCTATAATAATATTCTGATTTCTTGAAAGTTTTTATAGTTCTTCTTTTTAACAAATCCATTTTGTTCATATCCTGCAATCATTGTAATTCATGAAATGACATCTCTTTGAGACGTTGGTTAAGAAGTTCATATTCCATGTCTATGCCTCTGGGTTTAGCATACATGTCCGCTAGAACATTTCCAACCATTATATCTGTCAGTACATTTCCAACCATTATTTCTTCTAAACTTCATGCTTGAATGGTTGTCTTAACCCTCTTCAAATCTCCCATTTTGGCACAGAAAGGACGCTGGCAGCCCAGCAGATCTTACTCCTGCCAAACGAAGTTGCCTGAAAGTTTTAGGGTCTTCTAATAAATCATTCATTTAACCAACCTGCTGTTATAGTTGTCAGAGTTGTTCGCACCCATAGCTTTTTATCTGATATTTGTTTCTATCTGCTATCACATTTGAGGCCTTGATGTTTATAGCTGTAGTGGAAATGCATATAATTGAAGTATTAAAAGTTGTTCTAGCAATTTTATTTGAGAACTTATCAAATTTCTTTCCATATAATTTGTTGTTTGATGGACAATGACATCCAGTGAAGGAGCATCAACAGAATAGATATTTGTCTTCATATTAAGGAAACTCAGAAATAAGTATTTGTGTATGTAATTGAATTTGGATTGCAATTTTTGTTTAATTTATTTTTCTTTTAAAGTATCTTGCATTTGATACTTTGAGAAGAGTTTTAGTACTCCATGATATTGGCGTAGGCTTTTAGTGCTGTAGTTTAATACGCTTGTATTACATTTTAGCACATGTATAAGGTTTAAATTCTCCAAGATATTTTCCTCATTTTGGAAGGAGTTTTAGTAACTCATGAACATTGTATTGGGCTATTTCTCACTTTCAAATTAATTGCTTCATATAATCTGATCAAAAATTAGATTTGCCAGTTAATAAAATTATTAAAATCTTGCTACAGGAAGTTATTATTTTTGATACAAAATAAATTATTAGTTGATGAAAAATAATTATTATTCATTGATTTGTGGTATAATATATTATTATTATTATTACTATTAATATGATTATTATTTACCATAGTAGTTGAGTAAATAGATGCATTAATCATTTAGAAATTTAAAATAATCTTACCCATAAAATTGTTGGGTAAGTTAAATTATTAGGGTATGGAATTATAAAATATGCATCTTGAATTGAATTAATGATTAAAAGTAGTTATGAAATTAGTTGGTAATTATGTAGATCATTTGAATTATTTATATTGTGAAAAAGAATTACTGGTAAATAAAGAAATACATATAAGTAATGTTTCTAGGATTAAGATTTAAATTTAATTTTTTATTATTTTAATTAAGAATTTTATGACTCATAGTAAGGATGCGTTTGTGTTGATTAGTTTGTGTTAAAAGAATGGTAATATTATTATAACTTGCAGGTAAATGTAGTGTGGGGAATAATGAATTACAAGCATTAGGTTAAGATGGAAATTAGGTTTTTTTTTAAGAGTAAATATTAGTACTTTTGTTATGAATAAGATGTAAATTGTTATTGGTTGTTTGACCATAGAAGAAATGATGGTTATGTAGTAACTTAAAGTTGTTTCTTTTTACTTTTAAGTAAATATGTTATTAGGAGATTTAGGGTTTTTATATGTTTATAAAATAAATAGGAACCCTCAAGCTTATCCTCAAGAGTTGAATTTAAATTACATTGTAATTACTTAATTAACTTGTTTTATAAAAAAAAAGACTAATAGTGGTTTACATTTATATTTATATCTTTAGAATTTAATTAAATAGTTGTTTTAATAAATATTTACATGTAGTTATTTTAATGTTAATACACTAGTTTGCATTACAGATTGAATATAGAATGATATTAATTTTAAGGTTGGGATTTAAAATTACAAAGTAAATATTTACCCAATTTATATTATTTTCTAGTGTTTGTTTCCTCATATTTTATTTAAATCTAAAATAATATTAAGGAGGCCTCAAACTAATAACCAAAGTCTATGTGTTGGAAATTAATTATTCTTTTATAATAAAAAGAAGTATATTTATTTTGGGTTATAACTTTTAGAATCTAATTAAATGTAGATTTAGTAAATAATCTTATTTAGATATTTAAAAGTAATTTGTTGATTTATTCTAAGTCAAAAAATGAATTGTAAGTTATGTTTAAATCTGATATAGTCAATTAGTGTGTAAAATAAACATAAATACAATAAGGTTACGAGACTTGATTTGTAAAAGTGAATTAAATATGTCATCATGGTCCCTATGTTATTGCATTTGCCTGAGTGGTTAGTTCCAGAGGCAAAGGATGGCATTGGGTTGATAAGTGTTCCGAGATAATGAAGTTATAAAAGTATGTTGCCTCTTGTTATGTATGAGAGTTTGGTAAGTGATAATGTGAATTGATGAATATTCGGAGTTGTGAGTGCATTATGAGGAGGTAATAATTCCCTTTGTGGATGTAGTGATTGTTCGTCCCTGTGATTAAGTTGATATGCAAGAGGGTTAATGCATCGCATCATTATATATACTTGTGGATATGAGGATAATTGTTATGCAAGATGGTTAATACCTTGCATGGTTCATTTATTCTCATTGTCATGATGATGTTTGCTATGCTTGTTGAGTGGGGTTTTCTAGTTGCAGGTAGGGGAGTGGCTCTCAATGGGGGTTGGAGCCCAAAGTGGTGTCCAAGACAGCCCATGTGGGAGTTGGATAACTTAGTGATAACCTAAATAATGAATTAGGAGTGGTTGGGTAGTTAATCACACTAAATAAAGATAAGTGGATGCCTCACTCATGGCTCAAGTGCTTGTTTAGGCTTGAGATGAGATGAGAAGGCCTAGAATGGCAAGATCAACTACCTTGTCCTCATGAAAGGTATGTTGATTCCGCATGAGCGTTGTATGGGGGCCGAGAGTCGGGAGAGGCTACCAGGACAACCCAAGATGGGGGTCGGGGCCTAGGAAGGCTTACCAGGACAACCCATGACAAGCCATGTGATGACACTCCTTCCTACTGCAGCCTAGCATTCCCTAGTTGTACTATCCCCATTCGTTATGTGTTTGCCTCTAGAATTGTTGTTAAATTTTTTGTGATATTGACTTGTGTTGTTGGAGTCATGTGTTGTCTTTTTTCTTATAGTCTTCTATCTACCTGAATGTATGTTGTAGTGGGAACCTTATGTTAACTCCTAGCTTGGGGGGTGGACCTCAGGGTTCCACATGGTCAGGTGGAAGAGATTTTATATCCATTAGTTTTTCCCTTGCTATTGTTCGTGTGTGAGGAGGATGTATCTTATGTATCAGACATTAGATCTTGTACCAGTTTATGTATCAATTGATTCATAACGTATGTATTTAGATGAATTCAGAAGGTGATAATGTAACAATGTAATATTGTACTCATATGTGAGGAGAAATTATAACAATGTACTAGATCTTGATGATTACTTATCTGATGTTATGGAGATGTAAATGTTTATTGATTTAATGCAATAGGTTTAGAATGATCTACTGATATTAATTCATGATGTGTGTTAGATTATGTTAATTGTTTTGTCAAGTAATGCAACCATGATATCTTACAGGACAAGTTGTTAGTTCAAATGATGTGTTTAGATATGTTAACATTACTTTGTTACTTTATTCATTTAAAAAAAAAATTTACCTATTTGTATAGCATGGATGTGTTGTTCTCTAAGGTGTTCATGGCGGGGCATTACACTAAGTCTAACAATTGGTATCAGAGCCAAGTTCCTCTAAAAGGAGCTTAATCGCTTGAGGAGATCTAGGATGTCGTCTTACAAGAAGGACAGTCTGAAGTTTGATGGAAACAACTTTGCTCTTTGGAAAGGTCGCATGAAATGTCACTTGCAGTGTATGGGAATGGCATACTGGTCCATGGTTACAAAATTGTATGTACCTCCACAAGGTGGTCCGACAACCCTAATGAACTCACAGATGCTGAAAACAATCTACAAACTAAAGAGACTCTTCTAAGTGCATTATCTGACTCAAAGCTCTCAAATGTTATTGACCTACCAACTGCCTTTGAGATTTGGATAAAATTGGAACTTTTGCATGGAGGAGACCAGTATGTTAAATGTGCAAGGTTACAAAGTCTAAAAGGGAAATTTGAAAAACTAAAAATGAGAGATGATGAAAATATTACTACCTTTATGCCAAGAGTGAATGAGCTAGTTTGTGGAATTAGAAATGTTGGTGGAGTCTTGGATGAGAATGAAATTGTTGGCAAAATTCTCAAATCCCTACCTGCCTCTTACAAAATCAAGGCTACTACCATTGAAGAATTCAGAGCCCATGTAACTGTCACAAGAGACCATTTAGCTGGCAAACTAGCTGCATTTGAAATGACCGAGTTTGGAGATGATCCCCTCAAGACTGAATATGCTTTCAAAGCCAGTGCCTCTGTGAAAGGTAAACAAAGATTTGATCCGGGAGAGAACTCATCAAGGAAACTGTCATGGTATGAGAAAGCAAGAAAAGACTTGGAAGAAGAAGAAGTAGAAACTTCTCAACTTGAAGCCCTCATTGCAAAGAGACTACCAAGAGGATTCGGTAAGTACAAAGGAAAATTTCCTTTTAAGTGTTTTAACTACAATAAGATTAGTCATTTTGCCTCACGATGTCCGAAAAGATTTTCAAAACCAAATCCTAACAGATCAAGGTTCCCAAAGAATTGTTACTATGTTCATGAAGAAGATGATAATGAAGAAGTAACAGATGATGAATCAAAGATAGGAAATAAATCTGGAAGTGAATAGGTGTTCATTGCCATCAAGGAAGAAGAACCAATATCCTCTATATCTATCAATCATAAAGTTATAGAAAGAGCTCTGGCTGCCCAAGTTGAAGAAAAGAATGATTGGGTCATTGACAGTGGTTGCTCTCACCATATGACAGGTGACAAAAATAAGTTCATAGATTTGGAAAGATATGAAGGAGGAGTAGTGAAGTTTGGTGATAATTATGCTGGTAGAATCAGAGGAAGAGGAACTATTTCTTTTGATGGAAGAAACAAAATTGGTAATGTACTGTATGTTGAAGGTTTGAAGCACAATCTTCTCAGTGTTGGACAGTTAGTGGACAAAGGCTATGATCTCCGATTCAAGGATGGAAAATGCAAAATGTTTGAAAGTTCTAGAATAGAGATTGCATCCGGTGCTCAAACTAAAGGTAATATCTTCCACTTGGTTGGTACTGGTAAAAGTTGCTTATTTGTTCAAGTTGATCAGAGTTGGTTATGGCATAGAAGGATGTGTCATGTGAATTTTGATAATATCATCAAGATATGCAATACTCAGGTTGTAAGAGATCTTCCAAAGTTGGAAAAACCTACTAACAACTTGTGCAAGGAATGTCAGTTGGGAAAGCTGAGCAGAGTCACATTCAAAAGAAAGGAACTGTCTTCTACCAGATTATTGGACTTAGTTCACACTGATCTTTGTGGTCCGGCAAGAACCAGGAGTATTCAAGGTGATAGATACTTCATGCTGCTAATAGATGACTATTCGCAGATGATGTGGGTAACTTTTCTGAAAGACAAATCAGAAGCTTTTGAGAAAATCAAAATATTCAAGGCTATGGTAGAGAATGAAACCAAATTAAAGTTGAAATGTCTGAGGTCTAATAGAGGTGGAGAATTCACATCCGGTGAGTTCATAGAGTTCTATGAGAAACATGGAGTAAAGAGACAGTTGTCTGCTCCTAGGACTCCACAGCAAAATGGAGTAGTGAAAAGAAAGAACCGGACCATACAAGAAGCTTCTAGGACCATGATGATGGAAGCTAATGTTCCTCATATCTATTGGAGAGAAGCTATCAGCACTGCAGTCTATACTCTAAATTGAGTTCAAATCAGAAGCAATACTGGTAAGACCCCTTCTGAACTCTAGTTTGGCATTACTCCTACTGTAAAATATTTCAGAGTCTTTGATAGAAAATGTTATATCAAAAGAGATGAAGATCTAGGCAAGTTTGATGCTAGAAGTGATGAAGGAATATTCTTGGGTTACTCTACTCAAAGCAAAGCATACCAGTGTTATAACAAGAGACTAAGGAAGATGATAGAAAGTACAAATGTGAAGGTTGACGAGGGAATAGAGAAACCCTCAAGGTGATGAAGATGATCATAATGGTGTTCTGGTTCAAGGAGTTCAATCCTCTTCTGAAAGTCAGATTCAAACTGATCCGGTAAATCAGGAAGAAGAGATAGGTCTGAATGAGCCTGAAGAAGCAAAAGTGCAAGAAACTCCCAAAGCTCCAAGGTATGTAAGATTGAACCACTCTGAAGATTAGATCATAGGTGACAAAAGCAAAGGTGTGCAAACTAGAAGGAGAATTGCTAAAAATTTAGATGAATGTTGTCTGATTTCAAAGATTGAACCTAAGACAATAAATGAAGCATGCAATGATAAAAACTGGACCAAAGCAATGGAGGAAGAGTTGATGCAAATTGAGAAAAATCACAATTGGGATCTTGTTCCCAGATCTAGAAACAAGAATGTGATTGGAACCAAATGGATATTCTGGAACAAACTAAATGAAGTTGGTGAAGTAATCAGAAATAAAGCCAGATTGGTCTGCAAGGGCTACTCTCAAATAGAAGGAATTGATTTTGAAGAATCTTTTGCTCTGGTGGCAAGAATAGAAGCAGTCAGATTATTTCTTGCATTTGCTGCATTCAAGGATTTCAAAGTATATCAGATGGATGTCAAGTCTGCCTTTCTAAATGATGACTTGGAAGAAGAAGTGTATATAGAGCAACCGGATGGATTTCAGTTGTCTGATCATGGTGATATGGTCTTCAAATTAAAGAAGGCACTTTATGGATTAAAGCAAGCCCCAAGAGCTTGGTATGAAAGATTGGATAAGCATCTTTTGAAGATTGGTTTCAACAAAGGTACTGCTGATAGTAACTTATATTTCAAAATTGATCATGAAAACATCTTGATTGTTGAAGTATTTGTTGATGACATCATCTTTAGAGGAAGAGATAGTATGTGTAAAACTTTTGCAAATCAAATGAAAAGTGAGTTTGAGATGTCTATGCTTGGTGAAATGAATTTCTTCTTGGGTCTACAAATTAGTCAAACAAAGAAAGGAATCTTCATTTCTTAGACCAAATATGTGAAAGAATTGTTGAGGAAATTTGGGATGGAAGATTCAAAGCCAATGAATACTCCCATGGCAACTGGATGTCAGTTGAGAAAAGATGATAACTCTCCTAAGGTATACCAGACAAAGTATAGATCAATGATTGGAGGATTGTTGTATTTCACTCAAACTAGACCAGATATAATGCAAGTTGTTGGTCTTGTTGCTAGATTCCAGGCTGATCCCAGAGAATCTCATGTCATGGCAATCAAGAGGATTTTTGAATATCTAAAAGGGACAGTTGAGTATGGTTTGTGGTATCCTAGAGATCATGATTTCTCTCTTCATGCATATACAGATGCTGATTGGACAGGAGATGTGGATGACTGGAAGAGTACCAATGGTGGAGCATTCTTTTTGGGGAAGAGATTGGTTTCTTGGCTAAGCAAGAAATAAGAGGCAATATCTCTGTCTACAACTAAAGCAGAATACATTGCAACAGTAGGTAGTTGCTCTCAAGTTTTGTGGATGAAGCAGATGCTAAGAGATATCAAAGTAGAGTATGAGGAGCCTATCATAATCTTCTATGATAATTCAAGTGCAATAAATATTTCTAAGAATCTGGTGTTGCATTCTAAGACTAAGCATATATCTATCAAGTTTCACTTTCTGAGAGAGCAAGTGAACAAGGATGAAGTCAAATTGGAGTTTGTGCCCTCAAAGGATCAGATTGTAGATATCTTTACTAAACCTCTTCCTAGGGACTCTTTTGAATATCTCAGGGAGAAGTTAGGGGTTATTTCCCCTCCGGTGATGAACTAAGGTGCACTAAGGTGCATCAGTCTGATGGATATCACAGTCATATCTTGTGATCTAGATTGATGAGAGCTACTACTCAGGGGGAGCAGCAGGTATGATTCTGAAGTATTAGATTTGCAAGTATGAACCCTTTGCCATTGATGTCAAAGGGGGAGAGAAGACATGTGAAAAACAAGTGGTTGTTGATCAAAGGGGGAGCAATAAAGAAAGAGAAGACATGTGAATAAGTTGTTGTTGATAGGGGGAGTTGTGACAGTAAGGAGCAGTTCTTGTCTTGATGGTTTTTCACATCAGATGTTGCCATTAATGACAAAGGGGGAGATTGTTGCAAGTATGGGCCAAACTAGTGTTGTCATTGATGTCAAAATACTCATGTTGCATTAATGAGAAGGATTGGATGAGTTGTGTGCTGAGGATATTGAAAAAATTAGTCTCAATTAAGAACAATGAAGAACAATGATGACAAGAAGGTAAAAGTCCCAAATAGGTTGAGGATCAAAGTATGCGGTTTAAAGGGTTTGTAGATATAAGTCTTGAGATGCTCTAGTCAAGTTTTTAGAGGTCTGCATGAAGATCTAAAGAAGTTATGGTTGCTTAAGGGGAACTGGTTCTGGCAGGTGTTCAGAGGTGACAGAGTGTCATAGATAGGTCCGGTGAGATCCGGAAGTGCATCATCCCATTCTGCGGATTGGAGGGAGTGTTGAGGAAGTCCTTAAGAAGTATCAAATAGATTTTTTCTTGGTTTGGAGGTCTAGAAGCACCTATTCTTTTGTGACAGTGATGACAGACTTTGTTCTTACAGTTCTGGAGGAAGGAGAGAAGAATTCCAAAAAGTAGATGAAGTTCGGATGTTCTTGGTGACTCAGGAAAGGTTGTGGTGATCTTTTGATCGTGTCGAGTTCATGTTGGTAGTCTGCATTGAAGTTAGAGTTTGGATTTGATGAATAACCACCGGATGTTGGTGTTCTTCGTGAGACTGGCTAACCGGATGTACTACACGTCTTTTAGATGATCTATAAGTGTTTTCTGACTTAGATGAGTGTTCCTAAGTCGATGCCTTGTATAAATAAAGGATTGTGAAGTCATTCCATAAGGTGTGGTGTGAAGATGAGGGTGTGGTAGCGAAGAAGAGAGTGAAAGGCAGAGTAGAAGTTTTTTTTTGGGCTTTAATGGAACTGATTCAAGCATGGTGAAGATGCTATTCTCCAGTTCATGTATGTGATACTTATTTCTTTGTAGATAGTGTGTCTCTTGTAGGCAGTGAGCCTCTTGTGAGTAGTGTGCTCTGGCAGTGAGCCCTAATTGGCATGTGCCATTTTGTTCTTTCTATTCTTCTAATAGAGAATACATTCTTAGGTTAATCACCCCATGGTTTTTCCCTTAACCGGGTTTTCCACATCAAAATCTTGGTGTCTTATGTGTTGATGAGTTTTTGCTTTTTGATTTGAATGCATTATGTTTCATGTTTAATATACTGCTAATCACCAAGAAGTTTTAAGTGTATAAATTTGAGAAAGTTGTGCACAACTGATTCACTCCCCCCTCTTAGTTGTGTGCCCTAAGTCTAACATGATGATCATAGAGATGAGGTGAAAGGTAGGTTTTTGAAAGAAATGATGAGGCTTTATAGCAACCCTAAATTTAAACCCCCAAGTTTTAAAGGCACTTTGAATTCATAAGAGTTAGTGGATTGGATAATATAAATGGAGAAATAATTTGACATAGAGTCAATTGAGGACCCAAAAAGAGTGAAGTATGATGGTTCAAAGTTGAAGGGACACACTTCTATGTGGTGGGAGTATGTGCATCTTGAAAGAAGGAGAGAAGTCAAATAGAAAATCAAAACATGGGAGAGGGTGCTGATGAAATTGAAAGCAAAACTTTTGCCTATAGATTACCAGCTCAACTTGTTCAAGAGGCTGCAAAATTTGAAGCAAAGAGAGAAGAATGTACAAGAGTACACTCAGTAGTTATATTGGTTGAGTATCCTGGATGGACATGTATATGATGATATAGAAAAAATTTTAAGGTATGTAAATGGTCTTCATTATTCCATTCAAGATTAAATGAGCATGCTTTGGGTGACTAGTGTAGAAGAGGCATATCAATATGCCTTAAAGGTGGAAGAAAAACTTGCAAGATAAGAACAACAAAATACCCATGGTAGAGGTAGATTTTCAAGAGAAATAGGGAAAAACAATGGTGATAGAGGTTACCAAAGCAAGTAGAGGCAAGTACATATCACATGGGTGTGTAAGAAAATGGGGGAAGAGGAGAATCTTCTAGGGGAGGAGGAGACTATTCTCACAGTAGAGGATACTATGGTAGAGGTAGAGAAAGAGGGTTTGGAGGTGTTGTGCATAGAAAAATTTAGTCCCCAAAGTTCCATTTGTGTCTCCATTGTTGAACCTATAGTTTATTACCGATCAGAGATATCTTCCATAGGTTTTCATGTGTTTTCCTTTTGAAGATACAAGGTAGAAAAAGGCCAAAAATGACTAAGTCAAACAATTTTTAAGTATTCCCTTGTGTTTTCTCCCTTTGTCAAATCTCAGAGTTTTAAGATTCCTCCTTCTGTTGTGGTTCCCCTTTTGGCCCTAAAAATTATCTAAGCGTTCAATGTAGTTTCGTAGGTCAGAGTGCCTCCCTTCCATTTTCCTAATGGAAAGTGTTGTGGAGAAGGCCCGAGGGATGAAGTCTACTCAAAGAGATGAGAATTTGTTCTAAGTATGAAGAAATGTTGTGTAGCATTGAACTTCAGCGTTGTGTAGTTTGGCCATCTTCTATGTTGTGATGGAAGGGTGAAGATCGAAATCTAATGGGGTTATTTTTCTAAGTATAGCAGAGGTCAAAGTTTGGGATTCCTCTATTCTGCCTTCTTCCTTTTGGAAGGCGCAAGAGGTGAAGGCCCAATGACTGAACCCCGACAAGTAAAATTTCCTAACACATTCCTCCATTTCACAAACCCTTTTGGTGGGTCCACAAGCTAAAGTGCAGAACAACAGAAAGAGGACACATGGAATTTTTAGTGAAGGTCAGAGTTTGGACTTCCTCCTTCCTTTTAGAAGGCACAAGGAGGAAGGCCTGATGGTCAACCCCTGTCATGTCTCAGACTTTTGGGATTGATTTCATTTATGCTAAATGACTTAAAAACTATTAGATTCGATTTAATGATGCTTAAATTTAAATAAATATGATGATGATGCACTATTGAGCTTATGATTCAATTATTTTATGTCACTTTAGCTATATTTTTATGGAACTAATCTACTGACCATTGAAAATGATTGGGACTGGTTGCAAGTTTTGTCGAAGGCAAGAACATGTTTCAGGTAGAGGGGACCTAGCCGTTTGTCAACAATCGGATGGGTTATGTCTGGTGCCTATTACACACACGTAGACATCATACTACATAATTGTTTTCCATTATTTGACTATTTCCTTAGCATTCTTGGTATAGGAATAAATGACTATGACTGTTGTCCTTCTTTGAAAATGGTTTCATATGTATGGCATGGTTGTTCGAATTGCCTATATGATTACTTGTTTTCAAATTTAATGGTAATTAAATTATGTATACCGTGTATTTTATATTACCTTGACTTCACTGTGACAATCTTTTCTTCTTTTTTGTAAGAATATAATACTTCGTTAAAATTATATATATATAACCAATTAGAGATGCGTAGCATGTTTATTTATTTTTATTTATAATATGAAGTTATTAGCATAGACTGCATGTGTGGCATGCTTGACAACAATATTTAAAAGTCATTAAAAATTAGCTTGGCTGAAATGGGATGTAGCCAAGGAAAATAAGGAGTTCAAACATAAGTTAAAACAAGAAGAAAAACAAGGTATGTGGATTCACCCTAATTCTAGTGGGCAAAAATAGAGAAGAAAAAAGGAATAAAACAAGGAAGAAGGAAGAAAGTAGGGCACACAGATTGGGAGAGAAGAAAATGGTGAAGGGAAAGGCACGCATATTTGGAAGAAAAATAAAGAAAAAGAAGTGCTAGAGTTAGAGGGCATCCATTAACTTGAAGGAATTGCAAGCCCTATCCAGGTTCCTTTAAATGCTTTATATTTCTTTGCAAACTGGCATTGTAGCTTAAAGAAGTTGCATTAAATTTGTTGTGATTGAAAAAATTTTAGATCTGCAGCTTGCAATAAGGATTAGGGTAAGGAATGTGTATTGTTTGAAAGTATTTGATTGTTTTGGTAGACACTGTGGCACTGTGTCACATCTCAAACCATTATGTTTTTTGAACTCAACTATAATTAGAACTATTTTATGGATAATTATTGTGGATTAAGTGAATATTACTTTTATTGGAAATGATGAAATGTATAGTGCTTCAGCTATTGATTTAGACACTAACCTATTAATAGAAATCTAAGTTTCATGATGGCAAGTTGTTGAAGACAAGAGTGTGGTTAAAGTAGAGGTGGTTAGCCACCTGGTAGGGATGGGATGGAGAGAGGCTGGATGTGCACACACAAGCACATAGTTGCATTGCATTGCATTTTATCATTGTATAAATAATTTATGGCGATGAATTGCTTTCTCATTTTGTATAGAAAATCATCATCATTATGTTTTATAGTTGCCATTTAAGTAAATTATTTTTTAAATATTAATTTGCTCTCTTTGAAATAAAAATATACTTAATTGATAATTGTGTGGCAAGATAAATGGATAAAATTATGTTTAGTTATAAATTTATGCATTTTAAAACAATATAATACTTATCCTTCTTGATAACAACAAAGATAAATCATAGAAAAAGAAAGACAAAATAATAGAAATAAAAGAAAAAAGAATAGAAATAAAGGCAAACAATAGAAAAAGAAAAAAAATGGGAAGAAAGAAAGAAAATAGAAAGCAAAGAAAGAAAGTAAAAATATAGAAACTATAATCTTAAAGAGGAGGAGATGAGTAGTATGACATACAGAGAGAAGAATTGTAATGCCCCACCATGCAACCCTAGAGATGATAGTTTAACTTGATGCTATTTGTTTATGTTATGTTTTGTTATCATTTCTTCCTTAAAAAAAAAAAATTCTGCCTTTTTAGTGCTTTAGTTGAACTTATCTTTAGGGTTGCATAGCGGGGCATTACATTTGGTATCAAAGCCAGGTTGCAACACTGAGACCTCTGGATTGTTTTTGTTTCTCTAGGTTTAGTGATTTTCTCTTTGTGGTGAGTTGGTGGTGGTACCTTTCACCTGTGTGCATTAGTATGACATTATAAGATTGATAAGTTTATAGACTTGTCCTTTGATTATGCCTTGTTTACTTATGTATCTATATATTTTCCCTTCCTCTTCTCTGATAATGTGATGATATAATTGACAATATGTCTTCCCTAAATGTTAGTGCTTGTTGTTTTGTTGAAGCTTTGAATTTCTCTTGTGGTCACTAGTGCATTATAAAAAGAAGCATGGTTACTGTTAGTGCATGTAATTAAGTATTGGAATGATTTAATCATTTGGTGAGTCATGTGGTTATGTGATGTTGTCATGTGCAGGTTATCTTAATGTGGTTGTTGGTAACTTGACATCTATTTCCTAGTTAGTCATGACCGCATGTGGAAGATCTATTGTAGTTTATGAAAGTAATCATTGTATATGCCTATGTAAGAACTGTGTGCAGGAGATCAAATGGGAGCTTGCGTTGGGCCCATGAGATCATGAATGTGATAATGTAAGTCAATTATAGTTTTGAATTATTCATGTGTGTGACATCATACATTTCCTTTATATCTTCTTGCATAAGGAAGCAATTGCATATTTCCATAGTTTAGTAAAAAGAAATTGTATTGTATTAAAGATAGAAGTTGTTTAGATAAGAGGATATAATTAACTTAATTATTTGAGTGTTGATGTACATTCTCTAACACATTCTAGACCTTGTGTCCTTGAGTGTTGTGTAGCGGATACTCCCTTTTTGTGGCTAAAATTAGTCACATCATGATGTGAATTTGTTTTGTAATTTGGTTGTTTTGGAAATTTTGATGGTTGTTTCATGTGTTACAGGGGGTTAATAATGAGTTTTCTTTCTTTGAACTTTCTTATGACAAGAATGGTCACCAATACTCCTTTCTTTATACTTGATTTACTGTTGAAAATTGCCGGCATTTTGTGACTTAAGATTGAATTTGACTATTTTCCCACTTGGGTTTGCATTTATTTTTAAATTTTCTATGGTGGCTATTCTAAATGTTTGGCTCTGTTGGCCCCATTTTGTGTTAAGTGTTTTTTCTATCATGTTCATGTCGAACCTTTGATAGTATGTTCAAGGGAGGACTCCACAGAGAACTGTACTATGTATGTTGGTAAATAGTCAAAAGCATAGTGGAAATAAAATATGAGATGTATTTTTCTTTGATTATATGTGAATGCAATTCTCTAAATTGTATGAAATTTTCAAAACATGTGTGATTAGATATAAGTAGATCACATGATATGCCTTAAAGGTAAAGAATTAATGTTTTTCTTATTGTTATGGAATGATTGTGCCTATTTTATGAATAATTGCTTAATATGGATGCATATGTAAGCAATAGAAATTTGCAGTACTAATATGTTATGTTTCCACCCTAGTCTGTGACTTCCAAGAGGAAGTCAAGTTTTAGGGGGGAGGATGTAGTGCCCCTCCATTCTCACCTTTGACGAGCAGGTGGTCAGGCTAAGGAGCATGAAGATAAAGGTAAGATACTCAAAATACTTAGGGTATGTTAGACATGTTGATGGCAAGTTTACCATTTTGATGTAGTTGATGACACTCAATGATGTTTACTATAATGAAACTGTTGATACTTTATGATTAGTCCATTATGTTTATGTTGTGATCAATCAAGGATTAATTGATTATGTAGATTTGTTTTACTACATGAATTATGCGACTATCTGACTATGTGTTATCTAGTTGCTTAGTTACTAATAAACTTGTTTAATGTGGATATTTGTGATGTGTTTTGTGAAGGGACGGTGTAGTATTACTCATAATGAGCACCCTACTATGCTGTGATTCCCTGTCATAGTGTTTTTGATTATATGTGTGTGTGTGTGTGTTTTTGGTTTGCTGTAGGTTACAAGTACCAGGCATTGACTCCACCTGAATTGGCAGGTTTGAGCATGCCTCTATACCAATGGATATTGTGGAAGGGAGATAACATGAGGTTTCCCCTGTCAGTCAAAATTTCCTATGTGTTGAGTTCAGTCTCGGGTTTCTTAAGTTGGTCTTTTGGAGCTGTCTATGAGTCTTTGTCGATTTTTGGTATGTTAATGTTGGTTGTCGTCTTCGAGTTATTTTGTTGGTTTATTCCTTAATAAAGTAGATTATTAATTTATTTTGTTAGAAAATAATATTAAGTCTAGATATATTAATATTTATCTATTTTGTTAATAAATAATGTGAATGTGTAGAATATTAAATAAATTATTTTAATAGGAATTAAATTAGTAATCTTAATAGTTAATAATAATAACAACAACAAATAAATTATAAGTATTTAAATATTATATTAGTTGAATAAATATTTATTTTGGTAAATTTTGAAAGACATTATTTTATGTTATCCATTAATTTATTTGATGTTGTGAGTTGTCGTGAAAAATGACTTTTTTAGGTTAGTGGAATCTTCTATAGGTGGTGGTTTTAATAAAATTAAATTTTGGGAGAGAGTGGAGTAATGGAAGTGTGGAAGTGGGGAATTAATTGGTTTATCTATTTTTGTGAGAGGGGAAATATTTGAAGAGGATTCTCTTGGTAGAAAAAAAAACAGGAAGATTTGGGGAAAAAATTTTACAGAAGACTCTTGTTGGAAATTGAGAGAGAAGAAAAGAGGGAACTTGAAGTGTAGATCTAGAAGGAAGTGAAGCTGAAGGGTTCAATCATCATTTCTCCATTTGCATCTACAAAAAGGCCCAGTATGTTTCGATAATGTATTTATCAAATTTGGAATTCAACTTGATGTCCTTTTATGTGTACCTAGTGATCTTAGATTTGGGAAAATCTCCTTGTACCCTCTTTTGTGTGTGGATAAACAATGTCTATGCCTTTGTATGTTTGCTTGCATGTCTCAGAAACTATGATCCATCTGTTATTTAAGCCTAATCCTATTATCCTTGCATGATATCTCATTCAAATTTCTTCCTCTGTAGACCATAGTGACAGAGAAATAATTCTTTATCCTAAACTTCCATAGCATTAAGTAAATGGATTGCGGTTTTCTTTTTCCAAGTCAATTTATCCAACATCGTATAGATCTCATTTGTCCACAGATGTAATCCATCTCCTGCATTTGTATTATCCATGAGGGTTTGTATTTAAAAGAATGTTTTTTTATTGAGTCTTTGTATTTCAAAACACTTCTCTTTGAGCTATTAGGAAATCTGTAAGCATTAACAATGCCTTTCCATCTAAAATTGTTAAATAATTTCATAGCCTTTCATCAAAACTTTATCGCTCAGCATTAATATATATTATTACCATTTCATCTTTTGGGTTGTTCGGTCTCCCCATTCAGCTCTCCTCATAACCTGCAAATCCATCTATAAATCTCTTGTAATCATTTATTTTCATTCTTGAAATGTCTCTCTGCAAATCTATCTATAAATCTCTTGTAATTGTTTCTTTTCATTCTTGAAATATCTCTCTCTAAATCCATCTATAAATCTCTTATAATCATTTTCTATTAGAAAATACAATTTTCTAATTTCATTTGAGAGTGGTTTCATTAGTAAGCTTTTGTTTTTGTGAAGTGGTTGCTTTATTACAATATTAGTAACAAAATCTTTGTTATAGAAACTTCTCTATAGGAATAATAAATGGTTATAGGAATATTTAAAAGCTTGAATATAATCATTATGATAATTCTATACTAAGTTGAATTCCCATCTAGAATGAAAATTACATTTATCATTTATTTTATGTTTTGTGTTTTTTAATCTGTTTATCTTGGAAAATGTATTATTTTGAAGTGGTAGTTAGATAAGAATGTTATAACTTATTTAAAGTTTAGTTAGTAACTAAATATTGATTAAACGTTATTAGCTAAATATTAAGTATTTGATGTTGCATAATGTTAATTATAAGTTTAATTATCTCTTAAAATTGTCATTTAATAAATTAGTGTTTTAATTTAAATTTTATTTATTATTTTGAAGGTGTGATGTCCCTATTTAATAGGGAAGAATAATTTTATGGATGTGTTTTATTTTTAAGTATTTTTTAAAAAAAAGAGAAATCAAATCCCTATTATTTAGGGATGTGTTATATTTAAGTATTATTTTATTTCATTTATGAGAAATCAAATCCATATTATTTATGGATGTGTTATATTTAAGTATTATTTTATTTCATTTATGAGAAATCAAATCCCTATTATTTAGGGATGTGTTATATTTAAGTATTATTTTATTTCATTTATGAGAAATCAAATCCCTAATATTGAGGGATGTGTTATATTTAAATATTATTTTATTTCATCCCTTTTATTTAGGAATATGTTATATTTAAGCATTACTTTATAAATAAAAAGTCAAATCCTTTTAAAATATTTTTTTTTTGATTTATTATTTTATCTTGTATATTTAAGAATATTAGTAGTTTAACCTATTGTAAGAGAGTAGGATATGGATAATGAATAAGGCTTCTTAATATATATTTGTCTTAGTCAAATTGATGTAAATTATCATATTATAAATATTGAATTGTTATTTTAGATTTAGTTATAAGGTGTGTATGATGACCTTAGTTAAGTCTTTAATTTTAGTATGAATTAGAATATTTTAAGTAGTATGCATAGAGTTAGTCTATTAATTTAATTTATGATTGTTATATGTCTAGATATCTTTGATATTTTTTTGGTGGAAGATAACATTTAGTTTAGATTTAGTAAGACTTATTTATATATATATATATATATATATATATATATATATATCTTGCTTCCTCTTCACCTTAAGGAACTTTGTGGTCATATAATGGAGTCTAATCTTATTTATGACTTAAATTAAAGATTGTGCTTAGTTATGAAACTGGGTGAGTAAGTGGAGGTTAGGTTTGATATGATATAAAATGTTTAGCATTTAACTCATATACTTTCTAAAGATTTAAAAGGGATGATCGGTTTTAATCTACTTTATGATCCTTTATGTTTTGCTTATACAATTATTTCGAATAGAAATCACAAAGTTGTCTAGAATTGTAATAAGATCCACATCAGTGTAGAAAGTGGGTTAGTCTAATAACGGGTAGTAACTTTGACTAAATTTTTTATTATAGAATAATAGATATCCCTTCAAGTTATTATTGTCTGCATTAGACTTACTTTATGTTGTTAGATGATTGATCATGATTGGAATAATGTTACATTCTTTAAGACTATTATTAGTGCATCAGATCATATGTTACATTTGTGGTTTTGATTGAATTATTGATCTTGGTTTAGGATGTGCTTTGGAAAGTGAATGTGATGTGTGACCATTATGTTTTAATGATGTCAAGTGTTGTAGAAGTTGTTTCCAGAGGCCTAGGAGGGTGTGAATGTGAGTTGAATAAAATGCACTCTTGTAATATTGTCTCCTATTTCATGTTGGTATGATACATGTGCAAGATGGAGAATGCCTTGTTTAGTGTACCTATTCATGTGATTATGATGAGCATGCAAGATGGGAATGCTTTGCTTGTGTAATGTGAAATGATGTATATTTTGAGGAATGTGATAGTTCATTCTTGGTTTATGTTTTAGACTTTAAGAATCTAGATGCAGAGAAGGGGGAGTGGCTTTCAATGTGGGGCCGGTGCCCAAAGTGGCTGTCAGGTTAATCTATTAGAAGTTGTTAATTTCAGTGATAACATAATAATAAATTTAGAGGGTTGGGTAGCTTTCACACTAATTAAGATAATTAGATTCCTCACTCATGCCTGTAGTGCTCGTTCAGGCTAAGGATGGGATGAGGACTAGTTGGCAAGATCAACTTCTTTGTCCTCACGAAAGAAATGTTGGTTCCGCTTGTGTCACCCTATGGGGCCAACGTCTAGTAAGAGACTATCATGGTAACCATAAATGGGGGGCAGCATCTAGTATGAGACTATCAAGGTAACCCAAGGATAGGGGCCGACATCTACCTAGGGACTGTCAGGGTAACCCATGTTAGGACCATGCGATGACACTCATCCCTACTACAGTCCAGAATTTGCTTATTATTTTTCTCCTTTTGTTATGTATGTCTCTGGAAGTGTTGTTCAAGTTACTTGCGTTGTTCATATTGACCTGTGTTGTTGGGGTCATGTGTTGTCCTTGTCCCTTATAGTTTACTATCTACCTAACTGTTATCTTGTGGGACCTCATTGTTATCTCCTAACACAGGGGGTGGACCTCACAGATTCCACATGGTCGGGTGGTTGTGCTTTATTCCATTGGTTTATCTGGTGATATGGTTTATGGATGTATCTCTCATAGAGGATTCCAGTTTGCACCTATATATGAAGATAGTTATCTGTACTTTTTGCATCTAGATTTATGTATCAGTGGAATTCATTATGTAATTTGATGTATTCAAAAAAAGAGCTTATGTAACAATGAAACTATGTAATTCCTCTTGTAAGATATACTATTTTGTACTTGTAATCTTAATGCAAACTTCTTGATGTATTTGGATGTCGTAATGATAGATGCTAGTTTGATTCAGTTGGTTTATTGGATTAAACTATATACGTTGTTGATTGTTGTTAAATTGCAATAATGCAGCTATGTAATCCATAGAGATGATAGTTTAAATTGATGCTATTTGTCTATGTTATGTTTTGTTATCGTTTCTTCCTTTTAAAAAAAAAATCTGTTTTTTATTACTTTAGTTGAACTTATCTCTAGGGTTGCATGGCGGGGCATTACAAGAATTAGAAAAACTAGAAAGATTGGAGAAAGCATTCAGAAAGGAGGCTTTGCAAAGGCGATAGAAAGGAAATTTTCTCTAGTACACAACTCTTTAAATCTTATAGTACTTATGTTATTCTCTTTAATAAAAATTCTTGATGATCTTGCTTTGAGTTCTACCGCTGTTGAATTTAAATCAACTCTCTCACTAAGAAATCTGCTCTCTTTTCTTTTGCCTCATTTTTTCTTGTACTTGGGATCCTTTGTATCCACTGTTAGAATTAGGATGTCATGTTTATGTTGTGCCATCTATTTGAGAAAGACAATGACCCTAGAGTTGGGTATACAAATTGCCCACTTAAGTTTGTATTGTCACTTTTGGTGTCCTGCATGTGCTTACCATTCATTTATATAAATATTCCTACTTAAAAATAATATAGATTTCTTGACTATACTTACTATGGACCCTGATCTAGCCAAGCCATTTTCTTACCTTTGACTACTGCAAACTTCTTCGAAAACATGTTTAAAATGTTGTTTGAATCCGTCGCAATCGCTGGGAAAAGTAATTCAAATCACAGACATAAACATATTCTCAAATTGCCTTTACAAGTATAATTACATGTCACTGCCAGTAAGTTTTCTTTAGTTGCTGGCTTTCTTTTAGCCTGATACTATCATTGATTCGATCCAACCTTTGGCAATTTAGACAACCTTACAATGAGCCTTTGGAGTCTTTCGAACCATTTCAAATTATTGCTTTCTAAAACTTTTTTTTTTTTTTTAAGATCGCCATTTTTGGCAATCACTATCGAACCACCCATTTTGTACTTTGATTGGTCTTTTTGGAAAATTAAATGTTGTCTATACTGTCGCTATTTTTTTCTTATCAATCACAATGATTCTTTCGTTGTATTAAACCTTTTTAAATCATTGTTCAAAACCCATTGGCATGATCACCTTCTGCAACCATCGTTGTTCTATGGTCTCAAGTTGTTGACGTTAGGTTGCATGGTTAGCTAGTTTGGTTATTTTAGTAGCTTGCTATAGTTTGGCCTTGGTGCCAAGAGGGAGACTAGTTAATTAGGTAAATTGACCTCTGCAAGGTTTTTCCTACTGTGACTTTCCTAAATGCTGCATATGTTATGCGCTGCATTAAAAATTCCTTATAAATTGAAGTGATGTTATTACCCTTGCAAATGATTCTTATCATTGTCTAGAACCTATGATCAAACAAATCCTTCTTTTCTGATGAAATCATGTTCAAAACTTCCTTCCAATCATTGCGAAGGAATTCTACTCAGTGATGTTTTATTTCTTTTAATCATTGTTATCTTCCTTATAGATTTTAGCTTGTGGCCTTTCGGTTGCTTCTCACCTAGTGCGCAGATCACATACCTCTAGGCCGATGACATAGATTTGCATAGAAACCTTTCTTTCAGAATGAGGCACTAAACCAATTGAAATTATTTGAATAATACAACTATAACTCTATTAGATAGTATAAACCATGATAACTAGATGTTTGATCTATCTAAAAACATTATTCTGTAGTGTTTCTATTATAAGGAAAAATCTGAATGGGTGAGTTAAACAATAGCTCGTCAACACTTACTCATGGATGGAAATTCATTCTATTTATGTTACAAACATTAACTTAGTGACTAAGCTAATCATGTCTAGTAGGTAGTTTACCTTCTCCTCAGGAAGTTGGGGATTAGGTAGAATAATATTGTAAAGAGTAGAATTATTTAGCTCAAGATTAATAAATCGGCCTTAACCTTAGGTTAAAACATAGTCACACACTATCCAAATGAGAACAATTTAATACTTATAATAACGATATGGTAAGAAACCATAGTTAAAGAGAAGGTGTTGCTTGAGAAAATGTATTTTATTAGGTAGATATGGAGGAAGCTTAATTATATAATTATTTCTCTTTTGTCATCATTATGGATCTTTTCTTGGCTGAATTGGATATTTTAGTGGAACAAGTTGTGTTGCTATCTATTGCATCCAAGTAATGTTGGATTTCGTTTATTTTCTTGTATAGAAATCATGAATTGTATCATATTGTGTTTCAATAAACGTAAACATATATGATCTTTGTCTTGCACTCGTGGTGTAATGTCAAATTTGTACTAATAGTAGTTAAATTTTACCTTATGAATTTATGTTTACTTCTGGGATAGGATGCCAAGTGTGGAGTACAAAGATGGTAGTTTTCTTTTTTTAAATTACCAATTACTTAATTGCTTTGGCTAAAGCTAGATGTACCATTGGAATATATGGATGTTAAAATCCTAAATGTATTTTATTTATTTGTCTCTGCCACATCCTACATGCAAGATATATGTCATTCTGGTTAGTTAGAGTGCATATAAGAATCAAGCTTGTATCAAGAGTTCCCTCCTGCCCATCTGTTCCAAGTTACTAGGCTCCTCGTGTAGGGCCAGGGATTCTTCAACTAGGAAGAAACCTGGGGAAATTTAGTGCTTCATGTTTGGGTGGAAAAATAACCTTAACCATACTCTTGGCCTCCCGCTTGCGGAAGACCGGTGGGTCATGGCGGCTGAAGACAGATCTTATATGTTATGTAATTCAAAATGGATATATGCATTGTATTGATCCTTGTATGGCTTGTTTAGCCAATGTTGTACTTGTATTATACTCTCACTGATGCAATTTTGATGTATTATTAATGTACTTGGAACAATTGAAACAGATGTAATGTTTCTTCACTTATTGTGCTTGTAATTGCACTCCTATATTATGGAAAATTGCAAATTGTTGTACTATTATGGATATTCTAATTAATGAAATGGTCCACTTTCTTTATTTGGAATGAGTTTGGTTTTCATTGGCTATTTTTAGTTTGTGAGATTTTTGGACTTTGCATTTGGTATCAGAGCATCTAGGTTTAAACTCTAGGACCTTCGCCTATTTACGCTAAACATGCAAATGTGTACAGATTGATTAAGATGGATACAAGGCACACTAGATGAGGTGGAGGGTCCCAAGTTGACCAAAGCAAGATATTTGATTGAATTCTCACCCTGCTAACTCAACAAGGAGCTAGGATGGACAATCTAGAGCAAGAAGTCTGAGCAAATCAAGCAGGGGTAGAACCCAGATGGATGTGGGAATTCCAAAAGTGAAGAAAGAAACCCTGAAATGAAAGGAAATGCAAGTAATTAGGAAAGAGTAGCTGAGGAGTTGGGCAAGGACCTTAAGAAGGTCACCCTGCCTAAGTTTAATGGAAAAACAATTGGGGGTGGGGTAGAGGCATAGATCATAGAAATGAAGAATTACTTTGCCCTTCACAACTTGTCCAATGAAACCAAAGCAATCTAGGGATCATATCATCTCATTGGTGAGGCAGCCACTTGGTGGGACAATGAGAAGGCCGAGAAGCAGTTGTTACCTAGTGAGGTAACTTGGGAGCAATTTTTGCAGTTGTTTAGGAAGAGATGGCTACCCCAGTTGTACTTTAACAAAAAGATGACTGAATTTCATAATCTCACTCAAGGAGGAATGCTAGTGATACAGTACTGGGAAAGATTTTTCCACCTTCTCAAATATGTACCACAGTACCAGTTAGATGAGAGGTTCTAGATTCAAAAATTTATCATGGGGTTAAGGCCTCAAATCAGGGCTGATGTGGACATCACAACCCCTCAACAATGGATGAAGTATTTGAGAAAGCAATCAAATAGGAGCAAAAGTTGCAATATGTTGCCAACTATAGAAAGAGTAGGGATGCTAAATATGGAAACAAGAAGTTCCAAGGAAATAATTAGAATAATAATAATCAGAACTAGAGTAATCAAGGTAACAATAACAACTGATAGATCAAGAACCTGAAAAGGGGAAGTATTCATATGGTGGGAATCAAAATAACAACAACAAAAGGGGCAATTACAACAACAACAATAATAGTAACAGGAGAGACACATTAGACAAACCCAGAGCACCCCATAGAGCTTGTTACAATTGTGGTGGAGAGCATTATACTAGTGTGTGCCCACAAAGAGAAAATAATCAAAAGAATAGGAACCAACACCATATCCATGTGGCGGTTGACAATCACCAAGTAGATTTTAAGCGACATCAATCCAATGTACCTGTAAGCTCTTTGATTGCCCTATTTCTATATTAATTGACACAGGAGCCACCAAATGTTTCGTAGATCCTAATGTCATTTCTAAGTTATCTGTTAAACCTAGTTATATGGCTAATTCATGGAAAGTTCAATATGGAAATCAGGTAGAGAAAAAGGTAGAGCTATGTCTTGCTTGCAGTGAACTAGAACTTCCCAGCTTTCAAACTCAAGTTAACCTACATGTCACACCTCTAGGGCCTTATGATGTAATTTTGGGAATTAATTGGATCACTGAGCATAAGTCAATAGTGGATTGTGAAGGGAAAATTGTGAAATGTCTAGATGATAAGGGAAATCATGTGGAAATTCATGGTTTGAATAGGCCCTTAGAACTAAGACAAATCACTACCATGCTATTGAAGAAAGATAATAAGAAAGGGTGTGCCATATATGGAGTAAAGGTTAGAGACCTAGATAACTTGGAGCCATCAGTTAATGATTACCCTATTCTAAAAGAGTTTCAAGATGTATTTCCAAATGAGCTAATCGACTTACCACCAAAATGGGAATTCAACTTCTTGATAGATTTGCTACCTAGAATTGAGCCTCAATCAAAGGTACCTTATAGAATTACTACCACTAAGTTATATGAATTGAATGCATTGTTACAAGAGTTTCTAAACTAAGGATTCATAAGGCCAAGTGTTTCTCCATGGGGAGCACCAGTTATTTTTTTGAAAAAGAAAGATGGAACCTTAAGGTTGTGTGTTGATTACAAGATGCTCAACAAGGCTACCATAAAGAATAAATATCCAATCCCTTAGATAGATGAACTAGTTGATCAAATGAAGGGATCCAAAGTATTCTCAAGGATGGATCTAACATCAGGATACCATCAATTAAGGATAAAAAATGAGGACATATTTAAGACTACATTCAGGACTCAATACGAGCACTATGAATTCACCGTGGTACCATTTGGGCTAACCAACGCCCTAACAACATTTATGAACTTGATGAATAGTGTCTTTCGAGACCATTTGGATGATTTTGTGTTAGTATTTTTGGATGACATTTTGATCTATTCCAAATCAATAGAAGAACATGATAAGCACTTGAGGATAGTCTTGCAATGCTTGAGAGAGAGTAAGCTTTTTGGGAAGCTATCCAAATGCACTTTTTATTAAAGTAAGGTGCACTATTTTGGCCATGTCATTTCAGTGGAAGGGATAGCAGTAGATCTAGAAAAGATCAAAGCACTTATAGAGTGGCCAACATCTTAGAATGTAACTAAAGTCTGTAGCTTTATGGGACTTGCAAGCTATTACAGAAAGTTTGTGAAAGGGTTTTCTACCATAGAAACACCCATCACTTCGCTACAAAAGAAGGGAAAGAAATTTGATTGGAATGACAAGTGTGAACATGCATTTCATCTTTTGAAGGAGAAGATCATGACTCCACCTATCTTGATTATGCCAAATCCAAATGGCAACTTCACTGTGATAATAGATGCTTCAGGAGAGAGTGTAGGAGGAGTACTTATGTAGGATGGACAAGTGGTGGCATATGAATCTAAAAAATTGAAACAACATGAGTTGAACTATGCACCACATGATTTGCAGGTGGCTTCCATAGTGCATGCCCTACAAATGTGGAGACACTACCTTTTAGGAAAGCTGTTTGAATTGAAAACAGACGTTTTGGGGCTTAAGTAGATCTTCACTCAGTCCAATCTAAATGCTTGATAGAGAATATGGTTGAATTTTTTGAGTGAGTATGATTTTGGTATTGAATATATAAAGGGAAAGGAAAATAGAGTAATAGATTCCCTTAGCAAGAGGAGACAACTTGCAACTATGCTCATTGTAAGATCAAATTTTAGGAAATAGGTGATTCAGGCCTTACCAAGGGATGAACATTATGATAGAGTGAAACAAGCTTTAGAACGGGATCATTCAAATCACAACTTTGATGGATATATGATTGAGACATATGGACTTTTAATATATCAATGACAAATGTATGTTCCTAACTCAGGGGAGTTGAGGAAGTTTGTGCTTGAGGAATTTCACAATGCACCATACTTAGGGCACCTCGATGTGACAAAAATGATAGAAGGATTAAGACCCTTGTACTTTTGGCCTAGACTCAAGAAGGATGTTATTGAATTTGTAGCCTGATGTTTAGAATGCTAATGAGTTAAGGTTGAGCATGTGCATCTGGTAGGACTTTTATACCCACACAGTGTCCCAAAGTATAAGTGGCAGGTAATCAATAAGGATTTTATTCAGCGGTTGCCCATGACCAAGAATCAACATGATGTCATCTTGGTTGTTGTAAACAAATTGATAACACTAGCTCACTTTATTTCAGGGACTCTCAAGGATGGATCTTTGATCCTAGTCAAAACGTTTGTGCAGGAAATTTTCCATTTGCATGGAGTGCCAAAAATGATCATCTCTAATCGTGACACTTGCATGACTTCGAGATTCTAGATGACATTGAATGCATCATTGGGGACTAAATTGAACTTCAGTTTAGCCTATCATTCTTAAACTAATGGGCAGATGGAGAGGTTAAATCAAGTGATGGAGGATCTCCTCAAGATGTATTGTATGGACTAATAGTATAAGTGGGAGGAGTACCTTCCCTTAGTGGAGTTTACATATAATAATTTATACCATGCCTTGTTAGGAATGGTACCTTTTGAAGCTCTATATGGGAAAAAATGTCGTACACCTATCAGTTGGGATAAGGTGGAAGACATGATAGTAATTGGGCCAAAGATGTTGAAGGAAATGGAGGATTAGATGAAGTTGATTAACAAGAAACTGAAACAAGCTTCAAATTGTCAAAAGAGTTATGTAGATAAGAATAGAACCTTTAGATAGTTCTCAGTGGGGGATAAGGTCTTCTTGAGAGTTCGACCTCAAAAAAGTTTCATTTCATTTGGCAAGGGTTCCAAGCTTGCCCCTAGATATGTTGGACCATTTGATGTTTTTGAAGTAATTAATCCAATTGCATATAGCCTTTCTCTACAACCAGCTCTATCCCAAATCAATAATGTATTCCATGTATCTTTACTTAAGCCATACCATCCAGATGCTTCACATATTCTTGTTTAGCATGCATTATAGGTTCAGGATCCATATGTGGTGCTGGTGGAGCCCATCCAAATTTTGGAGAGTCACAATGTTAATTTGGGAAACCAAGATATTGTGTAGTATAGGATCTAGTGGGACCAATATACAATGGATAATGCCACCTGGGAGAATGTAGAGGATATAGACAAAGCTTTTCCACATCTAAAAAATTAGCATAAACTTTTAATTTTTACATAATTATAACTTAGTTATTGCATTGATACTGGTTGTGTAAGACGTTTGTGTTGATGTTTTGAGTAATAAGACATTGAGATGATATTTGTTTGTTGGTAAACAGATTTGTCACCACAAAATAACCATTGAAAATGACTCATAGCCCTTAGAGTGGTGACTAAATTGTCCCAACAGTTGGAGAAGTTGTTATTGAATTATCACCTTTCCTCTGCGTTTGAGAGGGGCAGCTCCCTCATATGATGAGGGTATTTGTGGTTTTTGTGTACTTTTATCCTGAAAGTACAAAAAGGAAGAAAAACAAAATAACAGGAGAATTGGGCATGCAGAAACTCTCATGGTAGACGTACAAAAACTAACAGGAGTTTCACAATCTTATTGATAAGTATGAGAGGGTTTCACCACAAAACTAGAAACCACTTTCCTAAGCTTCATGATGAATTTCACAATGTATGTGCAACAATGATGAAGAAAGATGGCAAATCTCAACATACGAAGAAATCATTTATCTTAACACTTATACCAAGACATGATTATGCTTCATCACCCCATTTGCATGCTTCAATGGATAACTTTGATTTACACAAATACATAGAGAGATCACCAATTTGATATACGAGAAACTAGTAATCATAACTTAGAAATACATCAAGAACATACCAACTAAAATGCATTATTTATTATCTTTTCAAAATTATACAATTTCAAAAGTAAACTATACAATGTTTAAGACCAAAGATATTCTAAGAAGTTTCTTCATAAGTTCCCCCTATAAAATTTCTCTCTAAAGAGTCCTCCTTTACATTTGAAATAGCCTTATATTTATAGGCTTTTCCCTAGTAACTATCTCATAACCACTTTGTAACTACCTAGAATAACTAACTCTTTAAGTGCACCAACTTGAAATAACTTTCTTTTCAGAAAGATAGTTACTTAGAGTAACTACCCAATTTTGGCACTTAAGAAATAACTACCTTTTTGAAATACAATGATTTTTAAAAATATATTTATTCTAGTTAGGTTTTACCTAACTTTTCTAGAAACAAAGCTCATTTTCTAACTTTCAGTTACAACAAGTTACATAAGTCACTTTTACAAAAAGGTAACATGAAATTTGAAAGTTATGAGTTGTATGTTTTGCTAAGTCACTTACCATCTATGTTTGCTCCACTTTGGCAATCAAACTTCACCAGACGTTGCCAAGTCCTTTTGATACCTGAATCTCAGACTCCTGTGTTCATCCATACAAAACATGAACTATCAAAATAGCATATCTTTCACTGAAAACATCAACATGATAGGCATAGATTGAATAATGCTACACATTTCCATGCTCTGATCACAATCATAAAATGCCATTGTCATCCACTTTTCATTTTAGTCTCAAAGCATTATACAGAGATGGCTAGTTGAAAGAGACAATGCACATTATGTTTACTTCATTTACCTTAATTCTGGTCAATCACCAAACCACGTATTCCATGCCCTAAAAGTACCGCATTTGCAAATTTGATAATTTGTTGAATTGGGTACATCTACCAATCAAAATGTAAGGCACTCTTTGTTTTGGGATGTTCCTGATTCTTCTCATCACCTTTCCTAGATGTATATCAGCATTTGAGACTATGTATTTTGTATTCAGATCACAAGTTGTCAAATGGGGATTTTCATCATTCAAGGTTTCTAATACTCATGCTTCATATTATCTAGTGTGACTTTGAATCCTGTATCAAATCTCAACCTACCAACCACCACCAAAAGATCGTCCCAACTCATATTCACACAATAGTCATCATCAATGATCTCCTTGAAGTTTTTCACTCCGCTTGTATCAAACTTGGTTCATAAGGAATTTGAGTCTTGGTAGAAAATGACTTGTTTACTTTTAGTTATAGCATATCACCTTTCTTGGAATCATAAATAGAAACTCTCGAAGGATAAAAATACTATGCTATCAACATGAACCATAACCACTATAGAAACCATATCACCAAATTTATTGTTGTCAGGAATTTTTTTCATCTGGCACAACTTTGGGCTTGACATCCTCCTTGTAAATGTTGTTTGATAATAACCCCATTGTTTTTCTTTTACTCCAACTCTCCAACCATTTCTCAACTTCTCTATCATCTTTTGCATGCATGTATATAGGAGCATTTACAAATTAATAACTTGAAGGTAATCATCCTATGTTTTGATGAATATCCATAACCAATTCCAAAGCTCCTCTGTTGGCATAGAGCAGAGAAGATACTGGCTGAAGGTGTGAAGGCTTTGGTTTTATGCTGCCAAAGGTATTTGCTCTAAAGTTTCTAAAGCATTTTCAACAAATCTATTTTGTGAACATTCTACAATCATTGCAATCCACAATACCATTTATTTGAAGCAGTTTGTCAAACAGCTCACGTGCCTTCTGTGTGCTTTCACAATTTACATACAAGTCTGCTAGAGTATTTATACCTATCTGATAAAAATCTTGTTCCATTATGTTTTGATAGATGCTCATGATGGGTTAAAATGGTTGGGCATGGGTTTTGGAACTTATCTTTGCACCCATGCATTGAGTTAGCTTGAAATATTTTAAAGACATTTTAATCTATCCATTTTGTGTGTGTTCTGCAATCATTGGAAACCATAAGATTGACACTTGCTTTGAAGAATTCTGTTAAACAGTTCATGGACTTTGTCTATGCTCCCAAATTTTACATACAAGTTTCACTAGGGCACTTGTAACTGCACTTATTTGTCAAAAATTCACTTTTGATTATGCTTTTATAGAGTTCCATACCTAGTTCTAAAGTTCCCATTTAGACACAGGTGCATGATGTTGTTGTGTAGGTTGTGGAATGTGGTTTTGTGCCTACTAAACATATTCTTTGAAAGTTTCTAAAATTTTTATAATGAATCTATTTTATATACATGCTGCACTAGTGGCCTTCCATGAGAAACCAAATCTTTGAGGCACATAACACGTGTGGTTAGTTGAGAT
Organism: Cunninghamia lanceolata; assembly: GCA_027924645.1. NCBI lineage: Eukaryota > Viridiplantae > Streptophyta > Pinopsida > Cupressales > Cupressaceae > Cunninghamia > Cunninghamia lanceolata. The sequence goes on along the minus strand of BSBN01000149.1, from coordinate 3,146,989 downwards.
GGGATGATGCTGGAAAAACTCTTGGAATCTAGTCTTACACCCACCAGTTGCATTTTCTTGAAAGTTCAAAAAAACTTTTTTCAACAAATCCATTTTGTGCAGGTCCTGCAATCATTGCATCTAGTGCCTTATATATGATTTTGCATTTTGCATTCATGTCTATCACAGCATTTCAAACTACAATATCTAACAAAAATCATCAAACTTTAGGCCTCTATGGCATGGACAGGTGCTGGAAAATGTTTGTGGAGTCTGGTACGCTGGAGAAGCTGGCGGAATTTGGTTTTACAACTACAAATTGCATTCAGCAAATCCATTTTGTGAATCTCCTTTGTTCATGACACTCCATGGGACCACATTTGTTAGAGGTGTTCTGCCAAAGAGTTGTCATGTCTTGTAAATCCTTCACGCTATGCAAAGGTTATGGAACTTGGCTTTACACCTAAAAATTGCATTTGCTCGAAAGTTTCTAAAAACAACTAAATCAGCTACATGCAACTCGATCTTGGGTAGTTATATAACTACCTATTTTCCATCTGCTTTTTGGGAGTGTTTCATAACTTCATCCGCATCTTAAATGACTTTCATAACTTTTAAAAATTCATACTTTTGCCAGTAGAGAATAGTTAATTCTGAAGGCTTGTTTTACATCGGCACTTTAGGCAACTTTTAAAACTTCATCAGAGGAAAACAAAGCATTCAAAACCAAAGAATTTCCCTGATAATAAAAGTGTGGCTTTCTTTTGAGTTATCTCGGCATCGAAAGCACTTTTCAAAACTTCTTCGTGAGTTGACAGCACTTGTGAAACTACTTAGATTACCTGATAAGATATAAATAAAATCTTTTTTCATCAGAGATATCAAGAACTTCTAAAACTAAATACTTTTACCGAAGGTGAAACTTTCCTTGTCATCTATTGGCTATCTTTGAAACTTTCAAAAGTGAAGCTAAGCCACAATAATGGTATGATTTTCTTTATTTTGCCTTCAAAATGATGTTCACAACTAATTAATAACTTATACTTCAGACTCTTTTTAAATTTTGTCAAGGGTCTTTTCAAACAATCTCATTGAGAAACAAAAACACACATCTTGACTTTTGAATGTAACAGTTTTCCTAGCATCTAAAACGATATCAACAACTTCTCAAAACCTTTTCAACTCCATAGTGATTTTAATGCCTTTGGAGATGCAATAAAATTTTAACTTTATCATCACGCTGAGAAATTCTCTAACTCGAGTGAAGACCAATGGAGGTTCAAAAACCAAATTTGTTCACTATCTCCTTAGTTATAAAATCAATTTCAAAAACACCAATGAATGCATGAAAATATCTTTGATTTGAAGGAATTCGTGCATCAGAAGTTTGAGTGCGGATGGAGATTGCTTGACTAGGTAACTTTGCAAGCACAAACAATGGCATAACTAGCATATCTTTGGACTTCTATGAAATTTTCTCACAAAACCATGCCAAATTGTCAATAACATCACCATGAAATTCCCTACTAGGTGATTCTGTTCAAGCCTTCAAAGAAACCATGATTTAATTGTTTCTGCCAACTACCCGCCAAAAAATGAAATGTTTAAAATATCTCAAACCATGAGGCGCCATGACATGAAAAGTTGCCACATTAGGAGAAATAGCCATATAACTTACCTATAAAAGGATTTCTCTCCCCCCTTTCAAACTTTGATATTTAATTGTTTTTTTCTAATTTACCGCATAGCAGAACCGTTTACAGGACTTCAATTGAAATAGGCGAATAATTTCTCTTTCAAACTAGAAAGCAACTTGACACTTCAGGAGAATTTGTGACTAGGGGTGACTCAACATAAGGATTTGACACAAAAGTTTAAAATTTGGCAAGTTGAAAATGAGGCCAATAGCTGGCTCTAACTAGGGACAAGGACTATAAAGGACGTAGGATGAACCTAGAATCTTTGGTTAGAAATAAGTTCCTTATCCATTGGGTGGGTAGAGTCAGGAAATAACATGATGTACAAGGGGAATAAGAAGACTCAAGCAAGAGACAGCAAAGAGAAACAATAGACACAAGGCAAAGAACAAAAATTAATAGAAACTGAAACAAGACAAACACAACAAAAACTTCTACTTAACCTATGTACGTGGTAGGTGACTCCTACCTCAAAACTGCTTTAGGATGATCAAGTAAAACCATTAATGGGTTAAGAAAAATAGGCACCTATACGAAAAAGAGATGTACATGGATGAAGTACCTGTAGACTCAGTAGCCTTTTCAGAATGATGAGAATAGTAAAATACATGAAATATGAGGACTCCTTGAATAGTACACCAAACAACCATTTCTCATCATAAGTTTCTAAGCTTTTTTCAATCACATTGGTATTGCCCTATGTAGTAGTAATCTTATCTTCTGACATCACATTGAGCATACCACTTTTCTCTATCTGAAGATCTTTTTGATAGCTTGAATCAAAGAATATTGAACCACAAACTGGACATCCTTCATGTGAACCAATAAGCGATGAAAAATTGATATTCTGTGGTTGATGCCTCATATGAATAATGTTCTCCTTTATCATTGAATCATCTTCTGCAAAGGGAAATGTGTCCTTCTTTACCATTAGTAACTCAAGATGTGTGTTATCGAAGGATTGCACATGAGGAAGAGAAAGTGATGAATATGTGTCATGCACTTTGTCATCTTGAAAAGCCTCTTCCATAGTTGATGAAGAAGAAAAATGATTTTCTTCCTTTGGAAGTAGTGAAGGAGAAGTTAAAACATGCAACTCTTCGTCAATCCTTTGAATATTTGCAATTTCATGCATATTGTCATAAACATTAGAAATATGACCTCTTTTGTCACTACTATGGACATTACTCACACTACCTTATTCAACATTATTATTAGTAGATAAAGGACTGGGGTGTATAATCAAATCACTCAAACAATGATATTTGGGAATAAATTCATTTCTAACCTCTCTTTGTGCAGATTGACACCTAGTTTCTTCATGATCTTGTTGTACATTTGGAGTGGGAGTACTCAACACTTCATCTTGAATAGTACTTTTAGTTTCAATAGTTGAGTATTCTTCTTCAACATATGATAAAGCAGAAAGGACGACGTCTTCTTCATAAAGAAAATCATCATCAAGAGTGTTGAGATGCCAATCCGTGATGGAAAACTCATGAGAGAGATCTTGTAATGCTATTTCATTATCATTCTCCTCCTTCTCAGGTTATATGCATGTCAAGAAAACATTTTGCAACTCGTCTTTGTGATATTTGTTTGCACTTTTGTTCAAAATTTCTTCTACGCTCCCTTGAACATTAATCATGTCAGAAAAATCTTTCTCAGAGGTTGTAGTTGTGGAACCAGAGCAAGTTGTCACAAGAGGAGTGGCATTCTTCAAAGAAACTAAGAACATGTCATTGTCTGGACAGATTTCTTCTTCATCATTACATGCTTCCATACAATCTTCTTTTTCCATCTCTATCACTTCTTTTTGTTCTTACTTTAGTGGAGATGTAATAACTTCTTCTTCTCTAGTACATGCATGTTTTGATGAGCCTCTTTCAAACACTTCCTTCAATGCAGGTTCATTTGCAGGAAACACTTTTGCTTCTTCATTACTTTTCTCATCATGTAGATGATATATCTCAACACAATTTCTTTTATCTTCAGGTGCATGAATCTCCTCACAAGCAAGAAAATGAGTCTCTTTCCCATATTTTTGTTCAATCTTCTACAATGTTTAAAGCAAAGAAGCATGAACCTGATTAGATGCAAATTACATGCCACCGTAGAAACTCTTAAAAAACACTACTTGCTTAGGTTCATCAAGAACATAATTTTGTTGACCTGAGGATGCAGAAGAAGGATAATATTCATCATCATTGTTGTTGTCCAATTTAGGAAACTACAAGTTATGTATCTGGGTTCTTCGATACCAAACCATTTTTCAGGATTCTTCTTCCAGTAGAGTTGCCAACTTCTTTTCTAGGGAGATACTTGTAGATTTCTAAGGAACAAAAGGCACCAATGCTCCAATCTTCCCCAGCGGAGTTGCCAAAAATCTGTTGGTAAATAGATTTGTCACTATGAAATAACCATTGAAAATCACTCGTTGCCCTTAGAGCAGTGACTAAATTGTCCCAACAGTTGGAGAAGTTGTTATTGAATTATCATCTTTCCTCTGCGTCTGAGAGGGGCAGTTCCTTCGTATGATGGGGGTATTTGTGGTTTTTTGTGTACTTTTATCCTAAAAGTACAAAAAGGAAGAAAAACAAAATAACAAGAGAATTGGGCATGCAGAAACCCTCGTGGTAGATGTACGAAAACCAACAGGAGTTTCACAATCTTATTGACAAGTATGAGGGGGTTTCAACACAAAACTAGAAACCACTTTCCTAAACTTCATGATGAATTTCACAATGTATGTGCAATAATGATGAAGAAAGATGGCAAATCTCAACATACGAAGAGATCATTTATCTTAACACTTTCAAATCAGGATACCGAGACATGATTGTGCTTCATCACCCCAATTGCATGCTTCAATGGTTAACTTTGATTTACACAAATACATAAAGAGATCACCAATTTGACATACGAGAAACTAGTAATCATAACTTAGAAATACATCAAGATCATATGAACTGAAATGCATTATTTATTATCTTTTCGACATTATACAATTCTAAAAGTAAACTATACAATGTGTAAGACCAAAGATATTCCAATAAGTTTCTTCATAAGTTCCCCCTATAAAAGTTCTCTCTAAAGAGTCCCCCTTTACATTTGAAATAGCCTTATATTTATAGGCTTTTCCCCAGTAACTACCTCATAACCACTTTGTAACTACCTAGAATAACTAACTCTTTAAGTGCACCAACTTGAAATAACTAACTTTCTTTTCAGAAAGATAGTTACTTAGAGTAACTACCCAATTTTGGCACTTAAAAAATAACTACCTTTTTTAAATACAATGATTTTAAAAAAAAAGCTTAATTCTAGTAAGGTTTTACCTAACTTTTCTAGAAACAAAGCTCATTTTCTAACTTTCAGTTACAACAAGTGACATAAGTCACTTTTACAAAAAGGTAACATGAAATTTGAAACTTATGAGTTGTATGTTTTGCTAAGTCACTTCCCATCTCTGTCTGCTCCACTTTGGCAATAAAACTTCACCAGACATTGGAAACTCCTTTTGATACCTAAATCTTAGACTCCTGTGTCCATCCATACAAAACATGAACTATGAAAATAGCATGTCTTTCACTGAAAACATCAACACAATAGGCATAGATTTAATATCGCTACACATTTCCATGCTCTGATCACAATCATAAAATGTCATTGTCATCCACTTTTCATTTTAGTCTCAAAGTATTATGCAGAGATGGCTAGTTGAAGGAGACAATGCACATTCTGCTTACTTCACCTACCTTAATTATGGTCAATCATCGAACCACGTATTCCATGCCCTAAAAGCACTGCATTTGCAAATTTGATAACTTGTTGAATTGGGTACTTCTACCAATCAAAATGTTAGGCACTCTTTGTTCTAGGATGTTCTTGATTCTTCTCATCGCCTTTCCTAGTTGTATATCAGCATTTGAGACTATGCATTTCGTATTCGGATCACAAGTTGTTAAATGGGGATTTTCATCATTCAAGGTTTCTAATACTCATGCTTCATATCATCTGGTTTGAATTTGAATCCTATATCAAATCTCAACCTACCAACCACCACTGAAAGATCTTCCCAAGTCATCTTCACACAATAGTCATCATCAATGATCTCCTTGAAGTTTTTCACTCCACTTGCATCAAACTTGGTTGGAAGTTGAGTCTTTTTAGAAAATGACTTGTTTACTTTTACTTATAGCATATCACCTTTCTTGGAATCATAAATAGAAACTCTCAAAAGATAAAAACACTATGCTATCAACACAAACCATAACCACTATAGAAATCCATATCACCAACTTTATTGCTATCAGGAATTTTTTTCATCTAGGACAACTTTGGGCTTGACATCCTCCTTGTAAATGTTGTTTGATAATAACCCCATTGTTTTTTTTTACTCCAACTCTCCAACCATTTCTTGACTTTTGTTTCATCTTTTGCATGCATGTGTACAAGAACATTTATAAATTAATAACTTGAAGGCAATCCTCCTCCTATGTTTTGATGAATGTCCATAACCGATTCCAAAGCTCCTCTATTGGCACAGAGCAGAGAAGATACTGGCTGAAGGTGTGAAGGCTTTGGTTTTACGCTGCCAAAGGCATTTGATCTAAAGTTTCTAAAGCATTTTCAACAAATCTATTTTGTGAACATTCTACAATCATTGCAATCCACAAGACCATTTATTTGAAGCAGTTTGTCAAATAGTTCGCGTGCCTTCTGTGTGCTTTCACAATTTACATACAAGTCTGCTAGAGTATTTATACCTATCTGATAAAAATCTCATTCCATTATGTTTTGATAGATGCTCACGATGGGTTTAAAATGGTTGGCCATGGGTTTTGGAACTTATCTTTGCACCCACACATGGAGTTAGCTTGAAATCTTTTAAAGACATTTCAATCTATCCATTTTGTGTGCGTTCTGAAATCATTAGAAACCATAAGATTGACACTTGCTTTATAGAATTCTATTAAACAGTTCATGGACTTTGTCTATGCTCCCAAATTTTACATACAAGTTTCACTAGGGCACTTGCAACTGCACTTCTTTGTCAAAAATCCACTTTTGATTATGCTTTTATAGAGTTCCATACCTAGTTCTAAAGTTCCCATTTAGACATAGGTGCATGATGTTGTTGTGCAGGTTGTGGAATGTGGTTTTGTGCCTACCAAACATATTATTTGAAAGTTTCTAAAATTTTTATAATGAATCTATTTTATATACACGCTGCACTCGTACCCTTCTATGAGAAACTGAATCTTTGAGGCACATAACTCGTGTGGTTAGCTGAGATGGTATGACACTGGCAAAAGTCTTGGAATCTAGTCTTACACCCACCAGTTGCATTTCCCTGAAAGTTTTAAAAAAAATTCTTTTGAACAATTCCATTTTGTGTAGGTCCTGTAATCGTTGCGTCCAGTGCCTTATATATGATTCTACATTTTGCATTTATGTGTATCACAACATTTCAAACTACAATATCTGACAAAAATCATCAAACTTTAGGCCTCTATGGCACGGGCATGTGCTAGAAACTGTTTGTGGAGTCTGGTATGCTGGAGAAGCTGGTAGAATTTGGTTTTACAACTACAAATTGCATTTAGCGAATCCATTTTGTGAATTTCCTTCGTTCATGACACTCCATGGGACCATGTTTCTTAGAGGTGTTCTGCCAAAGAGTTGTCATGTCTTGTAAATCCTTCTTGCTATGCAAAGGTTATGGAACTTGGCTTTACACTTGGAAATCGCATTTGCTCAAAAATTTCTAAAAATAACTAAATCCACTACATGCAACTCGATCTTGGGTAGTTATATAACTACCTATTTTCCATCGGCATTTTGGGAGTGTTTCATAACTTCATCGGCATCTTAAACAACTTTCACAACTTTTAAAAATTCATACTTTTGCCAATGGAGAATAGTTAATTGTGAAGGCTTGTTTTACATCAGCACTTTAGGCAACTTCTAAAACTTTGTCGGAGGAAAACAAAGCATTCAAAACCAAAGAATTTCCCCAATAATAAAAGTGTGGCTTTCCTTTGAGTTATCTCGGCATTGAAAGCACTTTTCAAAACTTCTTCGTGAGTTGACAACACTTGTGAAAGTACTTAGATTACCCGATAAGATATAAATACAATCTATTTTCATCAGAGATATCAAGAACTTCTAAAACTAAATACTTTTACCAAAGGTAAAACTTTCCTTGTCGTCTATTGGCTATCTTTGAAACTTTCAAAAGTGAAGCTAATCCACGATAATAGTATGATTTTATTTATTCCACCTTCAAAATGATGTTCAAAACTAATTAATAACTTGTACTTCAGACTCTTTTTAAGTTTTGTCAAGGGTCTTTTCAAACAATCTCATCGAAAAACAAAAAAAAATATCTTGACTTTTGAATGTAGCAATTTTCCTCGCATCTAAAATGATATCAACAACTTCTCAAAACCTTTTCAACTCCATAGTGATTTTAATGCCTTTGGAGATGCAATAAAATTTTAACTTTATCATCACGCTAAGAAATTCTCTGACTCAAGTGAAGACCATTGGAGGTTCAAAAACCAAATTTGTTCACTATCTCCTCAGTTATAAAATCGATTTCAAAAACACCAATGAATGCATGAAAATATCTTGGATTTGAAGGAATTTGTGCATCAAAAGTTTGAGCATGGATGGAGATTGCTTGATTTGGTAACTCTGCAAGCACAAACAATGGCATAACTGGTATATCTTTGGACTACTATGAGATTTTCTCACAAAACCATGCCAAATTGTCAATAACATCACCATGAAATCCCCTACCAATTGATTTTGTTCAAGCCTTCAAAGAAACCATGATTTAATTGTTTCCGCCAACTACCTGCTGAAAAATGGAAAGTTTAAAATCTCTCAAACCATGAGGTGCCATGACATGAAAAGTTGCCACATTAGGCAAAATAGCTATATAAACTTCCTTGTAAAAGGATTTCTCTCCCCCCTTTCAGATTTTGATATTTAATTGTTTTTTTGATTTGTCATATAGCAGAAGCATTTCCAGGACTTCAATTGAAATAGGTGAACAATTTATCCTTTAAACTAGAAAGCAACTTGACACTTCAGGAGAATTTGTGACTAGGGGTGAGTCAACATAAGGATTTGTCACAAAAGTTTAAAATTTGGCAAGTTGAAAATGAGGCCGACACTCTTCCAAGTGGGTAAGGATGTCACATCTCAAACCATTATGTTTTTTGAACTTAACTATAATTAGAACTATTTTATGGATAATTGTTGTGGATTAAGTGAATATTACTTTTATTAGAAATGATGAAATTTATAGTGCTTCAGCTATGCCTCAGCTATTGATTTAGACACTAACCTATTAATAGAAATTTGAGTTTTGTGATGGCAGGTTGTCTAATACAAGGGTGTGGTTAAGGTAGAAGTGGTTAGCCACCTGGTGGGGATGGGATGGAGAGAGGCTCGATGTGCACACAAAAGCACATAGTTGCATTGCATTGCATTTTATCATTTCATTAATAATTTATGTCGATCAATTGCTTTCTCATTTTTTGTAGAAAAACATTGTCATTATGTTTTATAGTTGCCATTTAAGTAAATTGTTTGTTAAATATTAATATGCTCTTTTTGAATTAAAAGTAGACTTAATTGATATATATTGGTTTTATTAAAAATTGTATGTGAAGGAAAGAAATTGTTTTTTTATATTTTTTTAGATAATTGTGTGGAAAAATAAATAGATAAAATTATGTTAACTTTATAAAATTTATGTTTTTTTAAAAAATAGTATACTTATCCTTCTTGATAACGATAGAGATAAATCATAGAAAAAGAAAGATAAAATAATAGAAATAAAAGCAAAAAGAATAGAAATAAAGGCAAATAATATAAAAAGAAAACAAAATGGGACGAAAGCAAGAAAATAGAAAGCAAAGAAAGCAAGTAAAAAGATAGAAACTATAATCTTAAAGAGGAGGAGATGAGTAGTACGACATACAGAGAGAAGAATTAGACAAGCCAGAAAAATTGGAGAAAGCATTCAGAAAGCGGGCTTTGCAAAGGCAATAGCAAGGAAAATTTCTCCGGTACACAACTCTTTAAATCTTATAGTACTTATGTTATTCTCTTTAATAAAAATTCTTGATGATTTTGCTTTGAGTTCTACCGCTGTTGAATTTAAATCGCCTCTATCACCGAGAAATCTGCTCTCTATTCTTTTGCCTTTTTTTTCCTTGCGCTTGGGATCCTTTGTATCCACTGTTAGAATTAGGATGTCATGTGTATGATGTGCCATCTAGTTGAGAAAGGCAACGACCCCATAGTTGGGTATACAAATCACCCTGTTAAGTTTGTATTGTAACTTTTAGGGCCATGCATATGCTTAGCATTCATTTATATAAATATTCCTACTTAAAAATAATATGGATTTCTTGACTATACTTACGATGGACCCTGATCTAGCCAAACCGTTTTCTTACCTTTGGCCACTACAAACTTCTTTGAATGCATGTTTAAAACATTGTTTGAATCCATAGCAATTGTTGTGAAAAGAAATTCAAATCACAGACATAAACATATTCTTGAATCGCCTTTATAAGGGTAATTGCATGTCGCTGCCAGTAAGGTAAGTTTAGTCACTGGCTTTCTTTTAGCCTAATACTGTCATTGATTCGAGCCAACCTTTGGCACTTTAGACAACCTTATAATTAGCCTTTGGAGTCTTTCAAACCATTTCAAATCATTGCTTTATAAAACTTTATTTTTTCAGATCACCATTTTTGGTAATCACTACTGAACCACCCATTTTGTACTTTGATCGGTCTTTTTGGAAGATTAAACGTTGTCTATACTATTGCTATTTTTTTCATTTATCAATCACAATGATTCTTTCACTGTATTAAACCTTTTTAAATCTTTGTTCAAAACCCATTGGCGTGATCACCTTCTGCAACCAGCCATCATCGTTCTATGGTCTCAAGTCATTGACGTCAGGTTGCATTGTCAGCTAGTTTGAATATTTAGCACCTTGCTATAGTCTGGCCTTGGCACGGAGAGGGAGACCAATCGATTAGGTAAATCAACCTCTGCGAGATTTTTTCTATTGTGACTTTTCTAAACGTTGCATATGTTAGGGACTGCATTAAAAATTCCTTATAAATTGAAGCGATGTTATTACCCTTGCAAATGATACTTATCATTTTCTAGAACCTATGATCAAACAAATCCTTCTTCGTTGATGAAATAATGTTCAAAAATTTCCTTCCAACAATTGCGAAGGAATTCTACTCGATGATGTTTTATTTCTTTTAATCATTATTATCTTCCTTATAGATTCCAGCTTGTGGCCTTTCAGTTGCTTCTCACCTAGTGCATAGATCACATACCTCTATGCTGATGACACAGATTTGCATAGACCTTTCTTTCATAATGAGGAACCGAACCAATTGAACTTATTTGAATAATACAACTATAACTCTATTAGATAGTATAAATTGTGATAATTAGATGTTTGATCTGTCTAAAAATGTTATTATGTAGTGTTTCTGTTATAAGGAAAAATCCGAATGGGTGAGTTAAACAATAGCTCGTCAACACTTACTCATGGATGGAAATTCATTCTGTTTAGGTTACAAAAAATAACATAGTGACAAAGCTAATCATCTCTAAGTTGGTAGTTTACCTTCTCCTCTATAAGATGGGCACTACGTAGAATAATATAGTAAAGAATAGAATTATTTGGCTCAAGATTAATAAATTGACCTTAACCTTAGATTAAAACATAGTCACACACTATCCAAATGAGAACAATTTAATACTTATAATAAGGATATGGTAAGCAAGCATAGTTAAAAAGAAGGTGCTTCTTTAGAAAATGTGTGTTATTAAGTAGATATGGAGGAACCCTAGTTATATAATTATTTCTCTTTTGCAATTATCATGGATATTTTCTTGGCTGAATCAAAAATTTTAGTGGAACAAGTTGTGTCACTATCTTTTGCATCAAGTAATGTTGGATTTCGTCTATTTTCCTGTATAGAAATAATGAATTGTATGCTATTGTGTTTGAATAAAAGTAACCAAATTTGATCTTAGTCTTGCACTCCTGGTGTTATGTCAATTTTGTACTAGTAGTAGTTAAATTTTACCTTATGAATTATGTTTACTTCAAGGATAGGATGCTGAGTGTGGAGTACAGAGACGATAGTTTTCTTTATCAAAATTACCAATTACTTTATTGATTTGGCCAAATCTAGATGTACCATTGAAATAGATAGATGTTAAAAGCCTAGTTGTATTTTATTTATTTGTCTCTGCCACATCCTGCATGCAAGACGTGTCATTCTGTTTAGTTAAAGTGCATATAGGCATTAGGCTTGCATCAAGAGTTTCCTCCTAACCGTCTATTCAAGGTTTCTAGGATTCTCGTGTAGGGTCAGGGAATATTCGAGTAGGAAGAAACAAGGGAAAGTTCAGTGCTTCGTGATTGGGTTGAAAAAGAACCTTAACCATAGTCTTGGCCTTCGTCTTGTGGAAGACCGGTGGGTTATAGCGGCTGAAGACAAATTTTATATGTTATATAATTCAAAATGGATATATGTATTGTATTGATCCTTGTATGGCCTATTTAGCCAATGTTGTACTTGTATTATACTCTCATTAGTGTAATTTTGGTGTATTATACATGTACTTGGAACAATTGAAACAGATGTAATGTTTCTTCTCTTATTGTGCTTGTAATTGCACTCCTTTATTATAGAAACTTGCAAATTTTTGTACTATTATGGATATTTTGATTAATGAAATGGTCCACTTTCTTTATTTGGAATGAGTTTGCTTTTTGTTGGCTATTTTTAGTTTGTGAGATTTTCATACTTTACACATTGCCTAAATGGCAGGCCACAACTCCCTCTTTGGAGGTCATGGGAGGCTATTTAGGTAGCCCATGCTTGGCATAGAAGCAGGGCCACACCCCATAATCTCTCTCTCTCTCTCTCTCTCTCTCTCTCTCTCTCTCTCTCTCAAACTTAAAACTACATCAAAACATAATGAATCCCCTATATTCCTTCATTGCATAATGGAAAATACTACTGTGTGACATAATGAAAAGGAACCAAAACTTCATTTCATTGGTTTTTCAATACTTTAGGAAGATATATATGATACACACAAACCTATATGCATATATACACTTATATATGCATACACATCTATGTATTCATAGAAATTGGGAACTCATTGTTGTCCTCTTGGAAAACACTCTTTTATTGTATTGTATCACTATTATCCTCTTCGAAAACACTCTTTTATTGCATTGTATCACTACTATCCTCTTAAAAAACACTCTTTTATTGCATTGTATCACTACTGTCCTCTTGGAAAACACTCTTTTCTTACATTCTATTATTGTTGTACTTCTGTAGCAACTGAATGCTACTGTCCAAACACTCTTTGGACTTATTTATTGCTGTGGAAACACTTTATTTTATAAACCTATTTTGTATGGTTGTTAAATACTTCTATTTGACTAAAATTTTCATTAAACCATGATGGAACAACAAGTTAAAAATCTAGAAAACTAATAGGGAACAGAGAAGCTTATCTTTACTTCACTTATAGAGTTGAATGCTAGTAAATAAGAGTATATATATATGGAGGTTTATATATACCCTCCACTTGACAACATACATGATACAAATATCTATTTTTACTTATGACTAAAAATCTCCATATTTTTCCCCTACAAAACGACGAAGAAACAAATCAAATTCATGAACTAAAACAGTTATATTTGTATAAATCATACTGTGCAACATGCTAAGAAAACTGATTACATGTGAAAAAAAATAGCTACTAATTTCATAATAGAAATGAATTATCTATTCTTGTATTATTGCATGCATGAAATGAGTTATTATTTTTCTCGTAAAATGTGTTTGAAAAGAGAATGGTTATATTGATTTTCTATGACTTTTGTACCTTTCAGAAAGTTACCTTCCAGGATAGGTGTTGAGTATGGATTAAATAGAGAAGTAAGTCTTATTTTTCAATGTCTACACACTATTAACCAGTTTCATACTTTGGCCAATGTTAATATTTGACATTGAAATAAACGAGTGTACCATTGAAACAAATAGATTGTATGCTTAGTTTTATGTATTTTATTCTCTTCCATATCCTATTAATGTGATGATGCATTAAAGTTAGGGATGCATGTAGGTTAATAGGCATGCACAAGATTCCACCTTGCCGCTTGTTTATAGTTTGTTAGGCCCTTCAAGCAGGATCAGGCATTCTTCAAGTCTGAAGAATACTGGGGAAGCATAAGCTTCATGGTTGGGCAGAGAAGCACCTAAACCATGTTCTTGTCCTTTAACACAACAGATGACTATTGGGAATTAAGGTGTCTCAACCTTGGTAATATTTGTAATGTTTGTATTTATTATTCAATTGCCTACGTTGTAAATAATTGGAAATTCCACTTTGTCATATTGTGGGATGTGGCACGGTGATGTGTCAATCCTACATGGATTATGACAACTTGTTATTTTATCCTCACATGAGGAGATAGGCATCCCACTTAGTGGTAGGAATACTCTGCCATGTGTCAACATCTTCTATGTTGTGTAAGGAATGTTTGACTGAAACGGTTATGACAGATTCCTATGACGAATCTATGACATGTAAGAGTCGAGAATAGAAGGTTGTAAGATAGGTAATGACATGTGTCATGTAGCATCTTTGAATGAGGCATATTTGGGTGCCCCAAGGTGGAATATGATGTGTTGTAAGAGAATATGCTATTTATAGCATGTGTATGATAGATTCTCTTACAGTTGTAAGTTGTAACCGCTATGACAGATTCAATGACAGTCATAAGTGTCGTAAGACCATCTGTCATAGCCCATTTTAGAAATAGGTAACCTCTTTGAGATGGGAGCTGTGGACAAGTGTTAGACACATTCTACAATGTTGACCATGTGTCCCTAGGCGTGGGTTTTGGTTCAAGATGCCATATTGGATGCCCATTCCAAGAAAGGTCCAAAATTACCTTGTATGTTCTATTTAAACAGGTGCTTGGAGATGGAGTTTGTATCACAGGTTTACAGGTACTGTTATGCTACTAGATTGACTCCAGACATGAGTGTCGAAGACCATTGAAGCTTGCATTGCAAGTGTATTGTAAACATTCTTTCAGATTTGTTAATACATTGTGCAAGTTTCTGAGTGGGGTTTTTCACTCGATAAGGGTTTTCCCCACCGTAAATCTTTGTCTCTCTTCTTCTATCTACTTTCTGGTTCTTGTGTTTTGCTGCAATATCTCATGTTAATGGTTTAACATTGCTGTAATAGTTAGGATAAAGTTGAGTTTGCATAGCCCTCTCCTCAATAGATTAGTGTAGGAAGCCTTTTTTCGCACACCTAGCTTCCTTTCAATGACTATATGGTTGTTGATGGTCAAGGATTGTTCTGTATTGGATTCTACTTGTTCATGTTGACTTTTGTATTACATCATTGAACCAAAATGAATTGTATGGTGAAAAATCCATTATTGAAACATGTATATATTTATTACTTCATGGAGTTTTGTAACTATATTTCATTAAGATGAATGGTAACCTGATTATATATCACATTAATGAATGAAATCTTGTAATTGAAAATAAATAGTAATTCTATCTCTTTTACTTGATAGTGTAATTCCAGTTAGTTTACTTTTACCTTTACTTTAACTTTTATTTTAGTTATATATGTGTTTTGGAATTTTAGTACTTTACAACCCCCAACAAAGGTTTTAATTCATTCTAAGGCAAAGGGTAGACTTCGTTGTTTCCTTGTTCCCTCTTCTTCAAGGTGTAAGAAAGAGAAGTGAATGCCCAAAGCCTGACCCTTGACGCCTTCATAGCTATACATAGGCAGGATTAGGGATTCCTTCCTTCCTCTTCTCAAATGTTGTAAGCTGCAAGGTGGAAGGCCCGAGCTCCGAAGTTTGATTTATCAAAGCTTGACTTCTTAGCCTTCCCCTCTCATTCAAATGTGCCAACAACTTCTAGGTACACCATTAATGTGAAATGGGTGGTCAAATTTAATACTTTTAATGTAGTTGATGGGGTTGTTAAGGATTTTGGTGCCCAACATGCAGACTAGTACATTCAAGGTCAGACAACTCAGATGGAAAAATGGGAAGACATATTGCGAA
Organism: Cunninghamia lanceolata; assembly: GCA_027924645.1. NCBI lineage: Eukaryota > Viridiplantae > Streptophyta > Pinopsida > Cupressales > Cupressaceae > Cunninghamia > Cunninghamia lanceolata. The sequence goes on along the minus strand of BSBN01000149.1, from coordinate 3,131,113 downwards.
TGTTGTATATGCTTAAAATGGGTAATTCCCTTAATGTATGCTAAGATTGTAGGGATACACAAACTAATTGGTATGCATATTTTTAATGAGCATGGGTTTTCTCTTCCAACATGCAAATCTTCTGACGAACTGGAAAAGGAATTAATGATGGCATGGGTGTGGTGCCTAAGAATGTGTAATGAGTTGAAATGTTATATATGTAGAAGTTTGGATTGTAGTAGTTGTTGGTCAGTTTGGCAAAGTTCTCAGTAGGGTTTTGAGCTCTAGGAGGTAAAATAGTAAGGATATTTTTGTAGTTGTTATTTTACATGAAGCAACTATGAAATGTATGTAATATACTTTGAAAATATTTGTATTGAATCTCTATTTTCTCCACTGTTGTGAGTGTTCTTTATAGTGAACGTTGATTAAGGTTTTCTCTTACTACATTTTGTGGTATGAATGTAAGCATTGATTTGAATGAATGTGATAGTTCTTAATTCATTTCCAAGGATTTGTAAATGATCTTTTCAATATTACATGAGAAAGAACATGGTATGGTGTTGGATTATTAAGTATTTTCAATTATTCAATATTGATTTCCTTGCACTTGAGTTGTCAAGTAGGCAGTTATACATTTCTGTGTGGTTGTTTTCCTCTGTTTGATATTAGACTATGCAACCTAATGGATAGGCACTAGTCTGAGTAGCCTAAGATCACCTAGTCTTCAAAACAAAATAATACATCCTATCTTTAGAAGTAGAAATAGTCTTTATGCATCCTCGTTGTGCAGGATTTCCGTTATCACCTATATAGGGGTCTTACAACAACCAAATTTTCTCAATTCAGTAATAGATTTGGGATTGAGAAAGTAATCTAGGTTTGGTTGTTAATATTTTTAGTTATTCATATGGTTTCATTTTAATACCTACATAGGTACAAAACCCCTTGGAATATCCCTCTAGATTTTAAGTTGAACTAAAAGAGAAGAGGAGTTTGCCCACTCCTGAAAATTGGCCAAAATCACCCAAAACTTGTTAATAAATCTCTTCCTATCACTCTGACAACAAACCCTAGCCTAGGTGATTTAGGAATGGTTTAGAGTTTTGTGTTGCTATTATTTTGGGTCCCAATTGATTGGTATCATTGGTAGGGATATAATATTTTGATTCAAATATGAAGTCCTTTGTAATAGTAAATCCTTTTAGTTTTGGTTGCTGATATTGAAATATAGTTTTGTTCAAGTTTTTCTTCCTAGCAAGGGAAGTGTTGACTCTGTTTTAATAACCTAGAATTAATTTCAATTTGAAAAGAGTTTCATAATGGATAGAGGAAGAAACTAGGAGAAGCCTGGACATGAGTAATCGTCTTGTAATATTGGAAATAGAAGGAGTGTGTATAGGGAAAATACACCAAATGTAGTGCCTTGAATAAATGCCCAAGGTAATATATTTGTCAACCTCAGAAACCAGTACAACTATAATTCTAAGGATTTTACAGATAACATCCTTAGAATAAATAGAAGATAGAATAGAAATGATTATGATGTAAGAAGAAATGAGAATGTTATTGGCAGAGGAAATAAAGATAGACAACATGATCCACTTTTGAGAACATTTTTATGCCCAATGATAATGAAGAAATATATAAGGATGCCAGTTATCCTAATTCTCCCACAAGATCACTTCGAAGTCTGTATGATACCATTCCTAATGAGGAAAATCAACAACAGCAATCTAATGATGAAGAAAGAGAAAGAAGAATCCAAGATGGGATAGATTTCCTTCACCATCTCAAAAATAGATAAAGAGAGGTGCAGGCCTTGCTTGATCAATAGAAAGCTCAACTTGCCCAATAGGCCTAGCAAAATTAGAATGCACAGTGGCAGGGCCTTAATAAAAATGTTAATCAACAATGTGCACCTCAACAACAATACAATCAGTAGAATAAATAGACACAACAATAGCAACATCAAATGGGACAACAGAGCATAAATTAGGCCCCTACTCAAATTATTAACATTCAACCACCATTGAATCAAGAAAACTAGCACCATGGCAACATTCAACACATTGGGCATGCACAATGAAGACAAGCATAGTGTTTTCTTGCACAAAGACAGCCACTAGAAGATAAAAGATACAAGCAGCTTGATTTCCTTTACATTCCTCACTTTCCTAAACCCATTCCAACTGAGATTAGAGGGAAGATTTCGAGATTTCAGAAAAATAATGTTGTCACTGGTTAGGAACACTTGAGACATTTTATTAATGTCACTGATGAGTATGAGATTGATGATGAAGATGTGATGATGAAGTTATTTGTGCACTCATTGGAAAAAATGTAAGAGAATGGTACAGGGCTCTCCCTAATAACAATATTGATTCTTAGGAGGAGTTCATGAGGGTACTCAGACTACAATATGGGGATAGGATTGACCCTAAGTTTGTCATTCATGAACTAACAACCATCAAAAAGGCCATCAATGAGATAGTAGTTGAGATTAATAACCACTTCATCATGACAATGAGAAATGTCCCTATGTCCTTTGTTTTATATTGGGGTGCTTTTGATTCAAAATTAGGTTATTGTTTGAGTGACAAGAACCCACAGACATTAAGGGAAGCATATGCTATAGCTATAAATATAGAGAGTAACATGAGATCTTCAAAGAAGCACATTAAAATGGTTGATGTGAAGTTATCCCAACCAGATAGCTTACTTTCAATAAACCCCTCACTACTGATGTTAAGTTGTACAAACTTATGGGGGTTGTGAAAGATTTGTCCTATAAGGATGCTAGAAATGACAAAGGGTTGCCACTTCTCGATACTGTAACAGATTTTAACGAAGGTAAGAGGTTGCATAATAGGCCTTATAATATTGATTGGTCTAAGAGACCACAACAAAATGACAGATAAGTTGGTCCTAGGCATGTGAGTTTCAAACAGCTAGAAAGGGACACCCCTAATCCTTTGAGAAAGGATCAAGTTAACTTCCAAGATGAACCTTTTGTGATGCCAAGCTTGTTTTCTTCCCCATGATCCAAAAAATTGTGTGGTGGCTCATTCACTTAGCAAAGAGGAGAAACTTCCAAATGAGGAGGATCTAGCTAAGTACTATGAAGAAGAGATAAATCAATTTAATGCATAGGGTTATGAACAAATTGATCAGGATGTTGATTATGATAGTTATAAAGAAGATGATCATATTTTTCAATATGATTGTGATGAAGGTCCAAATAGGTATAAGTGACTAGCTCATGATTTTGGGAATTTAAAGTATCTTATGCATGCAGAAAAAATATCTGCAGTCCAAGCCTTCAAAAGAGGGCATGAAAGACTTGAGTGATGCTACCATCTTGCAAGTCCAAGGAGGTTATCAACTAAGAAACATAACTGTCCCTATGCATACCACCTCTGCCAAGTAATCAAAAAAACAAAAATTTGATCAAAAAAGGGATAGATCTAAAGGGAATGTGGAATAGAAAAGCATTAGTGTTCCCAAGAAGAACATGCCCAAGAAGAAGAAGCTTCCAATGTAGTCGCTAGCAGTGAAAAAGAAGTATGTTCAAAAGAATCCAATGCCAACTGTGCATCCTGTAGATACTACACCTATTCTACGGGTTCATTACCCAAAAGGTGTTTACAAGAAAGATCGGCCTCATTCTCAAAATGAACCAGAGAAGGAGAAGAAAAAGGAAGAAGGATATGATATCATCCAATCAAGTAATACCTTACATTCCTACAACAAATGATGTGACTATTTCATGTGATACTCCTTTGCCCAATTATCTCCCTATTGACATGGCTCAAGTTTTTAACCAAATTATAATTTATATGCCAATAGTGGAACTCCTTAGAATACCTAAACATAGAGATTGGGCAGAATCACTAATTACTGCTATGGATGCACAAGAACAACCTTTTGTTACATTTCCAGTAGTAATTATGAGTGTGTAGGACATGAGGAAATAGTAGAGGTATACTTAGGGTCTTCCATTGTAAATAGAAAGATGGGAGTTGATCCCTTTTATACCACTTTGATTATAAATGGATGACTATTACATAATTTTATGCTTGACTCTGGCACATCTAGTAATGTCATGCCACTAGAAATTATGAACAAGTTGGGGCTAAAGGCGTCCAAATCCTTTGGAAAGTCCTTTTCCATGGATTCTAGGGAGGTGAATGTGATTGGTCTTGTCAAAGATGTTGAGGTCAAATTGGCAGCATACCTAGACAAGTCATTCTTGATGGACATAATTATAGTGGACCGCCCAGCCAAGTGGGGCATGTTGTTATCTAAAAAGTGGACAGCTTCTATGGGTGGTAGTATTTAGATGGACCTATCATAAGCAATCATTCCTATCCAGGGCATGGAAGTGAAACTATACGGGGAGAAGAAGGTGGAAGATGAACACATAGAGGATAGATACAAAACACAAGATCATCATGTAAATTTCTTTGATATAGAAATAGATCATTTTATGGCATACTGGAATGATGATGATCCTAGTTTGAATGTTACACTTCCTAAACCTATTGTTGTTGTTCGGGATGTGTCTGATTGATGGACATTGCACATTGATGGTGCATTTTTAGAAGATAGTTTTGGTGCTGGGATTATTTTTGACATCCCCAGATGGTAAGCAATCTTGAATGTCTTTTAGACTAGATTTTCAATGCACAAATAATGTGGCAGAATATGAAGTATTTCTATTGGGTCTAAACGAGGCCTATAGACATGCCATCTAGTGCTTAAGAATGTATGGTGATTTACATATGATTGTACAATAGATAAGCAAAACTTTTGCTGCTAAGGATAGTAGGTTGAAAGCATATAGAAACACACTATAGGATACCATGGAGTTGTTTAATCCCATTGGTATTGAATGGATAGACAAAAAAAATGAAGAGGCAGATGCCCTAGCTATAGATGCATATAAATATAATCCTCAGTTAGATTTCCTTCATGACTGTTAGTGTGTTAAGTTTTTCACTTAGGGTAATTAGTTAGGGTAGTTTTTCCTATAGAGTAGTTTTCTTACCTATCATCATTCTCACGGCTTTAAAAGAATGTACAATATGTAAATTATGCATCTCAATTAATTCACTCTTGTTTGGTGAAATGGCCTTATGTTGCCTCTCTCATTTTCTGTGAAGGTTATTTTCTGCAGATGGTGCTCCTGGGAGGTGGATGACACCAACAAGGTATCAAAGCCACCCAATCTACAAATTCTTCCTAAGAACTTTCATCGGAGACTTTGAGATCGATTGGAGATCATTCGGCATTTGATTTTTTTTCAAAGTTGCCTATTTTTTGTTTTGCCTCGAACCTCTTGGCATTTTTGTGAGGCCTGTCTTTGACTTTGCCCTGTGCTCATTCCAGAGAGATATGGCGTGAGATTTCTGCCAGGTGTGAGAAGGTGTGGATTCATTTCAGAGAAGTTAGAGTGCACTTTTAAAGGCATGTTTTTTCTTCCTCCCAGGCAGGCGTGTATCCCATGTTGGAGGCAGTAATTCTAAATTAGAGGCAGCGATTCTAAATCAGAGGTCGCAAATTTTTGAAGGCACATTTAAATCTACAAGGTGTAGATCCAACCCCAAGCATGAGTACAGAAACATTTCAGGGCACCTAGAGCATATGCACTCCATCCCACCTGCTAATCCTCATTGTTGAAAGGTGTAGATACGTGGTGTTGGGAGTTTACCTTGAAGTAGATTTGGGCTTGGTTGAGCCATGATTTTTTGCTGAAGAGGCTGCGAACTTTATAATTATAAAGTTTGCAATCAAATATTTGATTAGGGTTTGCAGTGTGGGCCCTTTTGTGGTTCGTTGCTGAGCATTTTGTATGGGACTTTAGTCCCACATTGCTAGTGCGGTGTCTTTCTGGCTATTTATATAGCTCAACTACCCACATTATAGCTTTGAGCAAGTCTCACATTGATTCAGTTTCTCCTTAGCTCGCAAAAGACCTATGGTGCCTTTGTGCTTATGAATTGGAAAATTGCTTGGTGGCTTGTTGTTGGCCATTTGGTGCTCGAGACTTTGGAGAAAACAAGGTGCATATATTTTGCTCAATGTTTTTCTAAAATCAGCTATTTGGTTGGAGAATTGGTGAAAATTAAATTGTAGAGGCTACTTTATTGGGTGCTTTTATTAGTTTGGTTTAATTTTGGCTTTTAGTGCAACATTTGTCACAGATACTCTTGGAACCATTGAAGTGTTAACTCCCCATAATTACTACACATGGAAAATGAAAATGCATAGATTACTTTAGTACCAAGGTCTGTGGTCCACTCTAAAGGCTACCCAACCCACTCTCACCAAAGAATATGAAATATTTGCTCATCAAAATAAATGTGACCGAGATATGGGGTTGATGAAGTTAAATGTTTCATATAGTCTTCTTTTCCATATTAATGAGTTGGGTACACACAAAGAAATCTGGGATAAGTTAGAAAACCTATTTGTTAAGGTTAGCAAGATCCATGCATTGCAATTGGAGGCTGAGTTAAACTCTCTTATCCTTGAAGCATTTCCTACTATTGATGACTTCCTAGTAAAATTCAAATTAGTAAGGTCACAACTAGCAGGATGTGGAAAGCGTAAAATTGATAAGGAGTCCGTTTTTTTTATTATGTCTAAGTTAAGGGGCCCTTTTGTTGTGTTTTCCTTTATCTTTTACTCCACAATGGATGCCTTAGGTAGTGCATTCCAAATGCCCCCTTTTGAGACCTTCTTTGACCGGTTAACAAGGGAGCAAGCCAAACTTACCCAGTTGGAGGGGGTCCCTAAAAATCATCCATAGGTTCCACATGGCCCATAGAGTAAAGGGAAGAAGAAACCTCAACCTAAAATAGAGTCATATCAGACCCCCACCACTGCAAAAGAAGAAAAGACAAACAAGGAGAAACTGAGTTGTGTATATTGTAGAAAAGGGACACGATGAGCATCATTGTTACACAAAGATGATAGATGAGCTCTCCCACCTTCTTCAGAAGAACAATATCCCACTGCCATCTTTTGTGACTCCTACAACCTCTACATCTTCATCTACTCCATCCACCAAGCCCACACAGTCTGGTAGTGCAGGCATTGCAAACAGTAAAGAAGATAAGCACTACATGGGTAAAGGACATGCACTGGTCACTTATGTAGTTGATTCTCAGTGTGACAGATGGTTTCTGGATTCTGGTGCATCTCACCATATGAGTTCTTCAACCTATCCTTTCATGTGTTTGCACCCCTCTGACACTTCCAAAATGTTGTTGGGGAACAATAAGTTGTTGGATGTTCGGGGGATAGGCACTGTTGACGTAGGTGATGGCTGCTTTTGGGATGTACTATGCATTCCAGAGTTGCACACAAATCTTCTATCTATATACCAGATAACACATGGCAAAGTCCTTAAGACTATGGAGTTTATAGATGATTATGTGTTTATTAGAGAAGCTAATTATGGAAACTCATTTCTATTGGTAATGCTGATCATGAGTCTAGACTGTATAGCTTCTCTCACTTTGTTAAGGAGGATGACTATGTACCTCACACACCTTTGGCCAGTGTTGATAGTGTTGATAACTAAGAGGGGGGGTGAATCAATTATTTAATTATCTTTACTTTCTATTCTTTCTTAACAACTATTGCAACATCAAAACAAATAAGCATCCATGACCATGAAAGTAGAAACAAAATCAATACACATAACACAATGATTTTGATGTGGAAAACCCTGTTAAGGGAAAAACCACGGGGTGACTAACCCAAGATTGCATTCTCTGTTAAAAGAATAGAAGTACAAAATGACACTTGCCAATTAGGGCTCACTGCCCAAGCACACTGCTCACAAGAGGCTCACTACCTACAAGTTATAAAGAAAGCAACAAGATACTTGAATTGATGAGAAGCATCCACATATGTTGAAGTTCAGTTCCGGTTAGACTCAATACATTGATCTACTACACTTCATTCTTCCTCCTTTAGGTGCTGCTGTCCTGTCACATACCGGACCTGTATTACTACTTCCACACTACTCTCTACTTTTCTTCGCACACTACAATACACCACACACACCTTCTCATCAAAATCCATCTGGTATATATATCCGCACACAAGATTTCAACATCTTTCTAGTCGGCATCCAGAATACTCAATATTTTTCCAAACTCTGGTCTGTCAGCTGAATCCTTGCTTACCAAGTGATGTGTATCAAGGAGATGCTTATAGAAGTCATCAATCATGTCAGCCAATCATGAATGATGTCACAAGAAACTTGATTACCATTAATATCTCATCCGGATTAAGGTCTGATACTCTGCCAGTCAGTTCTTCCTTAGTCAACTCTGCCAAACAAGAACCCAACACTTAGGTGTTCATATCTTCACTCTTACATCACCGAAAGCTCAATCTCTGGAATATGTTAGTCATGGTACTCCTCTTGACTTTCCCAAGTCCACACTTTATTGAGATACTTCCTCTGAGAGATCCAGACCTGATTGTCGAATCTTGTTGCATGCTCTGTTCTTAGTCACCGGACCAAAATACTCTTCAATCTGACTTCCAGTATATACACACCATGTCCTATGGATGTGTGGGATGGACTTTGTTGCCATCAATGACAACACTCATGAAGCCACAATGTGTCTCTTGCCAACAATCTCCCCCTTTGGCATTGATGGCAACACTTAGTGAAAAATGACTAAGTGTTATAGCATACTCCCCCTTGGTTGATGCTCTGTTCTTATGTACATTTTTTTGGAGCTCCCCCTTAGCTAGATTCCACATTTTTCACTACTCCTCACTCCCCCGTTGACATCAATGGCAAAGGGTAGGATCCGCACACCAAAAATCTCAAAAACAATTTATACTTGGCTGCATAAACATATATACATGTTTTACTTACATATACTGAATTATATCTACAAAAGTTACCTTCAACTAGACAAATTCTATTGCCCAACTCTGCTTCATCCCATCCAAAATTGAGATGTGATCACTCAACAGGAATGCAAAAGCTTCTGCCCTCTTTAGATCTGTCGAATCACCAGTCTGGGCTGAGGTCTGAGCATCAGATAGGGCCTCATGCATGGCCTCTAATTTAGGGATAATTGTCCCTCTAAGTTCACTTAACCTGCTTATTCTATTTTTCTTCTCCTTCTCAAGCTTCTTTATTTCATTTATGACTGCAATAGTCTGACACTCTTGATTTATTATGGAAGAAGTGAGAGGATCAAAACCTTGAGATAAACTTGATAGTTTGCTCTCTTGTTCTTTCACTTTCTTGGTGATGTTTGTTGTTACGGTGGACCAAGATAGACAAAATTTGTATAGATCACCACCATCTTTAAGGGCATTCTTTAGGCTCTTTATTCAAATATCCAAATTTCTTCTATCATTTGTTATTAGTCCTTGTACTTCAGAGAGTCTCTTTCCCAAAAATGCCTTTCGGACCTTTTCTTCTGCTGACTTCTCTAAGGAATCAAAATGTGTATGAACAGAATTTACAAGAGACTTTAGATTACTAGATGTGAAGGCCGAATGATCCTTTTGGAAAGATGGCATGATTTTCTCTAGCACACCGGATGCAATTTCTATTAGCTCACAGTCTTCCATGTGAGACTTTAGAAGTTTCTCTTTTGCTTTTGCTTGGGCAAAGGATGCTATCTTCATAGTCTGAACTAGGGAGAGGGAATCAAAATTGAATGGTCCTTGAAGTAGCTCTAGTTCATCCAATTCCATCATTTCTTTTGTCAGGAAGTCCTTGATAGCTTCTGCAGTGTCTCTTGCTAGAGACAGAGTTTCCTTTCCTTATGTGGCCTCAGCACTATCACTTGTGGTCTTCTCTATTTGACCTTCTTCTCTTCCCTTCTCTTCTTCTTGATTGTTGTTTTCTTCTTTTCTATCTTTTCCATCAATTCCGGAGTCTGCAAGTGGATCCAGAAGAGAGGTGTCTTCTTCTTCATGAACTTCCTCTTCCAGAACAGAGGAATCTAAGTCCTTAGCTTTCTCTTTACTTGTCTCCTTTGCCTCTTCTACCATTGTCTCAATAGATTCTTCTTTGTCATCCATGGTAGAGGGTTCATCACCTAAGTCCTCTATGACAGGAATATTAAATCTTTTATAGGCATTCTTGAGGATCTCTTCAGTCTCTTTAGCCACCTAATCAGTCTCTCCGAGCATAAGCTTATTCATTCTAGCTTTGCTCTAGAACTTGTCCTTGCAATCTTTGAAGATCATGTTTATTTACTTTGGAGTGATGGAGGGATAAAGTTGGATAGCAATCTACTCCTAGATTTCTAGGTCTTTTTCCATGGCATTGGTCTTTCTTATCTCAAGTTCCTTCTCTATGATTTTGGGAATCAGGGATATGATTTCAATGAATACTTTGTTATAAATATTAAGATACCTGACTATAGCATCTTGCAAGATCTTCTGGTCAGCTTCATTGTATTCATCATAGAGCTTAGTCATTGGTTTTAGGTTCCCATCCATAGTGACTGATTTGATGATATCATCAATGTGGAGAGTAGGCTTTTCAACAAATTCATCTGCCTTCTCTTCTTTGCCTTGACCGGTAGAGGGTTCACCAGATGTTTTCATCTTCTTCTTCATTTTCTTGACCTCCTCATCTGACTCAGTCTCTTCATCATCCTTTTGACTGGCATAAGACCTTGTGGCCTATTTCTTAGTTCTTTTCTCTCCCTTTCCGGATGTTCTTACTTCTAGTTTTGATGCTTTCTGGCTCATAGAGGTGGTAGGTGCAGAGCTCTTGGAGGATCTGGTCCAGGAAGGGGCTTGCACCAGATCACTTTTCTTTTCTACATCTTGTTTCTCTTTCTCTGCCCTTTCCATCTACTCTTTGTTGGCATCAACTGCCTCCTTTGAAATTCTACGTCTCTTGGCAAATTCTTCCACTTCTCTTCTCACTTTTCTCTTGATTTCAGGCTGTCTTAGTTCAACATGAACTTTTACACTCAACTCTTGGAAGGTCCCAAACCTTTCTGCCTTAGGGTCCTTGGGTTAACTCAGCAAGTGTTGGATGTGTAGCTCTAGAAATTTCTCATCAACCTCATACCCCATTGGCATGATCCACACTATTCTAGGTTCCACTGCCTCCATCAGGCATTGATTAGTGTCCACCATAAATCACACTATATCCTTATACTTCTCAACCAATGATTGATGGATTCTTTCTCTGGCTTGCATCATACTCAGAAAGTTCTTGAAGTAGCCCCAGAGTGCTATATTATGTGCCTTGGCATCACCAAGCCCATACAAATAATCCCTGATTTGTATGGCAACAGGTCTGTCATTTTGCCATATCTAGCCACTAGATCTGAGTAGTTCATTCATGTAATAGAAGAAAAGACAGAGTATCAAGCCACTGTATTTGAAAGATTTCTTCTTATCTTTCTTTATCTTCTACAAATTCTCTAAAAGTTGGTTCAGAAGGAGCTCACAAATATCATAGTCAGCATTCTTTCTTAACATTTCATAAGCAGTATATACAGCAGTTTCAGATACAGAATTCTCCCTGCTGGAGTGATATATCTTATAGCTAATTATCATAGATGCAAACTTGATATCCAGATCAATGATATCTTCTATAGTCATTGCTCTCTTGTCAAATTTTGATCCAGTAGCCTCACTCACAATTTAGGTTTTGACAGATTTGAGAGTAGGCAACCCACCGGATGAGTGCAATTCGGTTACCACCCTAATGGCATCTTTAGTGATCTTAAATGGCCTATTTAACCATATGAAGTTGTCATGCACTCTACTCAAAACATACCGGACCCATTCATCTTCTGCAAAACAGGGAAAATGGATGCAATGTCCAAAATGTTTGTCCTGGATAGCCTTGTACTAAGGTTTGAGTTCAAATGAATCATCTATTAACTGCTTGTGGTAGATATCCACCATCTTGGATTCCCCAAATTCTTCAATGTTCACATGAATGTATGCCCTAACATCTTCTACATGCAAAACCCCATGTGGAATGCTAGAAAATGCGCCTAGGGGATCAAGTTCTAGGGATTTGTAGGGATGTTTCTTGAATTTAGGGCACGACCTATCAGAGATTTTCACAACATTCAGAGTGGACATCTTTCAAAAGATTCAAAGAGAGGTTTTCAAGAGTGGAAAATACCTTTTACGCTTCTAGGGTTCACGATATGAATCGGATCGGATTGCTGAGAGAATCAACTTCTGCAGTTGATCTTTGAGAAGTTTTGAGGCAATTTGCTTCAGAGCTCCTTCTTTTCTTCTTCTCGAATGCAAATGTGCAAATGATGAACAAGAGAACCCTTATATTTTTGTGTAAACCCTAATTTCACATTGTAATAAATGCACAGCTTAAGTTATTCCAGTTGCTCCTTGTCCTGAGAGATTTTTTTGGATCACTGGGATGCACTTAGAGTTATTCTCAGTGAATATTAGAAATCTATCTACCTTTCTCCAATCATTCCATTTATCCGCAGATCAAGATACCTCAAATTTGAATCATACCGGATTTAACTGTGAAAATCTTGTTCTTACCGGATGACTGTTAAACCGGATTAATTTTAGATGATTAACCTCTTCAAATTCCTTGCAGATCTTTCATATCTTTCCCAAGGGTTATTTAGATGTTTCTCTGAGAGCCCTTTTAATCTGCAACCTTCCATGTGCCAATTTCAAGCACCAATTGAATGGCTGGGGGAAATTGTTTTCTTTTGTGACTCCCCCTAAGCTAGAGCTCATCTATTTAGTTTTTGAGGGGCATATCAGCACCAGATTCTGGTGTGGATCCATCCTCAGCATTTTCTGTACTTCTCTTTACCCAAATCTTGTTCATCTCCCTCTGAATTTCATCCATATTCATTTTTCTTTTTCCTTTATCTTGATTTTGATTATGATGCACTGAACCCTTTTTGTCCTGATTCTTACTTCTACAAAATTTGGCAATATGACTGGATCTATTGCAATTGTAGCAAACAATATTTATTTGCATATTTGACTAATATCCTCTTGATCTAAACTAATTAGCCATATGTCCCATTCTATTGCATGCAAAGCATCTACCATTGAATGAATTGTTCATTTGCATATTTCTGCACTCATGAGATTTGTGACCATACCTTTTGCAATTAAAACACTGTCCAGAGAAGGATGAATTAGTCTAATTCATTCTTCTTCTACACTAATTTGCTTTATGACCAAAGTTATTGCAATTGTAGTAGTATCCATTGAAGGATGGATATCTTTGAGCATTAGGCTGCCTTACTGGAGGTCTTCTAGGCCTATTTCCTGGATTTCATGATCCAGAGTTCTTTTGACCAAATCTGGAGCTTTCAACTTTCTCATACCCCAAGCCCTGCTTGTCACCTACCCTCTTTTGTCTTTCAAGAAGAACTTCAAGTTGAGCAGAGCTTATCTTGAATTTCTCTTTGTATGAATTTGTTGTTTGAAGATCCCTTTTAAGAGTGTCAATCTGATTCTCAAGTTGTTCTTCATTATCTCTAGCTTCTTCAAGATTGAATTCCAAATGCCTAATTATTCTATCCATTTTGTGGTAGTCTTCTGACTTCTCCTTGAGAGATTGTTTTAGATTAGCTTTAGTCTTTCTTTTCTCTTCAATTTCTTGGGTAAATTTCATAACCCCTGATTCCATTTCATGTCTTACCATAATGACTTCTTTTGATAGCTTCTCACATAATTTGTTCTTCTCATTCAGATCTTCATTAGAATCATTGGCTTCACTTTGACTTGCTAATTGCTGAAGAAGTTCCTTTCTCTTTTTCATAGAGATGCTCAGTTTCTCCTTTAGTTCATTTATGAAATCATCATCTTGTTTGAGTCTTTCTCTTAAGTTATTAACTTCAGAGTGAGATTGCTCAAGATCATCTAAGGCAGATTGAAGTTGTTCCCTCATACCATACATATCCATTGGAATTCCCAGATCTTCCTCAAGCTGTTAGGCTCTGTTTGGAGGAACTTAGCTCTGATACCAATTGTTGATAACTAAGAGGGGGGGTGAATCAGTTATTTAATTATCTTTACTTTCTGTTCTTCCTTAACAACTATTGTAGCATCAAAACAAATAAGCATCCATGACCATGAAAGTAGAAACAAATTCAATACACATAACACAATGATTTTGACGTAGAAAAGCCTGTTAAGGGAAAAACCATGGGGTGACTAACCCAAGATTGCATTCTCTGTTAAAAGAATAGAAGTACAAAATGGCACTTGCCAATTAGGGCTCACTCCCCTAGCACACTTCTCACAAGAGGCTCACTGCCTACAAGTTATAAAGAAAGCAACAAGATACTTGAACTGATAGAAGCATCCACATATGCTGAAGTTTAGTTCCGATTAGGCTCAATACACTGATCTACTGCACTTCATTCTTCCTCCTTTTGGTGTTGTTGTCCTGTCACATACCAAACCTATATTACTGCTTCCACACCACTCTCTACTTTTCTTTGCACACCACAATACACCACACACACCTTCTCATCAAAATCCATCTGGTATATATATTCGCACATAGGATTTCAACATCTTTATAGTCGGCATCCGAAATACTCAATATTTTCCCACTCTGGTCTGTCAGCTGAATCCTTGCTTACCAAGTGATGTGTATCAAGGAGATGCTTATAGAAGTCATCAATCATGTCAACCAATCATGAATGATCTCTTAAGAAACTTGATTACCATCAATATCTCATCCGGATTAAGGTCTGATGCTCTGCCAGTCAATTCTTCCTTAGTCAACTTTGCCAAAGAGGAACCCAACACTTAGGTGTTCATATCTTTTCACTCTTACATCACCGGAGGCTCAATCTCTGGAATATGTTAGTCATGGTACTCCTCTTGACTTTCCCAAGTCCACACTTTACTGAGATACTTCCTCTGAGAGATCCGGACCTAATTGTCCGATCTTACTGCATGCTCTGTTCTTGGTCACCGGACCAAAATACTCTTCAATCTAACTTCCAGTATAGACACACCATGTCCTATGGATGTGTGGGATGGACTTTGTTGCCATCAATGACAACACTCATGAAGCCACAACGTGTCTCTTGCCAACATATAGTAATATTGGTCATCTGCATTTTGGGGTACTTTAGACTCATGTTGATACTATCCCTGTTACTTTAGAGGCTGAGTTTCCAGCCCAGCAGGCTACCTTTGATCCCTCAGATCTTGTTTTGTTGGATGAGTACTTAGCATGCATCTCTGATTTGTTTATAGAGTCACCTTACATATTTGGGAGATTCACTTGAGGGGATTTCTCTCCTCTTTGATGACAATTGCAGCATGCTAGTTGATTCATTCAGATTGTTTTTGGAGGTTAACTTGGATGTGCCTTCTCTTGATCTGTCGCATTTCTTGGTTGTGGTTGATCATGATCATGTGATGGATTGCTCTATTTGGAGACTTCCTTCCCCTTCTCACTTGGATATGGAGTGGTTTCTTCTTCATCTGGTTGACCTATTTCTTCCTAAGGGAAGAGGTGTTGTTTGCAGACATTGGATCATCTTCTGTCTTTAGGCATCCTTCATCAGTATTGGAGCTTATGCATCGTGGGGGGGCTATATAGTCTCTCACTTTCCCTCTTATGGGGGGGTCATTCATTGTGTATACATGATGTATGTAGTACTTGGGGGGTGTGACTAAGTCCTCCATCCATGCATCATTTTTGTTTAGGAAGTGTAACATTAAAACTAGGATCATCATCATTCCAGTATGCCATAAAATGATCTATTTATGTATCAAAGAAATTTACATGATCATCCTGTGTTTTGTATCTATCATCTATGTGTTCATCTTCCACCTCCTTCTCCCTATATAGTTTCACTTCCACGCCCTGGATAGGAATGGTTGCATATGATAGGTCCATCTAAATACTACCACCCATAGAAGCTATCCCCTTTTTAGATAACAACATGCCCCACTTGGTTAGGCAGTCCACTATAATTATGTCTATCAAGAATGACTTGTCTAGGTATGCTACCAATTTGACCTCAACATCTTTGACGAGTCCAACCACATTCACCTCCCTAGAATCTATAATACTTGGATGGGGTATTTATTTAGGGTTTCCTTCTTTTTACTATGCGTGGCCTGGAAGTGAAGAGCAGGTGGGCCCATAAGGATTGTTTGGGCATTTCAAGGGACTTTAGTCCCACATTCCATGTGTTGGAAAATTTTTCTTCTACTTGGTTGTTGTAGTAAGTGTCACAAGAGGCTATCTTGCTCATGGTGATCTACAGTTGGAGTGCTTGGTAGAGTCAAGTGCATTGGGTGTATTCATCATTATGTCAGATTCATTTCAACGAGTTTGGAGTGCTATTTAGAATTTATCTGTCCCACATTTGCCCTGCAAAGGAGAATTTTGTAGTCTATATAGCCTACCCTTCCATTGTGCTTATGAAGTATTCATAGAAGCTTGGTGTCCCTGCAAGGCTCGTGGGTAGAATGTTTTGCATGCTTGGCTTGGTTATCCAGATTTGAGAGATTAATCGATTGGCACAGCTGCCATCATTTTTATTGTAACACATTCATTGTGTATTTTTTTCTCACTTGCAGAAGGTGGCCACATGGATGACCTAGAGCTTAATCTAGCTCCCTCATTGTTGCATTGAGCCCCCGTAGGTGACTTTTCTTCCACGGAGCATATCTTGGGCATTTGGAGTCCATTTTTAGAATTCTGCATATCATCAGAAAGCTGACTTCATCATGGTCACAGTGGTATAGGTAAATCTGACTAATTTTGATGATTTGAAGGCTTCATTTGCAGTATTTGGGAGTTTCTAATTTTTTTGTCGAAGGTTAATGTCTTTGTAATTTAGGAGATTAGTCATAGTTCATTATGGGGTTTTCAGTACATCCTGTTGTGATTATATTGAAAAGGGGAAATTATAAACAATGGAGAGATGGTATCATAAAACATCTTAGATGGCTTCATTTGTGGCCACATTTGTATGACTTAGTTCCCCTTCCTGGTACTGATAGTAAGAAATTTGCATGGAATTGCAAAAGGGATCATGTCCTAGGAGTTATTGCAATGCATATTGATGATGCCACTTTCAATGCTATTGATCATTTCGAGTGTCATATTATTTAGACTAAAGTTTGGGAAATACATGGAGATCCTGATTTTTAGCTATTCCCAAGTGATCTTGTTTCAGATTGTCCTATGCCTCTTCATTTTTTAGATAGGATACCCTATGATCATGCTACTATGTAAGAGTTTGAAGTTTTGGAAAACTTTGAATCTTTAGATGAGGATGACGAGGGTTCTTTAGAAGCTCCTTCTCCATTAGGGACAATTAATGTACCTTCACCTTTAGTGATTTATTATGCAAAGTCAATAATTGAGGCTCCTATTAGACTATTCATCTTGTGTTGATGATTCATTGAGCACATCCAATGATTCATCACAACCAGTATCTCATTATCTTCTTGATTGGGATTCGTATTTATTGAACATTAGTTCCTTGTTCATAGAATCTCATATTTCTGACTTGGAAGACACATTTGAGGGTATATCCCTCCTATTTGATGATAGTTGTGGTATAATTTTTGTCACTTAATCTTTGTCTTTAGAGACTGTTCAAGATCAGTTTCCAGTGGCACCTTGTTTCTCACCTTCTATTGTGATTGGGCATGTTCCTAATTGGTTTGTGGCATCATTTTCTAAAGTCTTGGTGACACATGAACAAATTTTAGAGACATCATCATACAATTTCATGCTTCTTTCTTTCAATTCCTATCTGGAGTGGGAAGCATACCTACATTTGTACTTGGTTTTGTTTCTTCCAAAATGGAGACAAATTGTTTGTCAACATTGGATCATGTTTTGTCTTCAGGCACTTACCATTTTTGCAGTTGATTACACATTTTGGGGGGGCTACATAGTATCTCTCTTTCCCTCTTATGGGGGGGCTATTGGCTGTATATACATGATGTGTGTAGTACTTGGGGAGATGTGATTAAGTCCTCCATCCACCATGCATCATTTTTTGTTTTTCTTTCTCTCTTTTGGGGAGGGGTTTTTTCCCACAGGGTTTTTCTCCTTTTCTTTGGTTGTGGGAGATTTCTTTTTTGCATTGCAAATGGCTACTTAACATGGTTGTGTAGCCAAGACCCATATTGCATCTCCATATTGCATCTTGATTTTGTATAATAATTCTCCCTAAGTTTGCACTTAAGGGGGGTGTTAATGTGTTAAGTTTTTCACTTACGGTAATTACTCTGGGTAGTTTTTTCCCATAGAGTAGTTTTCTTACCCCTCAGCATTCTCATAGCTTCAAAAGCCTGTACAATATGTAAATTATGGATCTCAATTATTTCACTCTTGTTTGGTGAAATGTCCTTGTGTTGCCTCTCTCATTTTCTGTGAAGGTTAATTTCTGTAGATGGTGCTCCTGGGAGGTGGATGACACCAACAATGACCATCAAGATATTGAAGTGCTTACAACGCCAATAATCCCTAACAATATATAAAGTTGGAAAGTATTTAATGATCTAGTAATCAAATTTTTAGTTTCCTAAACTATATGGATGAGTTTCAAAGTCATGTAATTGACTGGAAGCCTATGGTTGAGATTGATAATGGTAAGGAAACATTATTTGGCAATGAGGTGGTACAATTGAAGACCAATACCATTCCCAAGGGATTGGTGGCATTGGAGAGGATGTTTGACAATGATAAATGCTAGAAAAGCAATGGTAAACTAGTTGAAGAAGATAGTGTAGAGGGTTTTAACCTTGGAATAGAGGAGGCACCAAAGATGGTTTACACATGCAAGAAACTAAAGCCTCATGAGAAGCAAATGTTGATTGCTTTATTGAGGAAATTTAGAAAATGTTTTGCATGGTCATATATGAGCTAAAAGCTTATAGGGAGGATTTGTTTCAGCATACTATCCCCCTTCAACCTAATGCAAAACCATTCAAACAACTAGAAGAGCCCAAAAATGACTAAGTCAAAAAATTTTGAAGTACTCCCTTATGTTTTCTCCTATTTTTGGAGGTCAGAGTTTTGGGCTTCCTCCTTCCATTGTGCTTGCCATTTTGGCCTCGAAGATTGTCTAAGTGTTCTCCAGAGTTTCAGAGGTCAGAGTGCATCCCTTCCATCTTCCTAATGACACGTGTCATGGAGAAGGCTTGAGGTCCATAGTCCCCTCAAAGAGATGAAAAATTGTGCCATGTATGAAGAAATGTTGTCAAGCGTTGTTCTTCGGGGCTATACAGTTTGACCTTCTTCAGTGTTCCGGTTGAAGGGTGGAGGTCAAATTCTGCTGGGTTTTTTTCTAAGTATAGCAAAGATTGGAGTTGGGGCTTCCTCCCTTCCATGTTCTTCCTATAGGAAGGAACAAGAAGTGAAGGCTTGACAAATGACACCTGACAAGTAAAAATTCCTAAGGTATTCCGTCATTCCGCGGAGCCTTTTGGTGGGCCCGCAAGATAAAGTGTGGAATGGCAGAAAGAGGACGCGTGGTAGTTTTGGCAGAGGTCATAGTTCACACTTCCTCCCTTCCACCATCTTCCTTTTGGAAGGCACAAGGAGGAAGGCCTGATGGCCAACCCCTGACAAAGGTTTTAATTCCTTCTAAGGTAAAGGGAGAACTTCAATGTTTCTACTTTCTCTCTTCTTCAATACGTAATGTAGAGAAGTGAAGCCCCAAAGCCTGACCCACGATGCCTTCATATCTATACATACACAGGGTCAATTCTTCCCTCCTTCCTCTTCTCAAATGTTGGAAGCTACAAGGGGGAAGGCCTGAGCTCTGAAGTCCTATTTGTCAGAGCTCGACTTCTTGGCCTTCCCCTCTCATTCAAATGCATTGACTTATGAGTATGCCATTAATGTAAAATGGGTGGTCAAATTTAATGCTTTTAATGTAGTTGATGGGCTTGTTAAGGATTTTGGTGCCCAGCATGCAAAGTGGTACATTTAAGATCAGACAACTCAAATGGAAAAATAGGATGACATATTGGGAATGTTGTATATGCTTGAAATGGGTAATTCCCTGAATGTATGACGAGATTGCAAGGATATACAAACTGATTGGTACCTAGATTTCTAATGAGCATGGGTCTTCTCTTCCAACATGTAAATCTTTTGACAAACTAGCAAACGAATTAATGATGGCACAGGTGTGGTGCCTGGGAATGTGCAATAAGTTGAAATTCTATATATGCAAAAGTTTGGATGGTAATAGTTGGTTAGTTTGGCAAAGTTCTCAATAGGGTTGTGATCTCTAGAAGGTAGGATAGTAAGGATATTTTTACAGTCATTATCTTACATGAAGCAACTATGAAATGTATGTAACATACTTTGAAAATCTTCATATTGAATCTCTATTTCTCTCCACCATTGTGGGCATTATTTATAGTGACTTTTGATCATAGTTAAGGTTTTCTCTTGCCATATTTTTTTGTATGAATGTAAGCATTGATTTGAATGAATGTGATTGTTCTTAATTCATTTCCAAGGATTTGTAAATTATCTTTTCAATATTACATGATAAAGAGCATGGAATGGTGTTGGATTCTTAAGTATTTTCAGTGATTCAATATTAATTTCCTTGCACTTGATTTGTCAAGTAGGTAGTTATACATTTTTGTGTGATTATTTTCCTCTATTTAATATTAGACTCTATAGCCCAAAGGATAGGCACCAGTATAAGTAGCCTAAGATCACCCAATCTTCAAAACAAAAAATACATCCTACCTTTAGAAGTACAAATAGTCTTTATGCATCCTCATCATGCAAGATTGTCATTATTAGCTATATAGGGGTCTTACAACAACTAACTTTTCTAAATTCAGTGATAGATTTGAGATTGAGAAAGCAATCTAGGTTTGGTTTATAATATTTTTAGTTGTTCATCTGGTTTGATTTTAATAGGTCTACTTAGGTATAATACCCCTTGGAATATCACTCCAGAGTTTAATCTAAGGTCAAGAAGATAAGGAGTTTATCCTCTCCTATCAGTTGGCTAAAATTGTCTAAAACTTGTTGATAAACCTCTTCCTATCACCTTGATGATAATCCCTAGCCTAGGTGATTTAGGAATGTTTTAGAGTTTTGTGTTGCTACTATTTTTGATCCCAATAAGAGGTACATGCTTCTAATGTGGAGAGTAGAGACATAGGGCCTTTGAATGCCCTCAAATATAGAAAGACAATAGTAGGAGTGTAGTAAAGAATTACGCAATACAAGCTGAAGAAGAAAGTGTGAGTTCCCCAAAGCAAGTAGAAGAGACCGAACAAGGAGAGGCATTGATGTTGAATAGAGTTCTTTTGAAACTAGAAAAGGAAAAATTGGGGCCAACACAAAGATGGAATTTATTTTGAATGGTGTTTATATCAGGTGGCAAATGTTGTAAAGTCATAGTGGATAATGGTAGCATGGATAACATTGTATTCGAAGAGATGGTGGATAAATTAAATTTGAAAAGATTGAAACATCCCTGCCCATACCAAGTCTCTTGCTTGCAAAAAGATCATCAAATTTTGATAAGTAAACAATGTTTGGTCCAATTTTAGATTGGTAATTATGTTGATGAGGTGTTGTGTGATGTGATGCATATGGGCGCGTGTCACGTCCTTTTGGGTAGACCATGCCAATATATACATTTTGTGTATGATGGTTGGGAAAATATGTATACAATTATGAAAGATGGATGGGAGTATAATTTGAATCCATTAAAGGGCAAGGAGAAACAAGTGAGAGATATTTCATTGGTTTCTTTTCATGTTAGTGAATAGGTTGTGATAGCGGCAAGCAAGGTTGAGAGAAGTCCAATAGTAGTGTTGTGATGTTCACAACACGCCCCATTTTACCTTTTAGCAAAATGAGGACCCTTGTTGTGGCTTTCACTTTTTGGGTTGTGTGGTGTGCTTTGGGTTTTTTGTGGGGTGGTATGGTAAAAAGGCAAGGGCATAAAATGAAAATTCTAGTGCCTATTTTAAGAATGCAAAACAAGGTGAGTTCTTTTGTATGTATGTGAGGTTGAGGGTTTTCTACGTCTTGTGCGAGTATTTTGTATATGTGTTTTGAATTGGTATTGTCGGGTGGGTTAAAGTTTTTGTATTTCAAAGAAAAGGGATATGCATATGTGTGGAAACCATCGAAACTTGCTTTAGTTACAAGGCAGACCCGATTGAGAGTAAACGATAATTAAAGTAAAGTTGAGTCCATGCTTGTTTCCTTCCATTTTATATGTTTTGTATGTATAAAACTTATGCATATTGAACATACATACAAAAAATTGGTGCAAATATTCAATGTACATTTGAGAAGAAATATGAGAACATAAATGGGCAGATTTTAAAAAAAGATGAAATTAAGCATAGGGTAAACGGATACAAAAGTCATGTAGTAAAAATTATGAGATTGAATATAACTAGAATCAAAATTTAAATTGCAAAACCTGATTGTGTAAGTACCAATTGTTTAGGGTAAAATTGGATTTTGTTAATCTTTGTTGTTTAGATGTTAAAATCTGCCTCTCCACTAAACATTGAAGGATCTAGGGTCAAATAGCAAGCATTATCATACCCTAGGTCACTTTCAGATGTTGGGAAATTTGGATTAGGGAATTAATTATAAATTTTTCCTTCTCCTATGTCCAATTAACCATTAAAACCCTAATTATGCAAATAAGATAACAAATTAATGAATTACGGAAAAAGCTCTTGCAGACAGGAGTAAAATACCGAATTAGTGAATAATTATTTTCAGGGTTCTGAAGCGAAACAATTGGGGACACTAGAGTAGGTGCCCAAGTCCAAGGTACATACTTTTCTGGGGAATCTAGACCTCCTTCAGACACTGATCAGCCATATAACTTCTATTTTCCAACATCTACCTACGGAGGACACTAGAGTGAGCACCCTAGTCCTGGAAGGGCTCTTTTGTCTATCTTTTCTTTAGATCCCAAACCCCTGATGTCTACCCAGCCTTCCTGCAACTCCACTTTTTCTGGATGTGACACCTATAACCTGCAATCACAAGACTTGGTTTGGGGGTTGTGGTGTTTAGAGGTTTTCCTCAGTCAAACCCCGGAGGACACTTAAGTCTCTGAACACCTTTGTTAGATAAGACAGCATGCCCTTGTGAGGTAGAGGCAAAAACCAAAGGAATCAATGATAAAAACACAACAATATGTCACCTTGTAGTGAAGCTCTCATTGAGGAAGATGCTCTTCGTGCCATGAGGAGATTGATGCTCAAATCTACAAATATCAACACACAAAACATACAAGTCTACTCTTGCAACACAATAGAAGACCTTGAATCACCTTGAGAACACAATAGCTTGCTAGTAATCGTCTCCTTGAAATCTAGTTTACAAATGAATGCCTACACATGCTTATATATGCATCTGCAAGCACTCCCGCCAAGATATTTGAAATTCAAACTTACCGTGTCGCCAAAGGGACCTTAATAAAAGTCACTAACTGACACCTGCAAATTGGGGCTGCCCCAAAATAGGGCAAGACTAGGGCACGAGCACCCAAATCCTCCCTATTTTGGGTAGGGTATAGCTCAAGGGATCCACCTAGGCCCTATTTACCAAGGAACCCAGGTCTCATTCCATTAGGGTGTTAAAATATGAACAAACATGTCCTAAATGCATGCTAAAGACCCAGGAGCTAAACCTTATGAGGGAAAAGCCCCCAAGGGGACATTTTTTGATGTTACATTTAGCCCCCACTTTAATGTACGTATAAACATGAGGCCCATACATGCATTAAAGTAAGGCCACAAATAGAGAAAACACATCAAACACGGAGAAGATACACCAATCACATGGAAGACAATAACATGCACACAAAACACGAAGAAGCCAGTTACAGTCACATAAAACACGGAGCAAATAGTCAATGCATAGAAGACACATTAATGCATGGAAGATAGAAATGATATCTTTTCTTTTCTTTTTCTGATATGTATGAAATCAAAATGCAAGTACTAGAAAGTAAACAAACCTCCCAAAATGCAGGAAGCACTGATCGATGGCGCTGGTCTCTGCATATGGGGTAACACACATGTAATACACACAAAACCTCCCAAAATGCATGAAGCACTACTCAAAGGTGCTGGTCTATGCATATGGGGCAACAAACAAGCCATACAAAACAAGCATGCCAAAACACACACAATTGAAGACATGGAGAAAACATGGCAAACAAGTGATGGAGTGTACCTATTTCTAGCTCTAACACCATCTCAGGCACATTATAGGTACACACCAACTATTGGGCTTCACCACAACAATCACTGAAGACACGCTTAAGGGTTGAGTTAGTCAAAGAACCGCTTCTCGCCTCCACAGAGGACTTTTGAAAATGATAGGATGATGCAATCTACTCTGAGAAATACACCATCCCCACCTCCGCATAGGGCTTAAGAAAAAGGATATGCTCGATATCCCACCTCCACAAAGGGCTTACATGATTGATTGATTGATTGCAAACAAACTCAGGATGCATGATACACTACTGTGGGGTGCAAGTCTATGCATCTAAGGTCAAACACATTGCTAGCATCTATAACAAATAGCTTACCTTATATGCCCCCACCTTAAGGTGGTTGATATCAGTTATCGATACCAAGCATGTTAAGGTAGGAAGAAAACACACAAGGGAACACCGACTTTGTAAATGTAATAGAAACATCATAAAATTCACTACGCGGAAAGCACGAGTGCTGCCACTAGCCAAGCGTCAGATAAATATACAACCCCATCATCATATTAGGAACTAAGTCCATTTTTGGATTGCTCTCGAAAGGGACACTAGGTCCGCATCAGTATAAATGTTTGTCGTCATCTGCCTACTAGGTGGAAACACTAGAGGAAGGGAAATAATAAATAAGAGAGGAGAAACAAGTGTCTTAGGGACAGTCATGTAGGAGGGTGCCCCAAAGTCACCAACCACGACACTATGTCCGCAAGACACAACACACAACAATGAAATCAGAGAGAGGTAGTATAGAAGAATGATGATACAAATAGAAGAAGGTCACAACAAAGGTGATCTCCTGGTATCCCAAACCTTATGGGAGAATCTAAGGCCATCCCAGGAGGCCTAAACAACATATAACACATCATGGGGGAAGCACATCATGATAGATAAAGGGTTAGAGATACTTACCTGTAGGGCCCCTATCGGGCTAGATATTGTCTATAAGCAAATCGTCGTTGTCATCATCCAATTCCCTAATGATGGAGGATAGTGGGACATATGGTACCGTAGCCAAATTCATATCTTGTTCATCATGGTGTTCATCATTAAGATTGTCTTTATTTGGTTGAATGTTGGGATTAATGTTCTCTTATTGAGAGGCAAGGTTTATGGCATATTCTTGTCTTCTTTTTCTTCTTTCTCTTGCTTTTCTATTTCTCTTTCTTTGACCACTTATCTCTTGTAAGACATGGCCTTGCTCTTTCATGTGTTGTTGTAAATTAGAAGATGGAGCACCGGGATCAAACTTCACTTGTCACGGTGGAACATTTTATTGTTGACAATGATCTCCTAATCCTTGTAAGGATTTTGGGGGAGGAACCTCAGCATAGGGACCTTGTCCTTTTTGTCTAAAGTGCTCTTTACATGCGGGTTGTTTATCTTTTGTCATTTCTTGTGTAGGAGGATTAGGTGTTGGATGTAATAGTTTTGCTTTGTAATTTCTATAGATCAAAAATGTGAAGTCTATTCATAAATCTCATTTGTCATCATTTTTGTTGCAAAAGTAATCCAATGTGAAGTGTTGTTGTGTAGTTAAAGGTTTGTATGTATTTCAATTGATGATATGTACTTGTCCATGCAAAGAAAATTTAACACATTTATGGATAGTTGAAGGGACTGCTTTCATAACCTTTAACCAAGGGATTCCGAGCTTTATATCGAAGGTATCAGAATTAGGGGTAATATAAAACCATTGGTCAATATGTTTCTCAAATACAGTTACTAATAATGATATCTTACCCAACGATTTCTTTAAGGCGCCAATATGCGTTTTGATCCTCAAGTTCGAAGGGGTGTAGGGTCCTTGTATTAATTGATTTGAAAAGAGGAATTTTTCAGTGGCAATATTAGCGATGCAATTAGGATCAATAAGATTTCCTTCCACATTATTTCCCATTATTTGCACAGTGATGTAAAGGCGTCCTTCAGAATCACTGATTGTTCTATCATGAGGTGTAAAGATAATTTCAGGTTCGGGTGCTTTTCTTTTCATGTAAGGTCAAGGAGGGAACCTATTGTTGTTATTCTAATTAGAGGCCATGTTTATATGCTCAAGTCAATGCCAAATCAGATTTTAAAATCTTTGCAAAATTGGTGCAAAAGACGAGCAAAAGTAGCCTAAAATCCTTGATTTTTTGTACTTTTTCATATGCAAATGGATGAACCAAAGGGTGTTATGAGGATTTCAATCAAGTGAAGAAATTTATTTGTATGATATCAGTCCAAAACAGAAATAAATTCACTCTCAACACTCTCTTGATGTAAATTTAAGATAATGCCAAGTTGATTATAGTGAAAATATGTCAAAATAGACACTTTTTTCACTGAAATTCAATGCAAGAGAGCATAACAAAGAGTGTTGTGAGAAAAATGATGATGGACAGAAAATAATATCAACAATAACAATCACTTGATTCCAAAATTTCCAACACAACATGCTTTTAGTGCAAACTAGGTAAAACCCTAGTGAAAATATAGCAAATATAGGCTATTTTTTTTTCAACTCCAAGACCTAGCCAAAGAGGTGTTGTAAGATATTTTAGGAGAGACAATGAATAATATCAATAATATCAGTCACCTCAATCCATAAAACTGATCACAACACACTTGGAGTGCAAACTAGATCAAACCCTAGGGCAAAAATTGTCAAAAAGTTAGTTTTTTACCGAATTTTCACTACAAGAGCCCGTTAAAAGGGTGTTGTGAGGCTTTTTATGAGGGGAAGAAAATTATTACCCTAATAACATAAAATTAATGCAAAAATATCTTTCACAACACACATATGGTACAAATTTATGAAGTCGATAAAGCCAATTTTAGTGAAAATTATCGTTTTCGAAGCCCTAGGTTTGAGATTTTGGAACAAAATGCTATGCGAATGGTTTGTAGTCTGATTTTATATGGAAATTACATGCTCTTAGATCTGAAAATGATTTTCAAGATTAATCATGCAAAATTCCCATGCAAATTTAATGAAAATGCACCAAAATTGCTAGTTTTTGTTAAAATTTTCAATGCAAAAATGCAAATAATTCAAATTTAAATGCAAAGTCACACTAAAATGAAAGACTACAGCCAAATGCAAATTTGAATGAGCCTCTAAAATCAGTAGAAAAATCTGATAAAAGATTTTGCCTACAAACCCTAGATTTTAGAATCACTAGGTTATCTAAAAATTGTAAAAATTTCCACAAAACCCTAGCAATTAAATGATGAAAATGCAATGCAAATTTTTGATTTTTTGGATTTTCTGTAGTTTATATCAGATCTGAGGCAAAAATCATGAATTAGGAAAATTTAGGAAGAATTAACACAATTTAGTTAGCCCAACAATGCAATTTTTTTGTATTTTTTCAAATTTTCTTTTTTTTTGAAATTTTCCCATTGCAATAAAGTAAATGCCTATATGAATGAATGAAATCACACCAAATCTTTAGAAAAACAATCATAAAGTTGCAATTTAAGTTCAAAAACATGGGTTCACCAAAATGTTTAGGGTAAAATTGTATTTTGTTAATCTTTGTTGTTTAGATGTTAAAATCTACCTCTCCACTAAACATTGAAGGATCTAGGGTCGAATGGCAAGCATTATCATACCCTAGGTCACTTTCAGATGTTGGGAAATTTGGATTAGGGAATTAATTATCAATTTTCCATTCTTCTATTTCTAATTAACCATTAAAACCCTAATTATGCAAATACGACAACAAATTAATGAATTACAGAAAAAGCTCTTGCATACGGGAGTAAAATACAGAATTACTAAATACCTATTTTTAGGGTTCTGAAGCGAAACAGTCAGGGACACTGGAGTGGGCACCCAAGTCCAAGGTACCTACTTTTTCAGGGAATCTAGACCTCCTTCGGACACTGATTAGCCCTGTAACTTCTATTTTCTGGAATATGCCTGCGAAGGACACTGGATCGAGTGCCCTAGTCCTGGAAGTGCTCTTTTGTCTATCTTTTCTTCAGACCCTGAATCCCTGATGTCTGGCCAAACTTCCTGTAACTCCATTTTTTCTGGATGTGACACCTATAACCTACAATCACAAGACTTGGTTTGGGGGTTGTGGTGTTTAGAGGTTTGCCTCTGTCAAACCCTAGAGGACACTTAAGTCTCCGAACACCTTTGTCAGATAAAGAGGGTGTGCTCTTGTGAGGTAAAGGCCAAAACTAAAGGAATCAATGATAAAAACACAATAATATGTCATCTTGTAGTGAAGCTCTCATGGAGGAAGATGTTCTTCATGCCATGAGCAGATTGATCCTCAAATCTACAAATATCAACACACAAAACATACAAGTCTGCTCTTGCAACATAATAGAAGACCTTGAATCACCTTGAGAACACAATAGCTTGTTAGTAATCATCTCCTCGAAATCTAGTTTATAAATGAATGCCTACACATTCTTATATATGCATCTACAAGCACTCTCGCCAAGATATTTGAAATTTAAACTTACTGTGTCGGCAAAGGGACCTAATAACGGTCACTAACCAACCCCTGCAAATTGGGGCTACCCCAAAATAGGGCAGGACTAGGGCACGGGCGCCTAAGTCCTCCCCTCTATTTTGGGTAGGGTATAGCTCAAGGGGTCCACCTACGCCCTATTTTCCAAGTAACCCAAGTCTCACTCCATCGGGGTGTTAAAATATGAACAAAAATGTTCTAAATGCATGCTAAAGACTCAGGAGCTAAACCTTATGAGGGAAAAGCCCCCAAGGGGACATTTTTTGACGTTATACAAATGTAGAAAAGGAGAATTAATCAGGAAAGAAAGTTTGTGATCATATAAATACAAAAGTTGGTTATAGATTATATTGAGTATGAGCAGAATATGTACAATCAACAGGTGTCGTATTTACAAATGCCATGGTTAAAATTTAGATGTTACAGTAAGAAATAGAAAGATTAAAGTATTCACAAAAAATGGGGGATAATTCACATCTTAGGGATTTCCATAGAAAAGGCCCATTCTGATTATATCTACAAAGTGGATAATCCACTCTGGGTTTTGTGATATTTCTAGTTCTCGAGATAACCGTAGAAAACTGAGGCCAACTCTAGCCCAATAACTATGATGAGATAGGACCTGGTCTGGAAGGTACATAAGCAATGGTAGCTTGACAAGTTGAGCACCAGGAACATTAGCCAAGTGAAGCTCTGGGGCTCGTGGTACACCTACTCCCAAGTTAGATGCTAAGATAACATCAATGTCCGTGAGTTTGTAGTTGGCTTTGAAAATATCATGCAACAATAAGAAAACTTCTACCTTGTTGACACTTATGTCTAGAAAAAAGGCCAAAAACCATGAGACGATGTCTAAATTGACCCTATACTTGTCCCAATTAGTCAGAAAGCTTTTACACAGCACCATTTTGATGGCCTCTAGTTCTAATTCATGAAACATGGGATTTGCATGCCACAAAATCAATCCTTTCAGATGAGTGTCTGAAATCAGACCGAAAAAGGCAGTTTGTCACATAGATCCAAGAAGATAAATGGGAGTTGTAATATTTGCAGAATGTTTTGAATTCTGGGGAATGTAGAAATAGTGGTTACACATGTTCTTAAATCGAAATTTCACACGAGTTATAGGTTCAATGGCCATTAATGGTGGTTGAGAGGAATTGAATGTACATAAGAATGTAGGTTAATTCATGCATGCCAGTGGTCTAGTGGAGTGAATGTTATTAATGTGTCAGATTTATCTTAAACATGCCCTAAAGATTTTAGCATTAATTACAAGAAAGTATAGGTGAGGTCATGATTTGAAATTCTTATTTTACTTTTGTGTTTTTTTGTATGTATAAAACTTATACATATCTAACATACATACAAAAGTGGTGTAGGAATTGAAAAGGGTGTACATTTGAATGCTGGGGGGTGTGTAAAATCTTAAGGTTGTTGTACTCTCACATGGGGAGTGATTTGTATCTGAAGTCTAAGTGCAAATATTGAGGCTAAAAATAAAAGAGGAGATTTTCAAATGGTGGGGCCCATGAAAGTATGGTTAAAGGGGCTAGTGGTATACAAAAGTGAAGGCATTGGGAGTCATACAAAAGTGGACCAAAAAGTTTTTTCAGATACAAGGGTCGAGGTAAGTTATGTATGATTTATTTGTATATCATGTTGTATTTCAAATACAAAACAATAGATACAAAAGTTCAAATGCAAAACGATAGATACAAACGTTCAAATGCAAAAATCCAAGATGGTAAGTTACAAATGATAAAGGCTTATACTAATGAACAAAGCTTGAAGCGACAAGTTAAAGTCAAAGGACGATGAGTAAAAGGTATACATGAGCTAAGTGGATACACAAAAGTTGGCGTATACAAAAAGGATATTAGTTTGAGGAACTAAAACATTTGGAGAGAATCTCGCACGCATATGTTCAGGATATGAATAAAGAATAGCCATTATGAAGTAACATACAAAACTAAAGATATAGGATAAGAATAAAACAAAAAGTAATATAGTTGTTGGGAGTATTGATTTGTATCACAATCGTTGTATATAATTAATATACAAAAGTAACATACAAAGAGGATAGATACAAAAGTTGTCACATGTAAAAGGTAATATGCATAGTGATGCGCGGAAATAGAAAAGCAAATGATACAAAATTCAAAATATGAAATTTATAAAGAAAAGGTCTTAAGTTAAATCACATGCAGTAATGGTTATAATAAATGCACAACTAATGTCAGGAATGTAGGATTCGAAAAGGGTAAGAGGCAAATTCATAATCACATTGTGAAGTGAAAATTACAGAGTAAATGAAAATCAAATCAGGTGAGTGGAAATTCAAGGGTGAGTAGGATTGCAAGGTGATAACGGCATAACTGAAATGGGTAATTCGATTCCACACTGATAAAGTTAAGTTGATCAAGGAAACATGTATGTATCTTAAAACTTTGTATGGTGCTTATAATATGATTATGGTTTTTGTTATGATTAATCACATTTGAAAATGAAGTTAAATATTACAAATAGTCTAGGGAAGAGGTTTACATAAATAAATTTACTAGAATGGTTATATAATTCAAATTCTAAAGGTAAAACATGGTAAAAACAGTTAGGGTAAAACCAGAAAAAATGTGAAAGTAAGGATAAAGAAACCCTAATAATTGTAAATGAATAAGGAGGTAAAAGGTAATTGTTTCTTTTACAGGATGGCGCCAAAGCAAAAGAAGGTGACTGGCATGGCTGAGGAAGAAGAAAAGATAAAAAAGGAGAGGAAACCACATAGAGAGACCACCAAAGAAAAGTTAGAAGTAACTCGATGGTTTCCGACTGTGACATTTTACAGAGGAGGATTAGTTATGGACACCTTCATAGGGCAATATGATGCGGATGATGTGTTACACAAGGTCATGGCGTTGGATGCCTCTAAGGATATGGAAAGGATTTGGAGCAAAGGGTTGTATAGGGCTGCAGGTTTTCCTGTGGCGATGGAGGCTAATGAATTAGTATTGGAATGAATGGAAAGATACAATTTAGAGACCAGGCAAGTAATACATGAAGGAAGAAGCATTACACATTTGTCTACTAAAGGCATTGCCTGTACTTTTGGGCTGAAAATTAAAGAGAAAATGATAGACATAGATATGGACCAATATGCAATAGATTTTATAAGGAATGATAAAGCATGCAGAGCTGCTATTTTCTACGGGTGGTACACCACCTAAAATAAACCTAAAGCTACTGTGAGGGTTCCAAAGAATTTATATAGAGTTGATTTCAAAAATGAAATTTATCTCATGATTACCATGTTGAGAAGATTACTGGGATTAAGGGAAGCAGCTGCGTTTGAGCCCTGGATGTTTTAGGTTATAAAATATGATAGAGCAAAAGAAGGAAATAATCACTGGGCCCGAACCATCAATAAATCTATAAACAGGTAGATCATGACATTTAGGAAAACAAGAAGATTCAGTTTGTCTTCTTATGTTTTATATGCACTAGCTGCTAGAATACCGCCAATAGCTAGGATAAGAGTGATAGGCACCTTGGAAAGTGGGCCAGAATAGAGATTGGTATATGATCATTACCTAGATCTTCAAGAAGAGAATGTATTGAAGAAATATACAAGAGTGAATGATGTGTTTTATATTTACATGGTGAGAGTCTTGAATGGAGATAAAGAAAAGAGAATAAGTAAAGAAGCAAAAGAAACTATAGACTACTTCAGTTCTTTGTTCATACAGTTTCCCATGTTCACTTACATCAGGGTTGAAGGTTTCAAGGGAAAACCATTTAAGCTACCTAGGTATCCTTCGGATCACCTAATTTTTCTTGAATATACGAGACAGGTCTTGAATATATACAAGATGTATAAGAATAAATACACTAGGGATAATATTAAGTTCCCTATCAACATTGGTCATTATTCATGTCATAATGAAGAGGCTGCTAAACAATCAAAAATAGAATTAAGGTATTATGCATTTGAAGAATTCAGTTTGGCTAGGCACTTTGACCCGTTGCACAGAATACAAAGATTCATAGGAAATACAAACATCAGGTTCATATTGAAGATTATTGGTCTAATTGCGAGAATGAGCAGGAAGTAAGAAAGAGATCTTATCAGAGGTTAACTATTGAGAAGATGAAGACAATGGGGGATATAAGTGTGCCCCAGGAGGTGACTGTCGATGATGAAGTACTACATGAAGGTTAT
Organism: Cunninghamia lanceolata; assembly: GCA_027924645.1. Classification (NCBI taxonomy): domain Eukaryota; kingdom Viridiplantae; phylum Streptophyta; class Pinopsida; order Cupressales; family Cupressaceae; genus Cunninghamia; species Cunninghamia lanceolata. The sequence goes on along the minus strand of BSBN01000149.1, from coordinate 3,098,189 downwards.
CAGAGAAATGGGGTGGAGTTGTTACCTATTAAAGAGCTAAATTGGGATGCTCCTACGGAGACATCTTTGGAGGGGTTGTCTACATCAATTTTATTATTTTATAAGAAATGGTTGGCTGATAAAGTAGAGGAATTCAAGGCTCGAGGTATTGATGTTACTGAGAAAAGGAAAATAAAGAAAAGGGATAGGGAAGACAAAGATGAACTAATGTGTTTCTATGAAAAGAAGAGAAGGTTTATGGAAAATACTAAGTAAGAATAAAAATGCAACCTTGCTAGATCCCTATGCTTTGGGGATTACAATAGTTGTACCTTCAGGAGTATTCATAGAAGAAGGGGCATCTAGTCAGGAGGTACATATTGAAAGGGCACATGCAGCAATAGTCTTTAGTGAATTAATACAAGAAAAAGACTTGCCTATGGGACAACCTGTGGTAAGAGTTGTTACCATAGATCCACCAGAAGGAAGAACACAAGTGCCTATTTTTGCATCAGGGGAAATAATATAGCCACATGTGTTAGTAGACTTCACACCTGAAGAAAGGAGGCAAATTTACATTGAAGTTAAGCAGGAACTAACTAAAGAGATGGTGTATGAATCTGAAGGTTAGGAGATAGGAAAGGGAGAAAAGATTGTTGACCTAAGTAATGATAGCAGTGATGAAGGAAGCATACAACAAAGAATTGGTGCAGAAGAGGGACTTGAAATAGATATAAGTTCTATCATAATAGAAGAGCATAGCACCCAAGTATACATAAGAAAGGCACAAAGTTCTAAATCAAAGGAAAGACATACCAAAAGAAGTTGAAAAGGTGGATCCTTTTGGTACATTGGTATAAAAAGATATTATAGAGGAAGTGCAAAATGTTGCACAACAAATTCAAGAATCAGAAAAAGGAGAAGGAGAAAATAAAGTGGTCAAAGATAGAGAAACAACAGTAGAACAAACAGGGGAGTCCATAGAAATTGGTCTAGCTAATATGGATGTCCTAGATGTCTTAAAGGCATATAATGAGCAGAACACACTAGAAGATAATGTAGAAAAGGAACATGAGAAAGGGAAAGTTGAAGAACAATCTAATAAGTCCACTAATCAACCTTCTTAGATAGATCAAGTTAGTACATCTGCACATGGACAAGAGGAAACAATAACGAGGATGGTAGAAACATCCAGGAATCCCAGAGAAAATATAGGAGGTGCTCTTGAAGGGGAGATGCAGCAACAAGATAACTTACCAACAAGTTCAGAAAATCAATCTCAAAAATAGCCTCCAAGGCAATAGTATGTTCCAAAACAATCCTCACCTAAAAAGAAGACAGAGACAGAGAAACTTCAAAAAGAAGTAATTGAGACAAAAGCAAAAATAGAAACAAGTAAAGAGCCACTAGCTTGGTTGGGAAATGAAGTCAGAAGAGAAATGGCAGAGGTACAGTTGGTGCCTATTGACATTAAAAGTTTGTTAGGACTCCAACAAAGAGAAAGAAGAAAGGCCAGAACAATGTCTACCATAAAATGAGGTCCCTCTAGATCAAGAAAGTTAGAGCTGGCCATCCCGCAAACCAACAAGGTAAAAGGTGAAATGACTCTTGAGGATTATAAAATGATGAATATTGACTTGGGGCATGTGACACAGGAACAATACCTTGCTAAATGGGAGGATATAAATAAAGATACAATGGAAAAAATGAAGAAGGATAAAGATAAATTTGATTATCTGAAAGGACACATTGCACAGCTGCAGCAATTTATACAAGGAATATTTGACCCTAAGGTTGGGATACCAGAGGTGCAGGAAAACTTGACCATTGTATCTAAGGAACAAGTATTGGAATTAGAAAATAAGAGGGTTGAAGCTAACACTTCTGAGGAGTAGTTTGGGTTGTTTATTCAAAAAGGGGAAGATGTTATAAGAAAAATAATTGCTAATTGGGAGTTAGCTCTTACATAAAAGAATAATTGTAGTAGTATTTTGCAAAATTGTTTGGGAAGAATAGAGGAATGCAAAGAAGAAATAGATCAGGTAGAAGATATGAGAGAAAGGACTGATGAGCTAAAGAATGAAAGAATAATAACTCCTCAGGTAGCAGATCGCATGCCATAGACTATAATGGAGTTGATTTTTGAGAGAAACATGTTAGAGGGATGTATAATAAATACAAAGGAGCTAGAAAGAGAAGCTGGGGAAATAGCTAAGAAGCACCACCGAATCATACAAAAATTCACTAGGTATGAGTGTCCAGAAATACATGCTTTCAATGCTGAAATGGCAGTGAAAGAGTTTAAGGATATGTATTTGCCTTGTATACAGGATCCAGGTACATATTTGAATGTTGAGATGATTGATTCAATCATGGAGTCAAGTGCATGGGTGAAAAAATACCAAAAGCATAAAGAAGAGATGGAAGAGCAAATAAAAACATTAAAGGAAATGGTTGAAATGTAGACATACACTTGGATCGTGAGCCAAAGAAATAATCATGAAGTGGTGATGGCATTGATAGATCAATATACAGAGTACCTAAAGAAGATTGGGGAAGAATGAAAGGGGAAGTGATAATGATGGTGATAGTTTTTTTGGTTGTTCTGCATTATAAAGTGGGCAATTGGGTTACTTTTGTTTGAAGGCAAAGTTAGCACTGGAAAGTCAAAGAAAGGCTTGTATGTTGAAAGGAGAATCTTTTTGGGTATCTTCGTAGCATTAGGAATATTCCAGTAAATATTTTGAAATGGTTGGGAAATGATTTCCACCATTAATCTTCAGGAATTAAGGATTGACCATTGGATGAATTTAGTAATCGTAGTAGGAAAGAGACTTCAAAAGTCTATATAAGAAGCTCTGCTACATGTATTATACACACAGGAATTTTGAATTTTAGCTGTAAGTTGTAATTGTTAAGTGTTGCAATAGAAAGGATGTTTCTTTAGTTTAGAAAGGAAGTCGCTTGTGTCTACATTAAGGAGTGCATGGAATGTCTGGTCTCCTTGGTGTATCTGTCAAAGTGTCAATAAGTGTTTATTTATGGTAATTCAAGGGATTGAAGTCATAAAACATTGTAAATTTGAAATGGTTGTCATATGTCAATAAATACAAATATCAATTTTCTGCATCTGTCTTTAGAGTGTTAATTGATTCAGGTATTTTCTAATATATTTTCCATTGAAGATCTCAATTCCATATGTAGATTCATGAAATTGCTCACAATTTATGTATGAGGATTTATTTTCTTTTGGATTGATCAGGATAAACAAATTTATATGCACGAGTCACAGAGAGCTATATGAAGATAAAATCCAATTTTCTAACCCTATCTTTTCTAACTTTTCTCAAAAATCACAAATAATTAGCTTAAATGTGAAAATCTGAAGGAAATTGTCATACATTTGAATAAAGAATAAGGAATTGTAGTTATCTTTGACAATTTTCACATAAATTTGAAAGGCAAAGTTTGTTTTACTGAAATTCATGCAAAGCTTTGTGATATAATAGTGAATTTATGCAAAAGAATGAATACTTTGCTAACATTTGTAGATATTTGCATAAATTGAAGTCTAGTGAGTCACAGATTATTTTAATTTACGTAAGGCCTCTTGAACATACAGTTTCACATCAACCTGTTGGATTATCCACAAGGTCAAGAACTGACCATACAGAAACTTGAGATTAAGAATTCTCAATCAATTCTTCATATCTTTCAAGACAGCTAAGGTTCATTTGTGAATTTTAACTTTTGTTATGAATGTGTAAAAACACTCGTCAATAGTTTTTGTCGCTAGAAGGGGGGCCTGATTGAAGTTGAAATGGGATTTGTGCAAAGGTAGCTCATAATAGTAGTTGGTTGACCAAGTCTAGGTTTAATTCAGGGGATATTTTTGTACAATTTCCTGATAGGAGACAGAATAGGAGTTTGTTAGTCTAGAATCCTAGAATATCTCATGTAGGAAGTTCATTAGGAACGCCTCCAAGATCTCCTTTTAACATACAGAATATAGTGAATCCTGATAGTTGTTCTTTTAGAGCACGAAATCTTGATTCAGAACATCCTAGAGGTCCAAGTGCGCCTGGAAGTCCCGGTTCGCCTATAGATCCAACTCCATCTAGAGGTCCTAGTCCACCCCTAGGTCCAGTCATGGCATATTTTGATGTTAATTCTCTAATATCATTTACTGATTATCATGAAATGCTGAAAAATCCTGAAAAGATTTGTCCTACATATCAATCATATCAGGATCCAGAAGATCATATCAGAATATTCAAGGAAGCTTGTTTCAAAGCAAGATTAGAGCATCAAGATGTGATTTGTAGGTTATTTCCATAAACCTTTAATGAGCAAGCTTCTAATTGGTATGTTAACCTACCAAATGCTTATGTCACTACCTGGACAATCATGGAGGAAGCCTTTTTGTCTAGATTTAGAGGACTAGTAGAGCCTTCTACCTTGCATCACAAATTGGCAGCAATTAAAAGAGGAGAGGGAGAACTTATAGATAATTTCAATGATAGGTTCTAGAAGGCCTTTTCTAAGTTAGTCACCCCTTATATAGTATCTCCTGAAGCAATATTGGTTATGTATTATGCAGCCTTGGATCCTTTGATGGTGATGTTTGTGAAGAGACGAGCCAATATAGATTCTCTGTCTAAAGCTTACAAAGAAGCAATTACAGTAAACCAGGAAATGAGGCAAACAACTTATAATCCTTATGTAAACGTAGGAAACCATGGAATTTAGAGTCAAGCATAGACATGGAAAGGTGTACCAATGCATCATACTCCATTATTGAATCCAGTTCCTACTTATACACCAGTGTATAATCTCACTCCAGTTCAAACTATGGTTCCTTATACGGGTAATGGCACTAATACTAATCAGAATAATAGTCAGTCTTTCTTTCAACCTCCTCAGGATGCATTTGTTGCAAAGGCACAGGATGACAAAGAGGAAATAAAGGAAATTACTGCACATTTAAGAAGATTGACCACTGAAATGACTCAATTAAGAAACAAAAAATTTTATGGTAGAAATACTTAGGGGAAAAATCAAATTCAGACTCATAATTATAATCAGGGCCAAGGTTCAAATCAAAATCAAGGTCACAACCAAGGACAAAATCATAATCAAGGACAGGGAACATAGGGTAGGGGACATAATGTGGATGGTAAAGTTTGGGGTAATAAAAATAGGAATCAAAATCAACCTAAACCACCTAAGATATGGAATATTGGACCTAATAATGGTACTCTAGCCTCTCCATTTGAGAGTCCAGACATTCAGGAGTTGAAACAGCCAATTAAAATCCAAAAATTGGTGTAGGATCCATAATACAAGTGCACATGCCGAATTAGATTGTCCTCAATTTCACCTTGCTGCTAGTATCTTTAATGTCGAAGTGCAAGCTCCTACTTCTAAATTCTTAATTCCCAAAGGGAATGAAATAGTACCTTCAGGGTTCAAGTCTACTTTGGTCTTAGAAAGTTTCACCTTCACAACTAGGGAAGAAGAAAATTAAATAGTTGAGAGTGAGCCTAATTTTTGTGAGAGTTTGTATCCTGAGTCAGCCCTAGTGTTGGATGCTTTTCAGTTTCCCTTTGAAACTAAAAATGAAATATTATGTGAACTAGCAGAAGTGCAACTTTCCAACAGTCTAATAAAAATCACACTTATAACCTGAGAAGCAATACCAAGCCTAGGGGTCCTTTTACTACCTCAACTCCTCCTAATAATTTCAATACTCCTCCTGATCAGCATGCTACTAATAATCTTGCCATTTTAAAAGCTAATCATCATGTGACTGGTGGGACAATGACATCAAAGGTTCAAGTAGTAAAAATAGAGTCAGTGGAAACAGCAAAACTAATGAATTATTTGTCTGAAGAGATAAAAAAGATCAAGGTTAGTGTACCTCTATATGAGTTATTGAGAAGTCCAGGGGTACAAATTGCCTTTATGAAATTCTTAGATGAATCTGTGTCAAAAGAGGCATCAGTTAACTTAGAGGTTCATAGCAAGGACCTACAATCCAAAGATAAAGCAAGAAGATTGAACAACCTTCAAATACCAACATGGTCATGTATGTAGAAAAGAAGGAAGCTCCTCCTTTTTAGTTAACTGTGAGAATGTTGGGAAAGAATATACATAATTTCATGGTAGATTCAGGAGCCTTAGCCAATGTAATGCCTCTAGGAATATGCAAAACTTTAGGACTGACTCCCACCAAATCTGCTAATGTTGTTACTCAATTGGACAAAACCGAAGTCAATGTGATAGGTGAGTTGATGCATATTCAGATGCAGTTAGTTTTGGATCCTAGGGTAAGCCAGTTTATTGATATTCAGGTCATAGATATACCAGCTAATTATGGCATGCTATTAAGTAGAGATTGGTCTAAGACATTGAATGGATACATGGCCACTAATTTCTCACACATGTGGTCATCATGGAGAGGTGTCCCAAATCATATTAGAATAGAGGTTGAACCTAGAATGAAACACATGATTATAGAGTACAACAAAACTAATGAGATATTGTACACTTCAGTTGAACCAAGTGTTTATAGAGTATCCAAAGAGGAGTACAGATAGAAGAAATCTTGATGTTGGATTTTAAAACAAAACTTGCTAATGATGAAACAACTGTGTTGGTTGAATCTGAAGGTGATTCTTCAGGGGATGAGGATAATGCAGTAAGTAAGTTTGGTTGGATCATATGACAAGAGATGGAAAGGTGTATTCAACAAGAATCTACAATTTAGTGTAAGTTGTACAAAAGTGTGTGTAGAGTTCATAATACGCTGCATCCTAAAGAACATTGTATAATGTGTAGAGATATCATAGAATATCAATATGGAAACTGCATAAAGAGGATGGGGCAACAAAAAGGCAGGCTTGTTCTTGATAAACCTAAGTTATGTTTTCATGAGGATACAAGCGAATTGATACAGGGTTCAGAGAGAAAAGTAATGATGAAAAGTGTCAACTATTCTAATACAAAAGTTAATGATGCATGTATACTTGCAGGTCTGACTGAAAGACATGAAAATAAACATGCTGCTCCAATACAAGTGATGAACAAAGTGGTTCAGGCCAAGGTAAAATGTCAAGGTCCCAAGAATAAGAGTGATATTTGGACTTTAAAGTGTGATGGGTCTAAATCTAAGCAAGGGGCACGAGCAGGGGTTGAACTTATTGATCCAAATGGTAAATCATTTTTAGCAGCAAATAGACTTCAATTTCCTTGTACTAACAACATGACAGAGTATGAAGCTCTGGTCTATGGACTTGTTATGGCCATTAAGAAAAGGGTAAAAATGATTAGAGTATTTTCTGATTCAGAATTAGTGGTTAAACAGGTTAGGAAATTGTATGCTTGTTATTAAAAGAAAATGGTCAGCTATAGGCATAGGGTATGGGATTTAATTTAAGCTTTTGATGCTTTTAACATTGAACATATTCCTAGAGAATTGAATCAAAGACCAAATACTTTAGCAGTTGCTGCTAGTACTTTAGAGCCTTTAACATTGTCAGGCTTAAAAAGATTTGTTGTTGAGTTGGTAAATATACCTAGTATACTAGACAATGTCACTCATTTCCAAGTATTTGAGGGGGATCAACAAATTGTAGACCTTCTCACTTGTCATGAAGTCTTTGATACTCATATTATTAATGAACAAGAAAGACATGATATATCGTGCAATGAAGAAGATGTGGTAAGTCTGAAAAGTAATTTCTTGCCTAAAGGGGTAATAGAACTGGAAAAGATCTTTGATTTTGATGGAATAGTCCGATAGAAAAATTTGCCTAAAAGTGATGGAGGTAAATGTGATCCCTTTAACCTCGGAACAGAGCAAAGTCCCCAGAATGTATTAATTGGAAAGGCTTGTTCCGAAGAATTGAGAAAAGAAATTGTGGAGGTTTTAAAGGAGTATAACCATGTGATAGCTTGGACGTGTGAAGATTTGAAAACATTTGACACTTCTATTATAACTCATGTAATACCTCTGAGACTAGGAGTCAAACCATTTCGACAGAAACAAAGACCAGTGAACGCTATTTTCGAGCCTTTGATCTTTGAAGAAGTTAAAAAGTTGTTGTCTGCTAAAATAATCTTTCCAGTGCAACATTCAACTTGGGTAGCAAATCTAGTGCCTATAAAGAAAAAAATGGAGACATTAGGCTATGTGTAGATTTTAGAAACTTGAATAAAGCTTCTGAAAAGGATAATTATCTGTTGCCTCTGATAGATGAGGTATTACAGGTAGTAAATGGGGCCAGGATGATGTCATTCTTGGATGGGTTTTCAAGGTATAACCTGGTTCTGGTCGATAAAGAAGATAGGCTGAAAACTACATTTACTTGTAAATGGGGTAACTATGCATACAAGAGAATGCCTTTTGGTTTGATTAATGCAGGTGCTACCTTTCAACAAGCTATGGACATTACATTTCGTGGATTATCAAGTAAGTGTATTGTCATTTACATGGATGATTTAATTGTATTTTCTAAGGATGCATCCACTCATGCAGTGGATTTAAGGAAGGTACTCAGGAGATGTGAAAGGTATGGAATTTCTCTCAATCCAAAGAAATGTTCATTAGGTGTGACAAAAGAAAAATTATTAGGACATATCATTTCTGAAAATGGGATATCCATTGATCCTGATAGAGTAGAAGGAATTAAAAGGTTGCAATTACCTAATAGTAAAAAAGAACTAAAGTCTTTCTTTGGTAAAATTAATTTTGTCAGGAAATTTATTAGAGGATTTGTGGAGATTGTGCAGCCATTAAACGCAATGCTAAAAAAGGATGCAAAAATAGAATGGACACCAATGAAGAAAGCTGCATTTGAAAATATCAAAGAAGCCATTTCTGATGCACTAGTGCTAGCTAGTCCAAATTATACTAAGTCATTTTACATATACTCGTTTGCATCCTCACATTCAGTTGCAGTAGCCTTAACACAAAAGGGAGAAGAAAATGAAAAAAAGCCCATCGCTTTCATAAGTGCACATTTAAAGGATGCATGGTTAAAATACTTAGACATAGAAAGGCAAGTGTTCACATTGGTAAGGGAAGTAAAAAAGTTTAGACATTACATCTTGAGAAGCCAAGTTAAAGCCATAGTACCTGATGCAGCAGTGAAAATGTTGCTGATGCAAAATGAGCTTGGAGAAAAAAAAACCAAATGGATTACAATATTGCAAGAGTTTGATATGGAGATCATTCCAAAGAAGTTAGTTCGGGGTCAAGCATTATTACAAACAATAGCCAATACAGATCCAAATTTGGTGAAACAGTAGTATGTACTGAATTATAACGATGCACCAAGTTGGTATGATGATTTAAACACATTTTTGATATCAGGAAAGTATCCAAATAGGATGAAGTCCTCTCAGAGGAGAGCCTTGAAGATAAAAGCACAAAGATATATGATACAAGGGGGTCTTTTGTTCAAAAATAATCATGAATGTATATATTTGAGGTGTTTGAATAGAATTGAAGTAGATAAGGTATTGCTAGAATTGCATGATAAATATGGAACAACTCATGGTTCCCATTTGGCTACTACTCATAAGATTTTGAGGGCTGGATATTATTGGCCAACAATGTTTAAATATACAGAACACCATATTCGAAGTTGTCATGCTTGTCAGACTACAGCCAATAAAGGGAGGAATCAGGCTAATCCATTACAACCAGTTATTGAGTCTAGGTTGTTCACACAATGGGGTTTGGATTTCATTGAAGTCATCAATCCTCCATCATCTGTTGGGCACAAGTTTATATTAACAGTGACAGACTATTGTACAAGGTGGACAGAGGATACATGTTGTAAGTTCTCTACTACTGAGGTGGTCATCAAATTTCTTGAAGAGAATATCATCACAAGGTTTGGAGCTCCTTATTCTCTGGTATGTGATAACGGTCCTGCATTTTCTTCCTTGAAATTTTCTAAATGGGCATTTGAATATGGGATAGTTCTAAAGTTTTCTTCAAATTATTATCCTTAGGGCAATGGTTTAGTTGAGTCCACTAAAAAAATCTTGTTGGATATCATTAAGAAATTAATTGCAAAAAACCCAAAAGAGTGGAATACATTGTTAAAGTATACACTGTGGGTGTTAAGACTGCTTTAGGTAATGCACCTTACCATTTGGTTTATGGGAGTGATCCTATACTGCCAGTAAATTTGAGAATACCTACGTGGAAGTTTGCTAATGAGTATCTGGGCTTTGATGATCACAAAGAAGCTAGGTTAGTCTAGATGTTGCAATTAGAGGAGAAAAGAGATCAGGCTATAGATAAATTTGCAAAACATCAAGCTGTAGTTAAAAGATGGTTTGATAAGAGAGTGAGGGTTAAAACATTTAAAATATTAGATCTAGTGTTGTGTTGGGATAAAGCACATGAAAAGAAGGGGAATCATGAAAAATTTGACAAATTGTGGTTAGGTCCACTACAGGTTGCAAAAATAATAGGAGATAATACTTTTAGGCTCAAGACTTTAACTAGAGAAGATGTTCCATTACCTGTTAATGGTCAACATTTGAAACATTACTTTTGAGCCTAAGAAGATAATGTCTGTCCTATTGTGTATCATATTGTAAAAAGTGTATAGGGTGTTGTGTGTTGTGTCTTTGTTTGGGTTGTGGGTTTGTTGTTTGGTTGGTTTGTTTGTTGTGTTTCCTTGGTAGGGATGCTTGTTTTGATTTAAGGTATGCAGGAGCAGACTAACAACCCTTGAAAACAATAGAAAATTAAGAATTTCAAGGTAATTACTTGAAACTTATGCATAGCTTATTACGACTTTCGTGAATGTAAATGGTTATTTAATTGGTGAAGGTTTATATTCAATAACTATGAATTGAGTATTCAAAGGAAGTTTCTCACAATGACACACCTAAACTCCTTAGGTTTATTAAACATGCCGGTGTAGGTGTTAAATGAAAAATCAGAGGTCTCCTTTGCTACCATTGCAATTCTCAACTTAATTTTAGCAAGTGACTATACCTTGCATCATGAACTTACAATGAAAGTATCTTATGAATTTTTACGTTACGTATAAAAAAAAAGAGAGAGAATAAGAAGGATTATATTGAAAATCCAAATTAAGTCATCTAAGTAACTCTACCGGAGCTATAGACACTTGCTGGCAGTGGGGCTATACCTAGGAGAATTGTAACGATAACCTTGTCGAGGCTATGAATGCCTGCTGGTAGCAAGGCTCTATCTAGTTGGCTATGAACGATGAAATCAACTACGTAGTTTAACACCACTCACTAGTGTTTTCAATTCATTTTCAAGATGAGGATTATTAATCATGTGCACACATTTAAACTCTATTGAAAGATTCATACACCTTATTGAATACATTCAGTCCAAATTAAATAATGGTTTACATATGGAAAGTTAAAAGTTATGAATTTATTTCATTTGGTTTCCTTTGAATAATTTAATTTTATTTATTTTATTTGGTTTCTATTTGTTGTGATGTTCACAACACACCCCATTTTACCTTTTAGCAAAATGAGGACCCTTGCTGTGGCTTTCACTTTTTGGGTTGTGTGGTGTGCTTTGGGTTTTTTGTGGGGTGGTATGGTAAAAAGTGATGCAGGAGCATCCAGAGGTGTAAGGGCAATCTTGCATCACCCAAAAAGAAGTTAATTCAAAACCATTGTAGTTGTTCTCATTTCTTCCCATAATTAGTGTTTTTGGTTCCATAATATCTAGAATAATAATGGAGGACTTTCAGTTTTTCCAAAACTACTAAAAATAGCGACCTGCCTATTTAGGAAAGTGTACCTGCTATTTTTAGAAAGTTTGCATTTGGGCACGTAATGAAGCAAAAACTTCTAGAAAGTTACATAATGGAAATATAAGACCTTTGGCGAAGGAATCAGGCAAAGACCATTTGTGAGCTGAAAGATATTAAAGTTTTTGTTTTCTGAAAAGCCCCTAAAATTTTCTAGAACGAGATATGAGGCACTAAAACTTCCCATAACATCCTAAAAAGTTGAAAAAAATCTGTTTATGAATTTCCAGCATGATAGTTCACATCGTGAGCTTTTCGGCGCTTAAAACGGTTCGTCAATCGGACACCCGAATCAAAAGTTATGCTTCCCGAAAGTTGACCTACTTTTGGAGGGAGTTGCAAATTTTGAAATTTGGCTGGAGGCCGCCAAAAAGTGTTATTTATGACTATTTTAGGAACCCTGGGTAGTAGTAGAGTTAAGGGGGCCAGTGTAGAGTCAAGAATAGATGGGAAAATAGAAACCCTAGCTGATTTGGGGTTACAGAAGGCTGAAGATTCTAGAGTCTTGAGGTTGGGAAAGCTGTAATGTGTTGCAGCCAGTAGAGGATTCATCCTCTGATTGTAATTGAGCTTCTGTGATGTAATGAGTTGCCCAGTTCAATAAAAGAAAGTTCTATTTGTTGTGTTCAATATTTGTTATTGTGTGTTTTGTGATTTACCCCCTGCATCAAGTGGTATCAGAGCGAGGGTTCCTGAGTGTGTAGACAGATCGCCGACCGTGAGGCAGTTTGCACCAGGACCTGAGGTTGTGGGTTTGCTATGGAGACCAAGATGCCTCCATGAAGAAATCGTGTTGGGAGGAATGCTTTGATGGAAGAGGGTTTTAGAGCCCTATAAAGGCAAATCGATGCATTGCAAGAGGAGCTACGAAGAGGGTTTGAGCCGAGGACAAGAGAAGAAAGTGAAGATGAAGTTGAAGAAGAGCTATCTGAGGAAGAACAAGAAGCTGCCAAAGATGCTGCAGAAGTAAGGTTGTTGAGGGTCATTTCAAAGATTAGAAAGAGGCCCAAGATCGAAGTTTCTACATATTCTGGAGATTTGAATCTAGAACAGCTTATTGATTGGATCAATGACATGGAGGAGTATTTTGAGTATGAAGATGTGGAGGACCCAGATCGGGTTAAGTTTGCAAAAACAAAGTTGAAGGGCCACGCCAATATTTGGTGGAAGGAGGTCTAATTAGAGAGGAATAGAAGAGGAAAAGCAAAGATTACCAGATGGGATCAGATGGTGGAGAAACTGAAGAAGCAGTTCATTCCTGTGGACTATGAGATGGAATTGCTGAAGAAGTTGCAAGGACTAAAGTAAGGTAACAAGTCTGTTAAGGAGTATACAGAAGAGTTTTATAAAATTACTATCAGGATGGACCATGCAAAGCCCAACAAGGAGAAGGTAGCCCATTATATTAATGGGTTGAGGCTGAGTATTCAAGAGGAGTTGAGCCTGGTCAGAATGACCACCATAGAAGATGCATACTAGTTTTCCCTGAAGGTGGAAGAGAAGTTGAACAAAAGATTTGATAGCAAGCAAAGGGGAAGAGGTCAAGGTGGAAGGACTAGTGAAAGACCCTATGGAGGCCGTAATGAAGATCAAAAGAAAAGTGAAGAAGTAGGCACCAGTCGAAATCACAGAGGGAATAATACCTACCGCCCTCGTGACCAGAACAATGGTGAGCAAAGAGGAAGAGGAAGAGGCAGACCTGGGCAAGGACCTGGAAGAGGAGGTTTCAGAGGAACCTATTTCCAATGTGGAGAAAAAGGGCATTGAGCATATGGGTGTCCGCAACATCAAGGAAGGACAAATAGAAGACCTAAAGGTAATGCATGAGTTGCACATGTAGATGAAGATGCACATTCTGAGCATTCTGAAGATGTTGAAAGGGGAGAAACCCTAGTTGTCAGAAGAACCTTGCTGAATGAGGAGAAAGAACCCAATCAGAGGAAGAGTTTATTCCGTACAAGGTGCAAATGTGAGGGTAAGTGTTGTGATATTATTATTAATAGTGGAAGCACTGATAATCTTGTTTCAGAGGAGATGGTTGACAAGTTGAAGTTGACAAGAAGAAAGCATCCGCATCCATATCGGATTGCATGGTTGTAGAAGGACCATAGAGCTTTGGTCAATGAACAGTGTTTAGTGAAGTTCAAGATTGGTGACTACCATGATGAGGTGCTGTGTGATATCATACCAATGGATGCATGTCATATTCTGTTGGGGAGGCCGTGGCAGTATGATAGGAGCGTTGTCCATGATGGTTGTGCAAACACATATTCCCTAACAAAGGATGGAGTTCATCATAAGTTGAAGCCCTTGAAGGAGGTGGAAGAAAAGGTATGTAGTACTACCAGAATTTGTTTGGTAGATGGTAGGAAATTTTTGGAGGGTATGAAGCATGAGCGTCATTGCTTTACATTGATTCCTAAGATTAGTCAAGAGAAATGTGAAGATATACCTGTAGAAGTTTCAGATATGTTGGAAGGGTTCCAGGACATTATCTCTGATAATGTACCAGAAGGTTTACCACCAGTAAGGAAGATAAGTCATCAAATGGATTTGATACCAGGAGCCAATTTGCCAAACAAGGCAGCCCATAGAATGACCCCTGCAGAGAATGAAGAGCTAAACAGACAAATTTAGGAGTTGTTGAGGAAGGGACTGATAAGGGAGAGCCTAAGTCCATGTGCGATACCTGCAGTATTAACACCAAAGAAGGATGGAGAATGGAGGATGTGTACAGACTCTCGAGCCATCAATAAGATAACAATCAAGTATAGATTTCCATTGCCAAGAATGGATGACATCATGGATTGTTTGAGTGGAGCCAAGTACTTCACAAAAATTGACCTGAAGAGTGGGTATCACCAAATCCGTATCAGAGAAGGGGATGAATGGAAGACAGCCTTCAAGACAAAGGAAGGTTTGTATGAGTGGTTAGTCATGCCATTTGGGCTAACCAATGCACTGAGCACATTCATGTGGCTCATGAATGAGGTACTGAAAGAATTTTTGGGAAGTTTTGTTATTTTTTATTTGGATGATATTTTGATTTTTAGTAAGACTTGGGATGAGCATTTGATGCATATCAGAAGAGTTCTAGAGAAGCTGAGGGAGGAGAAGTTGCTGATTAATCTGAAGAAATGCAGTTTTGCAAAGGAGTTAGTATACCTAGGATTTGTTGTCTCGGAGGAAGGTCTTAAGATGGACCCAGAAAAAGTAAGGGCTATCATTGAGTGACCTACACCAAGGAGTGCAACAGAGGTAAGATCTTTTCATGGTTTGGCAAGTTTTTATAGAAAGTTTATCAGGAATTTTAGTAGCATTTGTGCACCCCTAATTGAAACAATGAGAGGGGATAGAAAAGAGTTTAGATGGACTAAAGGAGCCAACAAGAACTTTGATACATTGAAGCAAAAAGTTGTAGAACAACCTATTTTGGCACTTCCAGATTTCAATAAGGTATTTCAGGTAGATTGTGATGCTAGTGGTAGTGGTATAGGAGCTGTTTTGAGCCAAGAAGGTAAGCCCATTACCTATTTTAGTGAGAAGCTTAATGATGCCAAGAAAAAGTATTTTGTTTATGATCAGGAATTTTATGCAATAGTTCAGGCTTTGAAGAAATGGAGACATTATTTGTTGCCAAAAGAGTTTGTTTTATATACTGATCATTAGGCTTTGTAGTATATTAATAGTCAAGGGAAGTTGAACCAAAGGCACTTAAAATGGGTTGAGTTTTTGCAGAGTTATACCTTTGTTTTGAAGCACAGGAGTGGGAAGTCCAACAGAGTTGCAAATGCCTTGAGCAGAAGGCAAAATTTGTTGACAGAAATGAAGATAGAGGTTGTTGGGTTTGATGAGCTCAAAAGTTTGTACCCTGAAGATCCAGATTTTGCAGAGGCTTGGAAAGCTTGTCTGGAGCCTGTTACTTTGGATAGGACAAAATGGTTGGATTTCATAATCCAAGATGGCATGTTGTTTAGAGGAAGCTAGTTGTGCATTCCGAGGAGTTCCATGAGAGAGAACCTGATGAAAGAGAAGCATAGTGGAGGACTGGCTGGACACTTTGGTCGAGATAAGACCATTTCTATTGTTGGTGAAAATTATTATTGGCTACAGCTGCAGCAGGATGTGAGGAAGTTTGTGCAGAGTTGCAGAGTATGTCAGATGGCAAAAGGAACAAGTCAAAATATAGGATTGTATCAACCATTACCTGTACCAGAGAAGCCATGGGATGATATTAGTATGGATTTTATTCTTGGTTTACCAAGGACACAGAGAGGGCATGATTCTATTTTTGTGGTGGTGGACAGATTCTCAAAGATGGCACATTTTATTCCTTGTAAGAAGACTAATGATGATGTTCATATTGCAGAGTTATTTTTCAAGGAAGTGGTGAGACTACATGGTCTACCAAAGAGCATAGTTTCAAATCGAGATACCAAGTTTGTTGGTTATTTCTGGAGGACATTGTGGAAGAAGTTGAAGACAGATTTGAAGTTTAGTTCTGCACACCATCCACAGACTGATGGACAAACTGAAGTGGTGAATAGGAGTTTGGGTAACCTGCTACAATGCTTAGTAGGAGATAAGCCCAAGGGATGGGATTTGATTTTACCACAGGTAGAATTTGCTTACAACAATTCTGTCAATAGGAGTACTGGTAAATCACCATTCCAGATTGTATATGGCAATAGCCCAAGAAATGCTTCTAAGTTAAAGAAGCTGGACAACAAAGAAAAGACAAGTGCTGAAGCTGAAGACTTTGCAGAACATCTGAAGAATTTGCATGAAGAGGTAAGAAAGCACATTAATAAAATGAATATTCAGTACAAGGCTAAGGCAGATTAGAAGAGGAGATATAAGGAATTCCAGGTAGGAGATGAAGTCATGGTTCACTTGAGAAAAGAAAGGTTCCCAATTGGAACATACAATAAGTTGAAAATGAAGAAATTTGGACCATGCAAAATTTTGAAGAAACATGATTCAGGAAATGCATATGAGGTAGAGCTGTTGAGTGGGATCAATATTTCCCCTATTTTCAACATTGCTGATTTATGAGAATATCATGATGGTGGAACAGAGGATGGACCAACAGAAGAACAGTGGAGTATTTCAGCATCTACTTCAACAGAGGAGATAGAAGAGATCTTGGATAGCCATGTGGGAAGAAGTACTCGGAACAAGCAATATGCAGAATATGTGGTAAAATGGAAAGGAAGGCCTGTTGAAGATTCTTCTTGGTTGTCTAAGGTAGAGGTTGACCATTTGAGTTTTCCTCACACAAACACATGAGACGTGACAGGGTCACTTCTCAAATTACCCTGGGTGTCTGATGCAGGAGCATCCAGAGGTGTAAGGGCAATCTTGCATCACCCAAAAAGAAGTTAATTCCAAACCATTGTAGTTGTTCTCATTTCTTCCCATAATTAGTGTTTTTGGTTCCATAATATCTAGAATAATAATGTAGGACTTTCAGTTTTTCCAAAACTGCTAAAAATATCGACCTACCTATTTAGGAAAGTGTACTTGCTATTTTTAGAAAGTTTGCATTTGGGCACGTAATAAAGCAAAAACTTCTAGAAAGTTACATAATAAAAATATAAGACCTTTAGCGAAAGAATCAGGCAAAGATCATTTGTGAGCTGAAAGATATTAAAGTTTTTGTTTTCTGAAAAGCCCCTGAAAATTTCTAGAACGAGATATGAGGCACTAAAACTTCCCATAACATCCTAAAAAGTTGACAAAAATCTATTTACAAATTTTTGGTGTGATAGTTCACATCGCGAGCTTTCCGGCGCTTAAAACAGTTCGTCAATCGGACACCCGGATCAAAAGTTATGCTTCTCGGAAGTTGACCTACTTTTGGAGGGAGTTGCAAATTTCAAAATTTGGCTGGAGGCCACCAAAAAGTGCTATTTATGACTATTTTAGGAACCCTGGGCAGTAGTAGAGTTAAGGGGGCCAGTGTAGAGTCAAGAATAGGTGGGAAAACAAAAACCCTAGCTGATTTGGGGTTATA
Organism: Cunninghamia lanceolata; assembly: GCA_027924645.1. Classification (NCBI taxonomy): domain Eukaryota; kingdom Viridiplantae; phylum Streptophyta; class Pinopsida; order Cupressales; family Cupressaceae; genus Cunninghamia; species Cunninghamia lanceolata. The sequence goes on along the minus strand of BSBN01000149.1, from coordinate 3,080,369 downwards.
GAAGGCTGAAGATTCTAAAGTCTTGAGGTTGAGAAAGTTGTAATGTGTTGTAGCCAGTAAAGGATTCATCCTCTGATTGTAATTGAGCTTCTGTGATGTAATGAGTTGCCCAGTTCAATGAAAGAAAGTTCTATTTGTTGTGTTTAATATCTATTATTGTGTGTTTTGTGATTTACCCCCTGCATCAAAAAGGCAAGGGCATAAAATGAAAATTCTAGTGCCTATTTTAAGAATGCAAAATAGGGTGGGTTCTTTTGTATGTATGTGAGGTTGAGGGTTTTGTATGTCTTGCGTGAGTCTTTTGTATATGTGTTTTGAATTGGTATTGTCAGGTGGGTTAAAGTTTTTGTATTTCGAAGAAAGGGGATATGCATATGTGTAGAAACCATTGAAACTTGCTTTAGATACAAGGCAGACCCGATTGAGAGTAAACGACAATTAAAGTAAAGTTGAGTCCGTGCCTGTTTCCTTCCATTTTATATGTTTTGTATGTATAAAACTTATGCATATTGAACATACATACAAAAAACTAGTGCAAATATTCAACGTACATTCGAGAAAAAAAATGAGAACATACATGGGCGGATTTAAAAACAAGATGAAATTAAACATAGGGCAAACAGATACAAATGTGGTGTAGTCAAAATTATGAGATTGAATATAACCAGAATCAAAATTTAAATTAAAAAACCTAATTATGTAAGTACAAATGCAGAAAAGGAGAATTAATTAGGAAAGAAAGTTTGCGAGCATATAAATACAAAAGTTGGTTATAGATTATATTGAATATGACTAGAATATGTATAGTCAACAGGTGTTGTATTTACAAATGCCATGGGTAAAATACAGATGGTACAATAAGAAACAGAAAGATTAAAGTATTCACAAAAAAGGGGGGATAATACACATCTTAGGGATTTCCATAGAAAAGGCCCATTATGATTATATCTACAAAGTGGATAATCTAATACAGGTTTTGTGATATTTCTAGTCCTCAAGATAACTATAGAAAACTGAGGCCAACTCTAGCCCCATACCTATGATGAGCTAGGACCTGGTCTGGAAGGTACATAAGAAATGACAGCTTGACGAGTTGAGCACCAGGAACATTATCCAAGTAAAGCTCTGAGGCTTGTGGTACGCCTACTCCCAGGTCAAATGCTAAGATAACATCAATGTCCATGAGTTTGTAGTCAACTTTGAAAATATCCTACAACAATAAAAAACTTCTATGTTGTTGACACTTATGTCTAGAAGAGAGGCCAAAAACCATGAGACAATGTCTGAATTGACCCTATGCTTGTCCCAATTAGTTAGAAAGCTTTTACCCAGGACCATTTTGATGGCCTCTAGTTCTAATTCATGAAACAGGGGATTTGCATGCCACAAAATCAATCCTTTTAGATGAGCGTCTGAAACTGGACCGAAAAAGGTAGTTTGTCACCTAGAGCTAAGAAGACAAATGGGAGTTGTCATATTTATAGAATGTTTTGAATTCTGGGGAATGTAGAAATAGTGGTTACGCAGGTTCTTAAATAGAAATTTCACACGAGTTATAGGTTCAATAGCCATTAATGGTTGTTGAGATGAATTGAATGTCCATAAGAATGGAGGTTAATTCACATGTGTCAGTGGTCTAGTGGAATGAATGTCATTAATGTATCAGATTTCTCTTAAACATGCCCTAAAGATTTTAACATTAATTACAAGAAAGTACAGGTGAGGTCATGATTAGGATATTGAAATTTGTGTTTTACTTATGTGTTTTTTTGTATGTATAGAACTTATACATATCTGACATACATACAAAAGTGGTGCAGGTATCGAAAAGGGTGTATGTTTGAATGCAAGGGTGTGTGTAAAATCTTAAGGTTGTACTCTCACATGGGGAGCGATTTGTATCTTAAGTCTAAGTGCAACTATCGAGGCTAAAAATAAAAGAGAAGATTTTCAAATGGTGGGGCCCATGAAAGTATGGTTAAAAGGGGCTAGTGGTATACAAAAGTGGACTAGAAGGTGTTTTGAGATACAAGGGTCGAGGTAAGTTATGTATCATTTATTTGTATGTCATGTTGTATTTCAAATACAAAATGATAGATACAAAAGTTCAAATGCAAAACGATAGATACAAACGTTTAAATGCAAAAATCTGAGATGGTAAGCTACAAATGATAAAGGCTTATAGTAATGACCAAAGCTCAAAACAACAAGTTAAAGTCAAAGGACGATGAGTAAAAGGTATATGAGCTAAGCGGATATACAAAAGTTAACGTATACAAAAAGGAGATTAGTTCGAGGAACTAAAACATTTGGAGAGAATCTCATATGGATATGTTCAGGATATGAATAAAGAATAGCTGTTATGAAGTAACATACAAAACTGAAGATATAGGATAAGAATAAAATAGGAAGTAATAGAGCCATTGGGAGTATTGATTTGTATCGCAATCATTGTATATAATTAATATACAAAAGTAACTTACAAAGAGGAAAGATACAAAAGTTGTGGCATGTAAAAGGTAATATGCATAGTGATGCGCATAAATAGAAAAGAAAATGATACAAAATTTAAAATATGAAATTTATAAATAAAAGGTCTTAAGTTAAATCACATGCAGTAATGGTTATAACAAATGCACAACTAACGGCAGGAATGCACGATTCGAAAAGGGTAAAAGGCAAAAAGGGTAAGAGGCAAAGTCATAATCACATTGTGAAGTAGAAATTGCAGAGTAAATGAAAATCAAATCAGGTGAGTGGAAATTCAAGGGTGAGTAGGATTGCAAGGCGATAACGGCATAACTGAAATGGGTAATTTGATTCCACACTAATAAAGTTAAGCTGATCAAGGAAACATGTATGTATCTTAAAACTCTCTATGGTGCTTATAATATGATTATGGTTTTTTTATGATTCATCACATTTGAAAATGAAGTTAAATATTACAAATAGTCTAGGGAAGAGGTTTACATAAATAAATTTACTAGAATGGTTATATAATTCAAATTCTAAAGGTAAAACATGGTAAAAACAGTTAGGGTAAAACCAGAAAAAATGTGAAAGTAAGGATAAAGAAACCCTAATAATTGTAAATGAATAAGGAGGTAAAAGGTAATTGTTTCTTTTACAGGATGGCGCCAAAGCAAAAGAAGGTGACTGGCATGGCTGAGGAAGAAGAAAAGATAAAAAAGGAGAGGAAACTGCCAAAGAAAAGTTAGAAGTAACTCGAGGGTTTCTGACTGTGACATTTTACAAAGGAGGATTGGTTACAAACACTTTCATAGGGCAATATGATGCAGATGATGTTGCGCAATGTCACGGCATTAGATGCCTCTAATGATATGGAAAGGATTTGGAGCAAAAGGTTGTATAAGGCTGTGGGTTTTCCTTTGGCAATGGAGGCTAGCGAATTAGTATTAGAATGCATGGAAAGATACAATTTAGAGACCAGGCAGGTAATACATGAAGGAAGAAGCATTGCAGATTTGTCTACTGAAGGAATCATCTATACTTTTGGGCTGAAAATTGAAGAGAAAATGATAGACATAGATATGGACCAGTATGCAACATATTTTATAAGGAACGATAAAGCATGCAGAGCTGCTATTTTCTATGGGTGGTACATGGCTGAAAATAAACCTAAAGCTAATGTGAGGGTTCCAAAGAATTTATATAGAGTTGATTTCAAAAATGAAATTTATCTCATGATTACCATGTTGAGTAGATTGGTGGGATTAAGGGAAGCAGCTACGTTTGAGCCTTGGATGTTTCAGGTTATAAAATATGTCATAGAAAAAGAAGGAAACATTCACTGGGCCTGAACCATCAGTAAGTCTATAAACAGGCAGATCATGGCGTTTAGGAAAACAAGAAGATTTATTTTGTCTTCTTATGTTTTATATGCACTAGCTGCTGGAATACTGCCAATAGTAGGGACAAGAGTGATAGGCACCTTGGAAAGTGGGCCAAAACAGAGATTGGTATATGATCATTACCCAGATCTTCAAGAAGAGAATGCATTGAAGAAATATACAAGAATGAATGATGTGTTTTATAGTTACATGGAGAGAGTCTTGAATGGAGATAAAGAAAAGAGAATAACTAAAGAAGCAAAAGAAACTATAGACTACTTCATTTATTTGTTCATACAGTTTCCCACATTCACTTATATTAGGGTTGGAGGTTTCGAGGGAAAACCATTTATGTTGCCTAGGTATCCTTCGAATCGCCTAATTTTGCTAGAATATACAAGGTAGGTCTTGAATATATAAAAGATGTATAAGAATAAATACACTAGGGGTAATATTAAGTTCCTTGTCATCATTGGTAATTATTCATGTCATAATGAAGAGGCTACTAAACAATTAGAAATAGAATTAAGGTATTATGCATTTGAAGAATTTAGTGTGGCTAGGTGCTTTGACCCGTTGCATAGAATACAAAGATTCATAGACAAGAAATAAAAACATCAAGTTCATATTGAAGATTATTTCTCTGATTGCAAGAATGAGAAGGAAGTAAGAAAGAGATCTTATCAGAGGTTAACTATTGAAAACATGAAGACAATGGGGGATATAAGTGTGTCCCAGGAAGTGACTGACGATGATGAAGTACTGCATGAAAGTTATCAAAGCAATGGGGTGTTGTTGTTACCCATTGAAGAGCCAAATTGGGATGCTCTAGAGACATCTTTAGAGGGGTTGTCTACATCAATTTTATTATTTTCTAAGAACTGGTTGGCTGATAAAGTAGAAGAATTGAAGGCTCGAGGTATTGATGTTACTAAGAAAAGGAAAAGAAAGAAAAGGGATAGGGAAGACAAAGATGAACTAATGTGTTTCTATGAAAAGAAGAGAAGGTTTATGGAAACAAAAATACTAAGTAAGAATAAAACTCAACCTTTCTAGATCCCTATGCTTTAGGGATTACAATGATGCAGAGGCATCCACACTATAACCTTCGCATACAGCATGGACGTCTGCAGCCCATCATCATCATCATATTCATCCTCATCATCATCATATTTGATTTCACTGTCAGCATCATCATCATATTTCACCTGCCGACTGATATCCTCCTGCAGACAAGCCTTCGCACTTTCGCCTGTCAACAGCATCACCTTACTTGATTATCGACAGCATCATCATGTTCGGTAGCATCATCATGTTCGACCAGCGCGAACATCCTCCTGACGTCCACTGTTCATTTCAGCGACAACTTCCGTCTTCTCTTCCTTCAGCATCATGATATTCAACAGGATAAAGAACATCCGGTTCCTTCCATTTATCCTGATGATGACAAAACCTTAACTCCTCGCACCTTTCCTCGATGCTTGCGTCACCCGATATCCTGATGACGTAGATCCTGATGACGATGACGTCACCCGCAACTTCTCAATATCCTGCCGCTCCGAAATGTCCTGATGACGTATATCATGATGATGATGACGTCATATCCTGCTGTTGGCCAAACTTAGTTTTTTTCGGCCCGCGATCAACCCGATCTTCAACCTGATGCCGATACGCTCCTCCTCGGCGCCTCCTGATGATGATCACCCCGACGCACTTGCACTTCATGCACTCGAAAGCATCATGCTCATCTTCACTTATCCGGATGACGATACCCAAACTGACTGCAGGATATTCACCAAGATATCCTGATGATGCCGTTTTGACGAACCTTCAGCGTTAGCAAAATTTCACTTCGCCAATCCTCTAGGGACGACCCGATCCACTCTCAGGGTGATCTTCCACACTTTATCAGCTTGACCTAGCACATACCCATGCTAGGGTCTTCAACATCTGTCGACCGCGATCCTGCACACCTGCATGCAAATAGAAAATAAACTACAACCTAACCTACTGTACATGACCATTCCACCGATCAGATGAATCAACCGGTGGAATGGATCAGTGAATCCATACAGCCACCAAACCAGCAAATCGATCAAGCAATGGAATGCAACAGAGGATGAACACAAACAGGAACACTTTATTTGATTTCAAAAGATGTAAATACAATGATCAGTTTCTCTCTCTCTGCCTCACTCTCGCAAAGTCTGATCGATGATGTCCAATACCATCCGATCCTCATGCTTAAATAGATTTCCCTACGAGTACTACTGACCCGACTCCAAGCGGCTGGGAACTCTCCAGGCGGCTGGGAGATCCAACCGGACCCTACAGCATGATAGCTGTTCTAACAAACTAACTAAAAATAGCAAAAGCCTAGTCAGCATGACCTTATTACATGCATTTGGTCTTAACAGACCTTCTTGAAAACATAAACAAGACCTAAAACAACTAACTGCCTCATGAAGGCCAGCTGTCAGGTAGGTGCTCCTGCACCATACTCCCCAACAGAAAAGAACTCATGTCCCATGAGTTTAGTATGTGGAAGTCCTCCACCTTTACACTTTGCCTTGTCAATAGTCTAACCTGCTCCAGCTTTATCCTCTGCTGTCTCTTGGCTTCTCCAAGACTTCTGAACTGGAACTTGCTTTCTGGCAAGTAAATCTGCATGCCTGTTGATGTAGGCCTTTTTCTCATATACTCTGTGTTTGTCAGGTTGTCTGACCAGAACCTCTGTCTGAACTGCCTCTTGAACTTCTGAAATGTTCAATCCTATCTTCCTTTCAACCTTTATAGGACAAGCAATAGTCCCAACTATGACAACATCCCTGTCATTCTTCTCAACTGGTTGCTGTTTGCAAACCTGTTTCTGCACCTGCTGCTGACCTCTGTCAGTCACAATTGAAACTTTCTTCAGCTTGTTGTCGTTAACAACTCCTTTCCCTGCAGTGTCCTTAACTGCCTTTATGCCTGCTCCTCTAGGCATCTGCACAAACTCCTTCTTTCCCATTAAAATGATTTGGGCTGCCTTCTGTACTGCAGCATTTGCCTGCAATGGCATCAACTTAATAATCTTCCCATCTTTCTTGATGGTATAGGTATTAGAATACCCATCATATAGTACCCTTCTATCAAATTGCCATGGTCTACCCAACAGTAGGTGACAACATTCCATAGGCAAAATATCACACAAAATTCTATCATGATATGCCCCAATCTGAAAATCCACATATGCCTGTTCAGAGACAAAAAGTGAATGACTATCACTCACCCAAGATGCCTTGTAAGGGTGTGGATGTGGAATCCTTTCCAAATGCAGTTTATCCACCATTTCCTGAGATACCATGTTGTCTGTTGAACCAGTATCAATGACAACCTTACATACTTTACCGTTGCTCTTGCATGTGGTCTTGAAAAGAGCTCTTCTTTGCATCAGATCCTTTGATGCCTGCAAACTAATTCTCCTCAGCATCAGAGACTCTCCACTCTCTGGATATCCATAATTATCAGGCTCTCTGTTTGAACTCTGCGCACTTTCTTCTACTTTCTCTTCTTGCACAAGTTGTACTCTCTTGTCATTAGTTCTATCATTTCTGGATGATGAACCTTTGTTTTCTGGACATTTGAAAGATGGATGACCAAATTCTCCACAGGTGTAACATTTTCCTGAAAATGTAGTAGAACCTCTACCACCTCCAAATCTTCCTCTATTACCTTTCCATCCACCTCTGAAATCAGACTGTCCCTGTCCTTTACCAGTGTCTTCTTGACCCTCATTTGTTTGCTTTTGTGTAGGGGCTGCTCCTCTTCCCCTATGGTTTCCTCTTCCTCTCATGGACTTATCATGTCCTCTATTCATCTTTTCTTCAATCCTGATTGCCATTTGATAACAATCCTCCACATTCTTAGGGTTAGCTAACACTAACTCATCCTGTATGTTAAATCTCAAACCAGCCAAGTACCTAGCCACCTTTTCTACCTCATTCTCATGATGACCAGATCTCATACTTAACTTATAAAATTCCTCTGTATATGTCTTCACATCCCTTTCTTTCTGCTTTAAAAATTGCAGCTTCTTAAACATCTGGATTTCATAATCCCTTGGCAAGAATTTACCTTTGATCCTTGCTACCATCTTATCCCATGAAGTGATCTTTGACTTCCCTTGTTTCCTTCTCTCAGATTGTACATAATCCCACCATACCAAAGCATGACCTCCTAACTTGGTCTTTGCAATCTTTACCTTCTGATCCTCAGCAACATCTTCACATTCAAAGTGATTATCCAGTGCAGCAATCCAATCTAACAACTCATCTTCATTCAAACTTCCAGTATACTTGGTAACATCAACCTTTACCTTAGGTTTTTCACTCTGTACTGCCTTTAACAGTTTTACAAATTTCTGGTCTTCAGCATCTAGATCTTCAGCTACCTCTTCATACTCTTCAACAGTATCTTCATCTTCTTCAGACTCACTGTCTTCCACTTCCCTCTTTTTGTTCTTTTCCAGGGCTGTCAGCCTGGCTTGAAGTGCTTCAGCAAGCTCCTTCATCTTCCTCATCTCTCTAGCATGTTTCTCCTTCATTTCCTGCAATTCGCTTGCAGTACCACTACCTTTCGGAGGCATTTTGTCAACCTCTTAATCAACACACAACACACAATTCAACTCTACCTCTGCCCTTTCAGTGACAGAATCAACACACTACCGCCCAGATGTTTTGCTGACCTCTGATACCACTATGATGCAGAGGCATCCACACTATAACCTTCGCATACAGCATGGACGTCTGCAGCCCATCATCATCATCATATTCATCCTCATCATCATCATATTTGATTTCACTGTCAGCATCATCATCATATTTCACCTGCCGACCGATATCCTCCTGCAGACAAGCCTTCGCACTTTCGCCTGTCAACAGCATCACCTTACTCGATTATCGACAGCATCATCATGTTCGGCAGCATCATCATGTTCGACCAGCGCGAACATCCTCCTGACGTCCACTGTTCATTTCAGCGACAACTTCCGTCTTCTCTTCCTTCAGCATCATGATATTCAACATCATGATATTCAACAGGATAAAGAACATCCGGTTCCTTCCATTTATCCTGATGATGACAAAACCTTAACTCCTCGCACCTTTCCTCGATGCTTGCGTCACCCGATATCCTGATGACGTAGATCCTGATGACGATGACGTCACCCGCAACTTCTCAATATCCTGCCGCTCCGAAATGTCCTGATGACATATATCATGATGATGATGACGTCATATCCTGCTGTTGGCCAAACTTAGTTTTTTTCGGCCCGCGATCAACCCGATCTTCAACCTGATGCCGATATGCTCCTCCTCGGCGCCTCCTGATGATGATCACCCCGACGCACTTGCACTTCATGCACTCGAAACCATCATGCTCATCTTCACTTATCCGGATGACGATACCCAAACTGACTGCAGGATATTCACCAAGATATCCTAATGATGCCGTTTTGACGAACCTTCAGCCTTAGCAAAATTTCACTTCGCCAATCCTCCAGGGACGACCCGATCCACTCTCAGGGTGATCTTCCACACTTTATCAGCTCGACCTAGCACATACCCATGCTAGGGTCTTCAACATCTGTCGACCGCGATCCTGCACACCTGCATGCAAACAGAAAATAAACTACAACCTAACCTACTGTACATGGCCATTCCACCGATCAGATGAATCAACCGGTGGAATGGATCAGTGAATCCATACAGCCACCAAACCAGCAAATCGATCAAGCAATGGAATGCAACAGAGGATGAACACAAACAGGAACACTTTATTTGATTTCAAAAGATGTAAATACAATGATCAGTTTCTCTCTCTCTGCCTCACTCTCGCAAAGTCTGATCGATGATGTCCAATACCATCCGATCCTCATGCTTAAATAGATTTCCCTACGAGTACTACTGACCTGACTCCAAGCGGCTGGGAACTCTCCAGGCGGCTGGGAGATCCAACCGGACCCTACAGCATGACAGCTGTTCTAACAAACTAACTAAAAATAGCAAAAGCCTGGTCATCATGACCTTATTACATGCATTTGGTCTTAACAGACCTTCTTGAAAACATAAACAAGACCTAAAACAACTAACTACCTCATGAAGGCCAGCTGTCAGGTAGGTGCTCCTGCACCATACAATAGCTATACCTTCAGGAACATTCATAGAAGAAGGGGCATCTAGTCAAGAGGTGCATATTGAGAAGGCACAGGCACCAATAGTGTTTAGTGAATTAATACAAGAAAAAGACTTGCCTATGGAACAACCTATGGTAAGAGCTGTTGCCATAGATGCAACAGAAGGGAGAACACAAGTGCCTATTGTTGCATCAAGGGAAATAATATAGCCACAGGTTTTAGTAGACTTCACACTTGAAGAAAGGAGGCAAATTCACATTGAAGTTAAGTAGGAACTAACTGAAGAGATGGTGTATGAATCTGAAGGTCAGGAAACAAGAAAGGGAGAAAACATTGTTGACCTAAGTAATGATAGTAGCGATGAAAGAAGCATACAATAAAGAATCGGTGCAGAAGAGGGACTTGAAATAGATACAAGTTCTGTCATAATAAAAGAGCATAGCACCCAAGTATACATAAGAAAGGCATAAAGTTCTGAATCAAAGGAAAGACATATACCAAAAGAAGTTGAAATGGTGGATCCTTTTGGTACATTGGTAGAATAAGACATTGTAGAGGAAGTGCAAAATGTTGCACAAAAAATTAAAGAATCAAAAAAAGGAGAAGGAGAAAATAAAGTGGTTAAAGATAGAGAAATAGTAGTAGAACAAATATGGGAGTACATAGAAACCGGTCTTGCTAATATGGATGTCCTAGATGTCTTAAAGGCATATAATGAGAAGAGCACACTAGAAGACAGTGTAGAAAAGGAACATGAGAAAGGGAAAGTTGAAGAACAATTTAATAAGTCCACTAATCATCCTCCACAAATAGATCAAGTTAGTACATCTGCACATGGACAAGAGGAAACAATAACAAGGATAGCAAAAACATCCGAGAATCCCAGAGAAAATATAGGAGGTGCTATTGAAGGGGAGATATAGCAGTAAGATAACTTACCAATAGGTTCAAAACATCAATCTCCAAAACATCCTCCAAGGCAACAGTATGTTCCAAAACAATCGTCACCTGAAAAGAAGATAGAGGCATAGAAACTTCAAAAAAAAGTAATTGAGACATAAGCAAAAACAAAAACAAGTAGAGCCACCAGCTTGGTTGGGAAATGAAGTCAGAAGAGAAAAGGCAGAGGTATATTTGGTGCCTATTGACATTAAAAGTTTTTTAGGAGGACTCTGACAAAGAGAAAGAAGAAAGGCTAGAACAATATCTGCCATAAAATGAGGTCCCTTCAGATCAAGAACATTAGAGCTGGCCATCCCACAAACCAACAAGGTAAAAGGTGAAATGACTCTTGAGGATTATAAAATGATGAATATTGACTTGGGGCACGTAACACAGGAACCGCACCTTGTTGAATGGGAGGATATAAATAAAGCCACAATGGAAATACTGAAAAAGGATAAAGATAAATTTGATTATCTAAAAGGACATATTGCACAATTGTAGCAATTTATACAAGAAATATTTGACCCTAAGTTTGGGATACCAGAGGTGCAGGAAAACTTGACCATTGTATCTAAGGAACAAGTATTGGAATTAGAAAATAAGAGGGTTGAAGCTAACACTTTTGAGGAGTGGTTTGGGCTGTTTATTCAAAAAGGGGAAGATATTATAAGACAAATAATTGCTAATTGGGAGTTACCTCTTACAGAAAACAATAATTGTAGTAGTATTTTGCAGCATTGTTTGGGTAGAATAGAGGAATGCAAAGAAGAAATAGATCGGGTAGAACATATAGAGTCAGTGGAAACAGCAAAACTAATGAATTATTTATCTGAAGAGATAAAAAAGATCAAGGTTAGTGTACCTCTATATGAGTTATTGAGAAGTCCAGGGGTACAAATTGCCTTTATGAAATCATTAGATGAATCTGTGTCAAAAGAGGCATCAGTTAACTTAGAGGTTCATAGCAAGGACCTACAATCCAAAGATGAAGCAAGAAGATTGAACAACCTTCAAATACCAACATGGTCATGTATGTAGAAAAGAAGGAAGCTCCTCCTTTTTAGTTAACTGTGAGAATGTTGGGAAAGAATATACATAATTTCATGGTAGATTCAGGAGCCTTAGCCAATGTAATGCCTCTAGGAATATGCAAAACTTTAGGACTGACTCCCACCAAATCTGCTAATGTTGTTACTCAATTGGACAAAACCGAAGTCAATGTGATAGGTGAGTTGATGCTTATTCAGATGCAGTTAGTTTTGGATCCTAGGGTAAGCCAGTTTATTGATATTCAGGTCATAGATATACCAGCTAATTATGGCATGCTATTAAGTAGAGATTGGTCTAAGACATTGAATGGATACATGGCCACTAATTTCTCACACATGTGGTCATCATGGAGAGGTGTCCCAAATCATATTAGAATAGAGGTTGAACCTAGAATGAAACACATGATTATAGAGTACAACAAAACTAATGAGATATTGTACACTTCAGTTGAACCAAGTGTTTATAGAGTATCCAAAGAGGAGTACAGATAGAAGAAATCTTGATGTTGGATTTTAAAACAAAACTTGCTAATGATGAAACAACTGTGTTGGTTGAATCTGAAGGTGATTCTTCAGGGGATGAGGATAATGCAGTAAGTAAGTTTGGTTGGATCATATGACAAGAGATGGAAAGGTGTATTCAACAAGAATCTACAATTTAGTGTAAGTTGTACAAAAGTGTGTGTAGAGTTCATAATACGCTGCATCCTAAAGAACATTGTATAATGTGTAGAGATATCATAGAATATCAATATGGAAACTGCATAAAGAGGATGGGGCAACAAAAAGGCAGGCTTGTTCTTGATAAACCTAAGTTATGTTTTCATGAGGATACAAGCGAATTGATACAGGGTTCAGAGAGAAAAGTAATGATGAAAAGTGTCAACTATTCTAATACAAAAGTTAATGATGCATGTATACTTGCAGGTCTGACTGAAAGACATGAAAATAAACATGCTGCTCCAATACAAGTGATGAACAAAGTGGTTCAGGCCAAGGTAAAATGTCAAGGTCCCAAGAATAAGAGTGATATTTGGACTTTAAAGTGTGATGGGTCTAAATCTAAGCAAGGGGCACGAGCAGGGGTTGAACTTATTGATCCAAATGGTAAATCATTTTTAGCAGCAAATAGACTTCAATTTCCTTGTACTAACAACATGACAGAGTATGAAGCTCTGGTCTATGGACTTGTTATGGCCATTAAGAAAAGGGTAAAAATGATTAGAGTATTTTCTGATTCAGAATTAGTGGTTAAACAGGTTAGGAAATTGTATGCTTGTTATTAAAAGAAAATGGTCAGCTATAGGCATAGGGTATGGGATTTAATTTAAGCTTTTGATGCTTTTAACATTGAACATATTCCTAGAGAATTGAATCAAAGACCAAATACTTTAGCAGTTGCTGCTAGTACTTTAGAGCCTTTAACATTGTCAGGCTTAAAAAGATTTGTTGTTGAGTTGGTAAATATACCTAGTATACTAGACAATGTCACTCATTTCCAAGTATTTGAGGGGGATCAACAAATTGTAGACCTTCTCACTTGTCATGAAGTCTTTGATACTCATATTATTAATGAACAAGAAAGACATGATATATCGTGCAATGAAGAAGATGTGGTAAGTCTGAAAAGTAATTTCTTGCCTAAAGGGGTAATAGAACTGGAAAAGATCTTTGATTTTGATGGAATAGTCCGATAGAAAAATTTGCCTAAAAGTGATGGAGGTAAATGTGATCCCTTTAACCTCGGAACAGAGCAAAGTCCCCAGAATGTATTAATTGGAAAGGCTTGTTCCGAAGAATTGAGAAAAGAAATTGTGGAGGTTTTAAAGGAGTATAACCATGTGATAGCTTGGACGTGTGAAGATTTGAAAACATTTGACACTTCTATTATAACTCATGTAATACCTCTGAGACTAGGAGTCAAACCATTTCGACAGAAACAAAGACCAGTGAACGCTATTTTCGAGCCTTTGATCTTTGAAGAAGTTAAAAAGTTGTTGTCTGCTAAAATAATCTTTCCAGTGCAACATTCAACTTGGGTAGCAAATCTAGTGCCTATAAAGAAAAAAAATGGAGACATTAGGCTATGTGTAGATTTTAGAAACTTGAATAAAGCTTCTGAAAAGGATAATTATCTGTTGCCTCTGATAGATGAGGTACTACAGGTAGTAAATGGGGCCAGGATGATGTCAATCTTGGATGGGTTTTCAGGGTATAACCTGGTTCTGGTCGATAAAGAAGATAGGCTGAAAACTACATTTACTTGTAAATGGGGTAACTATGCATACAAGAGAATGCCTTTTGGTTTGATTAATGCAGGTGCTACCTTTCAACAAGCTATGGACATTACATTTCGTGGATTATCAAGTAAGTGTATTGTCATTTACATGGATGATTTAATTGTATTTTCTAAGGATGCATCCACTCATGCAGTGGATTTAAGGAAGGTACTCAGGAGATGTGAAAGGTATGGAATTTCTCTCAATCCAAAGAAATGTTCATTTGGTGTGACAAAAGAAAAATTATTAGGACATATCATTTCTGAAAATGGGATATCCATTGATCCTGATAGAGTAGAAGGAATTAAAAGGTTGCAATTACCTAATAGTAAAAAAGAACTAAAGTCTTTCTTTGGTAAAATTAATTTTGTCAGGAAATTTATTAGAGGATTTGTGGAGATTGTGCAGCCATTAAACACAATGCTAAAAAAGGATGCAAAAATAGAATGGACACCAATGAAGAAAGCTGCATTTGAAAATATCAAAGAAGCCATTTCTGATGCACTAGTGCTAGCTAGTCCAAATTATACTAAGTCATTTTACATATACTCGTTTGCATCCTCACATTCAGTTGCAGTAGCCTTAACACAAAAGGGAGAAGAAAATGAAGAAAAGCCCATCGCTTTCATAAGTGCACCTTTAAAGGATGCATGGTTAAAATACTTAGACATAGAAAGGCAAGTGTTCACATTGGTAAGGGAAGTAAAAAAGTTTAGACATTACATCTTGAGAAGCCAAGTTAAAGCCATAGTACCTGATGCAGCAGTGAAAATGTTGCTGATGCAAAATGAGCTTGGAGAAAAAAAAACCAAATGGATTACAATATTGCAAGAGTTTGATATGGAGATCATTCCAAAGAAGTTAGTTCAGGGTCAAGCATTATTACAAACAATAGCCAATACAGATCCAAATTTGGTGAAACAGTAGTATGTACTGAATTATAACGATGCACCAAGTTGGTATGATGATTTAAACACATTTTTGATATCAGGAAAGTATCCAAATAGGATGAAGTCCTCTCAGAGGAGAGCCTTGAAGATAAAAGCACAAATATATATGATACAAGGGGGTCTTTTGTTCAAAAATAATCATGAATGTATATATTTGAGGTGTTTGAATAGAATTGAAGTAGATAAGGTATTGCTAGAATTGCATGATAAATATGGAACAACTCATGGTTCCCATTTGGCTACTACTCATAAGATTTTGAGGGCTGGATATTATTGGCCAACAATGTTTAAATATACAGAACACCATATTCGAAGTTGTCATGCTTGTCAGACTACAGCCGATAAAGGGAGGAATCAGGCTAATCCATTACAACCAGTTATTGAGTCTAGGTTGTTCACACAATGGGGTTTGGATTTCATTGAAGTCATCAATCCTCCATCATCTGCTGGGCACAAGTTTATATTAACAGTGACAGACTATTGTACAAGGTGGACAGAGGATACATGTTGTAAGTTCTCTACTACTGAGGTGGCCATCAAATTTCTTGAAGAGAATATCATCACAAGGTTTGGAGCTCCTTATTCTCTGGTATGTGATAACGGTCCTGCATTTTCTTCCTTGAAATTTTCTAAATGGGCATTTGAATATGGGATAGTTCTAAAGTTTTCTTCAAATTATTATCCTTAGGGCAATGGTTTAGTTGAGTCCACTAAAAAAATCTTGTTGGATATCATTAAGAAATTAATTGCAAAAAACCCAAAAGAGTGGAATACATTGTTAAAGTATACACTGTGGGTGTTAAGACTGCTTTAGGTAATGCACCTTACCATTTGGTTTATGGGAGTGATCCTATACTGCCAGTAAATTTGAGAATACCTACGTGGAAGTTTGCTAATGAGTATCTGGGCTTTGATGATCACAAAGAAGCTAGGTTAGTCTAGATGTTGCAATTAGAGGAGAAAAGAGATCAGGCTATAGATAAATTTGCAAAACATCAAGCTGTAGTTAAAAGATGGTTTGATAAGAGAGTGAGGGTTAAAACATTTAAAATATTAGATCTAGTGTTGTGTTGGGATAAAGCACATGAAAAGAAGGGGAATCATGAAAAATTTGACAAATTGTGGTTAGGTCCACTACAGGTTGCAAAAATAATAGGAGATAATACTTTTAGGCTCAAGACTTTAACTAGAGAAGATGTTCCATTACCTGTTAATGGTCAACATTTGAAACATTACTTTTGAGCCTAAGAAGATAATGTCTGTCCTATTGTGTATCATATTGTAAAAAGTGTATAGGGTGTTGTGTGTTGTGTCTTTGTTTGGGTTGTGGGTTTGTTGTTTGGTTGGTTTGTTTGTTGTGTTTCCTTGGTAGGGATGCTTGTTTTGATTTAAGGTATGCAGGAGCAGACTAACAACCCTTGAAAACAATAGAAAATTAAGAATTTCAAGGTAATTACTTGAAACTTATGCATAGCTTATTACGACTTTCGTGAATGTAAATGGTTATTTAATTGGTGAAGGTTTATATTCAATAACTATGAATTGAGTATTCAAAGGAAGTTTCTCACAATGACACACCTAAACTCCTTAGGTTTATTAAACATGCCGGTGTAGGTGTTAAATGAAAAATCAGAGGTCTCCTTTGCTACCATTGCAATTCTCAACTTAATTTTAGCAAGTGACTATACCTTGCATCATGAACTTACAATGAAAGTATCTTATGAATTTTTGCGTTACGTATAAAAAAAAAGAGAGAGAATAAGAAGGATTATATTGAAAATCCAAATTAAGTCATCTAAGTAACTCTACCGGAGCTATAGACACTTGCTGGCAGTGGGGCTATACCTAGGAGAATTGTAACGATAACCTTGTCGAGGCTATGAATGCCTGCTGGTAGCAAGGCTCTATCTAGTTGGCTATGAACGATGAAATCAACTACGTAGTTTAACACCACTCACTAGTGTTTTCAATTCATTTTCAAGATGAGGATTATTAATCATGTGCACACATTTAAACTCTATTGAAAGATTCATACACCTTATTGAATACATTCAGTCCAAATTAAATAATGGTTTACATATGGAAAGTTAAAAGTTATGAATTTATTTCATTTGGTTTCCTTTGAATAATTTAATTTTATTTATTTTATTTGGTTTCTATTTGTTGTGATGTTCACAACACGCCCCATTTTACCTTTTAGCAAAATGAGGACCCTTGCTGTGGCTTTCACTTTTTGGGTTGTGTGGTGTGCTTTGGGTTTTTTGTGGGGTGGTATGGTAAAAAGTGATGCAGGAGCATCCAGAGGTGTAAGGGCAATCTTGCATCACCCAAAAAGAAGTTAATTCAAAACCATTGTAGTTGTTCTCATTTCTTCCCATAATTAGTGTTTTTGGTTCCATAATATCTAGAATAATAATGGAGGACTTTCAGTTTTTCCAAAACTACTAAAAATAGCGACCTGCCTATTTAGGAAAGTGTACCTGCTATTTTTAGAAAGTTTGCATTTGGACACGTAATGAAGCAAAAACTTCTAGAAAGTTACATAATGGAAATATAAGACCTTTGGCGAAGGAATCAGGCAAAGACCATTTGTGAGCTGAAAGATATTAAAGTTTTTGTTTTCTGAAAAGCCCCTAAAATTTTCTAGAACGAGATATGAGGCACTAAAACTTCCCATAACATCCTAAAAAGTTGACAAAAATCTGTTTATGAATTTCCAGCATGATAGTTCACATCGCGAGCTTTTCGGCGCTTAAAACGGTTCGTCAATCGGACACCCGAATCAAAAGTTATGCTTCCCGAAAGTTGACCTACTTTTGGAGGGAGTTGCAAATTTTGAAATTTGGCTGGAGGCCGCCAAAAAGTGTTATTTATGACTATTTTAGGAACCCTGGGTAGTAGTAGAGTTAAGGGGGCCAGTGTAGAGTCAAGAATAGATGGGAAAATAGAAACCCTAGCTGATTTGGGGTTACAGAAGGCTGAAGATTCTAGAGTCTTGAGGTTGGGAAAGCTGTAATGTGTTGCAGCCAGTAGAGGATTCATCCTCTGATTGTAATTGAGCTTCTGTGATGTAATGAGTTGCCCAGTTCAATAAAAGAAAGTTCTATTTGTTGTGTTCAATATCTGTTATTGTGTGTTTTGTGATTTACCCCCTGCATCAAGTGG
The DNA here is from genome assembly GCA_027924645.1 of Cunninghamia lanceolata. Taxonomy (NCBI): domain Eukaryota; kingdom Viridiplantae; phylum Streptophyta; class Pinopsida; order Cupressales; family Cupressaceae; genus Cunninghamia; species Cunninghamia lanceolata. The sequence goes on along the minus strand of BSBN01000149.1, from coordinate 3,061,955 downwards.
TATCAGAGCGAGGGTTCCTGAGTGTGTAGACAGATCGCCGACCGTGAGGCAGTTTGCACCAGGACCTGAGGTTGTGGGTTTGCTATGGAGACCAAGATGCCTCCATGAAGAAATCGTGTTGGGAGGAATGCTTTGATGGAAGAGGGTTTTAGAGCCCTATAAAGGCAAATCGATGCATTGCAAGAGGAGCTACGAAGAGGGTTTGAGCCGAGGACAAGAGAAGAAAGTGAAGATGAAGTTGAAGAAGAGCTATCTGAGGAAGAACAAGAAGCTGCCAAAGATGCTGCAGAAGTAAGGTTGTTGAGGGTCATTTCAAAGATCAGAAAGAGGCCCAAGATCGAAGTTTCTACATATTCTGGAGATTTGAATCTAGAACAGCTTATTGATTGGATCAATGACATGGAGGAGTATTTTGAGTATGAAGATGTGGAGGACCCAGATCGGGTTAAGTTTGCAAAAACAAAGTTGAAGGGCCACGCCAATATTTGGTGGAAGGAGGTCTAATTAGAGAGGAATAGAAGAGGAAAAGCAAAGATTACCAGATGGGATCAGATGGTGGAGAAACTGAAGAAGCAGTTCATTCCTGTGGACTATGAGATGGAATTGCTGAAGAAGTTGCAAGGACTAAAGTAAGGTAACAAGTCTGTTAAGGAGTATACAGAAGAGTTTTATAAAATTACTATCAGGATGGACCATGCAAAGCCCAACAAGGAGAAGGTAGCCCATTATATTAATGGGTTGAGGCTGAGTATTCAAGAGGAGTTGAGCCTGGTCAGAATGACCACCATAGAAGATGCATACTAGTTTTCCCTGAAGGTGGAAGAGAAGTTGAACAAAAGATTTGATAGCAAGCAAAGGGGAAGAGGTCAAGGTGGAAGGACTAGTGAAAGACCCTATGGAGGCCGTAATGAAGATCAAAAGAAAAGTGAAGAAGTAGGCACCAGTCGAAATCACAGAGGGGATAATACCTACCGCCCTCGTGACCAGAACAATGGTGAGCAAAGAGGAAGAGGAAGAGGCAGACCTGGGCAAGGACCTGGAAGAGGAGGTTTCAGAGGAACCTATTTCCAATGTGGAGAAAAAGGGCATTGAGCATATGGGTGTCCGCAACATCAAGGAAGGACAAATAGAAGACCTAAAGGTAATGCATGAGTTGCACATGTAGATGAAGATGCACATTCTGAGCATTCTGAAGATGTTGAAAGGGGAGAAACCCTAGTTGTCAGAAGAACCTTGCTGAATGAGGAGAAAGAACCCAATCAGAGGAAGAGTTTATTCCGCACAAGGTGCAAATGTGAGGGTAAGTGTTGTGATATTATTATTAATAGTGGAAGCACTGATAATCTTGTTTCAGAGGAGATGGTTGACAAGTTGAAGTTGACAAGAAGAAAGCATCCGCATCCATATCGGATTGCATGGTTGTAGAAGGACCATAGAGCTTTGGTCAATGAACAGTATTTAGTGAAGTTCAAGATTGGTGACTACCATGATGAGGTGCTGTGTGATATCATACCAATGGATGCATGTCATATTCTGTTGGGGAGGCCGTGGCAGTATGATAGGAGCGTTGTCCATGATGGTTGTGCAAACACATATTCCCTAACAAAGGATGGAGTTCATCATAAGTTGAAGCCCTTGAAGGAGGTGGAAGAAAAGGTATGTAGTACTACCAGAATTTGTTTGGTAGATGGTAGGAAATTTTTGGAGGGTATGAAGCATGAGCGTCATTGCTTTACATTGATTCCTAAGATTAGTCAAGAGAAATGTGAAGATATACCTGTAGAAATTTCAGATATGTTGGAAGGGTTCCAGGACATTATCTCTGATAATGTACCAGAAGGTTTACCACCAGTAAGGAAGATAAGTCATCAAATGGATTTGATACCAGGAGCCAATTTGCCAAACAAGGCAGCCCATAGAATGACCCCTGCAGAGAATGAAGAGCTAAACAGACAAATTTAGGAGTTGTTGAGGAAGGGACTGATAAGGGAGAGCCTAAGTCCATGTGCGATACCTGCAGTATTAACACCAAAGAAGGATGGAGAATGGAGGATGTGTACAGACTCTCGAGCCATCAATAAGATAACGATCAAGTATAGATTTCCATTGCCAAGAATGGATGACATCATGGATTGTTTGAGTGGAGCCAAGTACTTCACAAAAATTGACCTGAAGAGTGGGTATCACCAAATCCGTATCAGAGAAGGGGATGAATGGAAGACAGCCTTCAAGACAAAGGAAGGTTTGTATGAGTGGTTAGTCATGCCATTTGGGCTAACCAATGCACTGAGCACATTCATGTGGCTCATGAATGAGGTACTGAAAGAATTTTTGGGAAGTTTTGTTATTTTTTATTTGGATGATATTTTGATTTTTAGTAAGACTTGGGATGAGCATTTGATGCATATCAGAAGAGTTCTAGAGAAGCTGAGGGAGGAGAAGTTGCTGATTAATCTGAAGAAATGCAGTTTTGCAAAGGAGTTAGTATACCTAGGATTTGTTGTCTCGGAGGAAGGTCTTAAGATGGACCCAGAAAAAGTAAGGGCTATCATTGAGTGACCTACACCAAGGAGTGCAACAGAGGTAAGATCTTTTCATGGTTTGGCAAGTTTTTATAGAAAGTTTATCAGGAATTTTAGTAGCATTTGTGCACCCCTAATTGAAACAATGAGAGGGGATAGAAAAGAGTTTAGATGGACTAAAGGAGCCAACAAGAACTTTGATACATTGAAGCAAAAAGTTGTAGAACAACCTATTTTGGCACTTCCAGATTTCAATAAGGTATTTCAGGTAGATTGTGATGCTAGTGGTAGTGGTATAGGAGCTGTTTTGAGCCAAGAAGGTAAGCCCATTACCTATTTTAGTGAGAAGCTTAATGATGCCAAGAAAAAGTATTTTGTTTATGATCAGGAATTTTATGCAATAGTTCAGGCTTTGAAGAAATGGAGACATTATTTGTTGCCAAAAGAGTTTGTTTTATATACTGATCATTAGGCTTTGTAGTATATTAATAGTCAAGGGAAGTTGAACCAAAGGCACTTAAAATGGGTTGAGTTTTTGCAGAGTTATACCTTTGTTTTGAAGCACAGGAGTGGGAAGTCCAACAGAGTTGCAGATGCCTTGAGCAGAAGGCAAAATTTGTTGACAGAAATGAAGATAGAGGTTGTTGGGTTTGATGAGCTCAAAAGTTTGTACCCTGAAGATCCAGATTTTGCAGAGGCTTGGAAAGCTTGTCTGGAGCCTGTTACTTTGGATAGGACAAAATGGTTGGATTTCATAATCCAAGATGGCATGTTGTTTAGAGGAAGCTAGTTGTGCATTCCGAGGAGTTCCATGAGAGAGAACCTGATGAAAGAGAAGCATAGTGGAGGACTGGCTGGACACTTTGGTCAAGATAAGACCATTTCTATTGTTGGTGAAAATTATTATTGGCTACAGCTGCAGCAGGATGTGAGGAAGTTTGTGCAGAGTTGCAGAGTATGTCAGATGGCAAAAGGAACAAGTCAAAATATAGGATTGTATCAACCATTACCTGTACCAGAGAAGCCATGGGATGATATTAGTATGGATTTTATTCTTGGTTTACCAAGGACACAGAGAGGGCATGATTCTATTTTTGTGGTGGTGGACAGATTCTCAAAGATGGCACATTTTATTCCTTGTAAGAAGACTAATGATGATGTTCATATTGCAGAGTTATTTTTCAAGGAAGTGGTGAGACTACATGGTCTACCAAAGAGCATAGTTTCAAATCGAGATACCAAGTTTGTTGGTTATTTCTGGAGGACATTGTGGAAGAAGTTGAAGACAGATTTGAAGTTTAGTTCTGCACACCATCCACAGACTGATGGACAAACTGAAGTGGTGAATAGGAGTTTGGGTAACCTGCTACAATGCTTAGTAGGAGATAAGCCCAAGGGATGGGATTTGATTTTACCACAGGTAGAATTTGCTTACAACAATTCTGTCAATAGGAGTACTGGTAAATCACCATTCCAGATTGTATATGGCAATAGCCCAAGAAATGCTTCTAAGTTAAAGAAGCTGGACAACAAAGAAAAGACAAGTGCTGAAGCTGAAGACTTTGCAGAACATCTGAAGAATTTGCATGAAGAGGTAAGAAAGCACATTAATAAAATGAATATTCAGTACAAGGCTAAGGCAGATTAGAAGAGGAGATATAAGGAATTCCAGGTAGGAGATGAAGTCATGGTTCACTTGAGAAAAGAAAGGTTCCCAATTGGAACATACAATAAGTTGAAAATGAAGAAATTTGGACCATGCAAAATTTTGAAGAAACATGATTCAGGAAATGCATATGAGGTAGAGCTGTTGAGTGGGATCAATATTTCCCCTATTTTCAACATTGCTGATTTATGAGAATATCATGATGGTGGAACAGAGGATGGACCAACAGAAGAACAGTGGAGTATTTCAGCATCTACTTCAACAGAGGAGATAGAAGAGATCTTGGATAGCCATGTGGGAAGAAGTACTCAGAACAAGCAATATGCAGAATATGTGGTAAAATGGAAAGGAAGGCCTGTTGAAGATTCTTCTTGGTTGTCTAAGGTAGAGGTTGACCATTTGAGTTTTCCTCACACAAACACATGAGACGTGACAGGGTCACTTCTCAAATTACCCTGGGTGTCTGATGCAGGAGCATCCAGAGGTGTAAGGGCAATCTTGCATCACCCAAAAAGAAGTTAATTCAAAACCATTGTAGTTGTTCTCATTTCTTCCCATAATTAGTGTTTTTGGTTCCATAATATCTAGAATAATAATGTAGGACTTTCAGTTTTTCCAAAACTGCTAAAAATATCGACCTACCTATTTAGGAAAGTGTACCTGCTATTTTTAGAAAGTTTGCATTTGGGCACGTAATAAAGCAAAAACTTCTATAAAGTTACATAATAAAAATATAAGACCTTTAGCGAAGGAATCAGGCAAAGATCATTTGTGAGCTGAAAGATATTAATGTTTTTGTTTTCCGAAAAGCCCCTGAAAATTTCTAGAACGAGATATGAGGCACTAAAACTTCCCATAACATCCTTAAAAGTTGACAAAAATCTATTTACAAATTTTTGGTGTGATAGTTCACATCGCGAGCTTTCCGGCGCTTAAAACAGTTCGTCAATCGGACACCCGGATCAAAAGTTATGCTTCTCGGAAGTTGACCTACTTTTGGAGGGAGTTGCAAATTTCAAAATTTGGCTGGAGGCCACCAAAAAGTGCTATTTATGACTATTTTAGGAACCCTGGGCAGTAGTAGAGTTAAGGGGGCCAGTGTAGAGTCAAGAATAGGTGGGAAAACAGAAACCCTAGCTGATTTGGGGTTATAGAAGGCTGAAGATTCTAAAGTCTTGAGGTTGAGAAAGTTGTAATGTGTTGTAGCCAGTAAAGGATTCATCCTCTGATTGTAATTGAGCTTCTGTGATGTAATGAGTTGCCCAGTTCAATGAAAGAAAGTTCTATTTGTTGTGTTTAATATCTATTATTGTGTGTTTTGTGATTTACCCCCTGCATCAAAAAGGCAAGGGCATAAAATGAAAATTCTAGTGCCTATTTTAAGAATGCAAAATAGGGTGGGTTCTTTTGTATGTATGTGAGGTTGAGGGTTTTGTATGTCTTGCGTGAGTCTTTTGTATATGTGTTTTGAATTGGTATTGTCAGGTGGGTTAAAGTTTTTGTATTTCGAAGAAAGGGGATATGCATATGTGTAGAAACCATTGAAACTTGCTTTAGATACAAGGCAGACCCGATTGAGAGTAAACGACAATTAAAGTAAAGTTGAGTCCGTGCCTGTTTCCTTCCATTTTATATGTTTTGTATGTATAAAACTTATGCATATTGAACATACATACAAAAAACTAGTGCAAATATTCAACGTACATTCGAGAAAAAAAATGAGAACATACATGGGCGGATTTAAAAACAAGATGAAATTAAACATAGGGCAAACAGATACAAATGTGGTGTAGTCAAAATTATGAGATTGAATATAACCAGAATCAAAATTTAAATTAAAAAACCTAATTATGTAAGTACAAATGCAGAAAAGGAGAATTAATTAGGAAAGAAAGTTTGCGAGCATATAAATACAAAAGTTGGTTATAGATTATATTGAATATGACTAGAATATGTATAGTCAACAGGTGTTGTATTTACAAATGCCATGGGTAAAATACAGATGGTACAATAAGAAACAGAAAGATTAAAGTATTCACAAAAAAGGGGGGATAATACACATCTTAGGGATTTCCATAGAAAAGGCCCATTCTGATTATATCTACAAAGTGGATAATCTAATACAGGTTTTGTGATATTTCTAGTCCTCAAGATAACTATAGAAAACTGAGGCCAACTCTAGCCCCATACCTATGATGAGCTAGGACCTGGTCTGGAAGGTACATAAGAAATGACAGCTTGACGAGTTGAGCACCGGGAACATTATCCAAGTAAAGCTCTGAGGCTTGTGGTACGCCTACTCCCAGGTCAAATGCTAAGATAACATCAATGTCCATGAGTTTGTATTTAACTTTGAAAATATCCTACAACAATAAAAAACTTCTATGTTGTTGACACTTATGTCTAGAAGAGAGGCCAAAAACCATGAGACAATGTCTGAATTGACCCTATGCTTGTCCCAATTAGTCAGAAAGCTTTTACCCAGGACCATTTTGATGGCCTCTAGTTCTAATTCATGAAACAGGGGATTTGCATGCCACAAAATCAATCCTTTTAGATGAGCGTCTGAAACTGGACCGAAAAAGGTAGTTTGTCACCTAGAGCTAAGAAGACAAATGGGAGTTGTCATATTTATAGAATGTTTTGAATTCTGGGGAATGTAGAAATAGTGGTTACGCAGGTTCTTAAATAGAAATTTCACACGAGTTATAGGTTCAATAGCCATTAATGGTTGTTGAGATGAATTGAATGTCCATAAGAATGGAGGTTAATTCACATGTGTCAGTGGTCTAGTGGAATGAATGTCATTAATGTATCAGATTTCTCTTAAACATGCCCTAAAGATTTTAACATTAATTACAAGAAAGTACATGTGAGGTCATGATTAGGATATTGAAATTTGTGTTTTACTTATGTGTTTTTTTGTATGTATAGAACTTATACATATCTGACATACATACAAAAGTGGTGCAGGTATCGAAAAGGGTGTATGTTTGAATGCAAGGGTGTGTGTAAAATCTTAAGGTTGTACTCTCACATGGGGAGCGATTTGTATCTTAAGTCTAAGTGCAACTATCGAGGCTAAAAATAAAAGAGAAGATTTTCAAATGGTGGGGCCCATGAAAGTATGGTTAAAAGGGGCTAGTGGTATACAAAAGTGGACTAGAAGGTGTTTTGAGATACAAGGGTCGAGGTAAGTTATGTATCATTTATTTGTATGTCATGTTGTATTTCAAATACAAAATGATAGATACAAAAGTTCAAATGCAAAACGATAGATACAAACGTTTAAATGCAAAAATCTGAGATGGTAAGCTACAAATGATAAAGGCTTATAGTAATGACCAAAGCTCAAAACAACAAGTTAAAGTCAAAGGACGATGAGTAAAAGGTATATGAGCTAAGCGGATATACAAAAGTTAACGTATACAAAAAGGAGATTAGTTCGAGGAACTAAAACATTTGGAGAGAATCTCATATGGATATGTTCAGGATATGAATAAAGAATAGCTGTTATGAAGTAACATACAAAACTGAAGATATAGGATAAGAATAAAATAGGAAGTAATAGAGCCATTGGGAGTATTGATTTGTATTGCAATCATTGTATATAATTAATATACAAAAGTAACTTACAAAGAGGAAAGATACAAAAGTTGTGGCATGTAAAAGGTAATATGCATAGTGATGCGCATAAATAGAAAAGAAAATGATACAAAATTTAAAATATGAAATTTATAAATAAAAGGTCTTAAGTTAAATCACATGCAGTAATGGTTATAACAAATGCACAACTAACGGCAGGAATGCACGATTCGAAAAGGGTAAAAGGCAAAAAGGGTAAGAGGCAAAGTCATAATCACATTGTGAAGTAGAAATTGCAGAGTAAATGAAAATCAAATCAGGTGAGTGGAAATTCAAGGGTGAGTAGGATTGCAAGGCGATAACGGCATAACTGAAATGGGTAATTTGATTCCACACTAATAAAGTTAAGCTGATCAAGGAAACATGTATGTATCTTAAAACTCTCTATGGTGCTTATAATATGATTATGGTTTTTTTTATGATCTGGGTAATGATCATATACCAATCTCTGTTTTGGCCCACTTTCCAAGGTGCCTATCACTCTTGTCCCTACTATTGGCAGTATTCCAGCAGCTAGTGCATATAAAACATAAGAAGACAAAATAAATCTTCTTGTTTTCCTAAACGCCATGATCTGCCTGTTTATAGACTTACTGATGGTTCAGGCCCAGTGAATGTTTCCTTCTTTTTCTATGACATATTTTATAACCTGAAACATCCAAGGCTCAAACGTAGCTGCTTCCCTTAATCCCACCAATCTACTCAACATGGTAATCATGAGATAAATTTCATTTTTGAAATCAACTCTATATAAATTCTTTGGAACCCTCACATTAGCTTTAGGTTTATTTTCAGCCATGTACCACCCATACAAAATAGCAGCTCTGCATGCTTTATCGTTCCTTATAAAATCTGTTGCATACTGGTCCATATCTATGTCTATCATTTTCTCTTCAATTTTCAGCCCAAAAGTATAAATGATTCCTTCAGTAGACAAATCTGCAATGCTTCTTCCTTCATGTATTACCTGCCTGGTCTCTAAATTGTATCTTTCCATGCATTCTAATACTAATTCGCTAGCCTCCATTGCCAAAGGAAAACCCACAGCCTTATACAACCTTTTGCTCCAAATCCTTTCCATATCCTTAGAGGCATCTAATGCCGTGACATTGCGCAACATCATCTGCATCATATTGCCCTATGAAAGTGTTTGTAACCAATCCTCCTTTGTAAAATGTCACAGTCAGAAACCCTCGAGTTACTTCTAACTTTTCTTTGGCAGTTTCCTCTCCTTTTTTATCTTTTCTTCTTTCTCAACCATGCCAGTCACCTTCTTTTGCTTTGGAGCCATCCTGTAAAAGAAACAATTACCTTTTACCTCCCTGTTCATGTACAATTATTAGGGTTTCTTTATCCTTACTTCCATGTTTTACCTAGTTTTACCCTAACTATTTTTACCATGTTTTACCTTCAAAATTTGAATTATATAACCATTCTAGGAAAAGAAGCTGAGGAAATAGCTAAGAAGCACCACCAAATCATACAAAAATTCATTGGGTATGAGTGTCCAGAAATACATGCTTTCGATGCTGAAATGGCAGTGAAAGAGTTCAAGGATATGTATTTGCCTTGTATACAGGATCCAGGTACATATTTGAATGTTGAGATGATTGATTCAATCATGGAGTCAAGTGCGTAGGTGAAAAAATACCAAAAGCATAAAGAAGAGATGGAAGAGAAAATAAAAACATTAAAGGAAAGGGTTGAAATGCAGACATACACTTGGATCGTGAGCCAAAGAAATAATCATGAAGTGGTGGTGGCATTGATAGATCAATATACAGAGTACCTGAAGAACATTAGGAAAAATGAAAGGGGAAGTGATAATGATGGTGATGGTTTTTTTTGTTGTTCTGTGTTATAAAGTGGGCAATTGGTTTACTTTTGTTTGAAGGCAAAGTCAGTGTTGGAAAGTCAAAGAAAGGCTTGCGTTTTGAAAGGAGAATCATTTGGGTATCTTCGTAGCATTGAGAATATTCTAGTAAATATTTTGAAACAATTGGGAAATGATTTCCACCGTTGATCTTCAGGAATTAAGGATTGACCATTGGATTAATTTTGTAATCATAGCGGGAAAGAGACTTCAAAAGTCTATATAAGAAGCTCTACTACATGTATTATACACACAGGAATTTTGAATTTTAGCTGCAAGTTGTAATTGTTAAGTGTTGCAATAGAAAGGATGTTTCTTTAGTTTAGAAAGGAAGTTGGCTATGTCTGCATTAAGGAGCGTGTGGAATGTCTGGTCTCCTTGGTGTATCTGTCAAAGTGTCTATAAGTGTTTATTTTTGGTAATTCAAGGGATAGAAATCATAAAACATTGTAAATTTGAAATGGCTATCATATGTTAGTAAATACAAACATCAATTTTTTGCATCTATCTTTAGAGTGTTAATTGATTCAGGTATTTTCTAATATATTTTCCATTGAAGATTGCAATTCCATATGTAGATTCATGAAATTACTCAGGATTTATGTATGAGGATTTATTTTCTTTTGGATTGATCAGGATAAACAAATTTATATGCATGAGTCACAGAGAGCTGTATCAAGATAAAATCCAATTTTCTAACCCTATCTTTTCTAACTTTTCTCAAAAATCACAAATAATTAGCTTAAACTTGAAAATATGAAGGAAATTTTCATACATTTGAATAAAGAATAAGGACTTGTAGTGATCTTTGACAATTTTCACATAAATTTGAAAGGCAAGGTTTGTTTTACTGAAATTCATGCAAAGCTTTGTGATATAATAGTGAATTTATGCAAAAGAATGAATACTTTGCTGACATTTGTAGATATTTACATAAATTGAAGTCCAGTGAGTCACAAATTATTTTAATTTATGTAAGGCCCCTTGAACATTACAGTTTCACATCAACCTGCTAGATTATCCTCAAGGTCAAGAACTGACCATACAAAAACTTGAGATTAAGATTTCTTAGTCAATTCTTCATATCTTTCAAGATAGATAAGGTTCATTTGTGAACTTTAACTTTTGTTATGAATGTGTAAAAACACTCATCAACAAGTAGTTCATGAGAATAGAACATTAAGTGAGGTCAAGAGGAATCATGAAGAGTTGGTGCAGTAGTTGTACAAGGAAGAAAAGAAAAGTAAGGGGTACCCAAGTAGGTATAAAAGAAGTGAAGAGAGTCCAAAATGAAAATAGAATTTAGCATTGGGCCAAGATGCAAGCTTCAGTAAGAGGTCTAAAATGAATATTTTTCATTGGGAAGAGCCAAGTAGAGGTGACCACCAAGGTGACTATAGGTTGCAGCATAAATAATGAAGGAATGTAAAAGAGGAAAGAAGTAAAGAGGTTTTGTTCAGTAGACAGAAGAAGAAGCCGATTGATGAAGAAGAAATCTAGATCACAAATGAGCATGGGATCACCATTCGAATCTTCTAAAAATGTTCATGATTCATAGCCTCATGGAACATCTCTTCTACCTAGCATATCTAATGTAGTAGCACCCGGGTGCATGTGCAATCTTGTGTCAACCAAAAAGAATGATTAGTTCAATTTTGTTTGTTCCTATTCAATTTGTTGTTTTAGTTACACTTTCATGGTGTCGGAGATGTTGTCATAGATGTGGTTGACTATGTGTAGAATTCAATTGGTGTTACAAGTTCCTAATTCAATTTGGTGGATTTCACTCTAATCTTGGGTGTCATGACTATTTTGGCCATGACATTGTGCATTTGTCGCTATTGGTCATTTTTTGGTTTTAGGGCTTGGTTTATTGCAGTTGTGAGTCGCGAACCTTCCAAAGGAAAGGAGTGTTGGTTTTTAGTTGCTTCTATGTTGTCGTGAATGGGATGTTTTTGCCAAGCCTCATTCCAACGGTCATTGAGTGATTTATTTATTGGTGAAAAAACATGAAATTTACCTTCTCAAGCAAATTACATGAGTAGAAAGGATTTCAGCTAAGTATCTTTCATCTCTATCTCCATTTAGTGTATTGGTCTTCATCATACAAGAGAAGGGCCTCCACATTATAGTCAAATGTTAAATTGTTTCCCATCAAATAATTTCAACCTGTCTTGAGTGGAGTCAAAACCCACGGTTGGGACGATCAACATACATTGGCATCCTCTATTTTTTATTTTGATGTGAAGTCAAATATACTTCAATGTACGGGAGTAGCCTCTATTGATAAGTAATTTGAAATTATTTTATTATTAAGAGTCTCCTGAAATACTTTCTTTGAGGCATCGATCCAACTCCCTGGAGCACCCATTCGATGGGTATTTGGACTATTGTACTATATAAACAAATTGATCCTCATTCGATACAATTTGACTCATCTACATAAGGAAAAATAAATAAAAATTAGAAGAAAAAGATCAATAGTATCATGGGGGAAATGAAGTAAGATAAGGAGTGTAAATAAATGTGGAGTGGCTAGTTTGGGGGGAAAATCTGCTACAACAACAAGTAAAAAGGGAGTGATGAATGTAGCAAAGTTGTGGCAGTGTCAACAAGAATGCAATCAGGCCAAAGGAATAAGGTATAAAGAGAGTTTGAGGAAGATTACACAGAAATTGCAAAAGAATTAATGAACAAAGATTTCAACCGTTGGGGAACAATAAAGGAAACTGAGGAATAGTATGTAAAATAGAAAGGAATAAAATTCAAAATAATCAATTGCTTGACAAATATGAATTTGTAGAAGATCATTGAATAAAGTGGACTTGTCCAGATTCGAACATTCAACTAATGTCGTTTGTTGGTAAACTAATTGAATTGAATTTGAAATCTCTATCATTCCATATCCTATAATTTGAACAATTTGAATTCTTGTAGCTGCATTTAAATAGATGAAGCTATGGAATTGATGTTCATGGAAATTGGGATATGGTATATTGCATGTGTTGGTTGTCTGATAAGACTCTCAAGCTTGACTGTATTAATCATAATTCTATCCCTAACTCTAACCATAATTCCAACTCTAACCCTAACATTTTTTGTATAAATATTTTACCTAGCTCTAATTCTATCATTAACCCTTATTTTATCATTAATCCTAGTTTTATTTCTAATGCTAACCCTAATTATAATTATAACCCTAATATTAATCCTAATGTCCTTTTGGTTATATATATTTGCCCTAATTATCTCTCTAACTCTATCTATCTATCTATATCTCTTTCATTTGCTCTCTCTATATCTCTCACACTTTCTCCCTCCCTCCTTCTCTATGTCTCTTTATCTTTATCTTTGTCAATATGTTGACAAGAGTCTATCCCTAACCCTAATTTTAACCCTTAATTTATCCCAAACTCTAACCCTAATTATAAATTTAACCCTATTATTTTTTTCATTATATGTACTCTCTCTCTCTCTCTTGCACTATCTCCTATCTCCTAACTTTTTAGGTATTAAAACTAGGACAACTATTTATCAGTTTTTAATGTGAATGAGATATAAAATTGCTACTAACTATTTGATAATTAAATTGAATGATGTTTGAGTTCCATAACGTAATTATAGTTAATTTTTAAAAAATATAAATAATACTAAACAAAATCCAATTAAGTGTAAAAATAAACTTTATTGCAAATATACTATCTATACTTTTCATGATTCACATGAAATTTAACATATTTTATTATATAATAAATATTCAAGTCTAATTCATCTTCAACATTCATCTTTAACATAAAATCTTTTATAAAATCCAATAAATGAAGTCCAATCTATGCGAACCCTCCTCATTCCATTCCTCCAATAGAAATAAATACAATAAAAATAAATAGAAGTTTCTATAAAAGCTTGCAATAGAGTTATTACATGCAACAAATTAATAAATAAATATTTAGTGTAAGAAATAAAAATTATAATATTTGAGTGGAGATAAATATAGAATAATTTTCCCATTAAATAGGGAATGATGAAATAGGGAATGATGGAGAGAATATAGGGGGAAGGGAGAATAAACCCTAAATCAAGTAGCCAATAGAGTTATTTCTCCTAAATCAATTAGCTAATTAAATTGTAGATAAGTTTTTAAATATTTTTGTTTAAAAATTTTGAATCTTTATTTTAAGAAAACTTAATATAAACTTATTTAAAAAAAATTATTGATTCTTTGTCTAACAAAAATTAATTAAAATTAAAAGAGTTTTGAACACAATTTAATATGTCCCTTTAAAACAAATACTATATATATATATATATATATATATATATATATATATATATATATATATATATATATATATATAATAAAAGCTTAACAAAATTAAATAATTAAAAGTTAAGAATTGAAAAAGAAGAAAGGATAATTATCAAGTGGAAAGAATATAGGATGGAATTAGGGGGAAAAAGTTAGTTTGATGGGTCGACCATACAAGTGAAGTGGAGGACTATTTTTTAGTAATAATCTTGTTGGAGTCATATGTGCATCTCTCCCATCCTAAAGCGATGAGCTTTTGTGTAATGCCCCTCCATTCTCATCTTGGATGTGCAGATGGTATGGCTAAGGAGCATGAAGATGAAGGTAAAATAATAGGAATATTTAGGGTATGTTAGACAGTTGATGTTGTACATTATATGATGTTGGTAGGTGCTACATTTATGTTGATGACATTCCTAATTATGCTCATGTGTGGTTTCATATGACAGTTAGTATGTTTTATTGATAATCTTTGTTGCAAGACTGATAATTTATATGCTCTAACATTGTTTTACATTTAGGTGATTATGATATGATTGTCATATGTTAGAATTGATTTTTATGTGAATGAGTCTATATCATAGGATGTTCTATTGTGATGTTTTGTGTGGGTTAATCTTATTATGTGTATCATGTGATTATCTGATGGTGGTTTGTATTTAGTTGTTCAGTAATTGATTGCTATGTGTGTTGTGATTATGTGTTTGATGTGATGCTGAAAGGGATAATGTCGCATTACTCATGCGTGAGTACCCTACTATGCTGCGATTCCCTTTTATGGTGTATTTGACTATATGATTATATATATATAGATATATGTCTATTTGTTTGACTGTTTGGTTGCTGCAGGATACAGGTACTAGGCATCAACTCCACCTAAATTGATAGGTCTAAGAGTGCCTTAAACCCAATGGAAACTATTGAACGGAGATAAAATGTGGTCCCCTAGTTAGCCATCATCCTTGAAAAGGATGAGTATCCAATTTTGCACCTAGTTAGTGTTGTCTGTATAGGCGTAATGGTCAGTCAGTGTCATTGTGGTCATGCTTTCGATCATACATTGTGTCAGGTTTGGCATTTGGGTTATTTTGTTTGGAATTGTTTGATTAATGTTTTGGTCAATTGCTTTATTAAAATAAGATTATTAAGTCAAGAGGGCATTTTGATAAATAAATATAGATGCTTTTTTGTAAATTATAGTTGTGGGGAAATATGTATTATTATGTCTGAAAAAGATTCTCTTTCTTTATTATTATTGCCTTGAGTAATTATTTTCCATTTTGGCCACTTGGAAGAAGTGGCAGTTACGCACCTCAAGAGGGAATCTTAGAAATAATTGTTTCTTTTGTGTAAGAGACTAATTTTAGAAAAGTAGAAAGAAACTATTTTTGTTTGGTTGTAAATGAAATAAATAGAAAATTCTAAAATAAATAAAATCAGAGAGAAATTATTGTTTGGTTAAAAATAGCAAATTGTAAGAAGGTAATAAAGGAGAATCTTCTAGAAGAAATTATGGGGGTGGTTATGAATGCTCAACTTTATTTTTGAAATCTCAAGACATAATTTGGGGAGGTGCGTGCATTTCAAATATAGAATATGTTTTATGTTTTGGGGAGCTCTCTCTCTCTTAGAAAGTTTTCATTTTTCTTTTAGTACCGTAAACCATAGCTTCTAGAAGCAATATTCCAAGTATGGACTGAGATATGAATCTAATTTATTGTTGCATTAGATTTAGTAAAATATTTTGTGAATTCTCTTCTACATTTTTTTAACCCAGTCTATTGCATTAGCCATAACTTTATTTTTACGAACTGAGTTTCTCTAATTTTTTTATATACGGTGCACGGCCTGGGCATATAAATCATATCTAAAAACCAACCATACCCAATTTGTCATTTTTGAGTTATGAATATTTTGTGACTGTCTACTTCTCACCTATTTCATCTCTATTTTAGCAGTCTGTTGCATTAGCCATAACTTTATTTTCACGAACTCAATTTCTCTAATTTTTCTGTATATGGTGCATGACCTGGATATCTAAATCATATCCAAAAATTAGCCATACCCAGTTTGTCATTTGTGAGATATGAATATTTTGTGACTATCTACCTCTCACCCGTTTCATCTATGTTAAAACAATTTGTTGCGTCACCAATAACTCTATATTTTCGAACTAGGTTTCTCTAATATTTTTTTAACAAATTCATTTTTTGCATATCCTACGATTATTGCTTTCCATCATATTACTCTCTTTGAGGCATTCTACCAATCAGTCTGCGTGCCCTGTCTATGCTTTCACATTTTGCATTGTTTGTAGCTTCTAAAGCCTTCTCAACAAATTCATTTTGTGCTGATCCTATCATATGCATGTGGTTAAAAGTGTGGTAGATTTGATGAAGATGTTAGATCTATAGGAATATTTTATTGTTTTGTATTCCTTTCCTCTCAAGCTAAACTTAGAACTAGGTTCTTTCATTGTAGCTTCAGGTTTTGTATCTTGTGATTCTAACTAGTGTAAGATATTTATAGCATTCTAATATTATAGGCTTTTAGCCTTGCTTATATAGTTATATTTAATAGTATTTACAAAATTGTCTAGATTATTAATGAAATTTACACCAGTGTAAATAGTGGTTTAGTGAATTTTGTAGCCATTGGTATAGCATTCATGTGTTATGGTTATTAATACTCCGTTGTATGATTTTAATTGTGGTGATAGTCCCCCACTGTGATAAGAATTGCATTTAAATAATTATTGTGTTTTAATATGTATGACTTAGGGTTATTTGCATGTTGATCGCAATCATTTTTAATTAAACAAAACTAAAATAAGTCTTGGAATCTATTGGTTAAAATATTGTTACTCATGGACTCTTATATCTTATGATCATAAAAGTAACTATTACTAGTGGTTGGAATATGATAGTTCTATATTGCTAAGGAAGATTCACTTTATGATTGTTAGATGATTGTTCATGATTCAATTAATGTTACATTCTTCAAAACCCATAATTAGTGCATTATGTCATATGTCACAATTGTGGTGTTGTATTTGAATTATTGATGAAGGATCTTAGTTTGGTCTATTAGGTGATGATGTGCATTTGAGAGTGAATGTGATGTGAGACCATAGTGTTTAGTGTGTCAAGTGTTTGTGTTACATCCCTAATTTCTGACTTGCTATACTTTTACTTTTTTTTTACTTGGGCATAAGTAAAATTTGTTGTGATGTTATAGATTTATGACAGGATATGACATGGATTTATATTGAATATCATTTATGAAATCAAGGAAAAGATTATGTTATTGTCGATTTAATAATTGCATGATGAGATTTGATTTATTAGTTGAATTTATTGAATAATGATGCACTGATTACTTATTGTTTGATGACAAGTGAAACAGGATTACAAGTTATTGACTCTCAGAGAAGAGAGAGAGAGTATCTTTCGAGAAGAGAGATATAGACCTTGGAATATGAGTGGTCTATTTGCCAAACGAGTTTAGTGTTAAACGATAATGTGAACCAATGAGTCGTATGAGGTAAGTCTTGTCTTGCTAGTTACTTTCGAATCTAATCGACAGGTAGTCGATATCTTGATTCTCATCTAGTCTAGTCGATTGTGAGTCGACATAGTCATTTTGTGAAGTAAACAACGTCATTGACGTAAAACGGTTGTGTTATTCTTCTTGAGTCACTTAAAGTACTGCTGTCGACTTTTAATGTCGAATGACGATCTTATTAAAGTCAAGTTGATGTGATTTTAATGAGAGTCTGTGAAGGGGAGACAAGCTTGACCCTATCACATTACTCATAAGCCTTTTGGCTTAATATTATTATGTTTTGATCAAAGCTTAAATGTGGTAAAGAACTATTATTATTACTATTATGTTTATTATTTTGTTAGAATGGGATTGTTCGAGGTATAAATGAGTAACCACCTTTTCTTGTAAGGTTGTTGTCATCCTTGTAAATAGCTTTCTTAGTGTCATTTTTCTCTAAAGGAATCATGATGGGAGTTGGTGAAAACTCTGTTGTCTGTCATGCAACATTTGAATTCCATGTTGACTGGGTATATCTGTAATGCACCAGGTGGGAAGTACAAGGAATACTTCATATTATACCCGTCCTCAGAAAGTTGGTTAACTTATGATGTAATGATGCAAATGATGCTAGACTTTGTTTTGGAATAAATTGTCTGGCTATATCACCGTCATCACTACCTAGTGGCAATGACTTACTATTTGGTGGTAGTCATATGAGACGTTTAATCAATGGGAGTTAGTGGTAATTTATAAGCCACGATATTTTAGGCTTATGATTAGGTGTGGCCCATAGGCAGCGGTTCATGGAATCCTCTCAATTCAGATGAAATGTTTTAGTAAACTTTCAGTTGATTTAATAACCTGGAGTTGAATTTATTGGCGTTAAACTTTGTGGAGTATAGATTCCCTCGATAGCATTATCAAGCCTAAATATTTGGAGCATCCATGTCTTGGTGATGGTCTGTTATAACCATTTGTTAGTGGGCAATAATGGTTGTTTGTTTTTGCAAAGACGACTCACTAGTAGAGTCGTGAAGGCTTGATATTAGTATTTATGTTGATACTTGTAGAGAATGCCGCGAGAGCGCATTTAACTATAGTAGTGGTTCTTTTTTTTAAGGGAAAAACATGGCAAGGAAGGTGGGATTCCTAGCGGAGTTGAAGGCCATTTAACTAGAGAGTATGAAGGCAATCCGGGGGGAGAGATAACATCAAAGGGAGGTAATCTGTCAAGGGTATGACGTGCTTTGCCCAAGCATGGGAAGGGGAGTTATCAAGAGAAAGAGAGATAACATCTTATGTGCAGAACCATTAAGGAAACGATGACATGAGCCACTGGTGATAGTTTGTTATCGATAAAGAGAAGTAGGCAGTTTGGCAGGAACCGAGTAGGATAAGAGGGGGATCTTCGCGAAGTAAAGGAGGTCTATCCATGGTCTCTAAGGATTTGAAGCTCTACATTGCAGGAGGAAAGACCAGAGATAAAGAACTACCAATTGCTTTTGTATATCAGCAAATGTGCTCAGGTGCATGTTAAGATCGACACCTTTAAAAAAAAAAGCTTCGAGAATGGCAGTTAATAAGCAGAGCAAAATGGGATAACAGGATATGCAGTGAAAGGATAGACTACGAGCTGTTAGCTATCTGTGATGAGGTGGAACGTAGGAAGAAGATTACACAAACCTTTAGACTAGGTTTGAATGAATGATCAAAACACTACTTTTGTTCTATTTTAGTAAATGATATATATATACGAGCCTTTTATGAGTAAAGGTTTTATGGAAGAGATAGTTGAATGTTAAAATCGATGAGAGCCTTTGATAACTGCTTTCATAGGATAACACCAAACAGATATAGTATGGTGTTGTGTTATTGATTTATATGAGACTATACATCTTAACTTGAGTATAAGTTTAAGTAGGAAACATTACAAGCTAATCAATGAAAGTCATAGAATATTATAGACTCCATAACCTTTTGCACTTATAAAACCATGAGTCTATTTATACGTTTTATGTGAACAAGGCTTCACGTTGTATTGAGTAAACTTATTATGAGTAATAATGCTAAGCTTCTAGTAATCATCCTATAGTCTCTTCTTTTACATTCCTTGGTATTAAGTTATTCAAAATGAGGTGGAATATGATTAGAGACCATTGTTTAGTTTTTAACTAGGGTTGTCTCTTATATTAGAGTTAGAATTACTTGGAGGAAAGATTATAATGACCTCACAGATGAAAAGACTAGAGGAATTTCACTTATTTAAATCACAGATCCTTTCTAGAATATGGAATTTTATTATCCTGTTATTATGGTATAAGGGGAATAAGACCTTAGTAATTATGGTTATTTAAAATGGCAACTATTTTAAGTATTAGAACTTAGTCAAACCTTATGATTAATTTATTTAAGTTTTCTTTAAGGAAGATTGATCTAGTTGATAAGCTTGAGAAAGCCCTTAGTGGACAGATCAACGATAATTAATCTTCTTTCTAGTCAAGAGTGGTGAAACCTAGAAATGACTTTGTAGTCAGAATAAGAGCTAGGGTTAATCCTTTTGGCTTATCAAATGATTACTTTATGGGAATATACGGTTGTTCTTCCATTATGATGGTATGAGAAGGATAAGACCTATAAATTGATCCGATAGGGAGATTTTATATTCTATACCTACGTGAACACTAGAAAGATTGACAATGAAAAGGAGCAAATACTCTATCTATGAATGTTTATTCTTACTTGACAGGGAAGAATATTCAAGTCTTAAGATGTCTCAAAGATAGTATCCCCTTGTACTTTTAATGTCATTAGGAGAATACTTTGTCTAGGGATGTTCAAAGAGAATGGATTTCCCTACATCAACTTAGAATAAAAACACTTGTTTATATTTGACTCTATATAGTTCAATATGAAAAGGGAGAAGAAATTTAAACATGATTTCAAATGAATGACAAATGGGATTAGATTGCCAACCAGTTAGAGTCCAACTAAACTTGGGAGAAGCTTAGACTTGGAGTTGAACCATTTGGCATTATTGTTAGGCTTATTTCGAAATGACCTTTAGGTCCAAAGAAGACAAAAGGAAAGTTGTTTACTTAAACTCTATTCTTGATATTCCATTATCATGGAAAAGGAAATACAAACCCTAGAGTGACCCAGTAGGATAAGGTTATAAATTATACCTTTTGGGATTACAACTTGTTTTAGTTGATTATATATGGGTTGACAAAGAAGGTCGAGTACCCTAAATAATAGTGTTCATTTTAAATGCTTGTGCAAAGGAAGACGTGTCCTTATTGATAATTTTTATCTTTGGTTTGATAACCTATTAGATTGTTTATGAATTGACTTAAGTTTAATTAAGTGTCGATAAGTCATGGAACCTAAGATACAAACAGATATCCTTGTATAAAAGTAATCCATGAGATCTATGGACTAACGATAGTTCTTATGAAATTCACCTAAGTCAGAAAGACTAGGTTTGAGTTAGGCAAAACTCATAAATTGAATCTAAATTTAACCTTGATATGGTAATTATTATAATAAGACATTGAGATCATTATTTAGATTGTGATTGAAGGGTCAAGTGCCCTGACTATGTATAATTATTCTTACTTGTAAAAGGGAATTAGATTCCTAGACTATATTGCTTAACCTGGATAAGGTTATCATCTTAGTCATAATTAATCTATCTATATTTATTATGAGACAATAAGTCATGGACCTCGGGTATTGCAATGATGCAATGAGAGTCCTTGGAAGAAAGACAAAAGAAAAAGTCTATGGATTTTAGACAGTGAAAGAAAACACGTATTGGGTTGGGAAGACTAGATTGATGAAATCATCATGACTTCTTAAGTTAAACATGTTGACCAAGTCGAACTGTAGGAATATGATAGTATCCAAGTCGAGTTGGGGTGGGTGAACATTATGACAACGCTCATTGTGAACGTTAATTTATATTGAAACTATGGCCATAGTAATGCATATGTCTCTGCATGCATTGTCGGTTCACTATATCTGGATTGCACATCCTATCGGGAATCATACTTAGCTAGAGGGTATCTAGGGTTGTATGATAGATAGAGTTGTGTAGGATACAACACTATGTACTCGGAAAGGCAAATTACCACTGGTCACCTTGGTCTATACTTCTCGTGAAGGGTAGGGCCACTTCCGGTTAGGAAGGAGTGTGGGAGACCGACAATCTGTGGTTGGAGGTAAATCACTGGAAAGATACTCTCTCTCTCTCTCTAGCAGAAGACATGCCGAGGCTTGCGATAAAGATGTCAAATTTCTGGATGCAGTATATTTCTGAGACTTGTGTTTATTGAGACTAAGTAAAACATTATCTATTTCAGGTATTTATAATTGATTTATTTTTGTAAACATTGTACTTGAGAAAGACAATAAGGTTGATTGTATTTGTAATGAGATATCTTGTAATTGTAGTTACTCGACTATATGTTGAATAAAAGAAAAATTTTCTCTGTCTCATTTTCACCTTGTAAATTTACTTTATGGTGAATTTTTGGTTTTTACTATGTTTTTAGAACATGGATGTTACAGTTTGTTTCATTTGGGAAAGTCGATGCTAAAGGCCAAGAGGGGTAGTTGTGTGTATGACTCCTATGATTATGTAATCTTGCTAATGGTTGAATATGTATTGATTATATGTTGACTCCCCTCTATTTATGAATTGATGTGGTTGTGATGAGTGTGCAAGATGGATAATGCCTTGCTCAGTGTACCTATTCATGTGGTTATCATGATTGTGCAAGATGGATAATGCCTTGCTCAGTGTACCTATTCATGTGGTTATGATAACTATGTAAGATGGGTAATGCCTTGCTCGATGTAATGTGAAATGATGTATATTTTGTGTTGTAAATGTATCATGATGAGAAATGTGATAGTTAATGCTTGGGTTTTGATTTGGACTTTGAGAATCTAGATGCAGTGGAGGAGGAGTGGCTTTCAATGTGGGGTCGGTGCCCAAAGTGGCTTGTCAGGGTAACCCATTGGTAGTTGTTAATCCAGTGATAACTTAATAATAAATTTAGAGGGTTGGGTAGTTTTCACACTAATCAAGATAATTGGATGCCTCACTCATGCCTATAGTGCTCGTCTAGGCTAAGGATGAGATGAGAAGGCCATGGTAGGCAAAGTCAACTTCCTTGTCCTCACGAAAGGAATGTTGGTTCCACATGTGTCACTCTATGGAGACGGTGTCTAGTGAGAGACTGTTAGAGTAACCATAGATAGGGGTCAGTACCTAGCGAGAGACTGTCAGGGTAACCCATGGATGGGGGTCAGTGTCTAGCTAGAGACTGTCAGGGTAACCCATGCTAGGACCATGTGATGACACTCATCCCTACTACAGTCTAGCATTCTCTAGTTGTGTTCTCCCCTTTATTTTGTGAATGCCTCTAGAAGTGATGTTTGAGTTACTTTTGATGTCCTTATTGATTGGTGTTGTTTTGGAGTCATGTGTAGTCCTTGCACCTATTAGTCTATTATCTTTTAGACTGTTGGAGGAAGTGGTGACTCTGATGTGAATGTCATGTGTACTTGTATGTTGGAGTCATGTTTGCCTTTTGTGTTGTGTTCCTATCTTCTTAATTGTTTCATGTTGTGGTACTTTATTGTTATCTCCTAGCACGGGAGGTGGACCTTAGGGTTCCACATGGTCAGGTGGTTGTGTTTTTATCTCCATTGGTTTCCCTTGTTGTTGTTCGTGTGTGAGAAGGATGTACCTTGTATGGCAGATTTCAGATCTTGTTCTAGCTTGAGGAGATAGATACTTATGATCATATTCAAGTCTTGTATATCAGTTGAATCATGTACTGTTATCTTGATGTATATACTCCAATGTATTCGGGAAAGTGATATTGTTAACATTGTATTGATGTACTCTCATGTAAAGGAAATTGTACATGTACTTGGAATCCTGTATTCATGATCTTGATGTCTACTTTCTGATGATACAATATGGAATTGTATGTGTTTACTCAATTCATTTGATACAATACATTTAGAATGAATTATTGTTATTAGTTAATTCATAATGTTGATCCTGTTAATAGTTTGTTAAGTAATGCAGCCGTGGAACCTTAGAGGATAATGCTCAGTTTAATGATATGTATAGATATGTTTAACATTACTTGTCATTTCTAACTTTTTTAAAAAAATTGTCCTATTTGTATAGCATAGTTGCGTTGTTCTCTGAGGTTCCTAGGCAGGGCATTACATTTTGCTTGAAGCTCCTCTGAAAGATAATGTTTTTTAACCTCTTTTATCGAGGGAAATAAAGAAATGCCTCTCTGCCTAACTAGCCACTTTAAAAAAATAACAGCAGCAATGAAATAAGTAATCATGGTGTGGCCATTGATTAAAAAATATATGATTTTCTTTTTTTACCTATCGTCAATTAGCTACACCATCTCAACCCCCAATTATATTCCTAACAGAAGATTCAAGGATAACTAAGACTCCATTAAAGGTAGTTGTAACATGGAAGATAATTCACACTAGCAGAATGTGAATGAGCATTTGCATCCAAAACTGTAGTAGAAGCAGAATGTGAATTGGCATCCATAGCATCCACATCTGTAGGTGAACCAAAATATGAATTGGCATCCGCAGATGAAAGAGAGTAAGAATGTGAATGTGAATGTGGTTTCACAGTCAATGGAGACTATCGTGGTGGTGCAGGAGCACCTACCTGACAGCTGGCCTCCATGAGGCAGTTAGTTATTTTTGAGTCTTGTTAATGTTTTCAAGAAGGTCTTATAAGACCAATGCATGTAATAAGGTCATGTTGACCATTCTTTGCTATTTTTAGCTAGTTTGTTAAGACAGCTGTTATGCTGTAGGTCCGGTTGGATCTCCCAACCGCCTGGAGAGATTTCCCAGCCGCTTGGAGTCGGGTCAGTAGTACTCGCAGGAGATCCTATATATGCTTGAGGATCGGTTGGTCTTGAGACAGATTAAGATATAGATGATCGAGCTAGGTTGCACAGAGTGAGACAGAGAGAGAGACTGATCATTGTATTGCATC
Source organism: Cunninghamia lanceolata (assembly GCA_027924645.1). NCBI lineage: Eukaryota > Viridiplantae > Streptophyta > Pinopsida > Cupressales > Cupressaceae > Cunninghamia > Cunninghamia lanceolata. The sequence goes on along the minus strand of BSBN01000149.1, from coordinate 3,037,334 downwards.
TTTTGAAATCAAATAAGAGATCTTGTTTGTGTTCATTTTCTGTTTGATCTCCATTGTTTAATCAATTTGCTGTTTTGGTGGTTTCATGGATTCGCTGATCCATTCCGCCGGTTGATTCGTCGAATCGGTGGAATGGTCATGTACAGTAGGATAGGATCTAGTTTGCATTTTCCATTTGTTTGCATGCAGGTGTGCAGGATCGCGATCGAGAGATGTTGAGAACCCTAGCATGGGTATGTGCTAGGTCGAGCTGATAGTTAGAGTTTGGAAGATCACCCTGAAAGTGGATCGGGTCATCCCAGGAGGATCGGCGAATTGAAAATTCGCTAAGGTTGGAAAATTCGTTAAAACGGCATCATCAGGATATTTCTGCGTATATCCTGCAGTCGCTTCGGGCGTCATCTGAGTAGGTGGAGATGAGCATGGTGCAGTCGGTTGCATAAAGTGAGAGTGCATTGGGGTGATCATCATCAGGTGTTGCCGAGGAGGAGCGTATCGGCATAAGGTAGAAGATCGAGTTGACAATTCCTTCGCGGGCCGAAAATGTTAAGTTTGGCCGATAGCAGGATATTAAGGAGCTGCATGTGACGTCATCGTCATCAGGATAATCGTCATCAGGATATCAGGGTGACGTAAGCATCGAGGGGAAGGTGCGTGAAGTTGAGTATCATCATCAGGATATATGGGAGGAACCGGATGTTCTTTATCCTGCTGATGAACATGATGTTGAACATCATGATGCTGAAGAAAGAGGTTGGCGGTAAAGTGAACAGTGAACGTCAGGAGGATGTTCGCGCTTGCCGAATATGATGATGCTGTCGATAGTCAGATATGATGATGCTGCTGACATGCGAAAGGTCGAAGGCTTGTCTGCAGGAGGATATCGGTCGGCAGAGTAAATATGATGATGCTAACAGTGTAAAGGGAAATATGATGATGATGATGAAGGGTTGCGGACATCCATGCTGTATGTCAAGGTTTTAGTGTGGATGCCTCTGCATCATAGTGGTATCAGAGCTCAGCAAAAGGTCTGGGCTGTTGTGTGTTGATTCTGTCACTGAAAGGGCAGAGGTAGAGTTGATTCTGTCACTGAAAGGACAGAGGTAGAGGAGTGAGAGGTTGACAAAATGCCTCCGAAAGGTAGTGGTACTGCAAGGGAATTGCAGGAGATGAAGGAAAAACATGCTAGAGAGATGAGGAAGATGAAGGAGCTTGCTGAAGCACTTCAAGCCAGGCTTGTAGCCCTGGAAAAGAACAAAAAGAGGGAAGTGGAAGACAGTGAGTCTGAAGAAGATGAAGATACTATTGAAGAGTATGAAGAGGTAGCTGAAGATCTGGATGCTGAAGACCAGAAATTTGCAAAACTGTTAAAGGCAGTGCAGAGTGATAAACCTAAGGTAAAGGTTGATGTTTCCAAGTATAATGGAAGTTTGAATGAAGATGAGTTACTGGATTGGATTGCTGCACTTGATAATCACTTTGAATGTGAAGATGTTGCTGAGGATCAGAAGGTGAAGATTGCAAAGACCAAGTTAGGAGGTCATGCTTTGGTATGGTGGGATTATGTACAATCCGAGAGAAGGAAACAAGGGAAGTCAAAGATCACTTCATGGGATAAGATGGTAGCAAGGATCAAAGGTAAATTCTTGCCAAGGGATTATGAAATTCAGATGTTTAAGAAGCTGCAATTTTTAAGGCAGAAGGAAATGGATGTGAAGGCATATACTGAGGAGTTTTATAAATTGAGTATGAGATCTGGTCATCATGAGAATGAGATAGAAAAGGTGGCTAGGTACTTGGCTGGTTTGAGATTGAACATACAGGATGAGTTAGTTTTAGCTAACCCTAAGAATGTGGAGTATTGTTACCAAATGGCAATCAGGATTGAAGAAAAGCTGAATAGGGGACAAGATAAGTCCATGAGAGGAAGAGGAAACAATATGAGGGGAAGAGGAGCAGCCCCTACAACAAGGCAAACCAATGAGGGTCAAGAAGACACTGGTAAAGGACAGGGACAGTCTGATTTCAGAGGTGGATGGAAAGGTAATAGAGGAAGATTTGGAGGTGGTAGAGGTTCTACTACATTTTCAGGCAAGTGTTACACCTGTGGTGAGTTTGGTCATCCATCTTTCAAATGTCCAGAAAACAAGGGTTCATCATCCAGAAATGATAGAACTAATGACAAGAGAGTACAACTTGTGCAAGAAGAGAAAGTAGAGCAAAGTGTGCAAAGTTCAAACACTTATCAAAGAGATAGGGAGCCTGAAAATTATGCATATCCTGAGGATGGAGAAGCATTGATGCTTAGGAGACTTAGTTTGCAGGCATCAAAGGATATGATGCAAAGAAGAGCTCTTTTCAAGACCACATGCAAGAGCAAAGGTAAAGTATGTAAGGTTGTCATTGATACTGGTTCAACAGACAACATGGTATCTCAGGAAATGGTGGATAAACTAAATTTGGAAAGGATTCCACACCATCACCCTTACAAGGCATCTTGGGTGAGTGATAGTCAATCACTTTTTGTCTATGAACAGGCATATGTGGATTTTCAGATTGGAGCATATCATGATAGAGTTTTGTGTGATATTTTGCCCATGGAATGTTGTCACCTACTGTTGGGTAGACCATGGCAATTTGATAGGAGGGTACTGTATGATGGGTATGCTAATACCTACACCATCAAGAAAGATGGGAAGACTATTAGGTTGATGCCATTGCAGGAAGATGCTGCAGTACAGAGGGCAGCCAAAATCATTTTAGTAGGAAAGAAGGAGTTTGTGCAGATGCCTATAGGAGCAGGCATAAAGGCAGTTGAGGACACTGCAGGGAAGGAAGTTGTTAAGGACAACAGGCTGAAGAAAGTTTTAGTTTTGACTGACAGAGGTCAGCAGCAGGTGCAGAAACAGGTTTGCAAACAGCAACCAGTTGAGAGGAATGACAAGGATGTTGTCATAGTTGGGACTATTGTTTGTCCTATAAAGGTTGAAAGAAAGATAGAGTTGAACATTGCAGAAGTTCAAGAGGCAGTTCAGACAGAGGTTCTGGTCAGACAACCTGACAAACACAAGGTATGTGTGAGAAAGGCCTACATTGACAGGCATGAGGATTTACTGGCAAGAAAGCAAGTTACAGTTCAGAAGTCTTGGAGCAGCCAAGAGCCAGCAGAGGACAAAGCTGGAACAGGTCAGAACACTGACAAGGCAAGGTGCAAAGGTGGAGGACTTCCACAACCCAAACTCATGGGACATGAGTTCTTTTCTATTGGGGAGTATGGTGCAGGAGCACCTACCTGACAGCTGGCCTCCATGAGGCAGTTAGTTAGTTTTGAGTCTTGTTAATGTTTTCAAGAAGGTCTTATAAGACCAATGCATGTAATAAGGTCATGTTGACCATTCTTTACTGTTTTTAGCTAGTTTGTTAAGACAGCTGTTATGCTGTAGGTCCGGTTGGATCTCCCAGCCGCCTGGAGAGATTTCCCAGCCGCTTGGAGTTGGGTCAGTAGTACTCGCAGGAGATCCTATATATGCTTGAGGATCAGTTGGTCTTGAGACAGATTAAGATATAGATGATCGAGCTAGGTTGCACAGAGTGAGACAGAGAGAGAGAGACTGATCATTGTATTGCATCTTTTGAAATCAAATAAGAGATCCTGTTTGTGTTCATTTTCTGTTTGATCTCCATTGTTTAATCGATTTGCTGTTTTGGTGGTTTCATGGATTCGCTGATCCATTCCACCAGTTGATTCGTCGAATCGGTGGAATGGTCATGTACAGTAGGATAGGATCTAGTTTGCATTTTTCGTTTGTTTGCATGCAGGTGTGCAGGATCGCGATCGAGAGATGTTGAGAACCCTAGCATGGGTATGTGCTAGGTCGAGCTGATAGTTAGAATTTGGAAGATCACCCTGAAAGTGGATCGGGTCATCCCAGGAGGATCGGCGAATTGAAAATTCGCTAAGGTTGGAAAATTCGTTAAAACGGCATCATCAGGATATTTCTGCGTATATCCTGTAGTCGCTTCGGGCGTCATCCGAGTAAGTGGAGATGAGCATGGTGCAGTTGGTTGCATAAAGTGAGAGTGCATTGGGGTGATCATCATCAGGTGTTGCCGAGGAACGTATCGGCATAAGGTAGAAGATCGAGTTGACAATTCCTTCGCGGGCCGAAAATGTTAAGTTTGGCCGACAGCAGGATATTAAGGAGCTACATGTGACGTCATCGTCATCAGGATAATCGTCATCAGGATATCGGGGTGACGTAAGCATCGAGGGGAAGGTGCGTGAAGTTGAGTATCATCATCAGGATATATGGGAGGAACCGGATGTTCTTTATCCTGCTGATGAACATGATGTTGAACATCATGATGCTGAAGAAAGAGGTTGGCGGTAAAGTGAACAGTGAACGTCAGGAGGATGTTCGCGCTTGCCGAATATGATGATGCTGTTGATAGTCGGATATGATGATGCTGCTGACATGCGAAAGGTCGAAGGCTTGTCTGCAGGAGGATATCGGTCGGCAGAGTAAATATGATGATGCTGACAGTGTAAAGGGAAATATGATGATGATTATGAAGGGTTGCGGACATCCATGCTGTATGTCAAGGTTTTAGTGTGGATGCCTCTGCATCACGTGGCTTCTATAATAGCAACTCAGAGCCTTCAATCTGGTACATTTTCTACTAAATTATTTCAATCTTTTAGTTTTCTGAAAGGCTCTTTGTTGTTGCTGCATCATTTGTTTTGAAATGATCTATTTCTAATTTATTTTAAGTATTTATTCATATTTTAACAATTTATGTATTTTCTTGAAGTCCCTTTCTTAATAAGAAAATTAAGCCACATGTTCACTTTGAATTTTTTTAATTGGCTAAAGCTTCCAAGTCACAACTTGGGGAATTTTTGGGCTTTTGAAGAGACTTGAACTTAACATCGTTATGCCTATTAGGGTTATAGAGTTTTCAAAGTGATATGTGTTTTTGAAAGAGAGGTTATAAGTTTGAATTTTGTAGAGATAGGGTATGTGTGCTTTGTATTTCAAGTACAGTTAGGTGTTTCCTGTATAAAGGGAGTATGAGGTAATCTCACATATTATTAGATTGCCCATAAATTATTAGGGTTAAAGATTTAAGATAACCAAATAAATATCCACTAAAGACAAGATAAAGATTTGAACATAGGTCATACTCTTACTCTTACTCACTCTTACTCTTACAATTTTTTTTTTGTTTTTGCCTTCACATTAAAACCCTGCAACTTGAATTGTTTATTTATGCAAGTTCAAATTCATGTTCAAGTTCACAAGAACATAGTTTTTAATAATTAGAATGCTGAATGGAATTATTAATAGTGATTTGGCTTCTGAGATTGTTAGTACTTAGTAATCATGTATGGCTGGATAGGCAAATTGTTATTGTAGGGCTAACCTATTTTTGCATCAATTAATTCTCATTGCTATCAAAAAGTATAAGCACTTAGGCAGATTAACAACTTATTGTCAAAAAAAAGTTATTAATGTCCCTGCCTACAAAACCAAGAGCTTGTATTATTACTTGAGAAAATTCACTAATTTGTATGCATATTATCATTACTACTAATGTGCAATCGATGATTATAAGAAATCACTGATCATGTCCATATATAATCATATTCAAAATTATTTGAATAAGAGTACTTGTAAATGCTAGAAAAATCTTCATCCATTGAATATTTACAAATACATTTAATTATTTCCAAATAGTATAGAATATGGCATGGTAACCACTCAATAAGATATTTTTAATTTATTTACCATGCTTTGGCACATATTCTATTATTCAATGTATTTGGTGATGTATGTTTTGGTTCCATTTAATTCATAATGCTAGTATACATAATTACTAATGAAGTTCATTCACAAAGAGTGGGGAAGCGAGACTCTTTCAACTAATTGTCAATGCACCTGGGGAAGTAAGAACTTTGGCTAGTTCAGAATTATTTTTTCGTTGGTCTCTTTTGTTTAGAAAATAAAATTTTGGTGTCATGGTTTTATTTCAAGGATGAGCAACCATTTATGATCAAGGTGTAGATACATGGAAATTAGACTATCTATATTTCTTCAATACAAGCCTTTTATTGAAAAACTTTCAATTAGGTGATGTTTTAAATGAAAACTCTCACACTTTATGGTGGTTTTACTCATTGTGATCTAGTGATAGATTGAACTTCTTTTTTCTTAAGCAACTGTCTTTTAGAAACTTGTGTATGCTTTGGTGGAACATACATTTTTTACCAGATAATGAATTCTTAAAAACACAGTCTTTTAAAGAAAGAAATGCATCTTTTTTATGTAAATGGTAAGGAGGTCAAGTGAACAATGGGCTACAAGTTGCCCAGACAACAAAAGAACATAGAATAATAACAAGGAATTTCAAAAATACATGTTCTTTAATATTTGTAGAAGAATTGTACATTCTATGGGGCACTCCAAAATTATATTAGACCCAAATAGCATACAGCGCCCAACCCAATAAATATTCTACCAACTTGCAAAGACTCTACCTTAAATATAACACTTTTACAAGTTCACTTGACTCCTATACATATTTTAGTTCCACTTAAGCTCTGATGCCAACAACTTCTAGAAAAGAAAGATGTCACTTTAATGCTAATGTGGTGACTATTCATCTTCCCACAGATGTGGGATTTAGAAGGTCCTTTTTCTAACACACATATGTAACCTAAGCTTAAAGAAACCTGATGCTTCAACGTCCACCCAATAGTTTTGTAGATTCTATGTTGCTCTTGTATGCCTTTGAATTCCACTCAAACACTTCAGACTATTCTAAATATTCTGACATAACTTACAAAAGGGTGTTTGTCATTTTCAACTTGTCAACCAAAAAATGGATCCTTAACATATCTATCCTCTAATGTATAGACTAGATCCTATGTGGCTTCCCTAAGATTGCATGGCAATATGCGGCACTTTGGTGACACACTCTGCCTTATGTAGTTCTGTGAGGAGTAACGCTATCTTAATAAAGTCAAGAACCTTTAGGTTGTGTGCCTCATATGGCACCAATATCACAACCAATGGACTTTTTGGTAGATTACTTAGGATTCCAAACCTTCAAAAAAAACACAACACACGCTTCATATGAAAACACAATGAATGAAATTCTTTTGGCTAATGTGCAAGAGAGATCAACCCCTAGCATGCTCTTGTATTAGTTATTCCATATTTAAATCTTAATGATGTTGCCATCTCCTCAATGTGTTTATATATTTCTTGCAAGAATTAAATTATTTTTTCTAAAATTATGAGTTTAGGTCAGATTTGTTTCTCGCATATGAGTTTGAGGTCTAAATATATAGGTTGTTATAGCTAAAGGATCTTTGTATAATTTTCTTAAAAATAAATTTTTCTGTAATAATTTTATAATTGTATGTTTTCAGTTATAATGACATGAGATACTATAACTTCTTACATATAACCATAGTTCCAATATACAAAGTTGACTTGGATTTGACGGACTAAAAATTTTTGACTTGGCAAAACTTGGCAACTAAAAAAATACTTCAATTTCTAAAAAACACACAAATATTATGCAAAATTGAAATACCCCTCAACAAATATTCACTTATTCCACTTAGAATTGCAATGGTTAGTTTACAAAATTTACATTCAATTATTAGATCAATATAGACAAAACCATAGACACTGAGAATTAACATAGTCAACTGATAACGATTCTAACCAACTTATAATTAGCACTACATTTAGCGAATTCAAAAATACATAAAAAAATTGTATACCTTTCAAGTGCGAATCCTTCTTCCTTTATACCTATTTGTTGATGGGCATGTAAAGAAGGTCGGTGTTAAAGATTGAACATGAGTCGGTGCCAAACAATTTCAAAATGGAATCAACCTCAAAGAAAGTGCCAGGTTTAAAATAGCAAAAGCATCTTTGAGAGTGGTGTCAAGTTTAGTGGTGCATTTATTGTGGTGTTTCATTATGATCCACTACTGCCATGCATTAAATTTTATTTTATTTTATTTTATTTATTTTCTTTTTTTTATTTTTTTGGATTTTTGTTTACTGATTACGGGAATCTGAATCTTTTAGCCCTTGTTGTGACTGTAGAACACCTCTTGGTGTAGTAATTAATATTATTATATATATTATTATATTATTATTTCCTATAATAAAGTGTTTAAAACACTCTTATTTCATTAAAATAATATTTATCTCATCCCAATGGAGGGGACATGATAGTCCTCCCACCCCAAATATTGCTTGTCCTCAAGCAATCTCAACTCTGGAATCCTTGCTCGCTCCATGTCAAGGTAGTCTACCATGTGGCATGATGCTTGTCAATCCTTGACACTTTACATTTTCTAATCATGATTCCCCAAGCTCCAACACCCCAAATGACCAAGCTAGGGTGAAATCTCCCCCTTAAAATTTCCTTTTTTGATGATATTTCATATGAAGGCCATTTTTGGCATGCTCCCATGATCATATTCAACATGGGCCAAACATTATCATAGTAGAGTATCTTATCTTGAAGGGCTTCCTTGATTATCTTCTTCCTTTGAGTAAAATGGTTCTCCCAAACACACACTTCCATTCTTGTCATTTCAGCCATTCTTGGGGTTCCATTTGTAATGCCTTGAAGTGTCATACCTTCCCATCTGTTTTGAATTGGAACTCCATTATTTCGTAGTTTTGCCAAAATCTCCCAAGTGAGTGCAACCATTGCACACCCAATACTACGTCCATTTATCCCAATCCCACAATGTAGAAATAATCCTTAACTTGGTAACCTTGTAAGGATAGGGCAGATGATGTATAGGTCCTCTACAAGGCATAATAGTATCTTCATCTACAAGCATAACATTGAACCCATCAAACCTTTCTACATCCAAATCTTTCTTTGAAGTGAAATCTACATCTTTGAAATTATGAGTAGCCCCACTATCAATTAGCACTTTCACTTCATGTCCCTGTAAAACTCCTCAAATCCTAAAAGCTTGGCATTTGGGTGCTCCCAAAGGGAGGGCAAGAGTGACCCCTGGTAAACTCTCAAACTCATCCATCTTCGCCTTAGGTATGGTTTCCTCCATCTCTAAATTTTCTTTGGGAGTACCTACTATGTAATATATTTTCCCTCTTCATGAGCATCTATGTTTGGGCTCCCATGGCTCTCTACAAGGAAAACATAACTTCTTCTTCCAAAGCTCATTCTTGGTTTCTTCATCCTTGTTTGGTTTAGGAGAGAGTGCCATCGGTGAAGGGATATCTTTCTTATGCTACTTTGTAGGTGTATTCGTAGGGTTGAACTTGTTCCTAGTTCTAGAAACCTCCAATCTCAACAGTGTTTGAATCAAATCTTCTAGAGATGTAGGATCAAAAGTTCTCACTAAACCATGGAGTGACTCCATAATTCCCTCAATAAACAAGTACATGAGTCTTCCTTCAGTAATATCTAGAACCATGACTAAAATTTTGCCACTGTTAATTCTCTTAAATACCTATCTAGGTTCTTTTGATCAAATCTATCTCTAAGCCTCTATGTAAAATCATCATATGCCACAATATGTTGATGCCCTTGTGTGATAATTCCATGATGCCACCTTCATCCTCTTCCATAGGGTTGAGTGAGAGGTATGTGTCCAATTTTTGAACCCAAGCTCTTGCAGTGACCTTCCCTGAACCATCAAAAGTTGGAAGTTTCATCTTACTTAGGGCTTATGCAAGAAGTTGGGTTCACAAAAAGCTCAAAAAGTGGAAGTGTTTTTGTTGTTTTTGAGAATTTGTCACACTTGGACTGAAAAATTGAAGCACTTACACAATGAATCTTGAAAAAAGTCAGTAATATGAAATTTAGTATTTTGAATCTAGTTTCCAAATATGTAATTTATTCAAAAACCTGAAGGACAAAAATTTAATTTTGATAGGTATGTATAAAAACCAGTTTTTAAAAGTCATTTTTTTTACAATACCATGCATGTGTACGGACACCACTATTTGACCTAAATGAAAGTATTTTTCTAATTCCTTTTGGGAAAAGATACCTAACAACATAAAGATTGATGAGGATATTTTTTTGTAATTTTTTTCTGAATATGTTTTTATTGAATTTTTATTGGCCCTAATTGCTATTTTAAAAATCAACATGTACAGACAGCATAATTGGACCTAAACTAAACATTTTTTGAATTTTTTTTTCATTGTGTAGAGAATTGTCTGAAGATTTATGTCATATAATTTTTTTTACAAAAAAATCAACCAAAAAAGGTTATTAAAAAACAAAAACAAAAACCTAATATTTCAAGTTTATGGACCATTTTGGTTACAAATTAATTTAAAAATATCAAACACAAACCAATCTTAACAAAACTTATATATTTGGAAACTAGAGATCATGTTCTATAATGGGTTTTAATTTTGTAGATTAATTCAGAAAAAGGCCCATCAACTATATTGTCAAAGTTTGACATTTCTCTTGAACCTGGCTTAGTTTTTTAGTTGCAGGTCAAAGGCTAAGGGTCGAGGTGCCAAGTCTTTCCCATGCCTAAAACCAAGGCTATATGTGGATTACGAATTCAAATTTTAAAAAACCCATACGCATTTTTAAAAGAAATACGTACGCGTTTCATAATGCGTAGGCGTTATCTATTCAGCTGTTCAAAAAAGGAAACACGTATGCGTTACATACATGTTTATAAAATAGAATGCGTACACGTTCTATAATGCATCCACATTTCTAATATATCTTTTTTTCCCCAATTTGGAATAAACCAATTGATCACTTTTTCCCTGCAATATTCTCTTTCTGTAGTACGGACCGAAAGCACCAATTTCTACATATTTTATCGCATTCTTGTCTTGTACAATCTCTTAACAGGTCATATTATATTCAAATTTTTGGAAGAGACAACTGCAAATTGAATTTTCTAAAGTGGAAACAAGAACAAGGACTCATTACAAGAAGATTTAGAAAAAGGGAGATTTTGAATGTATTCATGATGTTTTTGTACTTCAAAGTTTATAGAAGAAAGGATCTCCATATTATATAGTTTTATTTGAATATTTGAAGGAGGTGGCAATTGGAAAATACCTGTTAAGAATCATTTGTGTTTTATCAAGAGGGTTTTCTAATCATGGGATCAAAGCAAAGAAAAAGATGTAGAAAGTTAATGACACCCAAAGAAATTGAAGCAAATAGAGAAATGGAGGAAAAACGACAAAGGGATAGAAGAGAAAGAATCCTCCAAATGAAAAATTTGGAAGCATCTAGTTCCATGAATTTTGAAGAGGAAACCATGAAGGGTGAGATGAATGTAGATGATGTAAATGTGGAGATAGTGAATATGGAAGAAAATGCAATTATGGAGACAAAGTCAACTATGCCTTCAACTTCAACATTAAATGATATAGAAATAGCACCTATGCAAACAAATTCATGTATGTCTTCAAATCCACCTCCCAATGATATAGAAAATGCACGTATTGAAACAATTTATGCGAGTATGTCTTCAAACTTAAGTCTTGATAATATTGATCTTAGTTATTTAGTTGAAGTTGGATACACCATTGATGGGATTGAAATAATTCTAGTTTTGAAACAATGAAAAAACAAAATAATGATGAAATCCCTCATATTGATGAAAATGAGAATGAAAATCCCTTGTATGTTTAAAAATGAAAATGAAACCCCTTGCATGTTCAATGAAAATGAAACCACTTGTATGAATGAAAATGAAAATATTTTTTTTTACAATTGAAAGAGATGTGTTAGATAACATTCTTGGTAAAGTTTCTTGGAGACAAATGAGAACTCATGGAAATAGATTATATAAAATGTTTTTTTATAGAAAAAAATTAGGATTTCAATGTCAACTCATGATGCAATTGATGAAAACGTTGAAAATGTGAAAAGTGATGAAAAAATTAGGCATTTTTGTAAAACCAAAAAAGAAAGATGATTCAGTAGAACAAGTCATATCTAGTGTTGCCAATGCTATTGATTCTATAGGAAAGAAAATTTGATCTAAAGATAAGAATGTAGCTCATCGTGCAATAACAACTACTCTAGTTAATAAATCAACTTCAAATAAAAGAATGTTAAGTAAGATTGGTAAATATATAAAAGTAAATACTAAAACATTGATAAGAGCGGCTAAAAGAAAAGAAAGTATTAAAAAAGATCCAATTAGTCAAAGTTTGAGTTTTTGTGGTAGACTCCCAAGGTCAGATATGAAATTAACTAATGAAATCAAATCTTTAATCAAAAAATTTTGGCATGATAATACAAGAGTATCACCTAATATTAGAGATGTTTTAGAATTAAGGGTGGGATCAAAAATGCGTGACCCTCATCCAAAGCATCTATTAGATATGACTCAAACTGAATTATATATATTTTTTTTAGATGATTCCATCTTACCAAATATTAGCATAAGTCAAAGATCATTCAAAAAATGCAAACCTTGGAATGTTAGAATTAATAAACAACGAATCTCTTGTTGTTGTAAAACTCATGTACAATTTCATTATTATTATGATATTTTTTGATATATACATTGTACTTTGCATGTTAACCAAATTATGCAGGACATTTGTAGTATTAATATGCCACCTGAAATAATCAAAGATTTTATAGCAGGTTTATTTTGTGAACCTCTTAATGGAAACTTATTTTATTTAAATGCATGTATTTCTGGACAATACAATAGATGTGGTAATTTTTCATTATTAGGAGAATGTATGCATGAAAGTAGTTTACATGAATTTGGACAACAATTAGTGGATGTTAAAAAAATTTAAAATGTTGAATATTCTTTGAAAGATGGAAAATTTGGAAAATGTTTTGAGCTAATTGTGGAAAAATTTAGTGTGCATACATTTATTAAAGAATTTAAAGATAAGATTGTACCTAAATATGTAACACTCTCAAAATGCTTAGTGGCTTAATGGTCAATTTCTTACATGTAAAAGCACATTCCCAACTTTGGAACTATATTGTCAGTTATTGATTTTGCTGAAAACTATACTCTTAGTCCATAAGAAGAAAGCCAATCACAATATTATAATTCAGTGCAAGTAGCCATATTTGTTCATATTGTATATAGACATGCAGATGATAGTAGAGAAGATAATAGAAAAAATTTGAGAGAGCACCATTTTTATGTGAGTGATAATCGATTACATTCATTTGTTGCCCCTCAGTTGTTGTCCTTAATGACAAATACGTGCAAACTCTCAGGTTTGTGACACAGTGACTGTTGTCATTGGCATTGGTATTCATGATGTTTAGCATTCGATGCATAAACTCATATTCTTGATGATGTTCTTTCATGTTCTTGATGATGATCTTGTTAATGCTCATAATGTTGTTCACTTGAGACATCAAACATGTTGGTGTTGGTTATGGCATTTACTATTCTCTACAAGAAGTTGGTATTTGGCTTGTAATGTTGACAGAGGTTATTGGTTCTAGCATCATGGTATCACTTGGCATGGTATTTTGATGTTGGCACATGCTTCGTATGGTATCATTCTCACAGCATGCTCTCATTTGGTATTCATTGTTGACTCAGTTGAAGTTGATATGCTCATACATGCTCTGTGACAGTTAATATGTTCATAATCTCCTGCTGAATATTTTACAGGTGCTTGTTGATTATGATATCATTGTGATATTCTTACTTTGCAATAACAGTGAGCCCTTTTGGTGTTATGATATCATTGGCATTATGAGACAGTTTGGTCTCAAGGTCTTTAAGTGCTATACTATTTCATTTTGGTATTACATTCCCATGGAATCATGATAGTTAGCATGGTACTAATAGCATTGTATCAATGGTAATATGGATATAGCATTGCAATGGACACATTTCTATGGACACATACATTTATCATGGTGATATGGTGACATAACTCTCAAGGTATCTTGGTATAGATATGCATTGTAAGTATTGACAATGGCATCCTTACTTGTTTGGGATGGACATCCATGGCAAGTTCATGGTGACATGAACACATTGTAAACACATTGATATCTTATGGTGATAGCACATTGATATCATATGGCATCTTCAATTTGGTAATTGATCATGGCATCTTTAGTTACTATGCTAGTATTGTGTTACTACAAATGTATTCAATCACCTTTAAAGGGGATACAAATACAAATTGTTTTATCTAAAGTTTAATGTTGACAAAGATGCTTAATTGTTACCCTTGAGCCTATATGTAAACAAAGTCGTATTAAAAAGGGTGTTTTAGGGGCCACTAAATTTGCAACTGGCCAAGCAGGTTTTGGCATATGCAATAGCTCAAAAAGAGTTTAAGTTTTATTATCGTTCACTGAGATCACAAGTTGTCATTTTATCATTAATCAAAAAGCTTAGAGAATGAATCATTTTGTAAAGTGAAACATAGGCTATGAGCTAGGGTTTGTCATCTCAATGGTTATCATGAAAAATCATGGAAAATGTAGTGAAACCTATGGACTTCTTAAGGAAACTATGTGATATGACAATGCTCGGGAGTCAAAGGGGAAGTTTGACTATTAAGTTTCAAATGCAAAAGGTTTTCATGATGGCTTAGTTAGGTAACTACTTAAAACCCCTATTTCATAGCTCAAGATTCGTGGATATGCATTTCACTTATTTTTTCTACTAAAAAATAGTTATGAGTCAAGTTTGTTTGGTAACGGAAATAGTTTTGAATAAGGTTGTTTACTTTTACCTTAGTTAGGGTTTACCTTCAAGCATACAATGCTAGGATTTAAACAAAAGATACCCACATAACGCGACTCTATGGTTTCACTATGATCTTGAAGACATGGCATTTTATGAACTATTTTTGTCTACTGTAGTAAAGAGACATTATGCAATGGTGATTTGAGCCTTGGGTTAAAATGAAACCATTCGACCATATGGGTCTTACAGTTATTTGTTCTACAAGAAGTTTCTCTGCATAGTTACACTCTTTCAGTTACATGTTTAAACTAGTTGATGAAAGAAAGAAAGACTTCAAACAAAATGTATATAATATGTTGAAGAGACCTGATGTAATGTTGAAGAAAAATGTTTTTATTGTATTATCATTGATGTTAGATCAGAGTTGTATTGATACTTGAATCTCAATTAATGAGATAATCAAGGATTGGACTTTAGTGAAACAGAGTGTCCCTCTGTAACTGATTTACTCCATTTGTTGTATTGATTGGGATAAGCTAGTGAGGCAGAAATCATAATAAGCCAGTAAGAAAAAAATGATAATAAGCCAATGAGACATAAATGATATCAAGCCAGTGAGGTAGAAATAATAATAAGCCAGTGAGGCAATGATTGTAGCCAGTGAGGCACTTTTACTAAGTGGTTTTCTACCCAGAGGGTTTCCACTCCTAAAAATATCTGTGTTATGGTGCCATCTATCATTTGTTTTATTTGCCATCTGTCTTGTGATGTTATTTGTCATTTGTTACATATGCACATGGAATTTGTTTACTTGTCTCTGTAATGCTCTAACACATTTACTAATAAGCATTTAAGTCACCATGGATATCTATTTCCTAAACCTGTAATTATACTGTGTAAATTTTTCAATTTTGTTCTATTTTTTGTAACACTTATTCACCCCCCTCTTAGTGTTACCAAGTACTCCAACAAGTGGTATTAGAGCTAGACCATTTTAGGAAAGTCTAACCAACTTAAGGGTTCCTAACAAGTGGAGTACAATGGGTAAAAAGAATAGAAATAAGGCCTCAAATAAAGAAAAGAAAAATGCTGATCAACAAATTCAAAAGCAAGCCTCAATTAAGTCCAGCAATGAGTTGTTGCATGAGTCAACCATGAATGTAGAAACAAAATATCATAAATAAATCAGTCCTGCAGTTAAGAGTCTTGACAATGTGAATGTTAGTAGACAAGAACTTGATGATTTTGTAGTTGAAATTGATGATGCAGAAGGAGATTTCTTTGTAGATGAAGATGGATAGGAGTTTAATGAAAATGACTGTGAAGTTCATATTGAAGGAGATCTTTTATGTGCTCTAGAAATGAACAAGTATCTTGAAAAAGAGAACCAGGAACTAAAGGTTCAACTTCAACAAGAAAAATATTCAAAAGAGAAGGTATGTTTAGATTTGACAAAAGTTTCTTTAGAGTTTGAAGAGGCAAGAAATCAGGTTGTTAACCTAAAGAAACAAGTTAATGAGTCTAATAAATTGATTATCAGTCTAAAGGCTGAAATTGAGGAAGCAAAAAGAATAATAGATGTAACAAATTCTGATCTTGAGGTGAAAAGAATTGAATGTCTGAAACTTGAAAGTGAAGTTGTCAATCTAAAGAAAAGTTTGGGTGTTGTCAAAATATAGAAGTTTACGAAAGGCACAAATGCTTTAGATGGCATATTGAGTAGTCAGAAAAATTACAAGGATCATTTTGGTTTAGGATATGAAATAGGGGAAAGCTCTGGTGTCAAAGATGAATTTAAAAGGGAAATCTAATGTTTACAACAATAGATGGGAAGAGTTTCAAGGTTAGACAAACTCCTAGGTAGATGATAGACATGAATTATCATTCTTCTATTCCTGATGAAGACAAGAAGAAAGCAAAGGAAAAATTTGTTGATGTTGAAAGAAGAACAAATAGATTTACAAGACCTTCACCTATCAGACAATACCACTCAATGAGGTACAATTATTCACAATTCCATGGTTATTGCTATGCATGTCATGTTTATGGTCATAGGGCCAGAGATTGTAAAAGAAATTATTTTTGGTGGAATAAAAATAAAAGTTCTTATGGTTGGTTAAATCAGAACTACAATAATGTGTGTTATAACTACAATAAAGTTGGCCACCTTGCAAGAAACTGTTGGATGCATGCAAGGTATGACTCTAGAAGAAACTATTCTCCTCTTGATCAAAACTATAATATGTTGTGTTATAGATGCGGTAGTTTTGGGCATAAAGAACAATGGTGTAAAAGAGGGATAAAGCCAACTAGAGGCTATATGCTTAAGCAAAAGCAAGTAAATACCTTGGGCAAGGAAAAAAATATCCTATACTAGTTTGGAGAAGAAAACAAGATCCAAGAGATGACAAACTAAAACCAATGCATGTTACACAAAAGACATTATCCTTTGCATGAGAACTAGCTTAAAGTTAGGGGGAGATGCTTATTGTTTATCTTTAATCCCCAAGGAGTTCAGAGGTTTGTTTCTATACAAAGAGAAGTTGGTGTTGGCATGATATGTTGTCAAAAAAAGTTTGATGTCTGTCATCTTATGAGTTTCAGTTGATAATGTTCACTTTCTTCATGGAGGTGCAGTTATATGATCATCTATATCATTACAAAGTGTAGATAATCCAAGGTATAGTAGATATTTGTTTCATTCACCTTGTTAGCTTTCTCATTTGCAAGAGTATGATCTTGCAAGATAATTTGAAGATGATGCTTGATACTGTTTCTTTAGGACATGGTAGTTGTTGTTTTGAGATCTGCATGTTGGTATGCTTGATATGTCTCTTAGTGTGCATATGCTACATGATTAGTTAACTGTTCAAAGAGATGAAAAGACATCCTTGTGTGCCTATACTGCTCTAATTTTGACAGTGGTTTAGTACTTTTGATCTCAGTCATGTTTATCAAATTGTTCTTTGTCATTTCTAACTAATGGTTGTGAAGGTTTGTGAGACTGAGCAGATTCCATCATGTTAAGGTATATGTCAGTGTTTCTTAAAGAGGAGATGATATCCTTTTCATTAGATTTCATAATTATTGCCCCAGTTGCTATTGATGATTGTTGTTGTTTGAGTTGCTTTCTGCATCAAGGTTAGATGTTGTTGAAGATTTTATTCTTCAATCCCTTTCTAGAGATGACTACTATCAGGTATATATTGAGGTGAAATGACAAGAAAATGTCATTAGTTCACCATAATTTCTGGTTATACAGTGATTCATGTACATGGTATGACATCTATACAGGTGCAATCTGTAGAGGGAACTTCAAAGTCTTTTAATAACTTTCTTGTTTGAGTCTCTTGGAGACAAGGTGACATGAATTCATGCTTCATAGATCTTTTATTTTGGAATAGAGAATAATATATTACTTCCTATGGGCATTAGTATGATTCTCTACTATCTTTTAATTAGCAACATTACTATTTTGTGGTTGGCCCTTTTGGTGTAAATAACAGGCTTGATGCTCTGATAGTGCTTGATGTTTAGTTGATGTATGGACATTGATTCTAAATTGAAGAGATTTAGTTTGTTGCAAGTGTTGAGGTTGTCATGCATATCATATCTCTTTTCATTCTGATAGTACAGTGGACAATGTTTGTGGTAGTGTAATAGTATCCCTGCTGCATCATTTTTTAAAGAAATCCATCATAGTTTTAGTGGGAGTAAGAGTGTGTCATTGCATTGTGTAAGAACATGTCATGATCAGTAGTATCAGATCATAATAAGTATCAGAGTGTCTTTATGACAATAGTCTTCATGATCTAGTTGTATATGACACTAACAAGTGAAAGTGCAGTTTGTCATTATTTTCTTGACAGGACAGTTGGTTGAGATAGTAAAACAATATATAAGCCTAACAAGTGTTTGATTATCACAGTGTGAGTTGTTGAGTATAGGAGATTTATGACAGCAGAGTTAAGTTAATGAAAGGACAATCCTATCTTCTCTGGATGACAGTGTCTTTTACATTTGACAATATATTGCATGTCAATGATTATGTTGATTGTTTTATGACAACTAGTTCAGTGTTTGGTTTTTACTCAGTGATGTACTCAACTGTTCTTCTGGAGTTTGATCATTGATAATGTGTTCTTCTATTAGCATATTTAGTTGTTGTCGTTCTTTGATATATACTTATCATGGTGCTGACAATGCAGTTATGTTTCAGGATATTTTAGATGTCTCTCCTTCATGGACAGTCATGGTATGCTTTCTATTTTCTGATTTTATTTATCATTTTAGGCATATGTTGATCCTTGATCTATATTATCTCTGGAGGAATTCACATACTTTCTTTTCCTCATTGTCTTGATGCTAAAAAGGGGGAGAGAGAGTTGTGCTTTTCCATCATCGACAAAGAGGGAGTTTGTTACCCCTCAGTTGTTTTCCTTGATGATAAATACACAAACTCTTAGGTTTGTGATATAGTGACTGTTGGCATTGGCATTGGTATTCATGATGTTTATCATTTGATGCATAAACTCATATTCTTGATTATGTTCCTTAATGTTCTTGATGATGATCTTGTTAATGCTCATAATTTTGTTCACTTGAGACATCAAACATGTTGGTGTTGGTTGTGGAATTTACTATACTCTACAAGCAGTTGGTATTTGGCTTGTAATGTTGATAGAGGTTATTGGTTCTAGCATCATGGTATCACTTGGCATGGTATTTTGATGTTGGCACATGCTTGGTATGGTATCATTCTCACATCATGCTCTTAGTTGATATCCATTGTTGGCTCAGTTGAAGTTGATATGCTCATACATGCTCTGTGATAGTTAATATCTTTATAATCTCCTATTGAATATTTTATAGGTGCTTGTTAATTATGATATCATTGTGATATTCTTAGTTTGAAATAATAGTGAGCTCTTTTGGTGTTATGATATCATTGGCATTATGAGATAGTTTGGTCTCAAGGACTTTAATTGCTATACTATTTCATTTTGATATTACATTCACATGGAATCATGATAGTTGGTATGGTACTGGCAACATTGCATCAATGGTAATATGGATATAGCATTTCTATGGACACATACCACTTATCATGGTGATATGTCAACATAACTCTCAGGGTATCTTTCTATAGATATGCATTGTAAGTATTGACAATGGCATCCTCAATTGTTTGGTATGGACATCGATTGCAAGTTCATCATGGTGACATGAACACATTATAAAAACATTGATATCTTGTGGTGATAGCACATTGATATCATATGGCATCTTCAATTTGGTAATTGATCATGGCATCTTTAGTTATTGTGCTAGTACTATGTTACTACAAAGGTATGATCACTTTTAAAGGGGATACAAATACAAATTGTTTCATCTAAAGTTTAATGTTGACAAAGATGCTTAATTGTTTCCCTTGAGCCTATATGTAAACAAAGTCATATTAAAAGGGGTGTTTCAGAGGCTACTAAATTTGCAACCGGCCTAGCAAGTTTTGGCATATACAATAGGTAAAAAGAGTTTAAGTTTTATTATCATTCATCAGGATCACAAGTTGTCATTTTATCATTAGTCAAAAAGCTTAGAGAATGAATCATTTTGTAAAGTGAAACATAGGCTATGAGCTAGGGTTTATCATCTCAATGGTTATCATGAAAAAGTATGGAAAATCTAGTGAAACCTGTGGAATTCTTAAGGAATCTGTGTGATATGACAATGCTCAGGAATCAAAGGGGAAGTTCAACTATTAAGTTTTAGATATAATAGGTTTTCATGACGGCTTAGTTAGGTAACTACTTAAAACCCCTGTTGCATAGCTCAAGATTCACGGTTATGCACTTCACTTATTTTTTCTACTGAAAAATAGTTATGAGTCAAGTTTGTTTGGTAACGACAATAGTTTTCAAGAAGGTTGTTTACTCTTACCTTAGTTAGGGTTTACCTTCAAGAATACAATGCTAGGATTTGAACAAAAGACACCCACATAACTTGACTCTATGGTTTCACTATGATCTTGAAGACAGGGCATTTTATGAACTATTTTTTTCTACTGCAGTAAAGGGACATTATGCAGTGGTGATTTGAGCCTTGGGTTAAAATGAAACCATTCGACCATATGGGTCTTACAGTTATTTGTTCTACAAGAAGTTTCTTTGTATAGTTACATTCTTTCAGTTATATGTTTAAATTGGTTGATGAAAGAAAGAAAGAAAGACTTCAAACAGAATGTGTATAATATGTTGAAGAGACCTGATGTAATGTTGAAAAATGTTTTTATTGTATTATCATTGATGTTAGATCAGAGTTGTATCGATACTTGAATCTCAATTAACGAGATAATCACGGATTGGACTTTAGTGAAACAGAGTGTCCCTCTGTAATTGATTTATTCCATTTGTTGTATTGATTGGGATAAGCCAGTGAGGTAGAAATGATAATAAGCTAGTGAGGCAAAAATGATAATAAGCCAGTGAAGCAGAAATGATATCAAGCCAATGAGGCAGAAATAACAATAAGCCAGTGAGGCAATGATTTTAGCCAGTGAGGCAAGTTTATTACATAACCCAGTGAGGCACTTTTACTAAGTGGTTTTCTACCCTAGAGGGTTTCCACTCCTAAAAATATATGTGTTATGGTGGCATTTGTCATTTGTTTTATTTGCCATTTGTCTTATGACTCTATTTGTCATTTGTTACATATGCACATGGAATTTGTTTACTTGTCTCTGTAATACTCTGACACATGTACTAATAAGCATTTAAGTCACCATGCATATATGTTTTCTAAACCTGCAATTATAGTGTGTAAATTTGTCAATTTTGTTATGTTTTCTAAACCTGCAATTATAGTTGAAGAAAATGATATTCTTACTTGACATGATTGTGAAACAATTAATGGATCTGCAAAATGGCATTCGTTTAAGAGTTCCAATGTAAACACATGGAAAATATGGACAAGGGATCTTGCATGTTTTTGTCAATTTTGTATTGCAAGTGATTGGGAGGTGTGTGGAAATACAGAATGGGTCAAAGAATGGAAACAAAGAGCCTTAACGCCTTCATCAACACATGACCAACATGGAACGACAATTAAAGATAATCAACTATTTGCATCAGATGATTATGATCGTGTTTCAAACCTTGTACAAGAAGGTACATTAAAAATTGAATTCAATTACCTATGTATGCATTTTTATATGTGAATTAAACATATGTCACTCTTTATTGAATAGTATTTTTTCTACAGGACATGTGTATGCTATTGTTGCACCTGAGGGGAATGAAGAGGAGACAGAGTATTGGTTGGCTAGATGTGTTGAGAGAAAACATAAGTTGGTACATCCTAGAGTGGATGATGACAACTTTGAGTATCCAACTGGTTCTGTGGTTGTTGTTGGCACCTAGCTTCGAAAATATCTAATAAGAAAGAATGGATTTCCTGCATTTGAAGACTATGAAAGACACAAGAAGATTATACATTACTCACATTTGATTTTGGCAACAAATATAAAACTAGTTAGATGGGCCTGCTAATAAAGTGTTATGGACACTTTCAATGGATGATCATGAGACAATCATATATGCATTAGAAAAAAGAGAGGATGCAGATGGTACAACACAGTAAATATATACAGGTAAGTATATAGTTGTATATATATAGTTAATAATTTATTGCATATACATGTCTATATATATATGTTAGTATTTAGTCATTTACTAATTATAGTTTTAAATTATTTTTTGTTTTAGGTCTCCCAAAACTAGATGCATTACAAAAAAGAGAGGGCCCATGCATATATATTACAATGGAATTCGAATCTAGATACAGGTAACTATATATAGTTCTAGATACATTTAATTGATAGTCAAAATATAAAACTAAATAATTCATTTTCATTTTATAAAAAGTTTATAATTGATTTCATATCCCCTTAATCCATTCTCTTAGGACCCCTTAAGCCATCCTCTTAGGACCCCTTAAGCCATATCCTCCTATCTACCCTTAATCCCTCATATCCTAGGCTTTAGGTCCTATGGTTAAGGGTTTAGCATTTCTAGGGTTCATGAGATGCTTAGAATAACTTGAATCTATTATGGGTTAAGGGTTAAGGGTTCATATCCTAGGCTTTAAGTGATAGTGTTAAGGGTTTATAAGGTTCACAAGATGGATAGAATAGCAAATCTGTTATGGGTTAAGGGTTTAGGTTTCATCTCTTAACTCCTATTAAGCCATCCTCTTAGGACCCCTTAAGCCATATCCTCTCATCTGAAACCCTTAATCCATCATCTTGCATCTCCTAGGCTTTAGGTCCTAGGGTTCATGAGATGCAAAGAATAAGAAATATATATGGGTTAAGGGTTTAGGATACATCTCTTAACTCCCCTTAAGCCATCCTCTTAGAATAACTAATCTATATCTAGGATTTCTAGGATTTGTAGGGTTCACGAGATGCTTAGAATGACAAATCTATATGGGTTAAGGGTTTAGGATTCATATCCTAGGCTTTAGGTCCTATGGTTAAAGGTTTAGGATTTCTAGGGTTCATGATATGCTTAGAATAACTTGAATCTATTATGGGTTAAGGGTTAAGGGTTCATATCCTAGGCTTAAAGTCCTAGGGTTAAGAGTTAAGGGTTTATAGGGTTCACAAGATGGTTAGAATAGAAAATCTATTATGGGTTAAGGTTTTAGGGTTCATCTCTTAACTCCCCTTATATCACTTTTTATATCTTGTTCTGATTTTATCTTATACAAATTGTTTCTTATAAACCACATTTTATAAAATTGTTCAATTGTATCTTATACATTTTATACATGTCAAGTATAAGTTATGGTCATTACTAGTGTTAGGATAATTTAGCTTAAAGTACTTTTGTAAAGTTATCTAGTCCAGATTATTTCATAAGAAAGTGTAGATCTCTAAGTCTTATATAATAAATATCAAGTCGAAGAATTGTAAATGATTGGTGTTAGATTTTGGAGAATATGATCTTCTTAGCAAGTCAACATTATATTGCATTATTAGTATTATACTGAATTTTTCTATATGTCTAAGTTAGATGTTCTTCTACCTAAGTTCTATGAAATCTTACGTAAACATAAGTATGAGACATTAGACCTTAGGTTTTTTCCTCCTCCTAGTAAGGGAGGAATTGCGACTTAAATCTAAGAATGGAGAAATACTAGAATTGGTGATTAGAGACCTAGAAGAAAATCATAGGATCTATATTACTTGATAAAGTGTTTAGCTTAATTGGAGAATAGGTTCAATATGATGAAAAATGTTTTAGCTATTGACTCATATGTTTCATGATTGGATTGAATGTATAAAATGTTTGTCATGTTATAAACTCCTTGTTCCTTTTAAGGTTCTTTTGCAATTGAAATATATGATGTTATGGTGTCTGCAAAACTAAGAATTTTCGTAAGGGCCTATTATATGGCTTGTAGAACCTTGTTAATGAATGCATCTTTTGGATGTTGAATGATTGTTGTAATTACATAAATTTTTGTTTAGTGATTAATATTTGCTAGAATTGGAAAATAGTTAAAATTACCTGCCCTTACTTTATTATGAACATGATCTAAACTATAAGGAATGTATTAATTTGTCACCTAACCATGTGATTTTATTGAAATTTGAAAGTTAATCATTTTAAGACATCTAAACTTCATTCAACAATGGTATGTTTAAAATATATATGCAATTTGATTCTAGATAAGAATTTATAGTGCATATTACTTGAAAATTAGATTATATATACATATGTGTGTGTGTGTGTGTGTGTGTGAGAGTGCATATAATCATCATAATGAACATAACATGTACGTGATCACATTCATAAACACAAGTTACATGATCATAATGTATATAATGTATGTAAAATGGTCCATGAAATAACATGCCCAAAATGTATATATCAAGTGGCACACATATAAATAAAACTATCTATACTCCATAACATAAAACTATCTAAAGTACTAAATTAAGACATCTAAACTTCATTCAACAATGACATGTAAATATATATGCAATTTGATTCTAGATAAGAATTTATAGTGCATATTACTTGAAATTTAGATTTTATATATATAATCATCATAATGAACATAACATGTATGTGAACACATTCATAAACACAAACATGATCATAATGTATATAATGTATGTGAAATGGTCCATGAAATAACATGTTCAAATATATATGTCAAGTGGCACACATATAAATAAAACTATCTATAGTCCATAAAATAAAACTATCTAAAGTCCATCAGGACGATCAGTCAAATCAAGTCTATCAGGACCAACTAATTAAGCTGCTAATTCCTAGATATTCAAATAAAGCAAACAATAGGTTAGAAAATATTACTGATAAAAAATGATTTTAATTGAAGATATTCAAATAAAGCAAACAATATAGATTAGAATTTATATTAACTCAAAAAAATGTTGATTTTAATTAAATATAGTAAATACAGTAAAAATGATTTTAAGTATATCCATAAATTACCATCTAATCATGTGAATTTACTACACATTTTGTTCAACATGTGGTTTAACTATTGATTGAGGACCAACTGATTGAGCTGCTAATTCTTGGATATTCAAATAAAGCAAACAATAGGTTAGAAAATATTAGTGATAAAAAATGATTTTAATTAAAGATATTCAAATAAAGCAAACAATCTAGGTTAGAAAATATTAACTCGATAAAAATTTGATTTTAATTAAATATAGTAAATATAGTAAAAATGACTTTAAGTATGCATAAATTACCATCTGATCATGTGAATATAATCAATAAAAGAGAACAATGGTGAACCAAATGCAGTGATAATCAATGCATAAATTTTGCAGTGAAATCTTAAAAATAATATAGAGTTTACAATTTTTAATAAACAATTTTTATTGAACAAAAGAGAGGCGTCAGACTCAGCTTCCCTTAAGGGAGCGGTGGCTTCCCCACAAGATGTAAAGGCCTACGGGAAGAGTCATCTCTACCACAACCTAATATAGGCCACCGTCGCTTTAAACATATACTGCTAAACAATTTTTATTCTATATACATCGTTCCATATGATGTTGCGAATGATGTTCGATATAAGCAGTGATATCAATATTGCGACTTATACTTATAACTCAAAAATATTCCACTATAATATATATATATATATATATATTTGATAGGTAAGTACTACCATTAATGGGAGTAGCTCCCTTCATTAAAGTGAAAAATAGGAAAGATTACAAAGAAAGCTAGGTGGGCAACATCAATGATAGATGTAGCCAACACCCTCAACAATGTCCACTAGCCTAGAGATTACATTATCCTCAACCAGCCCTAGGTTGGCACCAACAAAATTTAGAAACTCACTGATATCATTTTCCTTTTTGAACCCTTTTTTGAACAGGGTCCAAGCCTTGTGGAGCTTAGTCTTCTTGTCATCATTCAGGCTAAAAACACTCAAGGCAAAGCCTTGATCAGGTTCTACTGCAATTACATCCAAGGCGGGTCTGATGGCTTCAAGAACTTCCTCACGAGCTATCCTCATGGCTGCTCTGAGTCCCCACAGCTGAGCCCCCAGCACTTGCACATAGTTAGAGAAGAAGCACTCAAGAACCACATCGTCATGAGTATGGTTGCCTGCCCAGAAACCAGCACCAACGACCTTGATTATTGCAGCCTTTTCTTTATCGGAAGCCTTACTGAATAGATAGTCAATCTGCTTCTCTTTGGTTTTGTCCTCTTCACACCTGCAAACAACTCTAAAATGTTCTACCATCATGCTTTCTTGGGACTCAGGATGCCTTGCAGAAGAATGGAGAAGCTTGCTTGATAGTGGGGCAATTATAGCAACGACATTCCCTCAGGACTTGAGCCCAACTTTGGGACTTGCCAACTTTAGTTTCGAGGTGGATAGGAAGAGGATTTGATCTAGATCAATTTTGTATAGATCATCCATTAAATATGTACCTTAGATCTTTTCTTGTTGTCTTCGTCTTCCTTGGGGCTCTCGGGGAAAATGCGATTGTGGGCATAGGAGACACTTCCTTAAGTGAGCCTCCTGATTGAAATGGGTACACCACCACTACTCCATGGAGATTTCAGAGATTTCATAATCTAATTCTAGATTGTCAATGGTCATTCTGAGGGAAGGCTTAGCCAAGGTTCACCTGAGTCTTCCAAAATCACATCCTCCTCTTGTACGAAGGCCCAGTTGGCTAGGTGGTATGTAGCTTTATTCCCCTCTTGGTAAATGTGGGAGAAGGACATGATGTCGAGGTGTTCAGTGTACTTCCAGATAGCCTCTACTAGTTACTACAACTTCCAATCCATTTTTTTTGGATGTGATTACGTTTATGCAAACTAAGGAATCACCTTCCATAGCTAGATCAACTAGGTGGTGTTCCTTACATAGGCAGAGGTTAGCGAGTAAGGCTGTAAACATAGGCAGAGGTTAGTGAGTAAGGCTGCAAACTTGGCCTCATTGTTTGTGCCAGAGGGTAGCTTCTTTGAGAGGGCCCAAATTATCTTACCTTGGTGGCGAATTATAACTCTAGCTCCAGAGGTGCCCGGATTACCCTTTGTTGCCCTGTCAAAATTTAATTTCAGTCTTCAGGAGGCGGGGCAATCCATTCAGTAAGAGCGTGTTTCTTCTTCCTTTCTTTTGCCTTTTTGTGGTTGTGGCACTAATTTAGAATTATTAGATCTAGCCAGTTCTTCCTCAGTTCCCCGTCCCAAACAGCAAACAGTGTCAGGGATGATTCTGCTATTCTTGTGTTAATGATCTCAGTGATGCCTATTTCCATCTTTCTTACAACTTCCTCAATATTAGAGGATTTGTCTCTAAAAATTCTCTGGTTTTGTTCTCGTCAGATGTGCCATATGAGAAGGGAGGGGCTAGCTTCCCACATTCCTTTCCATAAGGCTTTGGGTCCTTTTGGCCATCCTTTTAACAATCTTGTCAGCTCATTGGGGAGTGCGATGTACCAATTAAGTTTTCCACGCAACCAATCCCAGCACTTCTCGGCAAAGGGACAAGAGACCAACAGGTGGTCCATGGTTTCTTCTGCATTATAGCACATTACACACCTTGATGGTCCCATAATTCCTAATCAATTCAGCCTGTCTCCTATAAGTATCTGCTTGTGAGTAGCTATCCACAAGAAGGTGTCTGCTTCAGGAAGGGTCCATTTACCCTAGCACAAGTTGGTGGACCAATCTGAAGGGGCCTATGTATTTTACATTGTATAACAAAATTTGACTGCATATCACCCAGATTTGGACCCTGTTCAGAAGATCTCATCCTCCCTATCAGAAGTGATTATTTTTGTTGCCAAAGTGCATTCTTTAGGTCCGCAGCCACTCCTCTGTCTAATGGGAGGTTAGAGATTTTTTCCCAGTCCCAGTCTGCACTTCTGATAAAATCCACCACCTTGTACCGAAATAAATTAGCTATTCTTCTCCAATGGTCCTTCAGGCTGGGAATGTCAGCCAAAGGAGGAAGGCCATTTATCGAGTCTTCCCAAAGGTTTTCTTTCATGCTGTTATGGAGAATCCATGAGATATGATCCGAAATGAGCCAACGACAATTTTGCAAGAAGTTCCAAATGTACAAGCCTTTCAAAGGGTTAGGGGTTGTGAGAATCCGTGCAGGGTCCTCTGAATCCAAATATTTTTTCCTAAGGATTCTACTCCACCTAGGATTGGGCTCTTTGTATATCAGCCAGACCAGCTTCGCTCCCAGGGTGATGTTCTATTTTTCTAAGTTTCTGAATCCTGCTCCACCAGTAGGCTTTCCCTTGCAGGTTGTTTGCCAACCAATCAGAGGGATTCTTCTGACTTCGTTTGCCCCTTCCCATAGAAACTTCTTGAGAATCCCATCTAAAGTACCACTAGCTTTTTTCTTATTTGATTGCTGCTCAAGTGATAGATAGGGATCGCAGATAAGACTGCTTTTATCATTTGTATTTTACTTGAAAGAGTGAGCCATTTGCTCTACCATGAGGAGGCTTTGGAGCGACACTTTTGAATAGTGTCCTCCCAAAGAATAGATCACATAGTACCTTTGAAAAGAGGAACCCCCAAGTATTTACTAGGCAGCTCAGCTTTCTCAAATCAAAGGATGGAAAGAATTTGGTATTGCATTCTCTTACATGTATTGAAAAAGAAGATATTGGATTTGGCAAGATTAATTACCTGGGCAGAGGCTTTGGAATAGTGCTCTAGCATGGATGAGATTTATGTGGCTTCCTAGATTTGGGAAGCAGCAAAGAGGAGAGTATCATTGGCAAATTACTGATGGGAAGCCGAGGGAAGTCCATCTGCAATTTGCACTCCTCTCCAACACCCATTGTTGACCAAGTGTTGAATACCTTGACCTAAGGCTTCTACCATTATGACAAAAAGAAAAGGTGACAATGGATCTCCCTGCCTTAAACCTATGCTGGGTTCAAAGAATCCGCAACGGCTCCCATTGAGAAGCACTGAGTAATGAGCCATTGAAATGCATTCAAAGGTCCAATCGAGCCAGTGTTTATGAAAGCCAAATCTTTCCATTAGTTTCAACAGAAATCTCCAGTTGACTCAGTCGTAGGCCTTGCTAATGTCGAGCTTCAGGATCATGCTGCTCTAATTGCCCGAGATGATGGAATGCAATGTTTCATGGGCTGCAATAATACTATCAACAATGTTTCTACCCGGCGTGAAACCGCTCTACTCTTCAGAGATGATGGAAGGTAGAATGCTTACCTATTCGCCATTACTTTAGTGACCATTTTGAGGGAAATGGGCCTAAAGTCATTGAAGGAATTGAACTCCATTTTTTTTGGAATGAGGGCTAAGAAGGTGTTG
This sequence comes from Cunninghamia lanceolata, assembly GCA_027924645.1. Taxonomy (NCBI): domain Eukaryota; kingdom Viridiplantae; phylum Streptophyta; class Pinopsida; order Cupressales; family Cupressaceae; genus Cunninghamia; species Cunninghamia lanceolata. The sequence continues at coordinate 3,007,769 of BSBN01000149.1, read as the reverse complement.
GTGATATCCTTGATCATTCTTCTAGACTTCCTTAAGTCTTCTACCACTTTCCAAATTTCTTCCTCCAGCATGTCCCAAAATTCTTGGTAAAACCTTGCTGGGAAGCCATCCGGGCCCAGAGCAAACTTGAGTTCCTCCTTGGAGATCAAGCCAAGTAGCATTTCATTTTCTTCTACCAAGATGATGGAAGGAATAAGATCCAAGAATGGTTTTTGAAGTTGGCCAGAGGACGCTTCAACATCTGCTAAGAGTGATTGGAAGAATGAGACTGCTTCCTTTTGGATTGCCTCAGGATCAACTAGTTCCGCACCATCAGAACTCAAAATTTTGGAGATCCTATTGTAGTTTCTCCTTTGCTTGGTGGAGTTATGAAACAATTTTGTGTTAAGGTCTCCTTCTTGTTAGAAATGAAAGCAACACTACTTCAATGGAAATATGATTCAATATAAATTTCTGCAATCTTTAACTATGTGTTATTAATGGAGATTGTAACACAGAAACAAAACTATGCTTCACAGAAATGCAAAATAAAAAATATGAACGTTCATAACACAATGTTTAATGTGGAGAAAACCCTTTTGGGTAAAAAACTCCACATAGGAAAGAGGCTCAATGTTTGTATTAATCTGAAAATGATTTACAATACAACAACACTTCAACTCTCTCCACCAGTCTTCAATCCGACAACATTCTGGCAGCACCCGAGTACCCAAAATCTGTATTGCAACAACTAATACATGGAAAAAAATTATAGAAACATTTTCTAACTCATCCTTAGGCATTCACCTTCTCTCTCCTAAGATTCTCCAACCTGTAAACATTAATTACCATCTTACAAGCATCTTACACTTGTCCAAAAATAGCCATGCAAAGGTTAGAGGCCCAAGACTAAATCTAGCCTCTTACAGCATCTTATGACACATCATAATCGTCATAGATTCCAGCAAAAGAGTATCTTTCCAAGATAGGAACCTTGTGCTAAATATAGCAAATATACAACTAACATATCCGTCATATGCGTCATAGAATCTCATAATCTTATGACAACTTGCAGCTATCATAGATTTACTCACCAAACATTATGACAGTTGTCATACATGCCAAAAATAGTATATTCCTCAAGGGAGCACGTCTACCCTCATTTACTTTGAGTTTTTACATTTACCAACAATAAAAGTCACTCCGTAATAACTTCCAGTTACTCCGTAATTACCCATGTCAGTGAAACTAGTACATCTCCTCATGGATAATTACAAATTACATATAAAAAATGGAATAAATACAATATTGGGATTTACAAGGTTAATGGCACCTTATCCCAACACTTCTTTCAACAAAGTCTCACAGGATTGAGATCTCCAGTAAATTTCTTCTCAAGCCAGGAGTTCATTATGGATCTTTGTTAGCTCTTTCTCCTTTTCGAATTCCATCAACGTCATTCCTTGGGCAATTATGGTTGAATTCAAAACTTCTAACTCAGATTCAATTCAATCCTTTTCCTTGAAAATGTTCTTAAAGGTGCCTTCATTCCAAATTTTCAAATGACCTTTTATTGCAATCAGTTTCTTAGTCACAATGAACATTTTTGAGCCTTTCTAGACTCTAGCTTCCTTCCACCATGTGCTCATTAGTTCCTTCAGTGAGGGATCTCAGAGCCACATTTTTTAAATTTTGAAGGGACATCTTGGGGGAGGTGTGTCTTCTTTCAAGCGTAGCAAAACAGGAAAATGGTCAGAACCAGAGACTGGCAAGATGAGTGATTTTGTTGCAACCTCTATCAAGAAATTAGAGGATACAAGGAATCTGTCCAATATCTCTGCGATGTTAGTAAAGCCTTTTCTCCTATTTGTCCAAGTAAATTCCCCATTTTTTGGAGCAATGTCGACCAAGTTATTATCTTCCACAAAAAAATTGAAGTCTTTTTGGCTTTGGCTTATATGACGGAGTCCTCTTTTTTCTCTGACTGATAAAATAGAATTGAAGTCTCCTCCCAAAACCCAGAAATCCTCTCTATGGTTATCCATGAATACTGAGATGGAAGTCTAGGTGTCCAACTTATCTGAAGTTTTGACAGGTCCATAGACATTCCACAAAATGAATGAAAAGTGAGAGTGGTTATCATTAACATGCAAGGCCATCCAGTTGTTTGTCTCACCTAGCAGTTTTAGGTTTGCGACTCTAGGGTTCCAAAGAGTGCACATGCCTCCCAAGGCCCCTAGGGAGGGGATGAAGAAGCCATCCCAGCCTCTACAAGATCTGCATAGATTGTCGCTCTCATCTTTTGATAATTTAGTCTCTTGGAGAAGAACTATAACTGCACCGAAAGTCTAGAGGTGACGCTTCAACAAGCATCACTTGTCAGTGGCATTGAGGCCCCTAACATTCCAACTCAGGATCTTCATTGCTTCCCAAGGGAGGCAACTCCTCCCTTGGTACTATTGATGAACTTATTTAAGGTGGCTTGACTGCCTTTGGCTACTTCCTCCTATCTTAAAATCATGTTAGGCTTTTGCCCTTTCTTTTTCCCTTTCACATTCAAATTTAGTTTTAGGATTTTGGCCACTTCTTGGATAATGAATCACACCTTGACTTCTCCAAATTTGTCCTCCCCATTGGAGTCATACCAATCAGAATCTTCTTCCTTAGAGAGATTGGCATTATTTGGTGTAGTCAAGTTATCAAGAGCCAGAATTTCTGCCTCCAAAGCCAACTTGATAGGGTTTACCTCGGAAGCTAGTTCTTGTGCAGGAGAGGTAGCCAGGTTGCTCGCAACATGCACAGGCGTGACATCTTCCAGGGGTGGCATGGAAGAAGAAAGCAAAGGAGTTGGAGCAATGGTTTAGGAGTTCGATTCTTTCTTCCTCCATTCCTTTTTTGAGTTCTTTGTGCAGCAAATGGAAGAATGGTTTCTGCTTCCGTAAAATAGGCAGGAAAAATTTTCTTCCTCTTATTCAATCTTGATCATTCTTTCTCCAAGCGCCGATGAGATCTTGAAAGACTCGGGCCAAATTTCAATGGTGGCAACCCTAATTCGGCCATAGAGGAAAGAGTCATCCTCTAAGATTCCTTTGTCAACTTTGATTGTCATCCTGAAAGAGTTTCCAATTTTCTTTAAGCACCTTTCTAACCAGAATTTAGATGGGAGATTGTAGAGCCTAAACCACATGGGACCTTCAGCCAGTCTGGTCTTGCATGGGTAAAAAAGTGGAGTCCATTTTTGAATGAAAATAAATGAATCCTCAATCCACCACTGCTTGAAAGAGAGGATTAAGTCACGCTCCTCCTGACTGTGCATAAGAACCATGAAGAAACCTTTTGGCAAGAATTTAATGGTGCAAGGCCATTTTCAATTCTCCAAAATCCATTCCATGATCACCTTCCTAGAAAGTTTTAACCCTAATGGCTTCCTGATTATCACCTAATTCTCCAGTATCTCTCTATCTTCTTTCACTTCATCATCAAGGTTGATTTGGACTTGTTTACCTGATCCTCTACTGCCTAGGGCTTTCGCGCTCGATTTCACCATCCTATTGTTTCCGTTCGCTCCCTGATTTTTTGCAGACCTCCTTTTGCGCGCCATCTTATTCACCAATTAATTATTAATATTAATAAATATTAAGTATATGTATATAATTTTTATAATTAATAATTAATAAATATATTATCTTATAGTATATAATTAATAAATATTCTTGGGTCCTTTTTATACATTTAAAGCATTTTTCATGTTTAATTTGACATCCCGATGAGAAAACCCTAAAGTTTCATGGCAAATGGGACCTAAGGGGTACATTTATAATAAGTATTGCCTGAAATAGGGGGAGGACTTGGGTGCCCGCACCCTAGTCCTACCCTATTTTAGGTCAAGACTAATTTTAAAGTGTCAATTTTTGACCATTATTTAGGACATATGCCAACATGGTAAGTTTGAATTACGAAATTCTTAGCAGGAATATTTGTAGTTAAATATATAAGCATTTTCAGGTATTCATTTGTAAACTAGATGGCATTTTTGATCTATGAGCTTATGTTAAGGTGATTCAAGGCATTCATTGTGTGTTGTAGAGAAGACTTTTGCATTGTTATTGTGTTTGTATTTGCAAATTTGGCATCCATCTCCTCATGCTATTAAGATCATCTTCCTTCCATGAGATCTTCACTACAAGGTGATATCAACTATGTTTTCAATCATTTATCATTTGGATTTTACCTCTATCCCATAGGGATACACACTCTTTATCTGACAACAGTGTTTAGAAGACTTGAATGTCTCTCCAGGGTTTTATTGAGGCAAGCCTCTAAACACCACAACCCCCAACCCATTTTTTTGTGATTGCAAGTTATAGGTTGCAAGAGTAGAAAAAGTAGAGTTGCATGAGAGCAGTGCAAACTGTTAGAATTGCATATCAGAAAAGAAAATAGGGACCTGGACTTGGGTACTCGCTCATTAGTCCTCTGAATCCCACAGCTGAAGAATCTTTGAAATGATAGGAGTAGGTTGCAGACAAGGTTTCCAGATCCTGAAAAAATGTTATGGTACTGGACTAGGGTGCCTGCTCATTAGTCCTTGACTTTTCCATTTTCCAAACTTCAAAATCTGGTACACATTTGATTAATATTTGATATCTTTGTGTGTGAGGCCTACTTTTACCTCATCTGTATTATTTTTCTTATGGTACTCTTTCAATAGATTTATGTTGGTATTGTGTGTTTTGGGGACTGTTGATCCCGCACTTGGACCTTGATAGCTTACCTTATACTGGATTAGATAGATGGATTATGCTTTATGGTTGGTTAGATGGCATGTTAGGGTTCCATTTGATGATATGTTGTTATATGTTAGGATGTCATTTGATGCTATTTATATGTGCTTAGTTGTCGAGACTCAATGTTATCTCTTACCATATGTGATCCTAATTTCTACTATGAGTAATGGATGTTTGGAGAGACATTATTTTATCATGGAGTATCTTGATGTTGTATATTGCAATCATGTGTGTGTAATGTATGCTTTTCATTTGCTTCAGCTATTATATCATGTACTATTGATGTGTGCTTGGAAGTGTGCATGTTACTTTTCCATACCCATGGAAATTTGAAGGCAGACAACAACCATATTTTATCCCCTGTTCATCTGACCTAGTCCTAAGTAGGAATAAGGTCACATGTGTTTGAGAATGTTGATAATTGTTGTAATTGTTTTATGACATTTTGTATAGTTTTTACCTTTTCAATTTATCTCTTGAAATGTTCTACAAATGTTTTGTTGAGTTTGCATTAATTTAAAGTGCTAAATGTTTGAAGCCACTTTTATGTGATTTTATGTGTTTCTAAGGGTTCCTAATGGTCAAATTTTGACCCTAGGTCATACCCCTAGGGTCTAGGACCATTTCTAGCCTATTTAAACTTGATTTGGACATTGTATGGTAACTCAAACTTGACCCAAAGGTCAAGTGACGAGTTTGGGAAGTGTGAGGGTGGTTGGAAGGTCACTATCCCACTTAACTCCAACCTCACCCACTTGGGTAAGGTTACCCTTGCTTCTCACGCTTTAGAAGCTTCTCCCATGTGTGAACCTCTTCCCTATGCTCTCACACATGTGTGAGAGCACTTGTGGGGAAGAGTGTAGCTTAGATGAGTGAGGAGGTGACAAGTGTCACCTCCCCATTCATAAGAAGTTTCCCTTTGTGTGCTCACATTCCCCTATGCTCTCACACATGTGTGAGAGCACTTGTGGGGGAATGTGATCTTGTGGAATGGGGAGGTGACAAGTGTCACCTCCACATTCATGTGGGGTTGAGAGAAGGCTTATGTGGATGGAGGATAAGGTGACAAGTGTCACCTTCTCATCCATTAGGGTTTGAGAGCCTTGTGTTTATATCTCCCTCATTTTGATGAGAGGAGGGTTCTTCTTTTCATTTCCTTTGGGGAATTTTTGGTCCTGTGTTGGGAGATTGAAAGACTTGGAGTTTTTTGGAGGACTTGTGAAAGCTCTTCACCAAAACTCACTCCATTATTGAAGCTTTGAGGTATTTCTAAAGTTTGAACCTTTGCTTTTGTTACTATTTTTATGTGAGTATGCTTGTTTTGTAATTATGTATTTTTGTTATATGTGTTAAGGGTTTATGGGTTGTTTGGGTGACTCTCCTTATGAGAGAGTTCACCTTAGTGTTGAGTGAGAGAGGATGAGAACCTCCGCAGTTCCCTTCTTGGTTATGGTGTTTATTTTGTGGCCAAGGGCCTTATTTTAGAGTTTGGAGAAGTTTGGGTTATGGCATGAGTGCCTTGATTTTTGTGATATGTGAAGTATGGCAAGAGGCCAAGTGATTCATGAGGATATGTGTTTAAGAGTGTGGGTCTCCTTGAGTAGAGTGAGTCCACTCTCTCACCCTTTTCAAATCCATCTCTAAGGTGGATTAGTTTTGTGATATGCCTTGGGTTGGGTGTTGTTGTGCATGAAATGAGTGTTTGATTATTGTGGATTGAAACTTGGTTTCTTGGAAGACCTCCAAACTTAGGGGTGGCCTATTTTAAGCCTAGGTTGGGAGGTGAGCTTCCCATGAGTATGGATACCTTGTTGTTTATCTGTTTTAGGTTACTTGAAGTCTTGGAGGAGTTGGCTTGTGGATAAATCAAGAGTTTTGTGTTTTAAAACTTTGTTGTAAAAGGGAGTGCATTGAGATGCCTCACCTTCATTTGGATATTGTAATAGTTTTGTCACCTTTGAAGAGTTAAACTCTTAAGGGATTTTGGATACCTTGCCTACTTGTAAATATTGTTGTTATCATGTGTAATAAAAGTTATCAAGTTGTTTTATTTCATTTGTGTATGAAAAGGAATTTATTAATCTCTCTTTCTATCTCTCTCTATGTTAATCTTGATTTTCTTTTAAGAAAAATGTGAAATAGATGCAGTGAGTAAAGAAACCAAATATAATATTCTTTGTGAAATATATACTAATCTTACCCTAATGCTTATAAAGAAACAAAAAAAAAATTATTCATGCTTATGTTAGATATTGTGAAAAGTTCTATTATTTTTATATATATGTGTTCATTTGTTTATATGTATTCATTTTCTTAATAACTATGTGATTGAGAAATCTGATTAAAGCAAAGTTGTGTATAGTGTTATATTTATATATATAAATGTATATATGGAAATATACATTTATATATAGAAATATAAATATAAATATGTTTTTTTTTAAACAATTTTATGTAAACTATATTTTATTAAGTCACTAGTTTTTGACAGTGATAAGGTATTTAAAACTAGATATATATATAAGACAAAGTAAAGACCTTAAGTATGAAATGCATTACATTTTATTGCCCACGAATTAGGGCATGATTATTATTTGTATGCATTTTATTGCCAACAGATTAGGGCACATCTGTTATTCGAATGCATTTTGAAATGAGAAAAGTGATGGTCGCAGGGGGTCAAAACCTCCCATGCGGCCGCATTGTTAATGCAGAGTATGTGGGTGGAGGGGACGGTGACCCCGCCCCTCCATAGAGCTTAAAGCTCTATGGGGAGGTGGAGCCACCCCCCCCCTTTTGTTTCCTTTGAAATGTTTAAACAGGTCACGGTCATATATACTATAGCCTCTGTGATATGTTAACCCTCCGCAAATTCATTCCTTCGGCTCTGCGTATCAACTGTGGATTCCACCTTGAGCATTATAATAATATTTGATATGGTATATATATATATGAGAGGAGCCTCCTGCAACAATATAATGAAAAATTCACAAAAATAGAAGCAATATATAAATAGCAGAAACACTGAAGGAATTTATTGATCGCAGGCCACTTCGAGGGGGCAACCTCCTTTGAGCAAGCTCAATACAATAAATTTGTGGATGCCTTCATTGGCCTCAACACGAACTTATATACTAAGTCTAATCTAAACAACTATTACTTCCCATGAATGTGGGATAATACAATATACTCATGGGATGACTTACAAAGCATATGCATCCAAATGTAATATACTAACAAAGTAAAGAGAAGGGTTAAACACAGGTTCCTAACATCCCCTCCCTCTTAGAAAAGCTTTGTCCTCAAAGCATAAGATGTGGAAATTGTTGCTGAATCAGAAGGAGTGGTTCCCATGTAGCAATCTTTGGGTAAAACAATTTGTGTTCTGTCGTTGGTGCCAAGAATTTCTTTAGACAAGAGACATGAAATACTGGATGAACGTAGGAAGAAGGAGCCAGCTTATGATGCCTAATCTAATCCTAGGTTTGGAGAATCGTGTCGACTACCTGAACTCATGAACTGCTGGGGAAGTATGGAAGGAGCGCTGGCGATGCCTGACCATAGACTACTTCATATGGAGTCATGTTAGATGCAGTGTGGTAGGAGGTATTGTACCACCATTCAGTGAGAGGGAGCCACTTTGCCCACTAATGTTGTTGTTATGAGGTTAGGCAACGAAGATAAGTGTCCAAACATTTGTTGATAATTTCAATTGGACCATCTGTTTGTGGGTGATACCCAGAACTCATCTTTAGTTTTGTGCCAGTGTGGCAAAATAGTTCTATCCAAAAATGACTAATGAAAGTTGCATCACAATCTGAGACAATGGAAGAAGGGATGCCATGAAGACAAAAGATCTGGTCCATGAAAATTTGTACAAACAAGGAGGCGGTATAGGGATGGCTGAGGGCACAAAAATGACTATATTTTGAGAGGTGGTCACCCACAACTAGGATCACTGACTTCCCTCTAAATTTGGGATGCCCCTCAATGAAATCCATAGAAATATCTATCCAAATCTGTGTAGGGATGGGCAAGGGTTCGAGAAATCTAATGAGTGTCATTTCACCCTTGTTGCATTGGCAGGTATCACATGTAGCCACAATCTTTTGAATTGCCTTGTTCATTCCCTTCCAAAAGAGGTGACACCGTGCCCGCTCATAAGTTTTGAGGAACCCAGAGTGCCCTACTAATGGAGAAACATAGAGTTCATAGAAGACAGCTTGTTGGACAGATTCCAACCAATTTGGAATAGGCATAGAAATAGATGAAAGAGAAGCTTGGTCATCACATGTGTGAGAAAGAGAATCCATCACAATATTGTCCTTACCCTTATTGTAAGTGATCTCATAGTCATAACCCATGAGTTTGCTGATCTATTTCTATTGTGGTGGTGATGCAAAGCACACAGTGGAAACCTTTTACTTATCAACTTTTAGATCCTTTTGAACCCGTTGAACCCTTTGAATTCACTATCGGCAAGACCATATACCATTGGCAACCTCAAAAACCATTCCCCCGATACGCCGATCACTCCAATGTTACCTTCAGATCACACTCGTCGGTAAGACTAGCATCATCGGTGAGACATTTCCTTCATCTTTCGATACGCTAATATACTTCACCCGTCAGTATGACCTTTACTATCGGCGAGCTTGAGAGCTACTCTACCGATACACACTGATCACTCCAATGCTAGTGTATTCAAACCATACTTGTTGGCCAGAGAACACTTTATGTCTCACCGAAAGGGTCCCAGTTCTTCATCGGCCACACCGAACACTATCAGCTTCCCTTAGGATTGTCATGCCGATTGTTTTGAGTCTTCCCGATATGAGTTTCCTCTACCTTTGCGTTTTCAGCCATATGCTTCTTATCGGCCTAGCGAACAATATTTCCTCTGATATGTCTTTGTCTCACCGATGAACCTTCTATGTGACTCTGCAACTTCGTGGTCACACTACCTCCTTCCAAAACCTAGCACATGGTGATGCTAGGCTCGACTAGTACATGCCACGCTCGATCCTGACATGGAGCATAAACAAAAACAAAAAAAACACAAACTATACAGACTAATCCATTCCACCAATTTTGAAGAAATCTCGTCAGTGGAATGGCTCAATAATCCATCTGAATGATCAAATAGAACCTAAGTACAGTGACACGGTGAAAGAACACAAAACAAAATAGGATCTTTTATTTATTTTGGGAAATTCTGTACTAAAACAACTCTTCTATCTTCTTACTGTTGTTCTACCACAAATCACCACCCAATTATTATACTACTCTCTTCCTCCCTCTTTCTTTCCTATTCGCTAAACTGTTTATACATATTCTGTTCATGACAGTTTGCATCAGTGGGAATGCCAACTGTTCTGCAACTGTCAACCCTTTCAGTTACAACGCGTTTGCTCTTCAACTACCAGACAATATGACTTGTCCTAGATTTATTCCACTCGGACTCACACATGGCACTAGGCCTTACAATTGGTCACTTGGACCTTATACAACACCAAAACATCAAAATGAACATGAAATTAATTAAAGTATCTAGGTGCCCCTACACCATACTCCTGGAGTTAACAGAACTCAAGTCCCTTGAGGAACCAGGTTTGAAATGGAAACCCCATGTTTGATGATGTCCTCCTCGCTCATCCAGGTTGCATCCTCATCAGGTAAAACACACCATTTGACTAGATATTGCTTGTAGGTCTTATGTCAAGTCTTCTTCTAAACCTTTGTGTCCAAAATACATTCCAGCTATACTGGCTGACTTAGTGGAAGATCAGAAATCCATTCTACATCCCCTGCTTCTGTCACATCTGAACCAGCAACATTGTCTCCTCTAAATGGAAACAGGTCAGACACATTGAAAATGGCTGATATTGCTAAACCCAGAGGAAGTTCAATCTTGTAGGCATTAGGCTCAAATTTGTGAACAATCTTGCATGGACCTATCTTCTTCATAAGAAGCTTCGTGGGCTGCCCCTTCAGAAGTCTTTCCTTCTTTAGATATGCCATTACCAGATCCCCAACTTTGTATTGGACATCCCTTTTCTTCTGATCAACTCTCTCTTTGTATTTCCCTGTGTTCTTCTGGATAGTTTCCCTTACAACATCATGGATATCCTTCATGCTGACTACAAAATCTTCTCCTTGTGCACTCCTTTTCTCCATGTTCTAGAGATCTCTCAACTTCAAAATTCCCCTTGGGTGAATCCCATATACAACTTCAAAAGGACTCTTTCCTGTGCTCTGATTGACAGAGTCATTATATGCAAATTCTGCTTGTGGGATGACCATATCCCATGCTTCTCCATGTTGTTTAGTCAAACACCTCAAAAGATTACCCAGTGATCTATTCACGACCTCAATTTGTCCATCCATCTGAGGGTGATAGGCTAACATGAAAGATAATTGAGTGCCCAATTTTTTCCACAAAGTGCGCCAAAAATGTCCCACAAATTTGGGATCTCTGTCAGTGACAATATTCAATGGCAACCATGAATTCGAACAATCTCCTTAAAGAATAGAACAACAATGTGTGAAGCATCATTGGTACATCTGCATGGCACAAAATGAGCCATTTTACTGAATCTATCAACTACAACAAATACACTGTTGAAACCTCTTTGAGTCTAGGGAAGACCCAAAACAAAATCCATACCGATGCACTTCCATGGCCTTTGCGGAATTGGAAGTGGTTGATAGAGACCGGCATTGGATGAAGTTCCTTTTGCCCTCAGACAAATGCTACAAGTTTCTACAAATTTCTTGACATCTGTTTGCATCTTAGGCCAGAAGTAAAGCCTTCTTACTTGTTCCAACATCTTGTCTAGTCCAAAATGACCTCCAAGACTACCGCAATGTTTCTCTTTTATGATGTTCTCCCTCATGGAACACCTAGGTACACACAGTTGGCTATGTTTGAATAGTAGCCCTTGCTATAACAAATATTTAGAAAAATCAAAATGATAGGAATCTAAAAATTGTGAACAAACTATATATATCTCCTTGAATTCTTCATCATCCTAGTACATATTCTTGAGAGAGTCCACTCCCACACTTTGCAACTAGATTTCCTATATAGTGCACACTCTTCTACTCAGAGCATCTGCCACCTTATTGGCTTGTCCCTTCTTATGTTTGATGGAAAAAGTATATGCCTGGAGTTGTTCGACCCACTTCATATGCCTATGATTTAGCTTCTTCTACAAATTAAGGAAACTCAAAGCATGGTTGTCAGTATAAACAATGAATTCCTTGGGCAAGAGATAATGTCTCCATTTTTTCAATGCTTGGACCATTACATATAATTCTAGATCATATGTGGAATACTTTCTTTTAGCATCATTCATCTTTTCACTAAAGAAAGCAACAGGTCTGCCTTCCTGACTCAAGACAACACCAATGGCAAGGTTACTGGCATCACATTCCACAGTAAACAACTTATTAAAATCAGGCAAAACCAAAATGGGTTTCTCTGCTACCTTCTGTTTAAGAATCTCAAAAGACTCATCAGCTGCTCTATTCCAAACAAACTTACATTTCTACCCTCCTTTTATGGTATCTAGAATAGGTGCATAAATGTGACTGAATCCCCTTATGAATTTCCTATAAAAGGTTGCTAAACCGTGAAAACTTCTTACATCACTTACAGTTTTAGGTGCTAGCCAAGACAGAATAGCATCTACCTTTTCTAGATCCATTTTCAAATTGCCCTGGGATATCACAAATCCAAGGTATGTGAGTTCTTCCTTCATGAAGACACTCTTCTCCATATTGATCATCAGTTTCTCCTCATGCAGCTTCTTCAACACCTATTCCAAATGCTGCAAATGTTCTTCCTTTGTTCTGCTGAAAATCAGAATATCGTCAAGACAGACAACAACAAATTTACCAATAAAATCTTTCAATACCTCATTCATTAGACACATGAGAGTGCTTGGAGCATTGGACAGTCCAAATGGCATCACCACCCACTCATAAATACCCTCATTAGTCTTAAAGGTTGTCTTCCATTCATCCCCTTGTCTAATCCTGATCTGATGGTATCCACTTTTGAGATCAATTTTAGAAAAGTACCGAGCTCCACCCAAACAATCCATTAGGTCCTTTATTTGGGGCATAGGAAACCTATATCTGATGGTGATCTTATTTATGGCTCTCAAATCAGTACATAACCTCCATTTTCCATCCTTCTTGGGAGCTTAAACTGTAGGTACAGCACACGGACTAAGACTTTTCTTCACCAAGCCCTTATCCAACAGTTCTTGCACTTGTTTAGCAATTTCCTCATTATGAACAAGTGTCATTTTATAGGCTGGTTTATTTGGCAATGTGGATCCTGGGATGAAGTCAATCTGATGACTTACGTCTCTCACAAGGGGTAGGGTATTCGGCATATCCTCCACCATGATACTCTTATACTTGTCTAACAATTCCTGCACTTCTGTAGGGACCTTTTCCTTGCTATTTTTAGACAAATCAGAATTATCTTTAGGTTTCAAAATCAGAGCCTACCCCTAGGTTCCCTCTTCTTTCAAAGTATGGAGAAACTCTTTCCCACTCACTAACATGATACTTAAGCCTACATTCTTGTCTACACCCTCTTATGGTAAAGGATCCATCTTATACTGTCTACCATTCTTGGTGATAACAAAGGAATTGGATTTACCATCATGCTGGGCTTGTACATCATACTACTAAGGTCTACCTAATAGTAAATGGCATGCATCCATGGGAATTATATCACACAAAAGTTTATCCCCATATTCCCCTATCTGAAATTCTACCCAAGCTTGTTCATCAACTAAGACTTGTTGCCCTTTGTTTAGCCAGGACACTTTGTATGGACTAACATGTGGCAATCTTTTCAAATTCAACTTCTCTACCATTTCTACTGAAACTAAATTTTTAGTTGAGCCAGAATCAACAATTACCTTACACCTTTTGCTAGAAACTTTGCATAGAGTTCTGAACAGTGTCTTCCTTTGCGGTGGTTCTTTGTTCTATGGTACCTTCAGCATCGTCCTTCTCATCATGAGATTCTCTCCATCTTGTGCTGGAGCTGCACTTCCCATAGGTGAAGTCACACTCTGATAGTCTTCTTCCTGAATCAGCTGGCTCCTTCTCTCTCCTACATGAGAGCTTGAGGCTTTCTCCAGACACTTGCCTGTTGTGTGCCCAATTTGGTTACAACTATAACATCTTCTCGTGAAGACATTAGGACCTCTACCTGGTCCACCAAATCTGCCTCTTCCATTGGGTCTCCTTCCTCTGAAACCCCCTCTAGAACTAGATTCTCCACTATGTTCTTGTTGACTGGACTCCCCTTGATTTTTCTGGAACTAGTTTCTACCACCAAAATTATTTCTGCCTCTGAAATTCCTTCAACCTCTGCCTCTGTTCTACTATTCTCCTTTTCTTTTCAATTTCTCTTCTACTCTCAATGCCACCTGGAAGCTCTTGTCCAATGTTTCAAGTGTTAGAATGGTAATTTCATCTTGAATACTATATTTCAGGCCATTGATATACCTGGCAACTCTTCCCTTTTCATCCTCAGCAAGTCCACACCTTAGAGACAATTTATGAAATTCCTCTGTATAGGTGGATACATCCATATCCTTCTATCTGAGATTCTGCATTTTCCTGTATATCTGCACTTCACAACCCGCTAGTAGGAACTGAGCCTTGATCCTCTCTACCATCTGACTCCAGGATGAGATCATGCTCTTGCCACTCTTCACCCTTTCTCCCTGGGTGTAGTTCCACCACGTGAGTGCAGCACCTTTCAATTTCATCTTTGCAAACTTGACTCTTTTATTCCCTAGTACCTCCTTGTACTCGAAGTAATTGTTCAAAGCCTCGACCCATTCGATGACTTCATCTGTGTCCATCTTTCTGCTAAACATCACAATCTCCATTTTTTATTCAGACGACTCCTTACCGAGTGTCATTATGGCCTCCAAAAATTGCTTCTGGTCTACAGATATATCTGCCTGTTCTAGGGACGTTTCCTCATCCCCTTCTTCATCTTCTCCATCAGACTCCTCATCTGATTTCCTACCTTTTTTCATGGTCTTCAACTCAACCTGGAGTGCTTCCCTGACTCTAGTCTTGATCATCTCCTCCATCTCCTTGAATTTCTTGACCACTTCAGTGGTCATCCCCTTTGGAGGCATATCGCTAGCCCCTCCTTCGCTTTCTCTGTCTGACATAAACATTCACAGACAACGCCAACACTTCTGCAGAGCTTTCGCTGGCTCTGATACCAAAATGATGCAGAGCACATAGCGGAAACCTTTTACTTATCAACTTTTAGATCCTTTTAAACCTGTCGAACCCTTTGAATTCACTATTGGCAAGACCATATACCATCGGCAACCTCAAAAACCATTCCCCTGATACACCGATCACTCTGATGTTACCTTCGAATCTCCCTCATTGGTAATACTAGCATCATCGACGGGACATTTCCTTCATCTTCTGATACACCAATATACTTCATCCGTCAATATGACCTTTACTATCGGTGAGCTTGAGAGCCACTCCGCCGATACACACCGGTCACTCTGATGCTAATGTCTTCAAACCATACTTGTCAGCTAGAGAACACTTTATGTCTCACCGAAAGGGTCCCAGTTCTTCATCGGCCACACCGAACACTATCGACTTCCCTTAGGATTGTCACGCTGATTGTTTTGAGTCTTCCTGATATGAGTTTCCTCTACCTTTGCACTTTCGGGCAAACGCTTCTTATCAGCCTAGCGAACAATATTTCCTCCAATATGTCTCTATCTCACCAATGAAACTTCTATGTGACTCTACAACTTCGTAGTCACACTACCTCCTTCCAAAACCTAACACATGGTGATGCTAGGCTCGACTAGTACATCCCACACTCGATCCTGACACAGAACATAAACAAAAACAAAAAAACACAAACTGTACAGACTGATCCATTCCACCAATTTCAAAGAAATCTCGTCGGTGGAATGGCTCAATAATCCATCTGAATGACAAAATAGAAACTAACTAAAGTGACACAGTGAAAGAACACAAAACAAAACAGGATTTTTTATTTATTTTGGGAACTTTTACACTGAAACAACTCTTCTATCTTCTTACTATTGTTCTACCACAAATCACCACGCAATTATTATACTACTCTCTTCCTCCCTCTTTCTTTTCTATTTGCTGAACTGTTTATACATATTCTGTTCGTGAGAGTTTGCATCAGTGGGAATGCCAACCATTCTGCAACTGTCAACCCTTTTAGTTACAACGTGTTTGCTCTTCAACTACCAGACAATACGACTTGTCCTAGATTTATTCCACTTAGACTCACACATGGCACTAGGCCTTACAATTGGTCACTTGGACCTTATACAACACCAAAACATCAAAATGAACATGAAATTAATTAAAGTATCTAGGTACCCCTGCACCAACTGGGGAGGAGACCCATTGTTCCAGGAAATATTGCAGGCTCTAGTGAGCAGCCCTGATGCAAAAATGATTCCCTAGTAGGTATGGCTGCCACTTCTGTACTGCATGCAAAATAGTCATCATTCGTTCTACAGCTGAAGGAGTATTAGAGACCACAGATGGGTGTATCTGAATGGAGTGAAGCTGAGCGATGACACCATGTGAATTCTTCTTAAGAAGATTTTCCATGCGATGTGAACTTATGATGCTAAGAGACCCCAGTTGTAAGCCCTTCAATGTGTGTTTGTGCCCATTGTTTGAAAACTACATCCCAATTTCAGCAAAATCCCATAAGATGGGTCCAAGTGTGCGTAACCATTAGGCACCCAAAACCACATCACATCTGCCTAAGGACAAGGCAAACATGTCAAAGCACAGGTTATAATGTCCAATAGAGATACGCACATTGTGACACTTCCCTTTGCAAGATAATGTGCCCCCATTGGCAATCATGACTTCAAAGTTTGAGCAAGGATGAACAAAACAATCAGCCTATTTGGCTATTCGAGGGTCAATGAAGTTATGAGTGCTACCAGAATCAATGAGTATTGTAAGAGGGAGCTTCTTGAAGTAACCCTTGACCCACATGGTTTGTGGGGTGATGACTCCTACTATGGCATGTAGAGAGATCTCTGGGTGGTCTTCCTAAGAAGTAGGGTCAACAGGTGACTGTTGAGTTTCAACCTGATCAGCTACTATATCCTAAGCATCTACATAAACTTTTGTTTCAAGAAGAGAATCCACATCCAAGAGATAGAGATTTTTCTCAACACATCTATGTCCCCGAGTGAATTTGTCATCACAATTATAACAAAGTCCTTTTTCTCTACATGCCCGCATCTCTGCTTTAGTCAAATGCTTGATAGGAGTTGTTCTAGGAGCTGGCATTATTTGAGGGCTTTGGGAATCCATATTTCTGAATGGAACAAAATTGGATTTGGAGCATTGTTAAGTTGTGATCTTGTCCTCCGCCAACTTAGCCAACCCTAAGGCTTCCATCATTGTACTTGGATAGAACATTTTAACCTCAAAGAGAATTGCATCCTTCAAACCACTAACAAAACAACTCCTCAAGAATTCATTAGACAATCCCTCTATGTGATTGTCTAGTTTTTCAAATTCTGTCTGATATTCTCTCACAGTGCCTGTTTGGCGCAGTTTTGTGAGTGCTCCTGTGAAGTCATCAAAAGAACTAGGGCCAAATCATTGCAAAATGAGTTTGCAAAAATCTGTCCATTTTGGCTCTTCATGCGCCTTGATGTACAACAGAACCATTAAAGGGCTTCATGTTCCAAATGAAAGGAGGTAAGTGGGACTTTGTTGACATTAAAAGTATTATGCAGACTCAAATATTGTTCTACTCAGTATATCCATCCAGTCAAATCATCACCATTGAAGCGAGGAAAATCAAGCTTCGGTCCATGAAAATTGTCAGAAGAAGAAAACCCTATATCTACAGAAGACTATGGTTGTCATCTATTGTTCATGGTTGAATACTGAAGATTGAGCCCAAGAATTTTTTCATCCAAATCTTGGAGTTTGGTCTTGAGGGCTACAAGTTCCTCCATTTTTTTGCTCCTACACGGGTGACAACCATAACCAGGATTTTTTTTTGGGGGGGGAATGGGTAGAAAAACAAAAACAAAAACTTTTTTCGTAAAGGAAAATTTGGATTTGGGAAAAACTCTGATGGGTAATTGGGGTTTGACTAGGTTTTGGACACTTTCTTAGGGACAGGGAAGCAAAAAATGGGAATTTCAGAAGAGGGGTGAAAGAATGGGAAAATTTGTCCAAGAGGGACAAAGGAGCAAAAATAGGAAATGAACACTGTGGCAAAATTTGAAGGCTATTGGGTGAGAATCGAAGAAGTTATGGAAAACCCTAAAAATAAACAAATGTGGGATTTCTTGCTTCGATAAGTGGAATTTGGGGTTCGGTCCTCAAGGAAGGAAATATGCAAAATGAAATTCCAGGGGTTCTAGTGAATTTTGAGAGGAAACGAAGCTAAAGCAAGGAAGATATGGCAAAAAAATAGAATTTTTTTTACTCTTTTTTCTAGAAACGATCTACAAACAGCTTTGGATGGATTCAATCTGCGATTTGTCAGTTGTCAATAGATATGGGTCCTAGGTATGTTCGGCTTCCTAAAGGTTGAGGGGATTCACTCGGCTACCAATGTTGTCTAACAGCTTCCGTATTGGGATAGTACCCCACTCCATGGCTCCAGTAAAACTGATAACTGCTTTGCCACAAATAAAAGCTCTTGGTTTACCTCACTGATGGGAACTAGTCAATTAGGTAGGGGTCATTGCTCTTTTCGCTGGCAGGTCCTCTCAATGGGCCAGCTACTTTGGGGTTCCTGTGGTAGTCCTCACAATGAGTTTTAGGGCTATGCCCAGGCACTTCCCACAGTTAAGTGGATAGGGATTATTCCCTGATTTGAACCTACAATTGAAATAAACAATATAGATGCAAAAAAAAAGAACTACTGCAATAATCACAGCACCTAGAGGCCACTACGGAAAAAAAAAATTGATAGAAATTCCACCCAACGAGCTCAAGAAAGCGCTCCGATACCAGATGAGAGGAACCTCCTACAACAATATAATGAAAAATGCATGAAAATAGCAGAAATATATAAATAGTAGAAACACAGATGGAATTTATTGATCGTTGGCCACTTTGAGGGGGCAACCTCCTTTAAGCAAGCTTAATACAATAAATTGGTGGATGTCTTTATTGGCCTCAACACGTACTTATATACTAAGTCTAATCTAAACAACTATTACTTCCCATGAATGTGGGATAATACAATATACTCACGGGATGACTTACAAAGCATATGTGTCCAAATGTAATATACTAACAAAGTAAAGAGAAGGGTTAAACACAGGTTCCTACAATATATATATATATATATGGTTATTTTACTTCCTCTATGTATTAAACCCTCTGTGCATACTATGGAACAGTATGACTGCATATATATATTATCACACCTACTATTTGTGTATTCTTATATTCTGTGGTATTTTTACAAAATAAAAATAGAGACATGCATATTTAGAAATAATAAGAACAATATGAATATTTAGTTTGAGTTGCTTTTCAAAAGACAAAATGAGATAATAACCAGTTAGAGAATAATAGAAAAGAAAATGTTTTAGGAAAATTGTTAGAAATGAAAGCTTGTATAAAACAACATGTAGGAGAATATTAGAAAACAAACATTATATAAAAATTAGTAAACAATCTCCTTGGTTGGATGATACCTCCGACTTGGGAAGGTACCATCCACCCACTTGCTCCTCATAACCTGCAACCATCCAGAAACATATTAGCTTTGAAAATGAGCAAATGAGAGGAGAGGTAAGCTTTCATAAAATAAGCTTAGGGTTTGGTGCCCTAGTGTTTAGTGAAGTGCTTAGTTCTAAAACTAGATTAGTTGTAATTAAACCCACTTGGAGGTGTTGACCCATTTTTCTTGGAGTGTTTTTGACTTTATGATTTTAATGATTTAATTAAATGTATTTGGGTTGTGCACTATAGAGGTAGATTGATTAATTTAAACCTTATGTTTTATTCTAAGGGTTACATTAAGTTATTGGAATAGATGAAATTATAGCCTTGTTGGGAGTATTTGTATTTTATTTGATATAGTGGTATAGAGAAAATTATGTCTTGTTAGTTGATTTTAAATTAAGTTAATGAAGTTTTAATTATATCTCGTTATTTAAATCATTAGAGAATTTATTTTTCTTGTAGTATTGTTGGTAAATAGATTTGTTGCTTTTAAATAACCTTCATGAATAACTCCATTTTGCCCTTGGATCAGCAACAACTTGCTTACAACAGTTGAAGAATCGCAGGTCTATGTCAATTCCTCTCTGCATTTAAGAGGGGCAGCTCCCTCGTATGATAGGGGTATTTGGATTTTCTGGAATTATAAGAACAAAAACAAAGAAATAACAAACACTAATGATGAAATAAGAGTTAAACTTAAGAATTTAAGTTCCATGCATCCAAGTAGATATACCAAAACTTGATGCGAAATATCTTTCTCACAATGCAACTTTGAAAGGAAAGCACATGATCATTATTGATGAAACATACGAATACCAATAGCAAAACATGAAATCAAGTTGAACACACATTCAGATGTTTCTTTATTGCTTTCAAACTTGAATAACACTATTCGAGTCTTTCATACACTGTCATGTGAAAAAGTGGAACCCCCTCTGATTGAATTACAATGTTGTATTTATAGGTGAAGTTAGTAACCACTTAAGGTAACTACCATAACCATTTTTTGTAACTACTTGGTATAATTACCTAAGTGTACTAACTTTGAACAACTAACTTTTTTTTGTAAAGATAGTCACTTAGAGTAACTACCTAACTTAGGCACTTAAAATAACTATGTAAGAAAGAGTTAGGAGAAACCAAGGGCCCTTGGACTTGAAAGAAGTGAACTTGCTCAAAATGGTGGAGAAAATTAATGTAGTACTTGCGAACAACAAATGAAGCACTTGTGGTAGTGCGAGGAATGTTAAGCACAACTATGATCTCCATCCATTTTCTCTCATTTATGACCATTTGCAGTCCTCCATGAGTAGTTACTTCCCTGTATAATAAATAGAGGTCTAGATCCTTACCACCAATCTTTGGAATGCTGATTCCAAAGCTCCCAATTTAGTGTTATTGGAAATGATGCCGGCGTAGGTCTTGGAAGATACTTGCAAAGGTTGTGGAACAAATTTTCAATATCCGAATGCATATATCTAAAGTCGATGTTGTCCATGAGATGACATTTCTTCGAGGCAATTTGTCAAACAGCTAACGCGCCATGTCCAGCTTCCACATTTTGTATTCCTATCTACTAGAGCATTTCAAATTATAATATCTAACAGAAATCATTGTTTTGTTATTCTTTGACGGATGCCCATATTTGTTTTAGTGCTCCATTTATGGCACAAACCACAAGAATTTTGAGAAATACATTTGTGTGTATCTTGCATTCATAACATGTCGTTTAACAACATATCTTTGAGATGTTCTGATAGATAGTTCATTTCCGGTGCCAAGTCTATGTTTCCACATTTTATAGATATGTCTACCAGGGTGCCTATATCCACAACAACTCATTAAAATCCACTTTCAATCATGCTTTGTGTGGAAATTTTCATTCACGTGTAGGTAAGAAGGAAGGATTCAATCTGAAATAATATTCCATGAGACTCAACTTTCTCAAGATTCTTGTCAAATCCTTCACACACTTTGTCTACATTGAGTGGAATTCCATTTAACTAAAAATTTACAAATGCCTCGATCAAATCCTATCTATACATATCTTGCATTCATGGCGTAATCTTTTCTAGGGCATTATATCAAATAGTTCATGGTCATACATGTGTACCAGAGTAAACGTAATGATAAAGTTTCAAAATCTCCCATTTAGCAAGTTGTGGCTGAGAAGATGATGGTGAAGGCTGCAGAATTAGTATTTTCACTTGCAAATTGCATTTTCTTGAAATTTTCTGTGTTTTTCAACAAAACCGTATTGTGCACATCTTGTAATCCTAGCAGTCCATGCAACTGCATTTGTTTTGAATGCTATGCCAAACTCTTCGCGTGCCTTGTCTGTGTATGTCTCTGCATTTTGCATACGTGTCTACCAGAGTATTTTGAATAATAATATCTGATAAAAATCAACCTTCCATTATGATATGATGGACGTCCATATCCAATTTAAAAGCTTCCAATTACACCAGGAAAGTTGCAACTGCTTTAAAGTTTCTAAAGTCTTTTCAACAAAACCATTTTACAAATTCCTACAATCATTGCAAACCATGAGACCACGATTCATTGAGGCATACGGTCAGGCAGTTCACATGTGCAATGTTTGTTATGCACCTGTCAAGTGCATCTGCTCGATGGTTTCCATCGCCCTCCCAGAAACATCCTTACAGCGTTGTATCTAACCTTTCCTGAGCCTTTTCAATGCTCCCACATTTTGTATAAAATGTTTACCAAAGCATTCTGAGATATAATAACTGATAATAATTGTTGTTTCAATATGCTTTGATGAATGTCTATCCCTGTTACGAGTGGAGAATGTTGTCAAAGGTATTGGAGTCTGGTTTTACACCTGTCGTAATGCATTTGCTCAAAAGTTTCTAAAAATAACTAGATCCGTTACATGCAATTCAATCTTGGGTAGTTATATAACTACCTATTTTCCATTGGCCTTTTGGGAATGTTTTCATAATTTCATTGGCATCTTAAAGGACTTTCACAACTTTTAAGACTTTATACTTTTGTCGATGGAGAATAATTAATTATGAAGGCTTGTTTTACAATCGGCACTTTAGGCAACTTTTAAAACTTTGTCAGAGATTATTAAAATTTTCAAAACTAACCTACATCCTCGAGAATAAAAGAATTATTTGTTTTGAAGGATGATCTCAAGGATGCCATATTACTTTGCCCTCATCAGCAGTTTTGGAAGCACAAAAAGTTTAAAATTTTGCAGTGTCAAAACTAGGTCAACAAGTATTTTCTTATTAAGTAAACACTTTTCAAAATATATTTGGGATCTAATATTGTCGAAATATTACTTTTAGTTTTATTTAAAATTGATTAAAGGGATAGGTAGGAATTTTATTTTAAATCAATTTGGTACCCTCCTATAGTTGATGAGGTGGTGTTATGCAGCCAAAATCACTATAGGAGGTTTCCTATTTTTATTTTGCACCGTTATGCTAGCAAAATTTCCCTAGGCTATGTATGAGTTATTTTTGCTTAGTATTAGTTTAGTATTCCCTACCTTAGATTATTAGAGTGATTTAAATTGGATTTCAAACTTTATTCAAAATCGACCCACTTCATTAGGGTTTACCCAAGGTGGAATCCTGTGTTGGAATCCAACCCTCTCTATGTTGTCTTTCACAACGTAAACTCCCTAGTGGCTAACATCGTAGGGTTACGTTTGGAGATTGTATTAACCTGAACTTGACTGACTTCCCACCTATGGGCGTTGCACATAACATTGGTTGTAGAGTCAACTGCATTGTGAGCTAGTGTCACTGAGCACGCATGTTGTGCACGAGGGGGTTTTGTGGTGTCGAGGGGAAAATTTTTGATATTTCATGTCATGTCCACATGACAATGGTGGTCATGACATGTGGTTATCATGTCATAACCACATGGCAAATGTGGGCATGACACTGTGTGCAAGCATTTTCTGTGATTTGTCTGTTTGCTTTCAAATTTGTATAATTAGGGTTTTGAGCATAAGTGGACTTAATTGAATAAAAAAATCACACAATTCCAAGTTTCCCCTATATTCTAAGTGACCGAAGGCCTGTAGTAGGCTTCCTACTTAGTTGAAGTCCTTGAATGTTTAGAGGTGAAAGGAGGATTCATACAAACTAGCAAAATCAACCCTAGACATAAAAAAATCCTCTTCATCAAATTTCACCTTAAATAGTTTGTAGCTATAGAGAGTCTTTGCATAAATCTTTGAGGGTTGGGTAGCATAGCACAAGGTTTCACATATTGGTGGTCCTTTGTAATCTTTAAATTTTTTTGTAGTTTCACTTTTTACAATCATTGTTCCCTTTGTTTTCTTCCTTGTCTTACTTCTATTATGTGCTTTGTTCATGCCCATTTGTTGATTGTTTAGTTGGCCTAGCATCATTGTAGCACTTTGGTATCGAATCTTTGTTTACTGAGTCCTAGAGGTGAGATCATGAGAGTTCCATTAATGAAGCAATTGTGCATAATGTGTTGCAGTGTAAGTGAATTGAAGGAGATGGTTCACAAAGTAGGAAGAAGAGGTGCAAGGAACTAGTTAGTAGCAAGTGTTGTAGACCTAGTCAATGTATTATAAGTCATTCAAGCATGGGTTGTGGCCATTGATACTATACAGAGAAGAGGTCATGTGGCAATGGAGGACATTGAAAATGATGGAGGTTGTGACATGTAAAGAGGTTTTGTGAAAGTAGAGGATGAGGACATCACCATGGATGAAAGATTTGACAATGCCTTGCTAAAGGCTTGGAGCAAGACAAGAATTGATCTCCCATGCTATTTAGGAAGCCTACATGTAGAAGAGTTTATTGATTAGATTAGAGCATGAGAGATACTTGGAGTTCAAAGACATTAAGGACCCAAAGAGAGTTAAGCACATTACCATGAAGTTGAAAGGGCATGTTGCCTTGTGGTGGGATTAGTGCAGAAAAGTTGTGTGCAAGAGAGGCACAAGATCTCACAATGGGATTAGATGGTGGCTAAGATTAAGAGGAAGTTTTTACTTACCAACTATGCATTAGATCTACACAAAAATCTCCAAAACCTATGCCAATGAGACATTTGTGAAGGACTACATGGAGGAGCTCTACAAACTACGTGTTCACATTGGTCATGTAGAGGATGACAATGAGAAAGTGTCATGTAAATGGATTGCACATCTCAAAGTAGGATGAGATGTGTTTGCCAACCATTCAGTCCATAAAGGTGGCCTACCAACTTAGACTCAAGGTGGAAGAGAAGTTGTTGATAGACAATAGAGTGTATGCACTAGTAGTAAGGGAAAGGATAGGAAGAGAAAGTAGAGTACAAGAAGACATACATCCACATGTAGTCTAAACTAGTAGCACTATGTCGAGCACAGAGCACAAACATATATCATTCATTGAGGTGGAGATAGAAGGCAAAGTCAAGGAAAAGGCTTCAAAGGAACTTTCTCAAGATGTGGTCAAGCAAATTAGCACATGTTTGAGTGTCCATATGCTATGTGAGAGAAGGGATATACAAAGAAGTGTGTGCATGTTTCATGGAGTGGAGTAGAAAGTACTAGCCTCAAGGATGGTGAGGACTTGATGATGCACAAGGTTCTATTAAAACCCACATGTAGAGACAATGAGATATGGTTAAGGAAAAGCCTATCCCAAACTGAGTGCAAGTTGAGAGGAAAGTGTTACAAGTTGATAATTGATGGAATCAACATTGAGAATTTAGTGTCCACAAAGATGGTGTATAAGTTTGGTTTGAAAATGATCGCCCACCTGATACCATATAGGTTCTCTTGGTTGTGGGAGGGACAACTACTCATTATGATAGAGTAATGCCAAGTTACATTCCACATAAGAGGATACATGGATGAGGTATGGTGCACTTTTATTTAAATGGATTCTTGTCATATGTTACTAGGAAGGCCACGATAGTATGATCGATGCATTATCCATGATAGGCACAATAACTATTTCACCATTAGGAAGGATGGGAAGAAATTTAAGTTACTTCCCATAAAAGATGAAGAGGAGTCCACATAGAAGGTAAATGTGTTTTTGTGTTAGAAAAGTAGTATATTAATGAGGTGTGAGATTTTTTTGTGCTAGTAGTAAAGATTGCATTGAAGAAGTTATGTAGCTTTGAGGAGATAGAAATTGTTGCACTACTTGAAGTGTTCATAGATGTGATTAGTGAAGGAATATTAGAAAAATTACCATCAATACAAAACATCTCACACTTCATGGGTTTGATTCTACGTTTTAGTTTGCTTAACATCTCACACTATGCATATTATACAATGAGTCCTTACATGAGTGCAAAGTTGAACAAGTAGGTTAAGGAACTATTGGAACAAGGTTTAATAAGGGAAATACTAGGTCCCCACATATTGCCTGCAATACTTGTGTCAAATAAGGATGGAGAGTAGAGGATGTCCACAAATTCTTAGATGATGAATAGGATCACCATCAAGTATAGGTTTTCCATTGTTGTGCATGGATGACTTGATGGGTTGCTTGAGTGTAGTGTGCTATTTCTCTAAGATAGACCTTAAGAGCAAATATCATTAGATGAAGACTAGAGGAGGATATCAATAAAAGGAAACATTTAGAATAAGGGAAGGTTTATATGAATGGATTGTGATGCCATTCAAGTTGACAAATGCTCCAAGAACATTCACACATCCAATGAATGATGTTTTGAAGCCATTTTATCTAGATGGCATTTTAGTGTTTAACAAGATGAGGGGGATAATATCGCATGCACCTTTAGTGAATGTCAATGCAATTGAGGAGAGATGACTTGTGCATAAACCTAAAAAGTGTAACTTCTTGAAGGAGGAGATAACATACATGGGATTCATGATATCTAAGGCAGTTTGTAAATGGATCTTAAGAATTGAATTGTAAAGAGACAATGAGCAATTTTATTATTGATAGGAGGAAACATTAAATACAAGTGAATAATTAGTTCCAAGGTAGAAATTGATTAACTACTAGTGACTAACTTATATGTTAATAATAATGCTAGATTAGTATTATTATTAACATATCAATTACAATGATGTAAATTAAATGGTTATAATATTATTATATTCTAACAACCCCCCTTATTACATCATTTTCTAAAGAGACAAATCAAGAAAGTTTGAAAACATTCAAACTTCAATGCTGCAAGAGATTTGGTAAAGATGTCAGCACATTGCTCTTCACTGGAACAATACTGTAGCTGGACATGTTCATGGATGTAGTGGCATTGAACCTTAATGTTTTTATGAGCTCATAAAAAATGTGGTTCTGAACAAGATTCAACACACTTTAGTTGTCACAGAATAAAATTATATGATGTGTCTCAAGAAAACCTAGGTTTCTCAAGATGTGACGTAACCATATCCCTTCATAGACAACTCAACTTATGGCTCAATATTCTGCCTTTGTGGAAGAGATAAACATTTTTTCATTTTTTCTCCCCCATGATATCAAACCAAATCCTAAAAAGAAAGAAAAATCTAAAGTAGACTTCCTATCATCAAAATAACCTACACAGTCCACATCCATGTATCCTTGCAAAGAAAAAGGTTTAGTTTGTTTGTATTCAAAACCATACTTCACTATACCATGAATGTACCTGAAAACATGTTTTGCTACTTTCTAATACAAAACTTTAGGTTCTTGCATAAACCTTGAAAGATGATTGATAACATAGTTGATATCTAGCCTAGTGTAGGTCAGGTAAATGAGACTCCCAATCGAGTTGATGAGAAATAATAGTATTCACTTGAGGTTATGGAGCATGACAAGGATTTCACAAGTTTGCACACATTTTGTTGTTGTCCAAGGGTAGTATACCCCTCATATTGAGTCATATAGACTTCTTCTTTGATAACTCCATTGAGAAAGGCACTGATGACATCTATCTAATGAACTTGCCAACCAAATTGTGTTGCCATTACCAAAATGATTTAGGTAGTCTTGACCTTTTCTATGGGGAAAAAGTTTATTCGCAGTCAATATCATCCTTTTGAGCATAGTCCTTAGCTACAAGTTAGGCTTTGTACTTGTTGATGCTAATATTTACCTTGTATTTGATCTTGAAGACCCATTTCCATCCAATAGATTTCTTACTTGATGGAAGATCAAAAAGTTCCCAAGTTCTATTCCTTTGAAATGCACGATATTCTACATCCATGGTATTTTTCCAAGGTGGTGACTCAAGATCTTGTTTCATTATTTTTGGTATGAAATTTTGAACAACTATGCATATAAGAGACAAATTTACTTCTTCACGAGACTTGCTACAAGTCTTTGGCCTAGAGGCAAACTTATCTACAACTGAGTCTACCTTTGCATCCTTCATTGTGGTATAATACCACCTAGGGATATTTTTGTGAATAGGAGCTAAAGACAGAGGTAGAGATAGAGGTGGAAAGTTTTCCAATGGAAATAAAGTCTCTTCTTGTGCTTCTTCATCAAGTTTCTTATCTTCAAGTTTAGTAATTCTCAATTTTGGGGAACTAACATGTGATGGTGAGGAAGAGGTGCTACATTCTTTTTCCTCATAAAAAAACATCCCTACTGATGTACAATGTCTTTGTAGTTGGATCTATAATTCAATATCCCTTTGACTTTTAAATGTACCCAAGAAATTATATATTTTAAGGACTTTTGATCCAACTTTGTCCTTTGCACCTTGAAAATGTGCATGGAGGTTATACACCAAACACTCTCAGATGTGAAAATCAGGGCTTTTTTTTAGTCCATACTTCTTCAAAAGCGGTGTTCTCAAGCACTTTGGTGGGTGTCCAATTAAACATGTACATAAATATATGAACCACTTTAGCCTAAAATATAGAAACCAAATTTGCATCCTTTAACATATATTACACCATTTCCATAATAGTATGATTATACCTCTCAACAACACCATTTTGTTGATGGGTGTATTCAATGGTCAATTGTCATTTGATACCATGTTGTTGAAGGAAGTTTAAAAACTCCTTATTAATTCCTTCATTGATCTAAGCAGATGGTCTTGAGGGAGTGACCAAATGACCTTTCTATAAGGGTTCTAAATGCTTTGAATTTTTCAAAGGCTTGATCTTTACAAGTCAAGCAATCAACCCTCATTTTCTAGAATGGTCATCCACAAAAAGTAAACAGTATTGGGCATGATTATGACTAGGTATCATGGGTCTACATAGATTAGTATGCAACAAATCCAAAGGACCAGAGGCTCATGTTTCTACAATAGGAAAATGATCTTGATGTTGCTTCTTAGTGAGACAATTGGAGCAAGGAACTTCTATTTTTTCATGAGGGGAAGTCCTTGCACCATGTCTCAATTACTTAATGCAAAAAGGTATCCCAACATAAGATGAACAAATCTTCTATGCCAAAGAGTAGTGGATGAATTGGTTTTTATTGCAAGTCTTTTGTCTTCATGAATAACATCAATAAATTGAAACATTTTATTAACTACCAAGACATGAACAATTTACCCATTGTGAGTCTTGTCTCCAATAAGACAAAGTTTGTCACCATTGTGCCAGTAAAACTCAACCTTTATGTTGTGCTCAAGAAATTGAATTACTACTAAGAGTTTTTCATGAGCCTTGGAATATATAGAACCTTTGTAAGTTGACACTTGTGAGTCTTGAGTAATAATGGAATATTCCCAATACTCTACTTTGTAGGATGTATCATCATGAAGGAAAAATACAAATCCATATGAAGCTGATGGGGTGAGGTTGTAGAACCACTCTTGTTCCTTGTCATGTGTTTGGATGCACTAGAATTAAAATACCATATTGGACTATTAGATAGAACCCTAAATCTCTTTAGCATACACAAAATCTTCTTCATCAAAATCATCTGCAAAAGCAACATTACCATGTTTCTTGTTAGGTTTTTTTACCAACAAGGGTTCTTCTTCTTCCCCTTTGAAAATTTTTTGGTGGATTTCACTTGCTAGATTCGCTATTTGTAAAAGAATTATACTAGTATTCTTGGAGATTGTGTCCCTTCTTCCTGCAATTGAGACACTTCTTTTTTGATGAAGAGGAATTTTTTATTTAGATTTGGATGATCTTGATGGACCACTCTGATGTTTAGGTTGCTTTCCCTTCTATTGACATGTGAGAGTTTGATTGTCTGGGGAATCTCAGGTTTCACCATGAATTACCTCTTCTTGTTAAATCAAATTCACTAACTCCTCAAAAAAGACTTTTTTCTAGCCACACTAAGACATGTGACAAACACTCGAAAGATAGGGGCACTACTCTCAAGACAATGGGTACAAGAAATTCATCTGGCATAGTTTCCCCAAATTCTTGCAATGTTGTCTTGATCTCCATAACTCTTTTGAAAAAGTTTTCCAATTTTTTACTATTTTGCATTTACAAAGAATGTAGTTGATGTTGCAAATGAAGAATTTGATTATGATTTTTGGATTCATATACTATCTTGAGGTGGTCCCAAGCCTCTTTTGTAGTTGTGAATATTTAGATGTGCGATTGAGCCTCACTAGAAACACCAAACAATATTTTCAGTTTGGCATTACGATTGGCCATATCATACTAGTTTTCCTTAGTGTCATCTTGTGTAGGTCTAATGATTCTTCCAAAAACTATATCCTATGAACCTTAATTTTTTTAATATCTACTCTTAATTATATTGTTTATGCACTTTTATTTATTTATTTAACCTTTTCATGAAAAACTTTTCTAGTTGATAATGTTTAAAAAAGCTTTTCAATCCTAAAGTTTTTAAAAAAGGGCTTCCCATGATTTTTTAAAAATACTTTACAAGCTTTTCCAAACTATTGGAAAAATAATACACCTTCAATTCTTCTTCTACAGGTAGAGTGGCTTTTAGTCGAGCTTCAGTTTCCCCATTCACACAATGGATTGTTTTCTACATGCTATTTATCTTCACATGATATTTTTGAGTCATCCCATACCTTCTTGTAGATATGTCTTCCACATGGTCTTTTCTAGTTTGTAGTCACTCTCCATATTGTTAGGAGTAACAAAAGAATTTAAGAAGAGGTTTTTTGGACTATGTTTTTCCACCATGATTCATAGTAGTTATTTCATGATTTATTCTTCTGAGATTCCACTTTAATGGTGGATGAAGACTATGATTCTCATGAAGGTTCAGACGCATTACACATTTCTAGTTACAAGACTAGGGCTATGTGGATGGTAGCTGACTCACAATGCCTATACAACTTTCCTCCACACTGATTCATGAGATTATCAACCTCCAACTTTACACACAAGCATATGAATTTTTATAAGCTTTGATGCCAAATTGAATTGTAAAGAGGAAATGATTAGTTTTATTATTGAGCAGACGTAACATTATATACAAGTGAACAATTGGTTCCAAGGTGGTAATTGATCAACTAGCATCAACTACCTTATATGTTAAAAATAATAAAGTTAGATTATTATTAATATGAATTATAATGATGCAATACTACATAGTTATAATATAATGATATTAAAACATGTTAACAATGAGAAGGTTTGTGTGATTGTTGAATGGATTCAGTTGAGAAACACAATGGAGGCTAGAAGTTTCAATGGGCGGCAAGATTCTATTGGAAGTTCTTTATGAACTACTATGGCATTTACACACCCTTGAAAAACTACATGTAAAAGGGTGGGTTTGAGTGGATGAATATTGCTCCTAAAAGTTTTGTGCTCCTAAAGAAGACAATAATTGAGGATTTTGTGTTATCACTCCCATAATTTGGAAGGGTGTTCCAAGTCGACAATGATGGCAATAGAAAGATTATTAGTACTATATTGAGTTAGGAGGGTAGACTAGTTGCAGCGAGAAGTAAAATGAGGCTATCGAATTATATTCAATCTATGACAAGGAATTATATGTCATAGTGTGAGCTTTATGCAAGTGGAGGTGTTACTTGATTTCGAAGGAGTTTGTGTTATACACAAACCACTAGGTGCTAAAGTTCAGCAACAAGGCAAGATCAACTAGAGGTACATGATGTGGTAGAATAAATCTATAAGGTTACTCTTTTGTGTTGAAGTAATGCATAGGAAAAACAAAGAAATTTATATATGTCATGAGCATGATTCATGTGTTCTCTGACATGATGATTAAACTAGTAGGATTGAAGATGATGAACAATTTGTATAACACATACAAATTTTGTAGATGCATGGTGGGCATGCATGGAGAACTAGGTTAGAGATAGGACCATGTATGAAGAGTACTTTGAGAAAGAGGGATACCTATTTAGGAGGCAATATTTGTGTGACATACAAAGTTTAATGAGGGAGAATTTCATCAGAGTTACATGGAGGTGGACTCAAAGGACACTTTAGCACAGACAAGACATAGACCATGTTAGGGGATAAGCATCATTGACCAAGTTTGAATAAATATGAGCACATATTCACAAAAGATGTAGAATTTTTCTAACAATGAAGGGAACAACACAAAACATGGAGGTGTATGCACCATTGTGTGCACTAGATAGACTGTGGGAGGAACTATCCATTGATTTCGTCCCTAGATTTTCATGCACTCAAAGGGGCAATAATTCTATCTTCATAGTGGTGGAAATTTTTTCTAAAATGACACATTTCATTCTTTACTAGAAGTTGAATAATGTTTCTAAGATATTTGATTTGTTCTTCAAGGATATAGTTCAGTTGCATGGGTTGCTATGCAACATCACTTCAGATTGTGACACTAATTTTGTTAGCCATTTTTGGTGCATCATGTGGAAAAATTTAGGCACATAGCTATAATATAATTCAAATCATTTGTATATGGATGAACAAACATATGTTATAAATTAGAGTCATGTAAATCCACTCAGATGTCTAGTAGAAGTTGAGCTTATGCAATGTGACTTTATGTTGGAACAAGTAGAGTTTCCATACTAGACTGGTCATCAAGGAAGACACCAAATGTTTAACTGGTGTATGGGACATCCTTGCTAGGTATCATAATTTTTTAGAAGAGGAGATAGAGGGAGGGTGTTTGTGTCTATAGAAGTTGAGGGCATCACACATCACCTAAAAGAGATTCATGTGCAAGTCAAGAAGCAACTGAAAGAGAGAAACATAACGAACACATTACGCATAGACAAGTGTCAAAGAGAGAAGGTTTACTCAAAGTGCAAGTTATTCATGTTGTATCTAAGAAGAGAGTGGATCCCTAGAGGAACATATTGTTAGATTGTTGAAATGGTTTTCATTGATGTCAAGGCAAGGAAAGGGCAAGTAATCGGCAAAATGTTCTCAGTCAGAACCAAGGCATAAAGTCTTCAAGGGCAAGCAGTTGGCAAAATGTTCTCAGTTAGAACCAAGGCAAAAAGTCTTCAGTTAGCAATTGAAAAGAACAGAGAAATTTAATAGTCTATTGGTGACTTTAAATGAACTTGAAGTCATGTTTGTTCTATTAGCAATATTTGTTTTATTTAAGTAAAGTATCAACAAAGTGTTAAGTTTATTGTTCTATCAACAAAGTGCTTAGTTTTTGAACTACTAGTTCATTAGTTTAGTGGTTAGCTGATATCCCAATTAGCTAACTAGCTGATATGGCTTAGGAAGGTGGCATTCTTCGAAGCTTGGAAGGTAAACAAAGTTTTTCATTAAGTGTTATCAGTAAAGTTCATAAAAAGTGAACTAGGTTGAAGGTTTAGTGTTTCAATGATAAGCTGATATAGGCTTAGCTTCGGCAAAGGCAAAGACTTAGTTTTTTTAGAAGAGGCTCAATGTTGTTGGAGAAATGAAGAAACTAACAAGTTCTAAAGTTCCTCATTTCACTGATATGCCGATAGAAGGGTTCATTTTAAAAGTTTAGAAAAGTTACTTTTTACTGATAAAATGATTAAAGGCATAAGTTTAGTTAGCCAACAATTCGATGATAAACTGATGAGTTTGTGACATGGAATTTTTATCAATAAAGAGGATAAGTTGTCCAAGTTCATGAAAGTGTGGATTTGCTGATAGAGGGTACATAAAGTTAGTTTGTGCTAGCATAGATTCACCGACCAAAGGATTGTATGGTAAGTTTGAAATAGTGAACTTTCACCAATAAAGGGACTTTATAAGAAAAGTTTACATAAAT
Source organism: Cunninghamia lanceolata (assembly GCA_027924645.1). NCBI lineage: Eukaryota > Viridiplantae > Streptophyta > Pinopsida > Cupressales > Cupressaceae > Cunninghamia > Cunninghamia lanceolata. The sequence goes on along the minus strand of BSBN01000149.1, from coordinate 2,974,111 downwards.
GACTTTTTGTCGATACTTAGCACAAAAGGTAAGTTTTGCAAAAGTAAAAATTACTAACAAAGGCTATAAAGTGAGATAAAGGCTAAGTTCTGAAAAAGATATATTTTCTGATAAGCATAAAGATAAGTTTGGGATAATGTGATTTCACCAATAAGGCATTTATGTATAATGAAGTTTTACCGATATGAGCTATAAAGGAGCAAAAGAAAAAATTTTGAAAAGCATCTTTTTGTTGATAAGAGAAAGAAATCTAAGTTTTAGAAAATCAATATTCTCTAATAAAAGGCTATTTTTGAAGGTTTGAGAAGGTTATAAAAATATTATTTACAGCTAAGAAAGTCACAGAATTGGTGTGTAACAGTGGAGTGACATAGTAAATTAGGAAATGGAATGGATTCTATGATGATCTCAAGTGGACATTGATTTCATATAATAGTGTGATATTTGTAAGGCTGAAGTTTGTAGGTGTGATAGTTAAGATACTTGCAATCAGTTGTGAAATGAAATGGAACTATCTTTATTCATTTTTGGAGAGATTGTGGTAGTTCACCTATTGAAACAAATGTTATGCACATTGAATTTGTTGTGAAAGGTTTGCTCACCATATCAAATATTGTCGTTCATGTTGTGAGAGAGGAGAGAAGGTAGGGTGCATAGAGGAAAGAGATAACTGTGATGATGCAAAACACAGAGTGAGTGTGTGATAAGGAGGTGCATTTTTAGGTTATAGTAGAACCAATTTTTGCACATTAAACTATAAAATTGAGGGGTTCTAGCCTCTTTGTGTAGATTGGGGTTGAAGCCTCATTATATTGAGTTGGAGCTTATTGTAGGTGTGTGATGTACCTATAGGTGGTATCCTCAAAACATTACCTTGGGTGTTGATGTACTTGTGGATCAATGCCTACAAAACATTTTTAATCTATGCTTATTGTGAGGTTGGATTTGAGTAGTAGAATCAAGCAACTTTCTCACAATGGTTTTTCCCATTCTAGGTTTTCCACGTAAATCTGGTGTTTCTCTTGTGTGTTTGTGATTTTTATATGTGACTTTCATTTTTAATTGTTGTTTTTTTTTAAGTTTTAACATACACTGATTCACCCCCCTTCTTAGTGTATAAGTGTTCTTTCAATAATTGGTATCGGAGCCTCAGGTTCCTTGAAGAAAAGTTTAATCACTTAAGGAAGATCCAGTCTCAAGAACACTATGGCAGGACAAGAGGGTTCTTCTTCAAATAAAGAACCATTATTTGATGGATCCAATTATGCTTTCTGGAGCATCAGAATGGAGACCTACTTAACCTCTCTTGGATATGATATTTGGCAATCTATTGTAAATGGTTACAAACCACCACCATCATCATCTAATTTCACTGTTGATGAGAAGAAAGCTTATGAGAATAATGCCAAAGTGAAGAATATTATACTGTGTGGTTTAACCAACACAAAATTTGTCAAAGTTATAAATTGTAAGTTTTCCAAGGAAATATGGGATAAGTTGCATAATATATATGAAGGTGATGATTGAGTTAAGCAAGCGAAACTACAAACTCACAAAAGTAAGTTTGAGGCTTTAAAGATGCAAGAGGATGAGAATATTGTAGGATATATGCTCAGGGAAGACAAAGTGAGAAATGCAATCATAGGTCTTGGAGAAGAGGTAAAAGATTAGGTGGTTGTAAAGAAGATTTTGAGATCTCTCCCACAAAGATTTGACTCTAAAGTATTTGCAATTGAGGAAGCAAAAAATCTAGATAAGCTTACTCTAGATGAACTATTTGGATCACTTATAGCATATGACATGAGAAGTGAAAATACAGGATCAATAAGGAAAGAAGTAGCATTTAAGACTTCAAAAGCCAAGGAGACTGAAGTAGACTCAGAACAAAGTACCAGTTCAGCTGAAGAAGAAAATTTTGTTAGAAAATTGAAGAAAGGCTCTAGGAAATACAAAGGTAAGCTACCTTTCAAATGCTTTAATTAAGGAAAAATTGGTCACTTTGCCTCTAAATGTCCATTAGGTGAAAAACAAAATGGAGATAGTTCTAGGAGTCAAGAAGTCTCAAAGTATAAAAGAAAAAAATTTAATAAGAAGAAGAAGAGTCTGTTTGTAGATAAAGAAAGTAGTTCTTCAGATGATTATTCTTATGTGAGTGAAGAGTATGAGACTACTTTCATGGATGTTGAAATTAAAAAGGATGAAAATACTCCAAAAAAATTTCATGAAGACTCTGATGAGGAAGAAGAGGGTGAAGTTGATCTAGAAGGTGAATTAATTTCTTCTTTAAATGATCTAAGGTTTGCAAGAAAACAAAATGTAAAATACAAGTTAAAAATTGAAGAATTCGATAAACTTGTAGACTTAAAATTACAGTTAGAGGAGTCTAAAAGAATAGAAGAGGTAACCAATTTGAGTTTGAAGAATAAACTAGATGAGTGTCAGAAGTTAGAGGCTGAAGTTGTCATGCTGAGAAAGGGGTTAGATAAGGTGAATGAATAATTAAATAGAAGTCTCAAATTTGAGAAGAGTTCATAAATCCTTGATAAGATAATCGATAGTCAAAGATCCTTCTTCAACATGGTTGGGTTAGGATATGTAGAACACAAGAGTTTCAAAAATGTTTATGAAAAGAATACAAAAGGTAAAGTTGCCAAGAAAGATGATCCCTTCTAAAAGACAGTTGAAGATCAGGGTGAATCAAGCTCTACTATGTCTAAGAAACATGTGTTGATTCAAGGAATCCTGGTGGATTCAAAAAGGATAAAAGGACTAAAGACTTCAAAAAGGAAGATGACAGTTTCACCAAGGTGCACAATGCATGAAGGAGGTTCAAAGATCAATTTGCAAGCCAAGCTAGGTTCATCTATGCTTTTCATGGTTATTGTTTTTCATGTAATCACTTTGGACACAAGGCAATAGATTGCAAAACTACACTTAGAAAAATGGATAGACATAATTTTGTAAGAAAAAATTCTTTTTCCCCTTTAGTTGATATGAATGATATCTATTATAACTCTAACAACTATGGGAATATTGCAAAATTTTGTAGAAGTGTGTTTGTTTAGCCTTCTAGACAGGAGAAAGGAGATTTGCTCCTCCAAGACAAGCCAGACTTGTACATACTTCTGTGCAAAAGTAGAAAAAGGAAAAAATTGTGGCACATCACAAGTTTGCACCCCCTACTCAAGAAAAAGAAATAACAAAGCATTTTGAAGAAAAGGAGAAAACTTCTAAAAGGTGTTGGGTAGAGAAGAAGGTTGAGAAATCTATATTAGTCCAAGCAGCATTTCATGCCAAAGGACAATGCAATCCTTGGGTGATAGACAATGGATGCTCTAGTCATATGACTAGGGATAAGAGCAAGTTCACTATTTTGAATAAATGGGATGGTGGTTCTATTAAGTTTGATAACAACACCACTGCGAAGATAGCTGGTAAGGGCGTATTATACATATATGATAAAACTAATGCTCAAGATGTGTTGTATGTAGAGGGACTACAACATAATCTTCTTAGTGTCATCTAGATGTGTGACAAGGGGTATAATGTGTTATTTCATGCTAGTGGGTGTGAGATAGAAAAGCTAGCTCTAGTAGACGTGTTGCTGAGGCAGACAAAACAAGCAACAATCTATACAATCTTAAGGAAGAAAAGGGTGAAAGATGTTTGTTAGGGCAAGCTCATGAGAGTTGGTTATGGCACAAAAGGATGACCCACATCAAGTTTGATCATATGGTAAAGATTGGTAAGAAAAATGTGGTCAGACATTTGCCCATCATTGGCAAACTAGAAAATTCCTTCTGTAAAGAATGTCAGGAAGGAAAGCAAACAAGAGCCAGTTTCAAGTCAAAGGAGTACTCAACATCAAAACCTCTTGAGTTGATTCATACAAACTTGTGTGGGCCAACTAAAACCAAGTGAATCAATGGAGAAAGGTACTTTATGTTGTTGATAGATGACTATTCAAGGATGACATGGGTAACTTTCCTTAAAGCTAAATCTCAAGCTTTAGAAAGATTTAAAATCTTTAAGGCTAGAGTTGAAAATGAGATGGGTTCAAGGATAAAATACTTAAGGTCTGATAGAGGTGGAGAATTCACTTCTAATGAATTTGATCAATATTGTGAAAAACATAGAATTAAGAGACACCTTTTTGCAATAAGAACTCAACAAAATGGAGTTATTCAAAGAAAAAATAGGATTGTTCAAGATATGGCTAGAAAAATGTTGAATGATACCAAATTGCTTGATAGATACTGGAATGAAGCAGTTCACACTATTTTTTACATTATCAATAGAGGGCAGTTAACAGTTCATCATGATAAGACTCTGATGCAGGGGCATCCGAGTAAATTTCAAAAATTGTCTTTGACATTGGATTTTTGGTTTGACTATGTGGGTCGACTAACAGAAGCATGTGAAGGAAGCTCCTGGCGCCATGGTGATAGGAACAATAATAATAATTGTTTTATATATTATAGAAAATGGGATGATGGGGAAATGGTAAATATTGGTAAAAAATCAGTCATTTGGGAAGGTGCCAGCTATGGTTAGTAGTGGTTAGTGAAAGAGGGCAAAAGGCAAAAAAGAGACTAAACATAGACAAAGTGTCAGAAAGCAAATTAAAGGTCGAAGGCTTAGTGGTGAGAGAGGGAAGATTTGTACAGGCCGCATATAGTAAGGCGGCGATAGTTATTCATGAAGATGGCAGCCATATTCCAGAGGAATGCATATGTAATGGAGGCGGCAGAAATTAATAGGTTGATTAATGTGAGAGGCCAAAAATAATCAAAGAAGGTCGTGGCAGGCCGCATATAGAATGGACAGGCCATTATAATATGAATGAGGCCACGCAGGAAGAATAAGTAGGGCGGTAGAGAGATAATGATGGAGGCAACAGTCACTGAGGAAAATAGGAAGATCGACTATGTTTAGGGGCATATTGAAAGAGGGCCAAAGACCAAAGGGAGACAGGACAAATTAAATGGCAACAGTTATTAATGAGTAGGTGGTTGCAAATGGGAAGTGGTAGATTAGAATAGAACAAGCCGCATCGAGATGAGAGAGGGCCACAGATGTTGGATAGAGGAGGCTAGATAGAATCATAGGCCGATATGCCAAGGAGGAGAGGCTGTGAAATATAGAGAAAGGTCATGGAGTATTTAGTAGAGGCTGATAAATGCAGAGTGAAAAGGCTGATCGTGGGAAGAGTCCATTAAGAGATGCAGAGAGGCCGTCGATAGGCTAATAGGAGAGGTAGCAAAATATAGAAGGAAAGGCTGATATAGCAGAGGGAGGCCGCATAGTGCTTAAAAGGAGAAGGTCGTAATTGATGGAGAAGGCTGATTGATTGAGGATGGAAGGTAGCAGGAAACAAAGAGGAAGCCACATGTGCGAATAAAGGCCGATAGGTCAAGGATAGAGCAGGTCGATATATACAGAAGGATGCAAAGGAAGGTGGCCAATAGAATAGAACATCAAGGACAAAAGGCCCAGCAATAGTAAACAAGAAGCAAATACAAGAAGGTCGACATCAGAGGATATGTTGAGGCCGACAGAAGGAGAGTTGTAAGAGGTTTCAATAGGCCATTGAAGGCCATTTGGTAGGAGGTTGTTATAAGTATCTGCATTAGCAGAGTTTTGATATATTGTAATAGAAGTCGTATTAGATGAATGAAATGAATGTTGAAATTTGAGTTTTATTTATCGCCTATCATCCACTGGTAATATGGTGAATCTGTATTGTATTTGAATGACTTAGTTAATCTTTATGTTGCTGCCAAGTTCCTGTCACTTTAATGACAGAAGTATTCTAAAAATCCCTTTAGATGGGCAGAGACTTGTTTCTCACTAGAAGATTAAATGGTTAGTTGTGCATGGTTTGTGTTACCATGCTATTAGACTCCATATGAATTATGGACAGGTAAACCTCCTTCTGTTAAGTATTTTAAGATATTTGGAAGTACATGTTTCATAAAAAGAGATGAAGATACCTTGAGTAAATTTGAACCAACGTTTGATGAGGGAATTTTTCTTGGGTATTCAACTACAAGCAAAGCATATAAATGCTACAATAAAATGTTGCAAAAGATCATTGAAAGTGTGAATGTTAGAGTGGATGAAGATTTCTCTCAACTGCCTCATGGAAATGATTTGTATTCAAAGGTTCATGTTTATGATGAAGAAGAAGAAATCATTGCAAAAGAAGAGTCATAAGAGAAGAATGAGAAGAGTGATGCTGCTGAAGAAGAACCACAGTCTACTCCAAAGGCTCCACCCAAGTATGTTAAAAGAAATTATTTTGAGAATTAGATTCTTGGAAATAAATCAGATGGTGTTGTGACAAGGAAAAAGCTGAAGCTAGCACAACAAGAGCATGTAAACTATTCTTTATTGTCTAAGATAGAACCTAAGTCTTATGAAGAAGCTAGTAATGATGAAAGTTGTATTGAATCTATGAAGGAAGAACTTAGTCAAATAGAGAAAAATCAGACTTGGAAACTTGTTCCAAGGCCTGCTGATAAAAATGTCATTGGCACAAAATGGGTGTTTAGGAACAAACTAAATGAGGATGGATAGATAACTAGAAACAAAGCCAGATTAGTATGCAAGGGTTATGTTTAGGTTGAGGGCATAGATTTTGATGAGACATTTGCACCTGTGGCTAGACTTAAATCCATTAGAATGTTTCTTGCTTATTTAGTTTATAAACAATTCAACATGTACCAAATGGATGTATAATTTGTATTTCTCAATGGCTACTTGGATGAGGAAGTTTACATAGAACAACCTGAAGGGTTTCAAGTGACTGAAAAGAAAGATTATGTGTGCAGAATGAAGAAGGCACTATATGGTCTAAAATAAGTTCCTTAAGCTTGGTATGCCAGACTGGATAAATATCTTCAACAACAAGGCTACAAGAAAGGTATAGCAACTAACAATCTATATGTTAAACATGGAGGTAATAATATGTTGATTTTCATTGTTTATGTTGATGATATAATATTTGGTGGAAATAATGACAAAATGTACAAAGAGTTTGCTGACACTATACAGAGAGAATTTGAAACATCCATGCTAGGAGAGTTAGCATTCTTTCTTGATCTACAAGTAAATCAATTAGACACAGGCATTTTCATTTCTCAGAGAGAGTATGTGAAGAAAATTCTTTAAAAATTCAAGATGGAAGACTGCAAGCCAGTTGGCATACCTATGGTCACTAGGTGTAAGCTTAGCAAAGATGATGATTCAGCCTTAGTAGATCAAACATTGTATAGGTCCATGATAGGAAGTATTTTGTATCTCACAACAACAAGGCCTGATATCATGCAAGCTATTTGCGTGGCGGCTCAGTTTCAAGCACCTCCAAAGGAAACATATGTCAAAGTTGTAAAGAGGATATTCAAATATATGAAGAGTATAGTTGATTATGGTTTATGGTATCCTGTTGGTGATGATTTTGCTTTAACTGCATATATAGATGCAGATTGGGCTGGTTGTGTGGATGATAGGAAGAGCACTAGTGGTGGTGCATTCTTTCTAGGAGATAAACTAGTTGCATGGTTGAGTAATAAATAGGAATTAGTTTTTCTATCAACAACTAAAGTAGAATACATAGCTACTGTATCTTGTTGTACTCAAGTGCTATGGATGAATAAATCACTGCAAGACATTAAGGTGAGTTTTCCTGATCCAATCAACATTCTTTGTGATAATACAAGTGCTATAAACATATCAAAGAATCTCATTATGCATTCAAGGACCAAGCACATTTATATTAAGTATCATTTTCTTAGAGATAAAGTTATTGAACAAGTAGTCAAGTTGGAATATGTGGCTACTAAAGATCAGCTAGATAATATCTTTATAAAACCTCTTCCAAATAAGACTTTTGAACAGCTCTGGTAGTAGTTAGGAGTTGTTCCTTCTCCTATCTCTACTTGAATATATCATGTATTCATCTAGGGGGAGTATATCAGCATATTTCTTTATCCCTGGTACCCAATTATCATCTAGGATGGTTGTCCTCAGGGGGAGTAAGTGTGCATTGTTCTCTTTCTATTATCTTTCTGAGAGTCCCTTTGTAATTGATGTCAAAGGTAGGGGATTTTGTATGACAAAAGTATGTAGTAAGGGGGAGACAGTGGTTTAGATTTCAGTCAGGTTCAGAGGTTTAGGTGTTACATTTCCATTGTTGCAGTGTTGCCATCAATGACAAAGGGGGAGATTGTTAGATTGTTGAAATGGTTGTCATTGATGTCAAGGCAAGGAAAGGGTAAGCAATCGGCAAAATGTTCTTAGTTAGAACCAAGGCAAAAAGTCTTCAAGGGCAAGCAGTCAGCAAAATGTTCTCAGTCAGAACCAAGGAAAAAATTCTTCAGTCGACAATTGGGAAGAACAGAGAAATTTAATAGTCTATCGGTGACTTTGAATAAAGTTGAAGTCATGTTTGTTCTATTGGAAATATCAGTTTTATTTAAGTATTAAGTATCGGCAAAGTGTTAAGTTTATTTTTATATTGGCAAAGTGCTCAAATTTTGAACTACTTCACTAGTTCATTAGTTCGGTGGTTAGCCGATATCCTAATTAGCCGGCTAGCCGATATGGCTTAGGAAGGTGCCATTCTTTGAAGCTTGGAAGGTAAACAAAGTTTTTCATTAAGTGTTGTTGGTAAAGTTCATAAAAAGTGAACTAGGTTGAAGGTTCAGCATTTCGATGATAAGCCAATATAGGCTTAGCTTCAACAAAGGCAAAGACTTAGTTTTTTTAAGAAGAGGCTAAGTGTTGTTGGGGAAACAAAGAAAAGCTAACAAGTTCCAAAGTTCCTCATTTCACCAATATGCCGATAGAACGGTTCATTTTAAAAGTTCAAAAAAGTTACTTTTTTTTTTATAAAGGCATTAAAGGCATAAGTTTAGTTAACCAGCAATTCACCGATAAATTGATGAGTTTGTGACATGGTCTTTTTACTGACAAAGAGGATAAGTTGGCCAAGTTCATGATAGCATGGATTTACCGATAGAGGGTACATAAAGTTAGTTTGTGCCAGTGTGGTCGCCAACCAAAGGATTGTGCGACAAGTTCAAAATAGTGAACTTTCACCAATAAAGGGACTTTGTAAGAAAAGTTTGCATAAATGAATTTTCACCAATACTTAGCACAAAAGGCAAGTTTTGCAAAAGTAAAAATTACCGACATAGGCTATAAAGTGAGATAAAGGCTAAGTTCTGAAAAAGGCATATTTGCCGATAAGTATAAAGGTAAGTTTGGAATAATGTGATTTCATTAATAAGGCATTAAAAAAGTATTTCTATATAATGAAGTTTTACCTATATGAGCTATAAAGGAGCAAAAGATGAAATTTTGAAAAGCATCTTTTTGTCGATAAGAGAAAGAAGTCTAAGTTTTAGAAAATCAATATTTACCAATAAAAGGCTATTTTTGAAGGCTCGAGAATGTTATAAAAATATTATTGGCCATTAAGAAAGTCATAGAATTGGTGTGTAACAGTGGAGTGACAGAGTAAATTTGGAAATGGAATCGATTCTATGATGATCTCAAGTGGACATTGATTTCAGATAATAGTGTGATATTTGTAAGGCTGAAGTTTGTAGGTGTGATAGTTAAGTTAGTCGCAATCAGTTGTGAAATGGAATGGAACTGTCTTTATTCATTTTTGGAGCAATTGTGGCAATTCACCTATTGAAACAAATGTATTTTATGCACATTGAATCTACTGTGAAAGGTTTGCTCACTGTATTGAATATTGTTGTTCACGTTGTGAGAGAGGAGAGAAGGTAGAGTGCATAGAGGAAGGAGATAACTGTGTTGATGCAAAACACATAGTAAGTGTGTGATAACGAGGTGCATTTTCAGGTTACATAAGAACCAATTTTTACATATATAAACTGTAAAATTCAGGGGTTGTAGTCTCTTTGTGTAGATTGGGATTGAAGCCTCATTGTATTGAGTTGGAGCTCATTGTAGGTGTGTGATGTACCTATAGGTGGTAGCCTCAAAACATTGCCTTGGGTGTTGATGTACCTATGGGTTGGTTCCTACAAAACATTTGTAATCTGTGCTTATTGTGAGGTTGGATTTGAGCAGTAGACTCAAGTAACTTTCACACCGTGGTTTTTCCCATTCTGGGTTTTCCACATAAATCTAGTGTTTCTCTTCTATGTGTGTTATTTTTATATGTGCCTTTCATTTTAAATTATTGGTTGTTTTGAAGTTTTAATATACACTAATTCACCCCCCCCCTCTCAGTGTATAAGTGTTCTTTCAACACATACAATAAACTCAAGCCCAAGATGATTGACCCACATGATATATAATGCTTATGAGATCCAGCTATCATAAGGGTTAAATATCTTGTTGATATTTAATGTATTTGATTTGCATTCCTACCATGTGCTTGAAGGTTTAGATGCATAGTTGGTGGGAGTCCTTGATTGGGGAAAGTAGATACCAATAAAGCATTGAGAGGAAATCACACAAATCTTGGATGTGCACATAGGTAAGAAGACTCAATAGAGAGAGTAAAAATAATATATAATTCATTGGAAGGGTAGGGGATTTAGGATGACTTGTGGATCTCTGAAGATAAAGTAAATTGACTTGGCTGGACAAATTAGTTGTCTATGAAGTCCATATCATGATCACCATGCTCATAATATTTTTACCAATAGTATTTGGTGCATGAGCATCCATGGGTTGACATAATCTTACATCACCCAAAAATAGGTGTTTAGTTCTTGTGTGCAAATTTAACTTGTGTGTGCCTTGTGTTATGGTAGTTTTCCACATGCTAGCTTAATCTTGCCTATCTCTTGTTGTTTTGGGCAACTTGTGTCCTATGTCCATTGATTTCTATGGTGTTTCCTTACACATCTTTGTTGATTTCATGTCTCTTTTGCATTGAAGACCTATCAATGATTGAAGCTCATTCCTCATATGCACACTTTGTTGTGATCAACCAATATTCAATGTTTGGTGGATGGTCATTCTATTAGACTACCAAATGACATGATAAGATATTTTGATAGTGTGTTATTTTAGGAAGGTCAGAAGAATGCCACTTCAAATGTATTAAGGGATGGCTAGATTATTCTTTGTTAGATGACATCCTACTAGTTGAGCTACTTACCGATTGTGCATTTATTTAGGGACCAATTTTAATCCTACATGGTAGCACAAGACAAATACACTATATAAAGTGGAGCTTTGGTCTTTTGAAATGGTTTAAAGGGTTAGTATATTGAGAGTTAGAAGAACATAGTAAATTTTCAACAATTGGGGTAGATAGTGAAAGTTTCACATATTGGTGGTCATTTGTAAATTTTTATTATATCTACAAATTTTATTTTTGGCTTACAGTGTTCCCTTTGTTTTCTTCCTTGTCTTTCTTGGGTTATGTGTTTGTTTATTAGTTGTTTAGTTAACCCATGACACCTAAATGTAATTGTCAACAATTAAAAAAGGAGAAAGAAATTAGGACACAGTCTGGAGATCTGAGCATAGAAAACTCTTATGTAGTATGTTTATACCCTAGAAGAGATAGTAATAGAATAATAGATAGATGCGATAAGAAATAACATAGTGAGCTAAGATTTCCTCATACATACTACATCACGTACATCATAAGACACTCAAATATTCTTTAAAACCCTTATATCTCCATTATATATTCATATCTATTGCCTATTACAAAAGGCAGGTCTAAGTCTCTACTCTATATAGTATATTCCTTATCTAGCTTACCGCGTAGTTCCTTACTTTGCTATCTTTATACATTATGGTCTAATAGGGACATGTCCCTTACAAATCATCCTTGTATCTATTATCCCTGGATGGCCTTGTGCTCCGCACTCGTTTTGCAGTGAGTTATAGTAGCTTCTTCTTCCTATCTTATTCTCTACCAACATCATCCACCTTTCTAAATTATGTCTTTTCCTCAAGACATGTGGATTCAATTACTTGGTAGGATGTTTTTGTAGATGATCTTCAGTTGTGGGTGAATGCACTAAGTTATGGGACCAAAAATTCACCACTTTGGCTTTCTAGTCCCATGCAAGGTATAATGTGAGTGCATTATAATGCACTCGCATTATAACTTGTAAAAAGAAAAAAAACAAAACTCAAAGTCTGCAGCCATTTCTATAGTTTAGGGCTCAGGAAAAAACCATGAAATAGCATGAGCATGTTGCAGGAGGAAGCAATAAAGAAAGCGCTAAGGTAATCAACATTTTTGCCATACCACCTCACCAATCCCGCTCCTGAAAAATCATGAAGAAAATGTAGAGGGTGCATTAGCCGAAGAAGGTAGGGTTTGATTAATTTTTGTGAGTTTGAAAAGAATTTTTGACTTTTGCAATAATTGATTATTTTTTATATTGAATTTATAGTTAATGAGGCAACACAAAACACAAATCCAATAAAGGAGGGTCAAAAAAACCCCAGAAACACTCAAAACCCCCACCTTCACGTCCTCACCATGTAAGAGATACATAGAAAAACTATTTAGGGAAAATAGAAGAAAACAAAAAACATCTTCAAACCTGAATTGAAATGTTAAATAGTCCAAGTCCAAGCACTGATCATAGGAGAGCACTTGTGAATTCATTAGAGATGATTGTTTCTCACACTGAATCGGTGATAAACCAAATAATCGAATTTCATGACTATAGGGAGAGGTGTCGGAAATACTACGCCAACAAATTGTCTTATGAATAAGTGAAGGACCTAAAATTACAAAATCTGCATTATGTTCACACTTTATCAATCCTAAAACTAACAAAAGATTAGAAGAAACTTACATAGCCTTCGCTATTCGTTGGTGTAGGAACAAAGATATATCCCAAAACTTTGGGATAGATGGTCCATGGTGTTTGACGAGTGACAATACAACAACAGTGAGGTGCCACAATATTTCTTGAGGAAACTCTATTGAGAGTTTATCCTTAAGAAGATTTCTAATTATTTTGACATTTGAGAGTTTCAGGGAAGAAGTGGTGGCACTACCCAAGATAGAGAGGGGGCATAGTGAGACCAAAACTATGTACCTAGACCCCTGATGAGGCTAGCACATGTGTCACTCCCTTCAACTTTGAAGGAGAGTGTTGAGGTGGAGACATTGCATTCATTGAGTGCTCTCACGCAGTCTCTAGCACAACACAATGATGATCTCACCCAGGCCAATGAGGTGAGAGTAGAAAGTGTCATTTTTCCCCACATCTATGTAGTTCATGTGGGAACTTGTGTGAATATGGGATACAAGACTCATGACAGGAGTCTCGGTAGGATGCTGTCATGCTCACATTTCCCATGCGGTCATGACACACAACTCACGTGTCATGTCCACATTTGCCATGTGGTCATGACACAAACTACGAAAAAAAATTCTACTATCCCTAGGAACCCCCTCGCACGCATCTACGTGCTCGATGGCAATACACATAAGGCGTAAACATGTTAACATAACCGCAATGGTGAAGGCCATCTAGAGGGTATGCGACACGTAGTGTGTCACTTCTAGGGTTAGACTGATTTTAAATCTGAACCATAAGTTTCCTAGGTGAAGAAGATTCTGCCAACATCGAACCCTAATATAACTCAAATTAAAAAGTGATTAAATAATATGGCATGATGGCGCATGATTGAAGTGGAATGATGGATTAAAATAAATAATTAAAACACCGCATGAAATAAACCCTAGGAATCTAGCAAAATTCTGGCAGCATAACGCATTTTTGATAAATGCAAAATTAAATTTTAAAATAATTCACAAGTAGGGAAACAAAATTTAAGAGTGAAATTAAATAGAACTTAAGAACAAATTTCAAACAATTTAAAACAAAGTAATAAAATATTAAAATAAATAATTTGCCAAGGTCAAATAAATCGACCTAGCATAAAGGAATAAAAATTTGAAGTAAATTAATAAAATAAAATAACAAGACGCCAAATGGACTCCAAATTTGAAATCGTTAATAAATATAAATTTGACATTATATTTATCGACGATTTTGAAAAATTATGGAAGGGAAGAGAATAAGATACTCATTCCCACAAAATAATGGTAAAACTAGATAATAAATAAAAAACGTTCAATACTCACCAAGAAAAAAATAAATTCAAGGAAAGATTTCTCCCCAGTTGAATAAAATTAAATCCCTTCCAAAATAACCCCCAACCACAAGACAAAACAAATCAAAAGCAAGAGGATCTCAATTAAAAATAAAATTAGGAACAATGTAAAGATCCCAAGGGATAAGATAAAAACAAATAAGGAATGGAGGTTTTTAATAAAGGATAAAATAAATCTCCACCATTAGAAATCCTCTCCAAAATAACATAACCCCTCAAGAAAATACATATTGCTCCCTAAAATAAAATAATTCTAATCTCATTTTAAAATTGTTATCTAATATTTTCTATGTTGCCCTAATCCCTTTTTAGGAATTGCTTTCAAGGAGGAACCCTAATCCTCTCATCTCAGCATTCTTTCTTGTTTCATTTGTAGTTTTTCCCTCCAATAATAGGGTAGGGTTTGGAGGCCACAATGGAGGCCATGGAAGAAAATCTGGAGGTAAACCAACTGTTAGCAACTGTCCCAAGCAACCATCTGTTTATATAGAAATCTTCTTGGTTTTCTTTTTGATGTCAAATGTTATAAATATATTTTTTTTATTTACTGTTTATACAGTTAACATAGCAAGTGCAACTGTAAGGTTAAAAGTTAAGTGTTTTGTGTAGGGATCAAATGGCGGAGGCGTCAATGGCAGCGGCCGAAGTGTGAAGTGGCTGGAGAGTGAGAAGGTCCGCGGGTGTTGCCATCTGTGGAAATTTTGGAGAGAGGGGAGCCACTACGGATACTGCACGGAGGCTATGGAGTGAGGTTTTGAAGGGGGGAAAATGTGAGGGGAGCCACTACGAGGGGTAGTAAGGGTGTGTTGGGGTGACGGGGGTGTGGGGAGGAGGCTCTACCTCCACCCACACCTGTGGGTGTGGGTGGAGGCAGAGCCTCCTCCCCACACCCTCCAATATGCTATAGCTGTGAGCGGCACCACCGTCCACAGTATCACCCTTTTTTTTTGTTTATAGAACTCAACACTGTCAAAACAACGTTAGGGTTTCAATGAAAATTTTATAATTTCATTTCCTTTTTTTTTATATATACAACAGTTCATTTATGTATAACCCAGGCCTCAAGTATATAGTTTTAATGTATATATATATAAACATAGATATATATATATATATATTTATATATATACTTCTATATCTATGTATATATACTCAGTTCACAACTGCCAGTAGCCAAAAAAATATAAAACTATAAACTCTCATTCCATTGCTAAGGTTCATTTATATATGTATATATTATATGCATATATATATATAAGTGAATATTATATATATATATATATATATATATATATATCCATCAATAGTTATTTTGGTATCCTATTCTCTATCTTAATATATGCACAATAAAATCAAATAAAAACAGAAAAACAGAGAATCACAAAACTATATGGGTCTGTTTGAAACAGTAAAAAGAAATACACAGAAATGCTTTAATTTCCTTTTTACAACATTAAGGTAGAAGATACATCTTATTCTAACTTTATTTTCCTTCAGCAACAACTAATACAAGAGGGCTCTCATCACAACTAACATAATAAATCTCAACTTTTTCCTCTTTCTGTTTACACTGCAGTCCATTTAGCTGCACACATACACATATTTTTTTTTTGAAGGATAATGATAGAAAAATACTTATATTTCCTTTCACTTGCATTGCACAAATACAACTCCCCTTTTGAGGACAACAACATTTACTAAAATTACAAACAAAATGTTTTCCCATATAGCATTAATAGACTAACAAAATATTTACATTTCATTATTTACCACCGCCAACTCCATGGCACTAACCTACAAACTTTCACAAAACTAAATTACAAAGAGGCCATAATGGCATTGGCTTCAACAGCCAAGTAAATACAACTAAACCACCCAAAATTAACTCTACAACAACTTCATTGCTCCACTCAAAACCTGCAATAAACACAACAACAAGAACAACAAAACCAGCCACTTTGAAAAGCTCTCCTCCCTACTGTAGACCCGCAAGAGGGCCACCCCCAAGATGGGGAGGTAGGGAATTCACACAGGTGCATCATTCCACAACAAAATCAAACACAACAACACAAAAAATCAGCCCATAGGTTTAACACAAAACTCAACTCATAAAAATGAGTTGATGAGGGTAGGGAATGGACTCCTCAACTTCAAAGGGCTCCCAAATGATAGAATATCAAGCTCATGGCCTCAAGCCAAAATCTCCCAAAACACCACTCTCCACAAAAATCACAAATAATCTCCATGGCACTCTTGCCATTAATAATCTTCTCAACAATAAAAGCCCTCAAGGCATAAACACAAACTGTGGGAGTGACCTCAAGGAGGTTCCTTTCCCCTACCCAAACGAGTTGAGCATTACCTCCATTAGAGGTGCTCTCACCATACTCCCATCCCAACAAAAACAATGCAACAACAAAACAACCAAAGACTATAACACAATACATTAAATAAGAAATGGTGAGAAAACAAGTTTAAGAGGCTTACCTTCAAAGCCCTATTATGGAAGCACGTTTGGTGAAGAGCTCCAAGCCTTCCCAAACCTTCCAATCCTTCAAGTATTTCTCCCACCTTCTCCAAACTCCTCCAAAATAGAAAGAAACTTAAAATTTCCAAAAAAAGAAGCCCACACTCCTCAACAAGAGGAGATAATATAGGCCATCAATTTGTCCTTGAGGAATGAGAAGGTGACACTTGTCACCTTCTCCTTCCTCCTCCCATGCCACTTGCAAGGGAGAGGAAGTGTGAGGATGACAAGTGTCATCCTCCCATTCCCTCTCAATCCTCACCTTATCCACTTGTGCTCTCACACATGTGTGAGAGGACAAGTAGTGAGGTGGCAATCCCACTCACCCCTTCAAGAGGATAAGGGATGCCATATGGCATCCTCTTATTCTCTCAAGGAGCCATCTTCCTCCAAGATGCTCTCACACGTTTGTGAGAGTCTTGGAGGAAGCTCCCACACACTTGGGAGTCTTGGAGACCTCCCAAGTCTTCCTTGGGAAAGGGTTTCCAAACTTTGGGAAGGGAGATGAGTCTTTCCCAAGGCATGACTTATCTCCCACCTTCCCTTATCTCAAAATTCGTCACTTTTACTAAACCATAGTTTATAGTGACCAAAAGTGAGTCAAATCAAGGGTTAGATAGTCCAAGTTGACCCTAGACCCATGGGTAACCACCTAGGGTAACTTTTGGGACACTAGGGTTCACAAAGGGGGTTAAAAATCCACTTTTCAATGGCCCAAAAAAAATTAAAACAAATACCAAGTGGTGTAAGTCAATTAAAATTTATACAACACTTATTATTAATTAATTTAAACAAAAAGGGTACTAAGGCCAAAAATAATAAAATTAAATCAAGCACTTAAATCATCATTCAAATTCCAACGTGATCCTTATCCCTCTTGGGAATGGATCGGTTTCATAGGGAATAACATAGTGTGAATTCTACCTCCAATTTCCCATGGCTAGGGAATGTAAAACCTGCACGTCTCGATCAAGTGTCAATCATATCATGAAAAATCATAGCCGAAGCAACTGGAATTAAATTCACGCAATCAAATGCAACAATAATCATCAATACATAATTCCAAATTAAACTGCATTTTCAATCACATGTCAAATAGTCCACATCACATAAATAACTAGAATCTCATCACAAGCATCATCAAATATGTATCTCGTATATTGAATCACAAAATAGCATCAATATGATCAAATCGAATCACATATGTCTAATCAATGTCATATCATAATTAGGATATAAAATCAAGTCTACATAATGAAACCATAGTCACTAAAAGTCTGATAATATCATCAACTGAAATGCATAACAATCAAAATAAGGAAGGTAAAATAATCGGCCTCACAGATGTTGTGACGCAAGGGTAGCATCTAGTGATGGACACATCCATATTGGATGATCTTGTTCTCATAGATGATGTCTTACAACATACATTTGGTATTGACTCACAAGTTTAAATTTTTTACAAATTTCATCTTAATTTAATATATTCTTATTTGAAATTTTTAATTAATTTATGTGACTATCTATATTATAAGTCAAAATTAATGTGTGTAATTGTCTGTGCAATGAAATTCTAGGGTTAGAGTCTTCATCTTGCCTCTGTTAGCCATCCATTGGCAAGTTATTAGAGGAGGTCGAGTCAATAGGTATGTAATTTATCACATGATCGTAAATATAGTACATATATCAATGGTAATATTATTTAGTGACAATTTGATGATTTCAACAGGGAGCTTCACTAGCACCTCCATAGTTTCCTTGGTCCCCTGGATGCAGAACCACTTTTACAAAGGTAATTTAACCATTTGTAATCATTATGCATTTAAATAATGTTATGTATCTATTTTGGTCGAATAACCTTGAACTCTATTTTCAAATGTTGAATATGGAGACTCCTCATCTTCGTGAGTCAGCGTAGGTAGGCATTGTTGTAGCTATGTTTTATTTAAATCCTTTGACAGATGTATGATCCAGTAACATGTAAATGTCATTTTGTATTTCTTATTTTATCTCATGTCATTTGATGTACATAAATGATATTTATGTTTAGTCAATTTTTCTTCTTGATGCTTCTCATAGGAGGTCACAACTCCAACCTGTCCAACTATGGATGAAGAGAGAGAAAAGATGATTGAGATGGATCATCAGCTAGCAATAAGTGATTGATTACATATGTGATGTTATATATTTCATGTTTTCTATATTAATGTGCATATTGTTTGATTGTATTAACAGGTGGAGCTGCAAAAATCTCTATCAAGGAGGTCTACTCGATGGGAGAGAGAGGATGAGTCACTAATTGGCTTTCCATCTTCATGAGAAAGCAAGGGCCACCAATTATTTGATAGCAGTTCATAGGAAACTAGATTTTGGGACATTTTTTGTATGCCTAGATGGCTTTGTATACATACTTTTGTATGTTACTGATGTATATTTTTATATATGCCTATATGGATTTATATATAGACTAGATGTTATGTTCATGACATTATGTATATGAAAGTTTACATTAAATATTTATTATGATGATCAATTATTGTTACAAGAATTTGGTTTTACACATGCCATTTGCATTTTCTTGAAAGTTTATAAATCATTTTTAAAAAATCCATTTTGTGCATATCTTGCAATCATTGCATTCCATGAGACTGTGCATTTGTTTTCAAGGCATCATGTCAAATCGTTCACGTTCCTTATCTATTCTTCCATACTTTCCATACATGTATATAAGGGTAGATCCAAATACATGTGACAAAATTATTATATCCTTTATGCTTTGATGGTTGTCCACACCATGTTCCCCAGATCCCATTTTGGCATAGGCAAGAAGGATGTTGGATAAGGTTGTGCAATTTGGCTGTAGACGTGCCAATTGCATTTGGTTGAAAGCTTCTTTTGTGCATTTTCTTGAAAGTTTCCAAAGCCTTATGAAAAATCCATTTTGTGCATATCTTGCAATAATTACATTCCATAAGACAACATTTTAGTAAGGCATCATGTCAAATAGTTCACATTCCTTTTATATGCTTCCACACTTTGCATACATGTCTCACATCCTTTATGCTTTGATGGATGTCTATACCATGTTCCAAAGATACCATATCTAAGGTTTTGGAATTTATCTTTACACCCACCAATTGCATTTGCTTGAAAGTTTCTAAAGCCTTATCAAAAAATCCATTTTTTTCATGTCTTGCAATCATTGCATTCTATGAGGTGACATTTCTTTGAGGCATTATTCCAAATAGTTCATGTGCCTTGTCTATGCTTCCACACTTTGCATACATGTCTCTGAGGGCAGTTTCAACTACAACATCTAACAAAATTCCCATATCTTTTATGCTTTGATGGATGTCCATACCGTGTTCCAAAGATACCATTTTGGCATAGGCAAGGAGGCTACTGTCTAAGGTTGTGGAATTTGTCTTTACACCCACCAATTGTATTTGCTTGAAAGTTTCTAAAGTGTTATCAAAAACTCCATTTTTTGCATATCTTGCAATAATTGTATTCCATGAAATTGCATTTCGTTGAGGCATCACATCAAACAGTTCACGTACCTTGTCTATGCTTCCAGACGTTGCATACATGTCTACTAGGGTATTTCCAACTACAAGATTTGACAAAATTCCCATATCCTTTATGCTTTGATGGATGTCCATACCATGTTCCAAAGATCCCATTTTGGCATATGAAGGGAGGATGTTGGCTAAGGTTGTGGAATTTGTCTTAACACCCACCAATTACATTTTCTTGAAAGTTTCTAAAGCCTTATCAAAAAATCTGTTTTGTTCATAACTTGTAATCATTGCATTCCATGAGATAACATTTCTTTGAGGCATCATGCCAAACAATTCACGTGCCTTGTCTATGCTTCCACACTTTGTATACATGTCTCCAAGGATACTTGCAACTACAACATCTAACAAAATTGCCATATCTTTTATGCTTTGATGGATGTCCATACCGTGTTCCAAAGATCCCATTTTGGCATAGTCAAGGAGGATATTGGCTAAGGTTGTGGAATTTGGCTTTACACCTACCAATTGTATTTGCTTGAAAGTTTATAAAACCTTATCAAAAAATCCATTTTTTTGCATATCTTGCAGTCATTGCATTCCATGAGATGGCATTTCATTGAGGCATCATGTCAAACAGTTCATGTACCTTGTCTACACTTCCACACTTTGCATACATGTCTACTAGGGCAATTGCAACTACAAGATCTGATAAAATTCCCATATCCTTTATGTTTTAATGGATCTCCATACCATGTTCCAAAATCCCATTTTGGCATATGAAGGGAGGATGTTGGCTAAGGTTGTGGAATTTGGATTTACACCTCTCAATTACATTTGCTTGAAAGTTTCTAAAGCCTTATTAACAAATCCATTTTGTGCTATCTTGCATTTATTGGATTCCATGAGATGACATCTCTTAGAGGTGTTATGTCAAACAATTTGCATGCCTTGTCTATGCTTCCACACTTTGCATACATGTCTATTAGGGTAGTTTTAACTACAATAGATCTGACAAAATTCCCATAGCCTTTATTCTTTGATGGATGTGCATACCATGTTCCAAATTTCCTATTTTAGCATAGGCAAGGAGGACATTGGCTAAGGTTGTGGAATTTGGATTTACACCTGCCAATTGCATTTTCTTGAAATTTTCTAAATCCTTAAGAAAAAATCCATTTTGTGCATATCTTGCAATTATTACATTGGACATGAGATGGCATCTCTTTGAGGTGTTATGTCAAAGTTTCATGGGCCTTATCTATGCTTCCACATTTTACATTAGACATGAGATGGAATCTCTTTGAGTTGTTATGTCAAACGGTTCACTTTGCATTTGGATTTAAACCTTCCAATTGCATTTGCTTGAAAGTTTCTAAATCCTTATCAATAAATCCATTTTGTGCATATCTTGTAATTATTTAATTCCATGAGATGGCATCTCTTTGAGGTGTTCTATCAAACAATTTGCATGCCTTGTCTATGCTTCAACACTTTACATTATGAATATTGAAGCTAAATTTTATTTGGCTAACAAATAAATATATTGTGAACCTATTTGCAACAACTTATGATATGGTTTTCATATAATTAGTTTTTGTATATAAATTATTAGTTAAATTTTACACTTTTATGATAAGAAAAATATGGAATATGAAACATACAATAATTCATTTTTGTTAAGAGAATGATTAGTACAAGGAATGGTGCATCCAATCATAGGATTTATCATTTAGGCCTTTATAAGTTTTTTAGATGAATCTAACAATTCATAGTTTGAATCACTATAAGGAAATATAATTTTTTTATGCTAAAATATTAGATTGATGCTAAGTGTTAGTTAACATATTTGTTGCACTCTTCTTTTATATACATCTCATAACAATCATGATATTGAAACTACTAGATTTGATATGATAATCATAAACAATTTCTCATCTTACATGTTAGACATATCCTCATTTCACCTTCTATATGTTTAACATCATTTTCCCACCTTCATCTCACCTTAGATATATGTTTGACATTATATGTTTAGTTAGGGGGACACTTAGAGAGAGACCGAGAGGGAGATGATATGTTTGACATTATATCCTCATTTCGCCTTGTTTCACCATCTATATGGGTTATAGAAAGAGTAGAATGAGATGACATATCTTTGAGGCATCATTAAAAAAAATCCATTTTGTTCATATCTTGCAATCATTGCATTCCATGAGACAACATACTTTGAGGCATCATGCCAAACAATTCATGTGCCTTGTCTATGCTTCCACACTTTGCATACATGTCTCGTAGGATAGTTGCAACTACAACATGTGACAAAATTCTTATATCCTTTATGCTTTGATGGGTGACTATACCGTGTTCCAAAGATACCATTTCTAAGGTTTTGGAATTTGGATTTACCCCCGCCAATTGCATTTGCTTAAAAGTTTCTAAAGTCTTATCAAAAAATCCATTTTGTGCATATATCTTACAATCATTGCATTCCATGAGACATCATTTCTTTGAGGTGTCATGTCAAACTATTCACATGCCTTGTCTATGCTTTCACAATGTGCATGTACATGTCTAAAAGAGTAGCTACAAATACAACATGTGACAAAATTCCTATATCCTCTATGCTTTGATGGTTGTCTATACGTTGTTCCGAAGATCTCATTTTGGCATAGGCAAGGAGGATGGTTGATAAGGTTGTGGAATCTGGATTTACATCTACCAATTGCATTCCATGAGACATCGTTTCTTTGAGGCATCATGTCAAATAGTTGACTTGCCTTGTTGATATAGGAGCATAACCTCAAAACCAATTAAGTGACTTTAGGAGATGGTAAGGAGGACATTTTCATGTTTCCAAGTGGTCTTACAGGTCAAGACATCCATTTAAGTCATTTAGATAAGGGTTTCCTATTTTCATTCTAGGTCTTGCAGGTCTTGCTAGGAGTGAAATTTTGCATTCCACAACTCATGGCGCTAAACCAACAAGGCTAATGCATCAGGGTGGATGGGTAAATGGTAGGGGAGGTCTCGTTTCATTTGCCTAGTGTCTCAGTCATTCAGGGCAGCAAGCTACCAACAAAGTCATTAAAGATCCCTAAGAGAAAAACTACCAAACTTTGATAGAGCAATTCTTAGAATTTGTGACAATTGGGAATGTTCCATTTAGACCTATAAGTGCATGTGGGGTCCTTCCACAATAACCTCTCTCATTTTTGGTCAAATCCAATCTATTTGACCGTGCCGAAATGAAATGTATTCTTGTAAAATGCTTCAGTTTCATGTAGTGGAAAGGTTCTAGGAGTGACATTTTGCATTCCAAAACTCATGGGGTTGAGACAACTATGCCAATGCATCAGGGTGGGTGGGAAAATTCTAGGAGAGGTCTCATTTAATGCACCAAGTGTCTCACTCATTCTAAGCTACAAGCTACCGACAAAGTCAAAAGGTACTGGGAGTGACATTTTGCATTCCACAACTTTTGGGGCCAATTTGACTGTGCCAATGTGTCAAGATGAGTGGGTAAATGCTAGGGGAGGTCTCATTTCATGTGCCAAGTTTCCCAATCATTCGAGGCATCAGGGTACCAACAAAGTCACCTAAGATCCCTGTTGTGATGTTCACAACACGCCCCATTTTACTCCTTAGCAAATGAGGACCCCTATTGTGGCTGTTGCTTTTTGCTTGTGTTTTGTTTTGTTTGGTGGTAAAGGGAAAAGAGGGTGAAAATTGTAAACTTTGTTAAAAATAGAGAAAAAATGCATTTTCAGTACCATGGCATGATATGGTTGGATTCCTTGTGAAAAATGAGCTAGGGTTGCTTTTTGAACCATCTTAAAATTCGCCATATTTTGCAAGTTATGATCATTTTGGTAAAATGTACAAGGGAAGGGTTTGTTGTTTGTATGTACAAGCCTGCTTGTATATCGGGTTGCATATACAAGGCCCTTTGCATGCAAGTCCTCTTGTATGCAAAGGCCTTTGTATATCGCTATTCATATACAAGGTCGTTTGTATATACAAAAGGGGTTTGTTCTATACTTAGCCATTTTTTGCATATCAGGTTCATGTACATGGTTGTTTGCATGTTGGGTCACTTGCATGTTGTACATACATTCCCCTTTGTATATTGCTTCCATATACAAAGCTGAATGTATGTCCTTTTTTCCTTGTATGCATTTTAGGAATGTTTTATGCATACATATGGGGCGGACCCGAAATATTTTAGAGGTGAAATGCATGTATGGTTAAAGTCTGCAATGCATCTTTTGTTTGTATGTCTCCTACATACATTCAAAATATACATTGCTTTATACATTGCCCGGAACTAAAATTTTATGAAGCAGAGTTAATTTAATGTATCAGGCTTGTATATTCTAATATACAAGCCGATATACATTATGCTCATACAACGCAGAATCGAAGAGAAAGTAAAAACTGATTAATTGCTTGTATGAAATCCCGCTTGTATATCAAGGATACATTGTGATATGCATTGCTTTATGCATACAAGCCAGATTTCAAAAGAGAGTTCAATATGGAGAAATCGCTAAATGTTTTGAATGCTTGCATGTTCAATTTATACATTGTGATGGGTATACAAAGCGGATCTCAGTGAGGGATCAAATTTGGTTAAATGGATGCATCACGTCTAACTTGTATATCAAAGGATACAAGCACAATATGCATCGAAGTATACATTGGACGGATTTGAAGAGTTATAAAATAGAGTTAAGTGCTTGTATATTTTTGCGTTTGTATGTTGCGATATACAAACCGATATGCATTGCATACATGCAAGCCGTGGAACTGAAAGAGATTAAAATCTGATTTAACGAATGTATCACGCCCCACTTGTACATCAGAAAATACAAGGATTTAAATAAAGAAATGAGCAGGAAGGTGAAGCGATAGGGGTTTTTTAGAGTATTTTGAGCCTGAATGCATATTTCCTGGTCAACGATGGTTGACCCAACTGATTTTAACATTGTATATGCATTTTGACCCACGTTTTTGATGGATTTAGGGCCCAATTTCTGCATTTTGCACAGTCACGTGTTGATTTAACAGGTGTTTCAAATTCCTGTTGTTTATTAAGTGAAGTGATACTTATTGCTTATCTATTTTTGCAGATTTACAGTTGAAGAAGAGGCTGAAGCTTGATGACGATGACGTCATGGGAAGGAGATCCGATCTCAGGAGCAGAAGAAGATAAGGATGAAGGGCAAAGAAGTCAAAGGTCTTCATTAATGAAGGCAAAAATGCAGCTGAAGACATCATTGCAGCAGACAGCAAAAGTTATTATTGAGCTGCTAGGGTTTTCAAAAAGGGCATATTTTGCCCGGATTTAATGTATGCTCAGAGATATTTTGGGAGACTTATTCTCCAACATTTATTGTTGTAACTGGAGGTTTGAACCATTGCTTAACTAGGGTTTTGAGTTGTATTGAGGATAATCAAAGTCCATATATTGTGCCTCTTTACACTATAATACTTTACATAGGGATTTTAGTAATTTAGCATAGCATTTAGGAGTAGCAGAAGGAGGTTGCCTGTGTCTGCAGTAAGGAATGTGTGGAACATCTTGCTTCCTTAGTGTACCTATAAAGCTTGTAAGTTTTCTGTAGTTTGATCAATGAAGCTAAGAGTCATTCAGACATTGTAAATCTTATATGACTGTATGTTTCTAATACATTTGAATCTAGAATTATGCATCTATCTTCTGAGTGTTTTCTTGCTCTTCATTGTGTTTGAAACATTTTCTCTTAGAGCTTGCAATTTTAAGTGTATGTTTGTGAAAATGCTCAGAACTTATACTTAAGGTTTTTTGTCTGTGGATTTGATCAAATTGCTGTATGATTTACAAAGTGCATAACAGAACAATTAGATCCTTTGGTAGAATGAATGAAGTTTAGATTAGATCTTTCTAACTTTTCCCAACCTATCTAAAAATACTTAGCTTAAAACGTAGAAATTTGAAGGAAATTTGTCTCATATTTGAAAGAAGTATGCATAACTAAGTTGAAAGTAGACAATTTTCATAAATCTTTAAGAGGAGAAAGCTGCAATAATTCAAGAAAATTCATTAAAGCTTTGCAACACAGTAACACTTTTATGCAAAAGAATGAACAACATGCTGATTTTTATGATCTTTTGCATAGTTTGAGTCCAGTAAACCAACAGGAAACCCTAAATCGCGTAAGGCCCCTTGAATATTACAGCTTCACATCAACCAACTGAATTTGCCCAACAAGTCAAGACCTGACCATATTAAACTTGGGATTAAGCAAATCTTAATCAATTTCTTCATACCTTTCAAGTCAGTTTTGGTTCATTTTATGTGAATTTTAACTTATTGTTATGACTGTCTCAAAACAATCATCAACAATCCCTAAGAGCAAAAAACTGCCAAATTTTGATGTAGCAGTTCTCAGAATTCATGGTAGTTAGTAATTTCTATTTTGACCTACAGGTATAGGTGGGGTCCTTCCACAATAACCTCTCATTTTTGGTCAACTCCAATCTGTTTGACCGTGTCAAAACCAAATGGATTCTTGCAAAATGCTTTAGTTTCATACAGTGGAAAGTTTCTAGGAGTGACAATTTGCATTCCACAAGTTGGGTCAAACCAACTACTCCAATGCATCGAGGTGGGTGGGTAAACACTAGGGGAGGTCTTGTTCAATGCGCCAAGTGTACCAGTCATTTGGGTTAGCAGGCTACCGGTAAAGTCACTTAAGATCCCTAAGAGCAAAAAGTTGCTAAACTTTGATGGAGCAGTTCTCAAAGTTCATGGTAGCTGGGAATACTCCATTTGGACATACAAGTGCACGTCAGGTCCATCCCCAATAACCTCTCTTGGTTTTGGTCAACTCCAATCCATTTGACCATGTAGAAACCAAATGCATTCTTGCAAAATGATTCAACTTCATGCAGTGGAAAGATTCAAGGAGTGACATTTTGTATTCCATAGCTTATGTGGCCAAACTAACTATGCCAATGAATCAAGGTGGGTGGCTAAATGCAAGGGGAGATATTCTTTCATGTGCCAAGTGTCCTAGTCATTCAGGGCGGCAAACTACAAGCAAAGTCACTTAAGATCCAAAGAGAAAAAACCACCAAACTTTGATAGAGTAGTTCTTAAAATTTGTGGCAGCTAGTAATGTTGCATTTGGACCTACAAGTGGACATAGGGTCCTTCCACAATAACCTTTCTTAGTTTTGTTCAACTCCAATCTATTTGATTGTGTCAAAATCAAATGCATTCTTGTAAAATGCTTTAGTTTCATGTAGCACAACCTTGTCAGGTGCAATATTTTTTGTTATGCTCGTCATGGGGCTGAACCAACTACACCAACACATCGGGGTGGGTAGATAAATGCTACGAGAGGTCTATTTTCATGCACCAAGTGTCCCAGTCATTCGGGGCATGAGGCTACCGACAAAGTCACTAAGATCCTTAAGAGCAAAAAACTGCCAAACTTTGACGAGGTAGTTCTCAAAATTTGTGGTAGCTAGAAATGTTTTGTTTTGACCTACATGTGCAAGTGGGGTCCATCCACAATAACCTCTCTCATTTTTGGTCAACTCCAATCTCTTTCATTGTGCTGAAACCAAATCCTAGATTCTTGCAAAATGCTTCAGTTTCATGTAGTGGAAAGGTGCTAGGAGTGACATTTTGCATTCCACATCTTGTTAGGCCAAACCGAGTGCACTAACATATTGGTATGGGTAGGTAAATGATAGGGGAGGTCTCTTATCATGCTCTAAGTGTCCCAGTCATTCAAAGCAGCAGGCTATCGACAAAGTCACTTAAGATCCTAAGAGCAAAAACTGCCAAACTTTGACGAAGCAATTCTTGGAATTCATGAAAGCTTGTAATGTTTTGTTTAGACCTATAGGTGCACATGGGGTCCATCCATAATAACCTCTCTCCATTTTTTTCAACTCCAATCCATTTTCCCATGCCAAAATCAAATGCAATCTTGCAAAATGCTTGAGTTTCATACAGTACAACCTTGCCAAGTGCCATATTTTTTATTTTGCTCTTTGTGGGGTCGAACTGACTACGCCAACATGTCAAGTTGGGTGGGTAAATACTAAGGGAGGTCTCATTTCATGTGCCAAACATCCCAATCATTCTGAGTTGTAAGCTATTGACAAAGTCACTTTATTGGTAGCTTACAATCTAGAATGACTGGGACACTTAGCAAATGAAATGAGACCTCCCCTAGCATTTACGTACCTATATTGACACGTTGGTGCAGTTAGTTCAGGCCCATGACCTCTGGAATGCAAAATTTCACTTCTAACATTTTTTGACTTTGTCAGTATCTTGCAACCCAGAATGACTAAGACACTTGGTGCACAAAACGAGACCTCCCCTAGCATTTACCCATCCACTCCAATGTGTTAGCACAGTTGGTTCGGCCCCATGACTTGTGGAATGCAAAATTTCAATCCTAACACCTTTTGACTTTGCTGGTAGCTTGCAACCTAGAACAACTGAGACACTTGATGCACAAAACAAGATCTCCCATAGCATTTATCCACCCACCCCGATGTGTTGGCATAGTCGGTTTGATACCATGACCTATGGAATGCAAAATTTCACTCCTAGCACCATTCGACTTTTCCAGTAGCTTGCAACTTAGAATGATTGAGACACTTGATGCATGAAAGGAGAGCTCCCCTAGCATTTACCCACCCACCCTGGCATATTAGCACCATCAGATCGACCCCATGGTTTGTGAAATGCAAAATATCACTCCTAGCACCTTTTGACTTTGTCAATAGCTTGCAGCTTGGAATGTCTAAGACACTTGACACATGAAAGGAGACCTCCCCTAGCATTTACTTGCCCACCCTGATGTGTTGGCATGGTCAATTTGACCCCATGATGTGTGGAATGCAAAATTTGACTCCTAGCACCTTTTAAATTTGCTAATAGCCTGCTGCCCTGAATGACTAGGACACTTGGTGCATGAAACGAGAACTCCCCTTGCATTTACCTACCCACCCTAATGTGTTGGAATAGTCAATTTGGCCCCATGAGCTGTGGAATGCAAAATGTCACTCCTAGCAACTTTCCACTCCATGAAATTGAAGCATTTTGCAAGAATGCATTTGGTTGCAACACGATCAAACAGATTTTAGTTGACCAAAATAGAGAGAGGTTATTGTGGATGGACCCCACTGTTGAAAAGTGCAAGACAATTAAGGGGGGGGTGAATCAGTTGTAACCAAAACTTTGAAACCATCAATACATCAACCACTTAATTACTGTTATTGTAATTTAACCATGAAAGCATGATAGCAGAACTTAAACACATTCAACACATGAGACACCAAATTTTTACTAGAAAATCCTATAAGGGAAAAACCACGGTGACTGTTAGCTCACAATATAAAAGATATATCAAAATTTACAACAGGGCTCATTGCCAATGGGGCTCACTACCTATAATGCTCACTGCAAAAGAAGTGGCTCACTTCTAATGAGGTGGCTCACTGCCATTAGGTGGCTCACTGCAAGAATTGGTGAATTGAGTTATCAACATCTACTCCATGCCAGGATTCAGTTCCATTGAAGCACAATAATTTTCCTCTACTCTGCTCTACTTATTTATTTCACACTTATCTTCGTATCTTCAAATCCTACTTCACCATTCACGGCTTCATTTCATGTATTTATACAATTCATCAACCTTGGAATGAACATCAAGGTCGGCATTACAATCCTCAACCTTTGGAACAATCTCCAAGATCGGCATACATGCATATTTTAGCCAATATTCAAATTAGGTTTGGTCTTAGACAGATTGAGGTAGAAGAGAAATGAATACAAACCACACCAAGCCTTAGCTGGGACTCATGCAATTTTCCAAGCAACAACATGCTTTACAAACTTCGAAGCACAACTGCAAGTAGTGAGAACAACCAGGTCAACCAAGACTGGAGTTAACACAAAGACTTTTAGGAACATGCTTCATGCACAATCTGGATTATACTTTGTGGACCAATAAAAAGGTAGGAACATGATCAAAAGACTCCCACAAGCACATTACAATCACCAAGAACATTCACATAGCCTCTAAACACTTTATCCATAAGATTCTTCAAACTGGAACATTATTGTCAGCCATTGTCATAAAGGAAAGATCACTTGTGGAGCATCAAATCATGAACCATTTGAACTGAAGGCACATGACATCATCATAAACTTAATTCCAGAACTGCAGAGTGTGAAACTTAAATGCAGAGAAATGCAGAGTAGGATACATTCTCCCTCTCACCATTAAATACATAGAAAAATAATTTTTACTCTAGTGAATAGAACTTGCTCAAATCTTCACACCAAAGGCTCAAACTTGAAACGTAGCATCTTGATGCAGAGTGCACAATGGAAAGCAACTCATAATAGATCAGAAAGATGTGACCTATTTCTTGGTGACCAAACCTTGTCGGCCAAACATACCCCGTTGGCCACTTACTAACTTCTCCTACCGATCCCCGATGGTGGTTACGCTCCCTTCGACTTAACCGTAATGGTTAGTCATGACTCTATCGGCTAAACAATTACTATCGGCCACTTCAAGATTCGCTATGCTGATATGTCAATGCCTTATTCACTCATAAAGATCGCTTCATTTGTTATCGTCGGTGGACTACAGTCCATATGCACCAGTTCACCACTACACCCGGTCACCTTCTTGTATCTAACACAATGTATGTTTCAACATGCATTCTCAAAATACATTTGCAATATACATCTGGTGGGACCCTTCCTTCGGTGTGACTTAACTCATCGGTGAGTTTGAAAACTACTCCGCCAATACACATCAACTTGTATGTGCTTCGCTCGACTTACTATCGCCGGTCACCGTTTGTATCCAATGAAGGTTGTGTCCTCAACATGCATTCGATTCCACTGTTTCCGGCCAGTCACCTCTTGTATCATATGAAATGTATATTCTCAATGTACATTCGCAACATACAACCTCGACATGCAGTTGCAGGATACACATGAAATGATACTAACATACATTAGCGATATACACACGAATTGTATATTCAGCGAAACAATATGAAACTTACACCGATGGTACTTTAGTTACTCTGCGACTACATAGACACCAAACCAACACTCAGAAACAAAGGCTCAATAGTATGGACACCCTCTGTGAACACTGGATCACCCGCCAACTTGGCCACTTCTCAACAACACTTTTCCTATCACTCCTATGAATAGTCACATAGAGATGCCTAGTTGATTTATGCCAAACTCTTTGGATCTTTGGGTGTCTGATCTAGAACCCCAGAAAACACAAAATACACATGATATTCCTCCATCACACTGAGAATGAGAATGCTTTTAGTGGATAGAGGAATAACACTCCATTTGTTCACCAACCCTAGTTTCTAGGTTTTCAGATTGATCTCTGTAAAAGGAACAATTTCTTACAAACTACAGCACTTTGAGACACCAGATTACTATCAAATGGAACTACTTCAATGCATGAATACTACCAATTAGTATAGAATGACAATCCCAGAGAAATACTCAAAAAGAATAATGTTCAACACCCAAAATCTAGTTCTTCATTCATTTACTCCCATCTGCGTCTCTCCCATTACATCCAACTTCTCGCCTATAAAAGGCTAGAGATAGCAGTTTACATCCTCCAACCATGCAAAACTGATTTGAAAATAGTTAGCTGTTGGATTTCTCCTAACACAAGAAAACTACATGTTTTCCCTTGTGTGATTACATCAAACTCAACCAAACATGGTCTACATAGGTCTAGTGACCAAATTGACACAAAGTCCTTATTACAAACATGATGGGCTTAAAAAGCCTTATTAAAACAAAACAAAAACATGACTTCCTACACCATAGAGAAGGTGCTCCTGCACCATACTCCCCTGCAGGAAAAAAAACTCAAGTCCCTTGAGTTACTAGCTGTTGAAGTGTCTTCCCATGCTTCAGAATGTCTGCCTCACTCATCCATGTAGCCTTTGAATCAGGAAGATCTTGCCATTTGACCAAGTACTCCTTGTACACACCTTTCCTTGTCTTTTTGACAACCTTGGAATCTAAGCTGCATTTCAACTATAAAGGCTTACTTGGAGGTAGATCTTTGATCCAGTCTTCATCTTCAATCACAACATCTGATCCATCTTCAGCATTCAGTGGAGGTCTGAATGGAAATAGGTCTACAACATTGAATATGGGAGAAATACCAAGACCGGATGGTAATTCTATCTCATATGCATTTGGACCAAACTTATGCACTACCTTACATGGTCCTATTTTCTTCATCAGAAGCTTGGTTGGCTGTCCTTTAGGCAACCTTTCCTTCCTTAGATAGGCCATCACTAAATCTCCCACCTTGAACTATGATGCAGAGCCACAGCCAGAAACGTGTACTAATGGTGGAATTCCATTCGCAAGAGTTGTTATATGTCACACCATATCCCATCAACCAGACTGAAACTATTGGTATCTCAAACACCGTTCACTCCGATACCCATCTCACCCCGATGTGTGATTCGGTTATATTACCTATTGGCAAGACTTTGTCTATCGGTTTCTCCAAACCAAACTATTCTGATGACCGTTGTCACGGTGATACGTACAAACTTCACCCAACTGATCTGGTTCCTGTTACCTCCAATACCGGTCGCCTGATGTATCTTTCGACAATGTATAAGCACGATGTATATTCTGAATATACAAGCGCTAGATACAAACCAAACATACAATCACTGAATATTCCTCCAGAGATGCCCTCAATGTATGTCTGACTGATGTTGACTTCTTTATATCTGCGGAATGTATGTTCGGACATACAATCAAATATACAACCACAAAATATACATCTATAGAATATAGCTAGGAATATTCCCTCTGATGGCGGTTGACCATTGACTCCGCTTGTATCATCTCAATGTACATTTGAAATGTACAATCGGTATATGCAAACTGTAAGGTGCATTTGATGGATATGCAGGATTTGTATCAAACATGCAATTGTAGTATACACACGAATTGTATGCAAAAGGGGTATGCACACAACTTGTATGACCCAATGTACAATAGCGATATACACAGAGATTGTATATCGACCCTTTACCAAATCCACAACATACGAACCCGATATGCAAATGACAGATACACACGAAATGACCCTCGAATGCAAAAGCGATATACACATGAAATGTATATCTAAACTACTTTACCATTATACCTTCAAAACATTCATTCTTAACATATTATAGCACCTGATCTGTTTAGTGATATACACACAGATACAAATGCGATATACACACAGATTGTATGTCGCATACAAACACTGTATATACATCAAATGTATATTTTCACCAAAACCCGTGAGACTTCACAAATTTCACGCAGAAATTGCTGAGATCGGTCCGAACTGTTTCCTGGGCAATTTTAACACAGATTTCAATCTTCAAACCCTAGCACATGAGGATGCTAGGTTTGCTCACTGCATGCAATAACTCAATCCTGAAAACATGAAATGCACAAACAGAAAAACAAAAATACAAACTAAACTACTGTACATGTCCATTCCATCGATTCAGAGAATCAACCGATGGAATGGATGAATGAATCCATTTCGCCTGCAAAATCAAAATTGACTACACAGTAGATCGAAGATTAGACAAATGAAAACCAATAGGATCTTCTTTATTTCAATATCAGAAATGCATACAAATATTTGACTTCACAGTCCCACTGTATCACAATGCTCTGTCAATCTCCAAACACACTGTCTCTGTTTCTCCTATGCAACCTTGTCTGAAATTGATCTGATCTAGACTTATAAATAACTACTCCTCTCGAGTAGTATAGACTCGATTCCCAACAGCTAGGAGCTTCCAAGCGGCTGGGAGAGGACAGCTAGCATAACAAACTATAACTATCTACACACAATCCTCGATTAACTTAAAACATAAGAATTGGTCACATGGACCTTATTACATCATAATGTAAAACTTACTATAATTAGACTTATTCTTTATTTCGAAGGGGTGCTCCTGCACCATACTCCCTAGAAGAAGAAATCTCAAGTCCACTTGAGATGAGAGTATGTAGGTCTGAACCATGTTTGTTGATCTGTTCTTCAGTCATCCATACTACTTTTGAATCAGGTGTTCCCTGCCAAGCCACCAAATATTCCAAATATTGTTTGTTCCCGGTCTTCTTGATCATTCTTGTGTCTAAAATCTTCTGCAACTGTGGTGGATCATGTTTTGGAATGTCATCAGCTATTGTATCTTGTAGTAGTTCCTGTTCTTCATCTGGATTATGCTTGTATGGAGTTAAATCACATACATTGAATATAGGTGATAAACCAAGATCAGAAGGCAGTTGTATCTCATAAGCATTATGTCCATGCTTTCTCAAAATCTAACATGGTCCAATCTTCCTCTGCATGAGTTTAGTATATTTGCCTTTAGGAAGTTGTTCCTTTTTCAAATGAACCCATACCAAATCTCCAACATCAAACTGTACATCTTTCTTCTTTCTATCAGCATACTCCTTATACTTCAAATTTGTTTGCTGTAGCTGGGTCTTTACTTGATCATGAACCTCTTTTATGGCTTCTGCAAAAGCTTCTCCATCTGCACTAACAGGGTCTGCTGTAGGTAGATCTCTCAATTCCAAAATTCCTCTTGGATGCATACCATACACTATTTGAAAAGGTGATTTCCCTGTACTCCTGTTGATAGTATCATTATAGGAAAATTATGCCTGAGATAGGATATTATCCCACTTTTCTCCATGTTGTTTTGTCAAACATCTGAGCAAATTCCATAAGGAATGATTGACTACTTCAGTTTGTCCATCCGTTTGAGGATGATATGCAAATGAGAAAGACAAATTTGTTCCCAGTTTCTTCCAAAGAGTCCTCCAAAAATGACCAATAAACTTCACATCTCTATCTGACACTATGCTCAATGGCAATCCATGTATTCTGACTATTTCCTTAAAAAACAAATCTGCAATATATGAAGCATCAGCAGTGGTTTTGCATGGCAAGAAATGTGCCATTTTGCTGAATCTGTCCACTACAACAAAAACACTATCATATCCCTTTCTAGTTCTGGGCAAACCCAACACAAAATCCATACTGATACTTTCCCATGGTCTGGAAGGGATGGGTAATGGCTGATATAAACCTGCATTAGTGGATCTCCCTTTTGCTTTCTGACATATCACACATGTTTCTACAAATTTTCTGACATCTGATTGTAAATTAGGCCAATAATAATATCTTCTGACAAGGTCAAGAGTCTTATCCAAACCAAAATGTCCTACCATAGCTCCACAATGTTTCTCTTTTATGATGTTCAACCTTATAGAACACCTTGGAATACACAACTGTCCACCTTTGAAAAGCAATCCATCCTGGATCAAAAATTCAGAGAAATCAGTATGATATTTATCTCCAAAAGAAGTACATACCTGATATATCTCTACAAAATCTTCATCATCATCATACATTGTCTTCAATGAATCAATGCCAACACTTTCCAACTAAATTTGGTTGACTGTTAGAGCTCTCCTGCTCAAGGCATCTGCTACCTTATTCTTGACTCCTTTCTTATGCTTCAATGTGAAAGTAAAAGCTTGCAAAGTTTCTACCCATTTCATATGTCTATGATTCAGTTTTTCTTGGCTGTTTATGAAACTCAAAGCCTGATTATCTGTGAATACTATGAATTCTTTTGGCATCAAGTAATGCCTCCATTTCTTGAGTGACTGGACTAGAGCATACATTTCCAAATCATATGATGAATACCCCTTTTTACCATCATTGAGCTTCTCACTGAAAAATGCAATTGGCCTACCTTCTTGGCTGAGTATTGCTCCAATTGCCATGTGACTTGCATCACATTCTACCTGAAAAATTTTGTTAAAATCTGGAAGTGCAAGGATTGGCTGCTGTGCCACCTTCTTCTTCAATGTTTCAAAGGAATCATTTGCTTCCTTAGTCCAAGCAAATCTGCACTTCTATCCTCCTTTTATAGTATCAAGCATGGGTGTACAAATATGACTAAACCCTCTTATAAACTTTCTATAGAAGGTTGCTAACCCATGGAAACTTCTGACATCATTCATAGTCCTTGGAGTTGGCCAAGACAATATGGCACTTACCTTCTCCTTATCCATTTGCAGCTTTCCTTGTGAAATGACAAAACCCAAATATGTGATCTCCTCCTGCATGAACAAACACTTGTCCAAATTTATCATCAGCTGCTCTTCATGTAACCTCTTGAGAACCAAATATATATGTCTGAGATGTTCTTCCTTTGTATTGCTGAAAATCAGAATGTCATCTAGATATACTATGACAAACTTTCCCATGAATTCTCTCAAAACCTCATTCATCAATCTCATAAAAATACTAGGTGCATTAGACAAACCAAAAGGCATAACTTTCCACTCATACAACCCTTCATTGGTTTTGAATGCTATTTTCCATTCATCTTCTAGCCTAATTCTGATCTGATGATAACCACTCTTCAAATCTATTTTTGTAAAATACTTAGCACCTCCCAAATAGTCAAGTAAATCCTCTATCCTAGGTATTGGAAACCTATACCTGATTGTGATCTTATAAATAGCCCTAGAATCTGTGTAAAGCCTCCAAGTGCCTTCTGTCTTTGGTGCTAGTATAGTTGGTATTGCACATGGACTTAAACTTTTACCAGTCAGACCTGTGTCTAACAATTCCTTAATTTGTCTTGCTACTTCTGCATTCTGTTCTGGAGTTAGCTTATATGCTACTTTTTTTGGAAGTGTAGATCCTGGGATTAGATCTTGCAATGGCTGATATCCCTTATAGGTGGTAAGGATCTTGGCATTCCATCAGAGATGATGCCTTTATACTTATCCAATAACTCTTGGACAGCTGGGTCTATGAACCTCTACTTCTTCTCTTTCTTGACTTCTTGCTACTGTTCTTTATTCACTGTCAGACATGGAATTAGGGCATATGCAACTACACCTTCTACTGCTACTTCTTTCATGAACTATTTTCCTTCCATCAGCATTACCTTCACCTCTTTTCCTTTCGATTTCTCCTTCTTCTCTGTCCGTGGGATCAGCTCTGTCACCATACCATTTTTGGTGATTGTATAGGTGTTCCTAACACCATCATGGCGTGCCTTCAAATCATATTGCCATGGTCTTCCAAATAAAAGATGGCAAGCATCCATCTTGGTGATATCAAACAACAACTTGTCCTTATATGCTCCAATCTAAAATTCTACCCAAGCCTGCTCTTCTACAACTGTTTGCTGACCTTGGGTAAGCCATGAGACCTTATATGGGGATGGGTGAGGTAATCTTCTAAGCTTAAGCTTTGTCACCATTTCATCAAATACAAAATTTTTAGTAGAACCAGAATTAATTAAAACTTTACATGCCTTACCTCCTGCCTTGCATGTAGTTCTGAAAAGAGACTTTCTTTGTGGGGGTTCTTTGTCAGGTACCTTCATGGTAGTCATTGTTCTTCTCATCATCAGAGATTCTCCACTCTTTGGATATCCATAATTGTCGGGAGCATTCACACTTTGAAAAGCATTTGAGCTTGTTGCACTTTGACTATCAGGTTCTTGGATCAGATTCGTTCTCCTTTCTCCTGTTGAACTTGTTGCCTTTTCTGGACATCTGCTGGCTATATGGCCTTCTTTATTATAGTTATAATTGTATACACCTAAAATTGTCATGACTCTACTTAAATAAATATTTTA
This sequence comes from Cunninghamia lanceolata, assembly GCA_027924645.1. Lineage (NCBI taxonomy): Eukaryota > Viridiplantae > Streptophyta > Pinopsida > Cupressales > Cupressaceae > Cunninghamia > Cunninghamia lanceolata. The sequence goes on along the minus strand of BSBN01000149.1, from coordinate 2,936,128 downwards.
AATATTTATTTTCATCGTTCACATTCTTCTATCAATAAATAAATAAATTTATTTATTTATTTGATTCATTTCCTCTCATTTAATTAAATAAATTACATTTTATTTAATTAATTAAATTTCATCTACATTTACTTTATTCTTCAAAAATAATTAAATAATTTTAATTATTTAATTAAAATCTTTTATTCCTCCAAATTTAAATAAAATGCAAATTTTATTTAAATAAAATCTAAAATCTCCACAAAATAAAATATATTTCTATATTTTATTTATTCTTCTCAAATATCCACAAAAATAATTAAATAAATCCTTTTATTTAATTATGCTTTCTATCTCTTCGAAAAATCATTCTTATCTTCCAAAAATAACTTTCCTCTTGTCACACAAAAGCATAACTCTGAGTTACAAAAGGTAAAATCAGTTTTAAAGCATCTTTAAAGCAAATCTTTTCTTAAAATAGAGAAAACCAAATCTTATCCTCATCAAGAGAGGAGTTAACTCAACTAAACTGCTTTTGGAATGACATGTGTCTTTCTTCTATTGGATGCACGTTCCTCAACAAGCCTCCTCCGTTGATCTTTCCTTTTCTTCTCAACCATTGATCTTCCATCACTCTCTTCTATAAATACAACCTTCTTCTCTTCATTTCAATATCTGGATTTTGTGTAAACTTATGTTGCAGAGATACCGGCGTGCCTTTCGCACCCCTACTCCCATTTGAGCATCCTCATTCATAATCCATTTCTATATTTGAAGCTCATCTTCAAATACGCAAGTATCACAGCCATTCACTCTTTGTCATCTTCCAACAAGCAAGCAAGCAAAAGCTTCTGAGGGCTTTCATTATCAAGATCAAAGAGAGATAGGCGAACTACAGAAGGCGAAAGGTGAAAGGTGAAGGTATTATTGCTTTTCATTATTTTTAATCTTCCTTTTATCTTCATATTCTGTAGATGTTTGGGTATTTTTATCATTGATTGATTAATCCAATTTCCCCTTCACATTTTGGCGCCCACCGAGGGGCTCTTGCCCCTCTACTAATCAAAAAATCTAAGTTTTCTTGAAGACAGGTCTGTACAGGTGACGAACAGGCCTCTGACAGAGTTTTTGTGCATTCAACTCCTGAAACGGCGCATACACCTCCCGAAGTGACGCATCTGATAAATTAGTGCATCCGACCTTCCAAGTGATGCTTTTACATTCTATTGTTGCGCATCTACTTTTCTGGTGCATACAACATCTGAAGTTGTGCATACAACTTGACTTCACTTCTGGTTTCAAACTTGCGCATACACTCTACCAACTTGCGCATATACTCTGTCAGATTGCGCTTCTGTTAAAATTGCGCATTTACCCTACCTTTTTGCGCATTCACCTCATCCTTTTGTGCATCTTCTATTTTTGTGCTTGTACCTCATCTTTTTCCACATTTTATCTCTGTATTTGTGCTTCTGTACAAAGACGCATACACTCCCTGTTTCTGCGCATTCAGGCTGCAGTGTTGCGCATCTATCTTCTACTTTTTTGTTGTACGGTTTCTAATTTTTACACGTTGAGCTAACGTCAATTTTGTAGGAGTAGTAGCTGGACTAGTTCACTTAGACTAACTAGGAGTGAAAGTAACAAGTGCATTTCATAACAAACTTCACTTAGTTTTCTAATTAGGAAGGTAGTAACTGAACCTTATTGCTATCGGTGCATTGTTGATTTATTTTCTAGTTTAATCATTGCTATCTTTTGCAAATGGAAAATGAACAATGCTATGTCTTAATCACTTTGAAAGTTAACAATTGGGAAAATGAACAATGCTATGTTTTAATCACTTCCAAGTTAACAATCGTGTGAGTGCACAAGTAGATTAACTCATTTAGTTTTTCTATTTTAATTAGGTTAGATTTACAAGTGTTTTCTGTGCTTGTGAATGACAATAGGCTTATGCTCTCCCCTTAACTGGGTGATCAAAGTGCTAGACTTGTCATTCTTTTTGTCAAACCTTTAGGGGGGCCTACCCTTGGATGCACGCTTGTCCAAGTGGGAACGACCCTGAGTGGTAACAGGCTAAAGCCAAGCCCTACCAAGCCACTTAAAATAAATTGTGCTTGGGGTGAAAACCTCAAGCAACGAGTGCTGTTGTGTTACACCGATGGCCAACCTCCCCCAAAACCCTCATAGGCATAACCCTTTGAGGCTAGGAGACTCCATAATAGAGAGTAGCACCACCGCATGTGTAACTAATTGAACGGTTGCCCTAACCAAGAACCAATTGTGTAGAAAGCCAAAAACCCCTATTCGTTGATGCAAAGGGTGGAGCCCTTGAAGTGGCCTCGATTCAACTGACTCTTAGTAGAGGTAGCAGGGACAATCCTAAGGTTCGATGGGGGTACGAGCCTAAGGAAACCCAGATCTAGTATGCGTGAGAAGTGAGTGTCGTGGAGGGGAGCTGGTGCTACCAGATCCTGGAGCTACACGCTTTGAGTGGCACAGCTAGAGGATTCAATGAATATTGTCTCATCCAACCTAGGGTGTACTTGTTTTGAGTCATAATAGTCCAAAAAAAACATAAAAAAAATATAAAAAGATAAAAATCATGAAAAACTTCTATGTTTTTGTTGTGCTTTTGCCATAATTGAACATCAACCTCATCAGAAACACCAAGTTTTTCAAACCAAAAATAGAAAAAATCCAAAAAATGATCTAAAAATTCCAAAATTCTAAGAAAACACAAGCAAAGAGCCAGAGTTGCGCATCTGCACCAACTTTTTGCACATCTAAATTGACTTTCTGCACATTTTCTAGTATTGTGCATCTGAACTCTATTTTGGCGCATGCAAACTTCACCAGTGTTGCTCATACATATCAACTTTTTGCGCATCTGCCTTCTGCTATTGCGCATCCAAACCAATAAGTTTTTTCGGTCTTGTGTCAATGGAAAACCAATTAGAGTATATTGACCAAAAACTCCAGTACTTGCAATTGCAAATGAGCTCAAATCCTTCGCCCCAAGATTGCATAGCAATTTCTTAACAATTCCAAGTCCTAGAACAAGAAATGGCAATCTTGCAAGCTGAACGTGCTAGTACCAGCTACGCCTCACCCCAAAATCATATATCCTTTTCCCATACTCGTGACAAGGCAAGCACCACGCCAAATTGGAACTCATATACCACTTCATCTACTAGTCCTCCTTCACCATCTTCTAAGACACATATTCCAAAACATACCGGTTCTACACCAACACCACCATCAAGTTCCCCAAGCTCTAAACCAACAACCAAGGAATCCTCAGATGATTTATGTAAAAGAGTTTTTCCACATTTATACAACCAAAGAAAAGCTAGGGAAAAAGCTAAATCCCCTCATTCACCTCATCCATGTACTCCTACACCTACCAAGGATGTGATCCAAGGACTAGTAGCCAAAAGTCAACCATGCCCCCAAATTTTAGTCCTTGACCTTACCAAAGATTCTTCCAATGCCATGTCAAATCCTACAACCCCTTCATGTCATTCGCAACCCCTTGAGCTTATCGAAGAACCTCCTACCATGAACCAAAGTCAAGGTCCATCAAACATCTATGTTGTCAACCAAGAAGCTATCCAAGAGCTATCCACTTCCATTCAAGCAACCCAAGAGGTATGTCAAGAGTCTAATCCTAAGCATGTGGAAACATCAACCCCTTGTCTAAGTCAAGATCAAAGCACTCCCATCCGACCCCTACATAACCTCTATCTTTTCAATGATCATATACCTATACATGAGCAAGAGATCCAATTTCCAACCATGCATAACCTATACCCTTTCCATGATCAAGATACTACATCTGATAAAGAAGCTATCCCTAAGCAACTTGATCCTATGCATGAACTAGAGATCCAATTTCAGCCCCCCCATAACCTCTATCTTTTCTATGATCAAGATATTATCGTTGATGAAGAACTTATACAAGAGAACATTAATCCCATCATACTAAATCCTATCTATGATCAAAATCTCATCTATGATGAAGAGCCTATCTATGATCAAGCAAACCATGATGTTCCTCTTAGCCCACTTTATGCTTTCCATGGTCCTGAGCCTATCCATCTTCCATCTAGTCCTATCCATGATCCAACAACTTCCACTTCCTCTAATGAGACACTTGCCTCCCAAGCAAGCATAGAAGATCAAATCAAAAATACTCCTCCGCCATCCATTACCGACCATGCTACAAATCCTCCATCGTATATCCTTGGTCTTACCACCTTCATTCATGAGTGTTCCTCCTTAGAACACCAGCCACCATTATCCTCTATCCCACCTTCTTCATCCAATAAGGAACTTGTGTCTAGCGTTCCACCTACCCATAATCCCGCTGTCCACCGCATACTCCAACATATGAACTATCAAGGTAAAGGCTTAGGCCTTCACGAACAAGGTATTTTGGAACCCGTCCATGTCAATGTTCCTCCACCTTCATATGGCCTTGGATACACACCCCAAGGTGAACAATCTCGAGATGTTGGTACTTCCTCCACTCTTCCAAAGTCCACAACTTTCCATCGCAAACCCTCTCATATCCCCAAAACATATGTCACCATTCCACCTCCATCATCCTACAATTGTCAAAAGCATGTGACCATACACCTTCCACCATCTAATCTACCTCCGCTACTTCCAACTCCTAATATCCCTCCGTACATTTTACCACCACTTCTTTCAACACCTTATTCGCCCATCTGTAAATCTTCTAACAATCCCAAACATGACCAACCAATGCACATATTGTCTAAACAAGGAACTTCCTCCAACCCTACTTCCACCATCCCAAAGGATTTTAACACAAAAATCTAGATTTGTCTACCTACAAAGTCAAAAATCCTAAGAGTCCTCATGACCTAAGATACAAAAACCAAGAATCAAAGAAACATCCTTCTCAAGAGCTGCATACACCCACACACCTATACGCCAAGCTGAAAAAGGTGTGGGTCCGCATCCAACAAATGATTACTCCAAAAGTTGCACAAAAGTTGTATACACCCAAACCCATACCTTCGCAGGTACTATCTAAAAACAAAATGGTTTGGGTGCCTAAGCAAAAATCCCTCAAGTTATATGAAGCATCTACCTCTCAAGAATCTCAACCATCCACTACCTCTTGTCTCATCCAAAAGTCTCAAATTCATCCATCCCATATGGCAAGCAAAAATCAGAAAAATACTCAGTCTATGTGGATCCCTACATGCCTAAGTCATTCATCCACAAGTAAGAGTCTTCGTTGCTTCCTAAACTACTTTCCCATCACCAACTTCAATGTTTATCATGGTATGTGCAACCGTTGGTCATGATTCCCTTCCATTCCACAACACTTCCATATAACTCCATCTCCCCTCCCTTCCACTACTATCCTACATATCTTCCTCATCCTATGGTCCATGCTTTTTCATAAACTTTCCTTCCATCCTTGCATAAGCCTTCCCTCCATATTTTGCATCATCATCCACTATCGCACCCTTCCATAATCCACTATCTACCTACTCTATCTCACTTTCATGCAATTCCCTACCAACATCTATAAGCATGCTTGACATGATCCATTCAACAGCATCTATCTAGCAGGACTATCACCTTTCAGGGAGCTAGATGCTTGAGTTTCTCCTTTCCATATCCACCTTCTCCTATCTAAATATTCAAAAAAAAAAAAGTAAAGAGAAATCCCTTCATCCAATGGTGAAAACTTGGCAAATAGGCACCTTGGATAAGTACCATGATGAAAACCTGGCAAACAGGTGTCGTGTAAGTTGATCTTCTACGTCACCTACACTTGGGGGCACCTTGTCTCATCGACATATCACCTTCTGCTATCCTTCCTTTCCTTACTATTTCCTATCCTATTCCTCTATCCATTACATACCTATACTATCGAGTCTATCCATCCTGATCTTCCATTCCTCTATTTCTTTGATCTTGATAAAGATTGGGGGCACAATGTTGACAAATGTTCTAGATGTCTCTTGACATACCTTATCCCTCCAAAACCACACAAATCCTTCATTATCCTCTCATCCTTCTGTCGTCATAAACATTGTCATGAAAAATCCTACATATTCTACCTACAATGGGGCATGTTTTTCTTATGCAACATGGTCCTTAGAGATTGCATCCTTATTTCCTTCTACCTACCCTACCATTGATCCCCTATCGCCCATCCATCTACCTATCTGTGGTGTTTCCCTTGTCATCAGTATCTAGCATTAAGGCTATCCCAAAATTCTTGTCCAGTATCTTGTCCACAATGTCAGCCTAGCATGGCCTCTGTCATCAATGTTACCTGTTCCATATCTGATTCATATCTGTCCCATATCGTGTCTCATCCAATCCGTATCTTAGGTCCATCAGGGTTCTCCCCAAACCATGTTGCCTCTGCATCATCACGTAGGCAAGGCCATTTCTTCAAATGCACCCCCGAGGCTCCACTTCCCATCTGTTCCATATTTTGTTGTCTATCCTTCTCTCTATCCATGTCTGCACCCTTTCACCAGGCAAGCAAGTGCAGCACAATGCGTTTCCAAACAAAACCTTGGCAAAAACATCAACCTATTCCAAAGAAGAGCACCATACCGCAACACTTCAACCAATTCTATATCAATTATGGCAAAAAGGCACATCTAATGCAAGAATGATTTTGTGAATAGGTTAACTTAACAAAGTCTTGGATTTCTATCATTATGTCTTCCTATGCTACTCAAGGATGCCAAAAGCTAGAGATGCTATGATGGGGGCATAATCTTTTTCTTTGTCTACTACTTGTGGATTAAACTTTAGTAATGTGATGACTTTCTGTCAAATGACATGATCAACAAAAGATCATTGAGGACTCCAGAGGTCTGTGCATGAAAAAGGGCAATCCTTGTCTGTTGAAATGCAAGAAGTACTCAGGTCATCTAGATTCAAGTTTGACTAGATGCTTGTATCAACTTGTTATATCAAAATCCATGTAAGAAGTACTCAGGTCATCTCAGTCTAATTATACCTAGATGCTTGTATTTTCTTGCAACATTTTAAAAGCCCAATGATGAAATAAGCACTTCAAAATACTTGCTATATCAAGATGACAAATATCCATATCCATATCCATACCATATCCAATTGCAGTTCATATCCATATCCATATCCATTTGCATTTCTCCATATCCCATCCAATAAAAATCCAAAATGCAATGTATCAATGTTTGCAAAAGCTTGTGATTTCTTCTATCGAGTCATTCTTCTATCGATCAAATTTCTATTTGTCTTCATATCTCTCATCAACAATTCTAGCTATCAATCCGAGCAGTGATCAAAATGCAAGTTTATCCTTAATCCATACCAATGGAGTCAAGCCAATCTTGTCGAATTATCCAATTGCAATCAGCGGTCTTGATCCTAATCTTGTCGTAAACCATATCAATCAGTCATAACTATCCTTCGTGTTGCTCTAGGGATATATCATTCCCCACCATGACAACACTATCGTATATCGTTATCATATCAAATGTCTTAAACAGGATGTTGCATTGTCGAAACCAGACCCAGAGTCTTATACGACATGTTTCATTCCTAAAACCAGACATCATCGATCTATATCTTTGGTTTACCACTTAACAGGGGCAATACCTTGCCTATTCTTATATCATTTGTGCATTCTTGCTTGTTTGCTTGTGTATGTCATCATTTTATCTTGCATCGCATATCATTCACCATCTTTCTTCTGCATCCAACCATTTCTTCTCCTATTTCTCCTTTTCTTCATCATGAGATTGTCCGTCCCACACCTTTCTACGGTCTCCCCGTCCAATCTCCTGAGGGGGCATCCTGTTGTCAAACTTATACCAGGGGCAAACTGGGGCATGTATCACTGTCAAAAATTCTTATTCTTTGAAACAACGTGATAAAAAACATTGCATCAAAAAGGGGCAAAATGTATACACCTAAAATTGGCATGACTCTACTTAAATAAATATTTTAAATATTTATTTTCATCATTCACATTCTTCTATCAATAAATAAATAAATTTATTTATTTATTTGATTCATTTCCTCTCATTTAATTAAATAAATTACATTTTATTTAATTAATTAAATTTCATCTACATCTACTTTATTCTTCAAAAATAATTAAAGAATTTTAATTATTTAATTAAAATCTTTTATTCCTCCAAATTTAAATAAAATGCAAATTTTATTTAAATAAAATCTAAAATCTCCACAAAATAAAATATATTTCTATATTTTATTTATTCTTCTCAAATATCCACAAAAATAATTAAATAAATCATTTATTTAATTATGCTTTCTATCTCTTCGAAAAATCATTCTTATCTTCCAAAAATAACTTTCCTCTTGTCACACAAAAGCAAAACTCTTAGTTACAAAAGGTAAAATCAGTTTTAAAGCATCTTTAAAGCAAATCTTTTCTTAAAATAGAGAAAATCAAATCTTATCCTCATTAAAAGAGGAGTTAACTCAACTAAACTAGTTTTGGAATGACATGTGTCTTTCTTCTATTGGATGCACGTTCCTCAACAAGCCTCCTCCGTTGATCTTTCCTTTTCTTCTCAACTATTGATCTTCCATCACTCTCTTCTATAAATACAACCTTCTTCTCTTCATTTCAATATCTAGATTTTGTGTAAACTTATGCTGCAGAGATACCGGCACGCCTTTGGCACCCCTACTCCCATTTGAGCATCCTCATTCATAATCCATTTCTGTATTTGAAGCTCATCTTCAAATACACAAGTATCATAGCCATTCACTCTTTGTCATCTTCCAACAAGCAAGCAAGCAAAAGCTTATGAGGGCTTTCATTATCAAGATCAAAGAGAGATAGGCGAACTACAGAAGGCGAAAGGTGAAAGGTGAAGGTATTATTGCTTTTCATTGTTTTTAATCTTCCTTTTATCTTCATATTCTGTAGATGTTTGGGTATTTTTATCATTGATTGATTAATCTGATTTCCCCTTCACAATAACATCTGATAGATCCTCTGCCCTGAGATCTTCCTCTGAAAGGTCTTCTGCCTCTAAAGTTTCCTTGCTGATTGTAACTTCCTCTCTAGTTTTGACTGTTATCTCCCTTGTTGTTGTCATGATTGGATTCTCCCTGATATCCAAATCCATGTCCTCTGCCTCTGAAAGGACCTCTTCCACCTCTTTGATGTTTTCATCTTCCTCTATTGTTCTGTTCTTGTCTTCTCTTTAATTTCTCTTCCACTTTCAATGCCAACTGAAAACATTTCTGAACTGTATCTGGATTATGCATATTTAAATCTTCCTGAATGTTGAACCTCAATCCATTAAGGTATCTGGCTACCTTTTCTTCCTCACTTTCTTTTACCTTTGTCTTGACACAAAGCCCCATGAACTCTTCTGTATATGAGCTGACATCTAGCTCCTTCTACTTCAAATTTTGTTTCCTCTTATGCAATTGGATGCTGTAATCTAATGGAACATAGGCTTCTTTCACTAAAGCCATCATCTTCTTCCATGTACCAACTCTACACTTTCCTTCTTGTACTCTGTCATCTTGGATAAAATTCCACCAAGTTAATGCAGCCTCTTTCATTTTTGATTGGGCTATCTTCACCGTCTAGTGCTCTGGTATCTCCTCTGTCTCAAAGAAATTATTTAAGGAGTCTATCCACTCCATCACCGAATCAGGATCCATCTTTCCTGTAAACACTGGCAAATCTAGTTTCACATCCATGGTTCTCCTCTCCATGGATTTGAGGGCATTAATCAAGGGTCTCTAGTCTGCAGGAACATCTTCCTCGTTCCACCTAGGGATCTCTTCTTCTTCCCTATCTTCTTCTTTACCAGAACCTAATCTGTCCCTCAACTTCTCCAACTCATCTTTCAATGCCTGATTCTGAGCCTTCACAGCTTTGCTCTCTGAAATCTGCTTCTTTACCAGAACTACCAACTCAGCGTTGGTCATCCTTGCCAGAATCTCTGATGTTCCTTCTTCATCTGACATCTTACTGTCTTCTTATCTTTTCTCGAAGATCCTTCCTTCGCTCTGATACCACTATGATGCAGAGCCACAGTCAGAAACGTGTACTAATGGTGGAATTCCATTGGCAAGAGTTGTTATATGTCACACTGACATATCCCATCGGCCAGACTGAAACTATCAGTATCTCAAACACCGTTCATTCTGATACCCATCTCACCCCGATGTGTGATTCACTTATATTGCCTATCGGCAAGACTTCGTCTATCAGTTTCTCCAAACCAAGCTATTCTGATGACCATTGTCATGGCGATACATACAAACTTCAACTGACTGATCTGGTTCCCGTTACCTCCAATACCGGTCACCCGATGTATCTTTCGACAATGTATAAGCGTGATGTATATTTCAAATAAACAAGTGCTAGATACAAACCAAACATACAATCGTTGAATATTCCTCTGGAGATGCCCTCAATGTATGTCTGACTGGCGTTGACTTCTTTGTATCTGCAGAATGTATGTTCAGACATACAGTCAAATATACAACCAAAAAATATACATCTGCGGAATATAGCTAGGAATATTCCCTCTGACGGCAATTGACCATTGACTCTACTTATATCATCTCAATGTACATTTGAAATGTACAATCGGTATATGCAAACTATAAGGTGCATTTGATGGATACGTAGGATCTGTATCAAACATGCAATTGCAGTATACACATGAATTGTATGCAAAAGGGGTATACACACAACTTATATGACCCGATGTACAATAGCGATATACATAGAGATTATATATCGACCCTTTACCAAATCCACAACATACGAACCCAATATGCAAATGACGGATACACACGAAATGACCCTCGGATACAAAAAGCGATATACACATGAAATGTATATCCGAACTACTTTACCATTATACCTTCAAAACATTCATTCTTAACATATTATAGCACCTGATCTGTTTAGTGATAAACACACAGAAACAAATGCGATATACACACAGATTGTATGTCGCATACAAACACTATATATACGTCAAATGTATATTTTCACCAAAACCCACAAGACTTCACAAATTTCACGTAGAAATTATTGAGATCGGTCCAAACCGTTTCCTGGACAATTTTAACACAGATTTCAATCTTCAAACCCTAGCACATGAGAATGCTAGGTTTGCTCACTGCATGCAATAACTCGATCCTGAAAACATGAAATGCACAAACAAAAAAATGAAAATGCAAACTAAACTACTGTACATGTCCATTCCACCGATTCAGAGAATCAACCGGTGGAATGGATGAATGAATCCATTTCGCCTTCAAAATCAAAATCAACTACACAGTAGATCGAAGATCAAACAAATGAAAACCAACAGGATCTTTTTATTTCAATATCAGAAATGCATACAAATATTTGACTTCACAGTCCCACTATATCATAATGCTCTGTCAATCTCCAAACACACTGTCTTTGTTTCTCCTATGCAACCTTGTCTGAAATGGATCTGATCTAGACTTATAAATAACTACTCCTCTCGATTAGTATAGACTCGATTCCCAGCGGCTGGGAGAGGATAGCTAGCATAAGAAACTATAACTATCTATACACAATCCTAGATTAACTTAAAACATAAGAATTGGTCACATGGACCTTATTACATCATAATGTAAAACATACTATAATTAGACTTATTGTTTATTTTGAAGGGGTGCTCCTGCACCAAACTGTACATCTATCCTTTTGAGATCTACTTTGTCTTTGTATTTGGAGACTGTTTTCTCCAACTGAACTTTGACCTGATCATGAACTGCTTTCATGGTAGCAGCAAAATCTTCTCCTAGAGCACTCCTCTGATCCCAACCTTGTAGGTCTTTGAGTTCAAGTGGTCCTCTTGGATGTAAACCATAAACAATTTCAAATGGACTCGTTCCAGTACTTCTATTCCTCGAATCATTGGAAGCATACTCAGCTTGACTAATCACCAAGTCCCATGCCAACCCATGCTATTTGGTAAGGCATCTGAGAAGGTTTCCTAAGGACCTATTAACAACCTCAGTCTGACCATCAGTTTGGGGATGGTAGGCTGATGAGAAAGACAATTGTGTGCCCAATTTTCTCCATAAGGTCCTCCAAAAATGACCAACAAACTTGGAGTCTCTATCAGTGACAATTGAAAGAGGCAAACCATGGATTCTGACTACTTCTTTGAAAAAGAGACTAGCAATATGAGATGCATCATTTGTGCATTTGCATGGCACAAAATGAGCCATCTTACTGAATCTATCCACACCCCTTGTTGTTTTAGGAAGACCAAGTACAAAATCCATACTAATGTTTTCCCAAGGCCTGTTGGGAATAGGGAGTGGTTGGTACAAACCAGCATTAGAAGACATACCTTTGGCCTTTTGACATATGGTACAACTTGCAACATATCTCCTTAGATGCGACTGTACTTTTGGCCAATAGTAGAATCTAGTGACTTGTTCCAAAGTCTTGTCCAACCCAAAATTTCCTCCTAAGGTTCCATTGTGCTTCTCCTTGATGATATTATCCCTCATTGAACATTTAGGAACACATAGCAAACTGCCTTTGAATAGGAGACCTTCCTGCAACACAAAATCTGAATATTCACCATGAAAAGTGTTAGCCAAACTAGTACAAACTTCATAAGCAACCTTTAAATCTGCATCCTCCTTGTATAACTCCTTCAAACAATCTATCCCCATACTTTCCATCTGCACTTCCTGTATGACCAGCATCCTTCTACTTAAAGAATCAACCACTTTGTTGGTAACACCCTTTTTATGCTTAATAGTGAAGGTATAGGCCTACAATTGTTCCATCCACTTAACATGCCTATGATTCAACTTTTCCTGACTATTTAGGAAGCTAAGAGCATGGTTATCAGTAAAAACAATGAACTCTTTGGGCAACAAATAGTGCCTCCACTTTTTGAGAGCTTATATCATTGCATAAAGCTCTAAGTCATAGGTAGAATACCTTTGTTTAGCTTCATTCAACTTCTCTGGAAAAAATGCCACTGGATGTCCATCCTGACTAAGAACAGCACCTATTGCTTGTTGACTTGCATCACATTCCACTACAAAAACTTTGTCAAAATCAGGTAGCACCAATGTAGGTAATTCAGCCACTTTCTTCTTCAACAATTCAAAGCTATCCTCTGCTTGCTTTGTCCATTGAAATTTGCACTTTATTCCACCCTTGATGGTGTTGAGAATAGAAGCACTTATGCGACTAAATCCTCTAATGAACTTCCTATAAAAAGTTGCCAAGCCATGGAAACTTCTAACATCTCCCACTGTCTTAGGAGTAGGCCAATGAGAATAGCCTCAACCTTTGTGGGGTCCATCTTCAAACTAACATTTGAAATCACAAAACCAAGATATACAAGCTCAGTTTTCATTAAATCACACTTATCCAAGTTGATCATCAACTTACTCTCATGTAACTTCATCACATGTCCAAGATGCTTCACATGTTCTTCTTTTGTCCTGCTGAAAATAAGTATGTCATCAAGATAAACAATTACAAATTTGCCAATGAATTCAACAAGTACCTCATTCATCAAACACATGAATGTGCTTGGGGCATTGCCAAGGCCAAATGGCATGACAAGCCACTCATAGAGACCTTCATTTGTCTTGAAGGCAGTCTTCCATTCATCTCCCTACCTAATTCTGATCAGATGATAACCAGATTTCAAATCAATCTTTGAATAGTAACATGACCCTCCAAGATAGTCCAAAAGATCCTCAATCCTTGGCATAGGGAACCTATACCTTATTGTGATCTTATTTATAGCCCTTGATTCCATACATAGTCTCCACTTTCCATCTTTCTTTGGATCAAGTACACTAGGGACTGCACATGGACTAAGACTCTTTCTAATTAGTCCTTTCTCTAAGAGTTCTTGAATTTGCGTACTCACCTCTTCATTCTGCTGTGGTGTCAATTTGTAGGCAGCCTTATTGGGAAATGTGGCACCTAGGATCAAGTCAATTTGATGACTTATATCTCTCAAGGGTGGTAAGGAATTAGGAGTTTCCTCTACCACAAGATCCTGGTACTTATCCAACAATTGTTGTACTTCTAGTGGAATCTCTTTCTGCTTTTTGTCTTGCTGTCCTGGTTCATCTTTAGGCTTCATTATTAAGGCATATCCTTGGGTATCCTTCTCCTTCATGAGGTTTAACAACTCTTTACCACTAACCATCATGACATTGGTGCCATTACTCTTCTCTCCAATCTGCTCTGGCATAGGATCCATCCTAAACTTACTTCCATTCTTGCTAATGAGGTATGTGTTCTTCTCACCATCATGTTGTGCTTCACATCATACTGCCATGGACATCCAAGAAGAAGGTGACAAGCATTCATAGGAATAATCTCACATAGTACCTTGTCCTTATAATCACCTATCTCAAACTCAACCTAGGTTTGTTCTTCTATCATGTAATTTTGATTCTTATTCAACCAAGAAATCTTATGAGGACTAACATGGGGCAGCCTTTTCAATTTACATTTCTCTACCATTTTAGTAGATACTACATTCTCAGTAGAACCTGAATCAACAATGATTTTACAAAGCTTACCATATGCTATACCTTGGGTTCTGAAGAGAGTCTTCCTTTTTGGGGGCTCTTGCTTCAATGGCATCTTCATCAAGGTTCTCTTGATCATAATGCTCTCTCCTTCAAGGACTGGTGCAGCACTACTAATGGGTGAATTTACACTTTGGCAATCATCATCTTTCAACAATTGATTCCTTCTCCCACCATAATGGGAACTAGATGCCTTCTTAGGGCATTTGCTCGCAGTATGGCCTACTTGATTGCAACCATAGCATCTTCCAGTGAAAACTCCAGGTCCTCTGCCTACACCACCACTTCTACCTCTACCATTAGGTCTTCTCCAACCTCTAAAACCACCTCTATGTTCTGCATCAGAATGAGACTCTAGTTGACTTGAATTTTCATTTCTACTTGACTGTCCTCTACCGAAACTGCCTCTTCCCCTATTATTTCTAGCACCTCTTCCTCTGGTGTTTTGATCACCCTGTCTTTTCAACTTTTCTTTAGCCCTAGAGGCTAATAGAAAACACTCATCCACTATTTTGGGAACCACCATACTGAATTCATCTTGTATGTTATACCTCAAACCATCGAGATATCTGGCCATCATCACTTTCTCCTCCTCCTTGTGATTGGCTCTCATGCTTAATCTATGAAATTCTTTAGTATATGTAGCCACATCCATATCCTTTTGTCTGAAATGATTAAACTTCCTAATGGTCTACATCTCATAATCAGATGGAATGAACTTGTCTCTTAACATGGCCACCATTCTACTCCATTTGCTGATAGGGTTCTTTCCAACTTTCTCCCTTTCACATTGTGTATAGTTCCACCAGACCAAGGCAGAACCTCTCAACTGGTCTTAGCAAACTTGACCTTCTTGCTATCACTATACTCCTTGAAGTCAAAATAATTGCACATGGCTTCAATCCAATCCATGAGGGCATCTCCATCTAGTTTCCCATTGAATGTAGGAACATCCATCTTTGGATCACCACTATCTCCATGACCTTTGAGTGGATTCAAGAATGCCTTTTGGTCTGCAGACATACCTTCACCTTGAGGGCTCTCCTCTACCTCTTCTTCTTCTTCTTTATCAGAAGCACTTCCATCCTCTTTACTCTTACCCTTGGGTCTCTCTTCTTTCAATCTTGCTTCAAGCATCTCCTCTACCATCTTCTGATGGCTTCTTTGCTCATAGACTTGGGAGGCGTTGTGCTAGCCTCAGTTTCTATCTCCGTGTCTAACATACACTGCTCCAATTCAAATATTGGCTCTGATACCAATATGATGCAGAGTACACAACAAAAAGCAACACATAATAGATCGGTGAGATGTGACCTACGTCTTGGCGACCAAACCTTGTTGGCCAAACATACCCCGTCGGCCACTTACTATCTTCTCCTACCGATCCTCGATGGTGGTTACACTCCCTTCGACTTAACCGTAATGGTTAGTCATGACTCTGTTGGCCAGATAATTACTAACGGCCGCTTCAGGATTCACTACACCGATATGTCAATGCCTTATTCACTCATATACATCGCTTCATTTGTTATCGTCGGTGGACTACAGTCCATATGCACCGGTTCACCACTACACCCGATCACCTTCTTGTATCTAATGCAATGTATGTTTCAACATGCATTCTCAAAATACATTTGCAATATACATTTGGTGGGACCCTTCCTTTGGTGTGACTTAACTCATCAGTGAGTTTGAAAACTACTCCGCTGATACACATCAACTTGTATGTGCTTCGCTCGACTTACTATCAGCGGTCACCGTTTGTATCCAATGAAGGTTGTGTCCTCAACATGCATTTGATTCCACCGTTGCATCTAGTCACCTCTTGTATCATATGAAATGTATATTCTCAATGTACATTCGCAACATACAACCTTGACATGCAGTTGCAAGATACAAACGAAATGATACTCACATACATTAGCGATATACACACGAATTGTATATTCAGCAAAACAATATGAAACTTACACTGATGGTACTTCAGTTACTCTACAACTACACAGACACCAAACCAACACTCAGAAACAAAGGTTCAAGAGTATGGACACCCTCTATGAACACTAGATCACCTGCCAACTTGGCCACTTCTCAACAACACTTTTCCTATCACTCCTACGACTAGTCACATAGAGATGCCTAGTCGATTTATGCCAAACTCTTTGGATCTTTGGGTGTATGATCCAGAACTACAGAAAACACAAAATACACATAGTATTCCTCCATCACACTGAGAATGAGAATGTTTTTAGTGGACAAAGGAATAACACTCCATTTGTTCACCAACCCTAGTTTCTAGGTTTTCAGATTGATCTTTGTAAAAGGAACAATTTCTTACAAACTATAGCACTTTGAGACACCAAATTACTATCAAATGGAACTACTTCAATGCATGAATACTACCAATTAGTATATAATGACAATCCCAGAGAAATA
This sequence comes from Cunninghamia lanceolata, assembly GCA_027924645.1. Classification (NCBI taxonomy): domain Eukaryota; kingdom Viridiplantae; phylum Streptophyta; class Pinopsida; order Cupressales; family Cupressaceae; genus Cunninghamia; species Cunninghamia lanceolata. The sequence continues at coordinate 2,919,088 of BSBN01000149.1, read as the reverse complement.
CTCAGAAAGAATAATGTTCAACACCTAAAATCCAGTTCTTCATTCATTTACTCCCATCTGTGTATTTCCCATTACATCCAACTTCTCACCTATAAAAGGCTAGAGACAGCAGTTTACATCCTCCAACCATGCAAAACTAATTTGAAAATAGTTAGCCGTTGGATTTCTCATAACACAAGAAAACTACATGTTTTCCCTTGTGTGATTACATCAAACTCAACCAAACATGGTCTACATAGGTCTAGTGACCAAATTGACACAAAGTCCTTATTACAAACATGATGGGCTTAAAAAGCCTTACTGAAACAAAACAAAAACATGACTTCCTGCACCATAGAGAAGGTGCTCCTGCACCACATCTACAGACTTCCCTTAACATTACTTCCAATCCATAGACAAAGATATTCAATTTACAAGAAATGTGGAGCAAAACAATGCACTGATCTAATAGATAAAGCAATTCTGCACTTGTACTCCTCAAATACTTGTCCAGACTTATTCAAATAACTTCCTTAGGTGTTGACATCAATGACAACACTTATTACTCATTCTTGCAACAATCTCCCCCTTTGTCATTGATGGAAACACATGATGTGAAAAACCATCAAGACATATAATCTTGCTTTTGTTTATTTGCTCCCCCTTACTTGATGCTTTCTCTGTCTACAACTTTCTTCTTAGGTTTTTCACATGAACTTCTCTCCCCCTTTGAAATCAATAGAAAAGGGTGCCAGACCTTTTCTTTCTCTTTACTGCACAACTCCCCCTGTCATCAACACTGCAACACTTACTGCTCTTGATCAGAAACTTGTATCAGCAACATTTACCAGCTCCCCCTAAGAGGTGGCCTGCAGAACATCAATCCATATCAAAGAATGTGACTTTGAGCACCACTAGATTGATGCATTTCTTATCAATCTTAGTTAAGAGTAGGAGGGGTAATAACCCCTAACTTCTCCCTAAGATACTCAAAAGTATCCTTAGGCAGAGGCTTTGTAAAAATATCTATAATCTGATCCTTGGTAGACACATATTCCATCTTGACTTCATTCTTTATTACCTTTTCTCTCAGAAAGTGATACCTTAGTGATATATGCTTTGTTCTTGAGTGCATTACTAGATTCTTTGAAATTTTTATAGCACTTGTATTGTCACAAAAGATTGAAATTGGTTCTTCATACACAACTCTTATGTTCTTCAATGTTTTCTTCATCTAAAGCACTTGAGTACAACATCATGCTGCAGCAATATATTTTTCTTTTGTAGTAGACAATGAAATTGATTCTTACTTCTTGCTCAGCCATGAAACCAATCTATTACCCAAGAGGAAAGCACCTCCACTTGTACTTTTTCTATCATCAGCATCTCCAGACCAATATGCATCTGTATGGGCACTGAGAGTGAAATCTGTATCTTTGGGATATCACAAACCATAGTCTGAAGTGCCTTTTAAATACATGATGATCCTCTTGACTGCCATCACATGTGACTCTTTGGGATCCTCATGAAATCTTGCCACAAGACAGACTGCATGCATTATGTCTGGTCTGGTATGGGTTAGATAAAGTAGTCCTCCAATCATAGATCTATACTTTTTCTAATCAGTCTTACGAGATTCATCATTCTTTCTTAGCTTGAAACCAGTTACCGTAGGAGTACATACTAACTTAGAATCCTCCATTCCAAATTCTTCAACAATTCTTTCACATACTTGGATTGAGAAATGAAAATTCCTTTTCCTAATTGAGTAATTTGTAGTCCTCAAAAGAAATTCATTTCACCAAACATAGACATCTCAAATTCCTTTTGCATTTCATCTACAAAATTCTTACACATACCTCAATTGCCTCCAAAGATAATATCATCAACAAAGACTACAACAATCAGAATTGATCATCATTGATTTTGAAATAGAGATTATTGTATGCAGTACCTATGTTGAAGCCTAATTGCATCAAATACTTGTCCAACCTTGCATACCAGGCTCTAGGATCTTGCTTGAGTCCATATAGGGCTTTCTTCAATCTGTACACCATGTCACCTTAGTCTGGTAACTAGAATCCTTCTGATTGTTCAATGTAAACTTCTTCTCCTAGCTCTCCATTCAAGAAGGTAGATTTAACATCCATCTGGTACACATTGAAATCTTTGTGCAACAAAAGCCAAAAACATTCTTATTGCTTCAATCCTTCCCACAAGATTAAAAGTCTCCTCAAAATCTATGCCTTCAACCTGAGAATATCCTTTGCATACTAGTCTTGCTTTGTTTCTTACCACTTCACCACTTTCATTCATCTTATTTCTGAGTACCCATTTGGTTCCAATCACATTCTTATTAGTAAGTCTAGGGACCAATGCCCAAGTTTGATTCTTCTCTATCTACATCAGCTCTTCTTCCATGGCTTTTACCCAACTTTCATCTTTGCAGGCTTCACTTACAATTTTAGATTCAATCTGTGAAAGAAAATAGTAGTTCACCTATTCCTCTGCATCTCTTTTCCTTGTCAATACCCCTTTACTTTTGTCACCAATAATTTGATCTTTAGAATAATTAATCCTTACATACCCGGGAGTCTTAACAGCACTTTCTAGAGCCTTTTCTTCTTCAACTTAACTGTCCTTTTGTTCCACCTTTTCTTTATTGAATGTAACAGAAGGTTCATCTAATTCATAGTCAGTCAGATCTGAAGTTATTTCCTTGTCTTCATCAACCTTCACATTGGCACTTTCAATGACCTTCTTTAATCTCTTATTGTAGCATCAATAGACCTTACTCTTAATAGAGTATCTAAGGAAAATTCCTTCATCACATATAGCATCAAACTTGCCTAATTCTTTATCTCTTTTGATATAACATTTTCTTCCAAAAACCTTGAAATATTTTACTGTGGGAACTCTTCCATACCACAATTCATAAGGAGTTTAAGTACCATTACCCTTGACTTTGACTCTATTTTGAATGTAGACAGCAGTATATATAGCTTCCCTCTAATACACTTCCAGTAGGTTAGCCTCCATCGTCATTGACCTAGTAGCCTCTTGAATTGTCTTGTTCTTTCTTTCAACAACTCCATTCTACTTAGGAGTCCTAGGAGCAGACAACTACCTCTTTATCCCATGCTCTTTATAGAAAATGTTGAATTCATTTGATGTAAACTCACCTCCTCTATCAAACCTTAAGCATTTGATTAATTCTAACCCATTATCAACCATTGCCTTGAAAGTTCTAAACTTGTCTAGTGCTTCTGATTTCTCTTTTAGAAAAGTGACCCATGTCATTCTAGAATAATCATCAATAAGCAACATAAAGTACCTGTCTCCTTTTAGAGTTCTTATTCTTATAGGACCACATAGATCTCTATGCACCAGCTCAAGTAATCCAGCAAAAAATTGTTCTTTGCTCTTGAAACTTGTCCTTGTTTGCTTCCTCAATTGATATTCCTTGCAAATAGTATTAGAAGGCTTTACAAGCTTAGGCAAATCTCTCACAGCTTGTACTGAGCTTATCTTCATCAAGTTATCAAAATTGATATGACACATCCTTCTATGCCATAGCCAAATTTCATCTATCTGAGCTAACAAACAACAATTATTAGTTCCCCTCAAGTGATAAACATTACCTTTGGTCTTCTTACTAGTTGCAATGACTGTTCTAGAGCTTTCCATGATCTTGCATCCATTATTCTTGAAACTTAGATCATATCCTTTTTCACACATCGAGCCAACACTTAAAATATTATATTTTAAACCCTTCACATATAGAACATCATCTGTGTTATGTTTACCATCAAAAGAAATAGATCCTCTTCCATAAATCTTGCTAGTTGTATTATCCCCAAACCTAACCAATCCTCCGTCATACTTTTCCAAACTTACAAACTTACTTTTATCACTGGTCATGTGATGTGAGCATCCACTATCAATAATCTACTCATCCTTATCTTTCTCAAACTGGACAGACAAAGAACTTTCTTCCACTAGTTTTTCTTCCTTCACACAGCTAGCAGGATTAGTAGACATAGGTTCTTCTTCAATAGCAATAAACAAGCATTCATTTACACTAGTACTATTTTCATTAGACTCATCATCTGTTACACCATCATCATCAAGATCTCTAACATAATAGCATTTCTTGACAATTCTAGGTCTACTTTAAAATTTCTTCTTACCTCTTTCAATTCTCTCAGGACATCTGGGGGCATAGTGACCAATCTTACCACAAGAAAAGCATTCGAATGGTAATTTGCCTTTAAACTTACCTGTACCTCTTTGCATTCTATCTACAAATATGGCTTCAACCTCATCAAGGTCATCATCTGATTCCATAGCATATTTTTGAGCTCTTAATGTCTTTTCTGAAGTGTTGGCTTTGAAAGCAGTCTCAATCTTTGGCAGAGCATTGCCAAACTCTCTCATTTCAAAAGTTGTAAGTTTCCTGAGCAACTGATCCTTTGAAATCTTTTGCACAATCATAACCTCTTCAATTGTTGCCACCTTGTGACTATAGGATTTAGGCAATGACAACACAACCTCATCCTCATTAATAGTTCCTCCAAGACCTTTGATTCCATTGACAATTTCATCAATTCTATGCATATAGTTAGTTATGTTTTCATCTTCACTCATCTTCAGGGATTCATACTTCACCTTCAGGTTTTGTAATTTGGCACTCTTTACATAATCGTCTCCTTCATATAAACTTTTCAACTTTTCCTAGATCTAATGAGCAATTTCCAAATCCATTACTTTCACTAACTTAGTGTTAGATAAAGCATTTAACAGAGCATCTTTGGCCTTTACATTAAACTCATATTGTTTGACTTCATCTTCATCTGATGGTCCACTTTTAGGAATAGTATACTTTTTCACCATTATCTTCCAAACATTATAAACAAGAGAAATAAGATGACTTTTCATCTGTACCTTCCAAAGAGCATAATTCATTCCATCAAATTGCGGTGACTCCTTCCTATGTGCCATCCTAAATCTACCTCAAGCTATTAGGCTACTTACCGAGGAACCCTCGCTCTGCTACCAATTGTTGCAAAGTGCAAGACAACTGAGAGGGGGGTGAATTAGCTGTAATCAAAACTTCAAAACCATCAATACATCAACCACTTAATTATAGTTATTGTAATTTAACCATGAAAGCATGAAATTAGAAATTAAACACATTCACACATTCAACACGAGACACCAGATTTTTATGTGAAAAACCCTATAAGGGAAAAACCATAGTGAGTGTTAGCTCACAATATAAAGGATATATCAAAATTTACAACAAGGGTCACTGCTAATGGGGCTCACTACCTAGAATGCTCACTACAAAAGAAGAAACTCACTGCCAATGGAGTGGCTCACTACCGATGGGTGGCTCGCTACCAGAGTTGGTGAACTAAGTTATCAGCATCTACTCCATGCCAGGATTCAGTTCCATTCAAGCACAATAATATTCCTCTACTATGCTCTACTTATTTATTTCACACTTATCTTCACATCTTTGCATCCCACTTCACCATTCACAACTTCATTTCATGTGTTTATACAATTCATCAACCTTGGAATGAACATCAAGGTCAGCATTACAATCATCAACCTTTGGAACAATCTCCAAGGTCGGCATTGTTGATGGGTGTTTTTGCATTTAACAATGCAGGTATGATTGTTGGTATCACACCTCTCTTGAAAAGTATCCTACTCTAGGTAAGACTACTCCAAGGTTTCTACAACTAGGTCTTAGCTTGCTTGGAATCTCTCAATTGGAATGTTCTAGCTGTGCCTTCAAGGGGTCTTACATACAATCTATAGATTTCAAAGTTGGAACAGCAATACATATAAACCCTTTATGATTTCAGCTGATAAAACAATATGAAATGCTACTGAAGTTCCTAATCTAACAATGGTTTTCAAAGAAAATGCAAAAGGAAATAGGGTTTTAGAGAAATCCTAAGTGGCATTCATAATGTGTGGGCTGCTGCAAGTAGACAAACACTCTAAAATTTAACCATTTTTCTGAGTTACCAAAATGAAAATGAATGTTACAGCACTGCAAAAATGATGCTATCTTTAATGGAAATCAAAAGATTTTCATATTACATTCATTCATTAAATACCAAATAAATGGTGCAATTTAACTCATGAAATGCAATTGAACTTAAGCTCAACTGATCAGTCCAAACTAACTTTACATAGTTATCTACCATCAACAAATAACTAAAAGTGTGGACTAAGAGCATTCATTAGATACTTTCAGTAAACCATGAACATTGTAAAAGCACAACTAATTAAATATGGCAGAGCAAAAAGCAAACCATGAAAACCAAGTAAGCAACACAATACACAAATTCTTAGAATAACTGCAAAAACTTGCTTTGTATTAATTCAAATGGCAAAACGTCAACAATTCGGCATCAAGAATTCTCTCTTACAAAAAATGGAAATAGCAACACTTTATATAGAGGAGAAGCCATACCAAGTTTTTCAATGGACAGTGGAGATTAACTCAACACCAATGGTCCAGATTTACATCATTAAATACTTTCCTCATAGCTCATAACAAATCCTAGATTATATTTTGTCCTTTATGAAAAAGATGAAAAACAGCCCCCAAATACATTGAATCTAGACAATTTGACTACCCAACTGAATATATTTATAGAAAAGATCATTTTTAAGGCATAATAAAGACAAATAGTGTCACATGTCATTCTAAATATAGCAATTTTCACTAGACATTTCAAAATGTTCAAAAAAGTGCATTAGGACTCTTCATCCAAGTCCACTTTGTCTTCTTCTACTAATTTGTTGCGGTAGTTAACCCAGGCTGAAAGGGTCGAATTGATTTCTGAAGGATCTGAGTTCTTGAGATGATTAACCTAGTATTTGAACATTTCCAATTCTTGGTTGTACCTGTTGTATATTCTTTCAATTTCTACCTTAGCCTTATGGAATGCATTGAATTCAGCTCTGAGGTCGCTAACTTTATCCAACCTGGCCTCTATATCCAACACAGCATCTTCAAAAATTACCTTATGCAATTTATCCTTGCATCCTTCCACATCATAAGGTGTAAAATCATTGTAGGCCTCCACCAAACAGTCCCTTAAAGTATCATTTATATCATATATCAATGCCAAAATATTTTCATCTACTAGCTTTTAGGCTTCCTTGATACTCTCAAAAATTTCCTTCCTCAACTTCAGTTGCTAGCACCATTCTATGGCTTTGTACAACTTGTCGCCAGTCAGAATATTCTTGGTTAATAATGTTTGTGAAGGCAAGTTTCTAATACCTTTAACTCTAGGAAACATATGAGAATAATTATACTCCTCAAAAGAATCCCACACTTCCCATAAGTCTTTCCATTGCTCATGAAGTTGAACTAAACTCTTATGTGACTTGGCTGCAGCATCAATTGTCTCACACCCCTTTTCACATACTTTGATCATCCATTTTTGGGTGCCTTGTGACATAGTCCAAACTTCTCCAAGTTTAGACATTTCATCCCTTGACAAGAAGGTTGGCACTGTCCTTATTTCTCCATTAGAATCAACTAGTTTTATTAAAAACTGAAGACATGCTCAGAGTTCTTCATTCTATTGATTCAATTATTTCTTTGAAAGTTCATCCTTATCCAACTACTCTAGAATTGAAGTGGCAGACCCCTTAAATTCATCAACTCTCTGAGCACGTGTAGTTGGTACCAAATTAACAGTTGTGATGGCATAATCTTCGGCTCTAACTTGTTCCATGTTTGTGTCAGCCAATGGGACAGCTATCTCAGCAATTCTAGATCCAGTTTCATCTTTGTAGATCCTTGATTGCACTTTTGCCTTCTTCTATTTCTTTAGCTTTTGAGCCTGTGACAAGATTGTACTCAAATCTATTTTCATTATCTCCACCTAAGGCTCTGGGTATGCTACTTTGTTTTGTGGTCATTCAGGTGCTGAGGAAGGAGGCTTACTTGACCCATCAGGATTTTCACTATCTGTAATAGGAGGGCCTTCAAGTAATCCCTGTTATTGTTCTAATCCCTTATCCAAATCTTTATCTCCCTCATCGGTAAGATTTCTCTAATTAATCATTACATTTCCCTGAGCTGCCTTGAAAATTTCTTCTATCTGGTTCTTCTATGGAGGACTATCAGATAATTCAATTACCTCAACACTGACTACTTCAGCCACAGGTTCATCTGGTATTTCATTATTTATCTTGTCAAATGTATATTTCTCTAGTTCAGGCTCTTGCAGACCCAATTTAGCACATACCTTTTCAATTCTATGCAGCAATGGCACGGTTAAAGGAGTTGAGTCTTGGCCTATAGGTGCTTGAGAGATAGGTGCAATAGAGGACAAAGGCACCACAGCTGAAGACAAGTCCACTTGTGTCAAATTAACAAACACTGCTAGCAAAGTGGAAGAAATGACTATGGGTGAAGGGATAGAAAAAGAAGGCAAAGAGCGCAAAAGAATAGTAGAAATGGGAGGTAATGGGATGGAAGTGGAAAGTGGAGTAGAGGATGTAGCAGGTTAGGATGTAGAAGTGGTAGAAGAGTGTGACAGGGCAGCAATGGAAGAAATGGGATTTCTAGAGGCACCAGAAGTTATTACTAGTGGAGAAGAAACTATTCAGGTAGTAGCTGCAGGTGGAGTAACAGTGGAGATATTCTCCTAGCCAATAGTGGTCGTGGTGCTAACACTTGGAGTAGCAAGAGGTGGAGAGGCTGGTAGACTAGTGTCATCATTAGTTGTAGCAGCTAGTCTCTGCAACCTGACTAACAGTCTTCACCTTGGCTTTCTTTGCCTTAGATCCTTCTCCAGAGCCACTAGGCATATCTCTTTTCTTTGAGGCTCTTGTCCGTGTAGAAGGAGGCATGTCTTTCTTAGATGGTTTTGCAGAAGCCTTCTTACCATTATGCACCTTAGCCTTTTCTGCTAATGGTATGTGATCTTCACTATCAGATTTCTGTCCTTGGGCTAACTCTGCCTCATCAATGATGTCTATAGGTTCATCTTCTTCTCCTCCAGACTCCTTTTCTAACTCAAGTACAGTGTAAGTGAGTTGCACCCCTTGTCTCTCCAAGGTAGCAATTTGGACTCTTACCCATGCTTTGCTCAATTTGATGGGTTCTTTCATTACAGCATCCAGAAAGCTTTCTTCAGTGTTAGCCTAATTGGGCAAGGGAATTGGTTGGTGATATTGAGCCTCCTAAGATCCTCTGTGCATCATGCTATCATAATCTTCTAACTGGTCAGGGACTGCAATAATGTTGAATTTCCTTATGAATGCTAGAGATAATCTTCAATGAGCTTTCTTCATGACCTCATAGTCATCCATACAATTCGACCAAAAGTCTTCTATGTGCATCTTGTGAAACAATTTCTTACTCACAAACCTCTCCATCAACTTATTTGGATCAAAATGATCCCTTGTGTTGTAGTAGTGAAGATTGAGAAGTTGGAGTTCTTTATTAGAATGCTTAGCAAATCCCAATGAAGGACATGCATAATTCCCTTTGCCTAACAATATGGGAAATTGGACATTTGTTCTGTGTAGGTGCTTGAGTTTCTCAGCACAAGTTATTAATTGCCTAGACAATTTTGAGAGCACTGTCTTATCCATAGGATATCTAGGGAGTTTGTAAGCTATCCCAGTGAAACCTTGTATCCTTAGATATGTGAACTTTTCAAACTAAATATACCACCTTCCATATTTGGTAATCTCATTCATAGCTTCTGTGGATATTATTGGGGCTGTGTTTCCTTGCAATAATCTTGTTATGTACATAATGAAGGCGTCATTGACCCTCTTAAAATGCATCAGAGATTGCGGCAATGTTAGTTGTGTATAGCATTCATACACTTTAACTTGGGTTTTCTCCTCATTGCCTACTTCACCCACCTTGGACAATCCAACATAATGATTTCTTCTCGCCAATGCATAGACAACATAGGATGTCCAACTGAAAAACTATTTCTCCTTGAAATTACTGAATGCCTTGTGGATATTGTCACTTATGACTTGTGCCCAATGAAACTTAGTGCCCTTCAATATTTCACCAATTATAACAAGCATCCAATCTTCAAAAGTAGAAGCTACAAGCAGTCCATATATTCTACTCAACAATGTTATGAGATCACCTATTTCATCATGAAAATCACTCATGTAGAGCACTTGAGGAAATTTGATTAGGGTTGACCTTTTACTCTTTACCCATTTCTCATTCATATGTTTCCTACATCTATTTACATCTTTCCTATAGGTAGCTTCTAATCCAACCTTATCTAGCATGGTCATCGCTGGACACCATGGAATGTCAAAGGTTTTAGCCAAGGAGGGTGGACTTAAGTCAGCTAAGATGTCTCCACTGGTAGTTTGGATTGTTCTGGTCATGATATCATATCTATCTGCATAGGCCACTATCAGTTCTACACATTGTAAAGATGTGGGGAAGGTAGCAGGTTGTGCAATCCCACTATCTTTCACTGTTTTGGCTCTAGGGGTTGGATTTGGGCCAAATACCCTAAGTCTGAAATCATCAAGGTCTATATGACCTAAGTCTGTATCTCCAATGTCTTTCCATCCGGTAGAAATCTTAGTCTATGGGGGAATACCTTTGAACTCGTACCTCATGGCTTGAGCTCGTGTAGTCATCTAACCTATAGGACTGGACCTTATAAGTTTGATAGCTTGGGATGTTTTCTCCAACTCCTAAGTTTAAAGTTTATGGTTATCAAGTTGACCACTACACTATTAACCATGTTATAATGAATGAACTTAAAATTAGTCTACTAAATTACCAAAGCATGCTAATGAAAATAGAAGTCTGAAATTTACCAATTATTACATTTATCACATGATCAAATAATGAAGCAATATTATACCAAAGCATGTAATAAATACTTCAATGCTACAAAAATCCCATCTAAAACATGTAAAATATCATCAATTACCAAGTGCAACCATTATTTCATCCTAACAGGTATTTCTCCTTTTGAAAATTCCTTAAAAATAGTCATTTCACTTAGTTTGTGCTAGATTAGGGGTCAACTGACCTATAGGAGGAAAAGCATTGATCCTGAGGTCAATCGACCTCAGCAGAGAAATCGAGGCCATCTGACCAATTAGTCCTTCTAAGCCCATGCCTTCACAGGGTTTTGCGCATATTTTATAGTCAACTAACTTGCGCGAGTTTTAAGGGGGACTGACTTAAGTTAGTCATTTAGGTTAATTGGTTGCAAATTCAGCGTAGGGCAATCAGAACATATTCACTACTTTTGCAAAAGATTGGGCACTATCTGACCTTGCGGGGTTTTTGAAGTCGACCAACTAAGTTGATGGTGTTGCATTTTGGCGCAAGGTCGGATGGAATTGGTTTCAGCACAAAGTTATTTTCTTGTTGCCCAGTGGAGGTTTTGGACATCACTGACTTGCGGGACATTCTTATGCATCTGACCAAGGTCGGAGAGACAGGCATTTAGCGTAGGGTCAAAGCAATCAAAAACCAATGCAAAACAAATCTCAAGGTTGTGTGGGAATTCTAGGATCCTTTGACTAAATTGGTTAAGGTGATGAACAGTGTGGAGTCGGTGGCCTGAGTTTCTAGCAATAAATTAGTTTAGTCTTAGCGCGGATTTTCAAGGTTGCCAACTGACTGGATAGGGCACAAGGTTTTTGAAAGTCAATTTAACAAATTTTTGATGCAAAACTATCCTTCACTCGCTTTTGTTGATCGATTGAAGGCATTTAAGTTTGTTTTGCTAGGGTTCGATAGGTACTTAGTCTCGTTTTGCCTAAAAATGTATTTCTCTCAAAGATTAAACTAGGATTTATAAAAATAAACAATCCAGAAATGAAACCCTAACCTACGTGCCCTAATTCATATCATCCATACATTTTCCATGCTTCTAGAGAAAAATGTGTTTGATTTTAATGGAAATCCTAACTAAGCAAAAGGCCTCCTACCTAGTTCACGGGGATGAGTTGAGCTGAGACGTGTAGGCAGGGAGAAGGTCTTCGGGTCGAATCCACTGGTTGCGCCAGGCAATCATTTGAAATGTCATCAAAAGCTCTCCAAGTACTGTCAAATGCGAAATGAGCTTCAAAACGATGAAAATCCCCTTTTATTCCCTCTGACTAGATCGCCATAAATGTAGAGTGTACGCAGCGTCAATCAAGATATTTGGTAGAATATTAGGGTTTGCATGACATTTGGTTTCTTCCAACTTGGCAGGGTTTTGGGGTGTCACTGACTCAGTCGATGGACGACATTTTTAGCACAAGCTGATCGGTCCAGTTGTACATGCTTTGTGGGAGTTTTGGGTTCCTCATATTGGTAGCGATTTTACCACCTTCTGACTTAGTCAGTGAATACTTAAAGCAATGCAAAGTCAAAGACACTTAGATCTAGCACCAAGGTAGGTTAAGCAATGAAAAGGTGAAAGGTCAGGTGAAATGAATTCTAGCACAGAAGTCAGACAAATGGATTTTCAGTGCAAAGGTCAGTTGGGGTCAGTTTTAGCGCAAAGGTTAGTTAGGATCAGTTTTAGCGCAAATGACTATTAGACCTCCTTTATGAAATGCAGAGACTTGGACTTAGCATATTTTGGAATGATCTTTTGACATCAAATTTCTAACATGGCAAAAAGTGCATTTTGACCACTTGACTACTTAAGATATGGAAAACCTATTTGACACTCTAAGCCAAGATTTGAAAGAGGGGAACCCTATTTTTTGAAATGGGGCATGTGTGCGAGGCATAACAAATGGTGACTTTGTTGGGAAATGCTCCTGAGCATTTCAATGATAAACTTTCAGTTCAAATCCAAAATCTCTGTGTTTCCCACACATTAGATGAAAAAGCATGATATCCTATCAAAGAATCAAAGACCACTAACCGAATGACCATCCACATCCTTAAAACCTGAGTGTGTGCAATTGCATTCATTCCCATCCTTTAGCAACTAAGTTCATCTAAGAACCTTCGTGGTAAGCTATGAAGTTGGGATTATTTTACCACCAAGAGAATGCTCTAATGCTAAGATATGATGAGCCTTGAGGGAAGCAAGTAATGATTCCTCCAATAGTGCTTCTGATGCAATGATATTTGATGCTAATAATCTTTAGACAATGATCATATGATAGTCTTCAAATGATGGTCTTCATATTGATACTTTGTAATGGGTCTAGTATTGAAAAACACCTTTTATTTTTAGCCAATGTAGGCTAGCAGTACTTAGTACCACCTACCATCTTCATATGGATCCATAGTACTGGTCTAGGTGGTAAAATGGGAATCCAAACTTTTTCACTTAACGCAAGATCACCCAAACTTGCTTAGTAACTTCAGGATCATTTAAAGTGTGAAAGATATATGGTTAGAAAATATTTCAGGCGCACCAACTAATGACTCATTTCCCCTGAATAGACATCATACTCCCTAGTATAACAGTGGAACCCACAGCAAGACCTAAGAAGAACTTTGGCTTCTCAAAGAAGTACTTTAGATTATTCACCCGACAAGGAAGCATTTGTAGGTCCACATAGCTGCCCACATTCTGGAAACAAAAGATGCCACAAAAAAGAAAGCATAGAAAACAAAAGAAAAGCTAAAGGGAAAACTAATCTAAGTGAAAGTAAAAACATCTAACAGCTACAGAAAGTGAAAGCAGGAAAGCAAACCTAATCTAGCAGCAACCTACACTAACCAAAGCAAACAAGCATCCTAACTATGTACACTAAGAGGAGGCAAGACTGCCTCTTCAAGCCTAGAAGTAGTGCTTTAGGAACTGACCATTGACTGGCAATGGGAGCTCCTCACTAGTAAGGCTCTTAAGTCAATATGTGTTATCACCAAGGATCTCATAGATCTAATATGGACCCAACCAAAGTTTGTCAAACTTACCATGTTCACCTTTCTTTTCATAAGCTTTGTCCCAATACAGAACTAAATCAGAAATGCCAAAGGCTTTTACCTTTGCTCTCTTGTCAAACCATCATTTCACAACACTTGGTGCTTAGCAAAGTTTTCTATAGAAGCGTTGCATTTCTCTTCAAGGTGCAGTCTCTGGGCTAATTAGGAAGACAATAGATCATCAGTATCAAGACAATCTTGCATGAATTGCAGAATGAGAATCCTCAAGTGAATAGGAAAGATAGGCTTGGTTTCATAAACTAAATGATAGGGTGATGTTCCCAAGGTGGCCTTATGTCTAATCCTATCAGCCTATAAGGAAAATTTGAGCTGGGTGTGCCAGTCCCTGGGGTTTTTGTCTAGCAATTTCTTAATGACCTCAAGCAGATTTTTGTTTGTGGATTCAGCTACCCCATTCCCTTGTGGTTAGTAATTAGACCAAAACTTCAGAATAATTCCATAATCAAATGCCTAGTTAGAGAAACGTAATGACAAAAAGGTTAGACCATTATCACAAACTAAAGAAAATAGACTACCAAACCCAGTGATAATATGCTTTTTAACAAATTCAATGACTACCTTTGTGGTGCATTGTTTACAAGCTATTGCCTCATACCAATGAGTACAGTAATCAGTAGCAGTTAGAATATACATATGGCCTGTAGAGGAGGTTGGGTTGATCATACCGATAAAGTTGAGGCCCCACTATGTGAATGGTCATACCTCGGTGACTGGTTGCAATGGCATAGCGGCATTTCGTTCCCTAGTTGCAGTAGTCTGACATGTGTGGTGGTTCTCACATGTGAATAAGTATCTTTGAACAAGGTAGGCCAATAATACCCAGCCTAGAGAATCTGATTAGCAGTTGAGTGAGCTAATCCCTGACCTGTCCCAAACTTCTCGTGAAAATTGTTTAACACCTAAGCTACTTCTGCCTTATCTAGACATCTCAGATATATCCCTTTGTGATTCTTCTTGTATAACACTGATCCTTTTATCATATAGTTGTTACTCTTTAGTCTGAGTGCTCTTCTTTGAACCAAATTCAGCTGAGGTGGACAACATTGATTGAGTAGATAAAATATGATATCCCAATACCATTCATCCTTTGAGACATCTTCTAACATGTATTGCTGAGAGACTAAACCTGGCCCCACTTCGGCCATTGTTCTGGTCAATGCCTAACCTCTTACCAACTTCATAGGCTAAATGTCTATATCAAATTCTTACAGGATGGTGACCCACTTTCCTCTCCTTTCTCCAAGCTCACTTTGCATCAATAGTGCTTTAACTATTGCATCTAGGACTATGGCAATTACTTGACTCCTTAGGATGTAGTGACGGAACTTCTTGACTACTTTTACCAAAGCGTAGGCTTCTTTTTCCACATTAGGATATCTTAACTTTACGTCCTTCAATGAAGTACTCATGAAAGAAATGGGCCTTTCATCATCAACTACTCTCTTCTGTGTCAACATTGTTGCGCAAGTGTGCTCGGATGCAAATGAGTAAATATGGAATGGTAGTGCATAATCTGGACTTACCAATACAGGTGCATTAGCTATGGCTTGTTTAATTTATGCAAAGGCGGTCTTGGCTTCTGGAGTCCAATCCATTTTAGCATCTTTTTTTAACATGGCATTGAGAGGTCGAACAATTTCAGCGAAACCCGTAATAAACTTGCGTACAAAGTTGATCTTACCAAAATATGACTTAAGTTCCTTTTTGTTGGCTGGAGGTGGGATTTTGAGTATTTCTTGTATTCGGTCTAGATCAATAGATATGCCTTGTTCAGATATCACATGGCCCAACAACTTCCCTTCAGTCACTCCAAAGATGCACTTCTTAGGATTGAGTGAGATACCATAGTCTTTGCATTGTTGTAATACTTTCGTCAAGTCAACCACATGGTCTTCTCACCTCTTCAAAAACACTGTGAGATCATCCATATAGATTATAATGCATTTCCCAACTAATCCCTTAAAGGCAACATCCATTGCTCTTTAGAACATTGCACCAATATTTATCAGCCCAAATGACATTCTGCGATATGCATAGATTCCCCATTTACATGTAAAAGATGTCTTCAATCTATCCTCATAATCAAACATTACCTGGTTGTATCCTGAATATCCATCTAAGAAAGACATCATTTGCGGTCCATTAACAATTTGTAACACTTCATCTAATGAAGACAGTGGATAGTTATCCTTTTCAAATGCCTGATTCAAATTTTTGAAGTCAACTCAAAGTCTGATTTCTCTATTTTTTTCCGAACTGGAACTAAATTTGCCACCCACACGGAATGTCTGACAGAAAATATTATTCTTGTTGATAGTAGTTTCTGTACTTCTTTGAAAATTAGAGGTTTTAATAGGGCATTCACGGTTCATTGCCTTTGTCTGAATGGCTTTGCTCCTGGCTTTAGCGGAATGCTGTGTAATGATCGATGTGTCGTATGTCTTGAGGTTCTCATAGCTCCATGCCATTACTTCATGATAATCTCTCAATGCATGAATGATGTCAGTCTTTTCTTCTTCAGTACTAGCCTTCCCAATAAACACATTCTTAATCTCTTCTTCTGTTCCCAGATTAAATGGATCACACTACCCTCCAAGAGATTCTCCTTCTTTCCTCTGAGTTCCCAACTTATCTGAATCAAACAATCATTCTAATTCAACCATCCCTCCAAGAATCGTATTTGTCTTGATATTAAGAACTCCTTCTAAATCCATTTCAGTAGGTTCCATTTCCTCTTCATCTATTATTTGAGCAGTGAAGACATCTGATGAAGTAAGGAAGTCAATTATATGCTTGTCATCCTCAAAGACTTGGAAATTTGTGACATTATCTGGTACTGGCAAAATAGAAACAAATTCAACAGTGAACTTTTTCAGTCCTATAATGTATGTTGGCTCTAACGTACTTGTTGTTTGAGCTAAAGCATCTGCAACATGATTCTACTTTCGGGGAATCAACTAGATATTAAAACCATTAAAGCATTCGATCAAATCCCACACTCTATTTCTATACATGTTCAACCTCTTATCATTACATGAGTACTGCTTCCTTACTTGTTTCACAACTAATTTTAAATCTCTGAACACCTGAAGAATTTTGACTTTCTTCTGGAGTGCCATCAACAATCCTTGCACCAAAGCTTCATACTCAGTTACATCATTTGTGCAGGGGAATTGTAGTCTATGTGATATTAGATATGAGCTTCCAATGGGACTGATTAGTTCAATACATGCCCTAGATCCTTGTCTACATCTTGATCCATCAAACCTCAAGGTCCAGAGGCAGAAATCTTTACTATTGTCATCCTATTTTGTTGATCTTTTCTTATCAGGCTGAGGTTGAGGCTCCTCCTTTGTAGCAGCAAGATTTTTTTTGGAGCAATAAGAATTTTCAATTGTCTCTGTACTTGCTTTAATGCTTCCTAGTAGAGTTGACATATAAACTTAGAATGCAAAGCATTATGTATATGACACCAATTTGGTAGCAAAAACTCCTCCATCTGGACTTGCTTACCTACCGCTGCTTGATCACTCAGAAATTTAGCTATAAAATCCCAAAATCCTTCAAATATGCCAGGTTCTTCATCTTCTCCTTTGGAGGAAGATTCAAGGACTGACTTTACACACACTTCTGTGGTTTCTTAATACTCTTTCTGGGGCCGATGGCAACTTAGCATAAGTATTTCCTCAGTTTGGTCAACATGGGGTAGATAAACTCCCAAATCAACTTCTAAAAATAGAATCTCATTTGTCTGGTTATACTCTATAATCATATGTTTCATTTTGGGTTCTCTTTCAATACAAATCTGGTTTGCCAATCCCTTCCATGGCAGCCACATATAGGAAAAATTTGTTGCCATGTAACCATTCAACTTTCTAGACCAGTCCCTGCTAAGGAGCATACCATATAGATCTGGGATATCCACCACCTAAATATCTATATACTATTGCACTCTTGGATCAGAAGCTAGCTGCATATGTATCCTATTCAATTCGCCCACTACATTCACCTTAGTCTTATCCAACTGTGTCACTTTCCTGGAAGATTTGGCTGGAGTGAGACCCAACGCCTTACAAACTAATAATGGCATAATGTTAGTGGAAGCACCAAAATCTACCAAACAGTTGTGAAGATTTCTATTGAATATCCTAAGTGTTAAGAGGAAAGGGGGGCTCTCCCTCTTATCCTTGTACAAGGTCATCTTTTGCTCAAAATCAGTCACATGCACTCTTTCCTTCCCCTTATTAGTGTTATCCTTCATGAGAGTCTCCTTCTATGAAGAATCTATTTTGACACCTGCATCCATATCTTGGAAGAAGGTTGTCCTAACCTCAAGTGTTTTTAGCAACTCATAAATAGATAGACTAACCTTCATCTTCTTGAGCTCCTTAGTAACATACTACCCCATTTTTGCTACATCAGACCGTTGATAATTCTCAGTAGTAGCCCCCTGATATACAGGTTGAGGTGTGGCTTTTGGGGGTTCAGGATTATTAGAAGGATTTGGATCTGGTGGGATTTGGTAACTATTCGGAGGAATGGAGGTGGTGAAAGGATCCTTTGGTTTACTACTTTGCAAATTATACGGAGTTTTATTGTACTGCTGATAAGCATTTACCTCATCTAACTCTTCTTCCTCAGGCTGATTATCATCTTGAAATAGAAATGTATAACTATCAAGGACTAAAGTAGTATCATACCTTTGTGAAGGAACAAGTTCATACCCCATTGCTGGATTCTCCTGAGTTTTAGTATTTTGGATTTCCATCTGGAAAATGTTGGATGCTATCTGAAATTCTACGTAGTCTAGCTCAGAGTGGGCATTCGTATTGTGCAGTCTGCACCAAGTAGACAAAGCTACCTCTGCCAACATCACGCAACCAGGAGGTTAGGTAGCATTGTTTTGATTTTCCAATGGTGAAGGCACTCCTCCATTATTGGGCCTTGTGTTTCAAGACTAATTTGAACGTTGCTGAAAATTTTGATTTTGATACTGATTCTAGTTCTTATTCCGAAATTGGTTTTGATTTTGGAACTGATGTTGATTTTGACTTCTCTGTTGTAGATAAGCATTTTGATTCCTGAGGTGAGTGACTTTTGTAGTGAGATTTTTCATCTGCTTAGCTAACTCCCTAATATCATCTCTATCTTCCTTTGCCTTAGCTACCTCTGAACATTGGAGAAAAGGTATTTGTGCAGGAGGCATTTCAACTACTGGGTTTCCTAGATGAACTACCAAAGCTTGAGTTGCAGCTGGATTAGGAATTGGATTCATTACAAGGGTATGGTTGGCCAATTCTTGGTTAATCATAGGTATCTGATTTGGCATGGCTACAGGGCGCATGTGGTTCAGTGGACCAATGGTTGTTTGTCCTAACTAGGTACTCATAGTGATAGCTTTGGTGTATGCTTGAGCTAGGGTAGCGAGGGCTAGATCAACTCTCCTTACAAACATGGATGTGAGCTTGTCTAAGGCTACATAGTAGATTGGCAAGGCTGCATCTTGCCCTATGGCGTAAGGAGATTACAAATGACTAAAGGCTTTCTAAAATTTGTTATTGAAAGAACTTATCATCTTACCTTCACCTCGATGAATCTCCACAAAAGACTGGTAGACATCACCTGGAGTAGTGGGCATTCAAAATCGACTTAGGAATGCATTTTTTAGATTATGCCACATGTTAATGGACACTGTAGGAAGGTTAGCAAACCAATAATAAGCCTCATCTTGTAAAGAATAAGGAAACAATTAGCATACCACATCTTCATACTATACTTGCAACATAAACATGTTACTTTCAAAGATCTTAATATGCTCATCTGTAGTCCTATCTGGATCATTCACCCTGAACTTGGAACAGAACTTATCAGGGTTTTTTAGCATATCATGGTAATCATTAAACTGAAATGGAGACTGGTTATTTCC
Source organism: Cunninghamia lanceolata (assembly GCA_027924645.1). NCBI lineage: Eukaryota > Viridiplantae > Streptophyta > Pinopsida > Cupressales > Cupressaceae > Cunninghamia > Cunninghamia lanceolata. The sequence continues at coordinate 2,899,229 of BSBN01000149.1, read as the reverse complement.
TACGAAGAAGGCCATGACTGGAGGATTGAAAGGAGTTGCAGCTGAGTTCCTTGGGACTGACTGAGCTCTTGGTACTCTTGGTATCCCTTGATCTCTTCTTGTTCGCCTAAATTCTGTTAGAGACAATAGCTCTTCTCCAGCTGAGCTAGATCTGGTATGTCTTTGTCTGGTCCCCAGACTTGTTAATTTTTGTAGACGGGATAATTCTTTGATAAATCTCTCCTTCTAGCACCAATTCTATTGATGGGTGTTTTTGGACTCAACAAAGTAGGTATGATTGTTGGTATCACACCTCTCTTGAAAAGTATCCTACTCTAGGTAAGACTACTCCAAGGTTTCTACAACTAGGTCTTAGCTTGCTTGGAATCTCTCAATTGGAATGTTCTACCTATGCCTACAAGGGGTCTTACATGTAATCTACATATTTTAAAGTTGGAACAGTAATACATATAAACCCTTTATGATTTCAGCTGATAAAACAATATGAAATACTGCTGAAGTTCCTAATCTAACAATGGTTTTTAAAGAAAATGCAAAAGGAAATAGGGTTTTAGAGAAATCCTAAGTGGCATTCACAATGTGTGGGCTGCTACAAGTAGACAAACACTCTGAAATTTAACTAGTTTTCTAAGTTACCAAACTGAAAATAAATGTTACAGCACTGCAAAAAATGATGCTATCTTTAATGGAAATCAAAAGATTTTTAGATTACATTCATTCATCAAATACCCAATAAATGGCGCAATTTAACTCATGAAATGCAATTGATCTTAAGCTCAACTGATCAGCCCAGACTAACTTTACACAGTTATCTACCATTAGTAAATAACTAAAAGTATGGACTAAGAGCATTCATTAGATACTTTCAGCAAACCATGAACATTGTAAAAGCACAACTAATTAACTATGGGAGAGCAAGAAGTGAACCATGAAAACCAAGTAAGCAATAGAATACACAAATTCTTAGAATAATTGCAGAAACTTGCTTTATATTGCTTCAAATGGCAGAACGTCAATAATTCGGCATCAAGAATTCTCTCTTACAAATAATAGAAATGGCAACACTTTATATAGAGGAGAAGCCATACCAAGTTTTTCAATGGATGGTGGAGATTAACTCAACACCAACGGTCTAGATTTACATCATTAAATGCTTTCCTTATAGCTCATAACAAATCCTAGATTATATTTTGTCCTTTATGAAAAAGATGAAAAAAAACCCCACATACATTGAATCTAGACAATTTGACTACCCAACTGAATATATTTATAGAAAAGATCATTTTTAAGGAATAATAAAGACAAAATAGTGTTACATGTCATCTAAATATAGCAATTTTTACTAGTGACAGGATTACATTTCAAAATGTTCAAAAAAGTACATTATGTTGCAAGTATGAGGTTAATCAGTGTTGTCATTGATGTCAACATACTCATATTGCATTGATAAGAAGGATTGGATGAGCTATGTGCTAAGGATATTGAGAAAATTAGTCTCAGTCAGGAACAGTGAAGAACAGTGATGCGAAGAAGTCAAAAGTACTCAATAAGTTGATGATCAAAGGATGCAGATTAAAGGGTTTGTAGCTATGAGCCTTGAGATGATCCAGTTAAGTTTTCAGAGGTCCGCATGTAGATTTGAAGAGGTTGTGATTGATCAAGTAGAACCGGTTCCAGGAGGTGCTCCGGAGTGACAGAGTGCTACAAAGAGGTCCGGTGAGATCCGAAAGTGCATTATCCTATCTTGCGGATTGGATGGAGTGTTTGGGATGTCCTTGTGATATGTCATCTCAATTTGTTCATGACTTGGAGGTCTGGAAGCACATGTTTCAGTATGACAGTGGTGGTAGACTATATTCTTGAAGTTCTGGATGAGGAAGAGAAGAGATTCTGGTGAGCAGAGGAAGTGCGGATGTTCTTGGTCATTCAGGCTAGCTTGTGAAGGTTCTTGGATTGTGTTGAGCTTGTGTTGTTGATCCGCATTGGTGGTAGAGCCCGGAATTGAAGATATTCTTCCGGATGAAGTTCTTGTTCAGACTAGCCAACCGGATGAGTTGTTTATCTTACAAATGTTCTTGTGGTGGCCGACCAGATGTGTTATTCATCTTGCGAATGTTCTTATGGTTGAGTGCTGACTTAGATGCTTATTCCTAAGTCGATGTAAATGAAAGATTGTGAATCCATTTTGAGGTGTGGGGAGGAGAGGATGAATGTGATATAGCGAAAGAGCGAAAGGGCAGAGCAGGTGTGTTTTCGAGCTTAAATGGAACTAATCCAGACATGGTGAAGGTGTCATTCTCTAGTTTGAGGTTGTGATACTTTTGATCTTGTAGACAATGTATCTCTTTTGTAGGCAGTGTGCCTCTTTGTGAGCAGTGTGCTTGGGTAGTGAGCCCTGACTGGCATGTGCCATTTGTTTTTCTTATTCTTCTAACAGAGAATAATCCTTGGGTTAATCACCCTGTGGTTTTTCCCTTAACCGGGTTTTCCATGTCAAAAATCTTGGTGTCTAATGTGTTGATATTTATCTGCTCCGGTGTTTATGCTTTATGCTTTCATGAATGGTTAATTGATATGCTATTAACTAACAAAGAAGTATCAAGTGTTTGAAGTAGAAGCAAGTTTTGTACAACCGATTCACCCCCCCCCTCTCAGTTGTGTGCCCTAGATCTAACAATTGGTATTAGAGCCAAGTTCCTCTAAAAGGAGCTTAACCACTTGAGGAGATCCAGGATGTCGTCATATAAGAAGGATAGTCCGAAGTTTGATGGAACCAATTTCTCACTGTGGAAAGGTCGCATGAGATGTCACTTGGAGTGTATGGGAAAAGCATATCTGTCCATGATCACAAAGGCTTATGTACCTCCACAAGGTGGTCTGACAACACTGAATGAAATCACAGATGCTGAAAACAATTTACAGACCAAAGAAGCTCTTCTAAGCACATTGAATGATACAGAGCTCTCAAATGTTATTGACCTACCAACTGCATATGAGATCTGGGTCAAACTGGAACTTCTGCATGAAGGAGATGAGTATGTTAAGAGTGCAAGGTTTCAAAGTCTGAAAGGGAAATTTGAAAGATTGAAGATGAGAGATGATGAAAACATCACTACCTTTCTGCCAAGAGTGAATGAGCTGGTATGTGGAATCAGGAATGCTAGTGGAGTTCTGGATGAAAATAAAATTGTTTGCAAAATTCTTAGATCCCTTCCTGCTGCCTACAAAATTAAGGTTGATGCCATTGATGAATTCAGAGCCCATGCAACTGTGACAATAGAGCAATTGGCTAGCAAACTAGCTGCATTTGAAATGACTGAGTTTGGAGATGATCCCCCCAAGACTGAATCTGCATTCAAAGCCAGTGCATATGTGAAAGGCAAACAAAGATTTGATCCGGGAGAAAACTCTTCAAGGAAGCTGTCATGGTATGATCAAGCATGAAAAGACATGGAAGAGGAAGAAGCAGAAATAGCTCATCTTGAAGCCCTCATTGCAAAGAGACTGCCAAGAGGATCCGGTAAGTATGAAGGAAAATTACCCTTTAAGTGCTTCAATTGCAATAAGATTGGTCATTTTGCTTTAAGATGTCCAGAAAGATCTGCAAGGTCAAATGCTAACAGATAAAGGTTCCAAAAGAACTGTTATTATGTTCATGAAGAAGATGATAATGAAGCAATAATAGATGATGAATCAGAAATGGGAAGCAAAAATTAGAAATGAATGGGTGGTTATTGCCATCAAGGAAGAAGATTCCATATCCTCTGAATCTACCAATCATAAGGTTGTGGAAAGAGCCTTGGCTGCCCAAATTGAAGAAAAGGATGACTAGGTTATTGACAGTGGATGTTCTCACCACATGACAGGTGACAAGAACAAATTCTTAGATTTGGAAAGGTATGAAGGAGGAATGGTAAAGTTTGGTGATAATTCTGCTGGCAGAATCAAAGGTAGGGGAACTATTTCTTTTGATGGAAAGAGCAAAACTGGTAACGTACTATATGTTGAAGGATTGAAGCACATTCTTCTCAGTGTTGGTCAGTTGGTGGACAAAGGCTATGATCTCCGGTTCAAGAATGGAAGATGCAGGATCTTTGAAAGCTCCAGAACTGAGATTGCATCCAGTTCAAACAAAAGGTAATATCTTCCATCTAGTTGGTTCAAATAAAAGTTGTCTGTTTGTTCAAGTTGATCAGAGTTGGTTATGGCATAGAAGAATGTGTCATGTGAATTTTGATAACATTATCAAGATAAGCAATACTCAGGCTGTAAGAGATCTTCCAAAATTGGTGAAACCTACAAATAGTTTGTGCAAAGAATGTCAGCTAGGTAAACAGAGCAAAGTCTCTTTCAAAAGCAAGGATCAGTCCTCTACCAGATTGTTGGAATTAGTTCATACTGATCTCTATGGTCCGACAAGAATCAAGAGTATGCAAGGTGACAGATATTTCATGTTGCTAATTGATGACCATTCCCGGATGATGTGGGTTACCTTCCTAAAAGAGAAATCAAAAGCCCTTGAGAAGTTCAAAATCTTCAAGGTTATGGTAGAGAATCAAACTGGATTAAAACTGAAATGTTTAAGGTCTGATAGAGGTGGTGAATTCACATCCGGTGAATTCATAGACTTTTGTGAGAAGCATGGCATAAGGAGATAGTTGTCTGCTCCTAGGACTCCACAGCAGAATGGAGTAGTTGAGAGAAAGAACTGGACCATCCAGGAAGCAGCCAGGACAATGATGATGGAAGCAAATGCTCTCAGATGTTTTGGAGAGAAGCTGTCAGCACTGCAGTCTACACCCTTAATCGAGTTCAAATCAGAAGCAATACTGGTAAGACTCCTTATGAACTTTGGTTTGGCATAACTCCCATTGTGAGATATTTCAGAGTATTTGGTAGCAAGTGTTACATCAAAAGAGATGAAGATTTAGGAAAGTTTGATGCTAGAAGTGATGAAGGAATTTTCTTGGGTTACTCCACTCAAAGCAAAGCATACTGGTGTTACAATAAGAGATTGAGAAAGATGATAGAAAGTACAAATGTGAAGGTTGATGAAGGAGTTGAGAAGCCTTCAAGATTCTATGAATGTGAAGAAGATGATCAGAATGATTCTCTGGTGCAAGGAGCTCCATCCTTCTCTGAAATTTAGATCTAGACTGATCCGGTAAATCAGGAAGAAGAGGTTTGTTTGAATGAGCCTGATCAAGAATTAGTAGTGCAAGAAACTCCCAAAGTTCTAAGGTATGTAACTCTAAATCATTCTAAAGATCATATCATAGGTGACAAAAGTAAAGTGGTACAAACAAGGAGAAGAATTGCTCAAGATTCAAATGAATACTGTCTGATTTCAAAGATTGAACCTAAGATAGTTAATGAAGCTTGCAATGATGAAAACTGGACCAAAGCAATGGAGGAAGAACTGATGCAAATTGAGAAAAATCATACTTGGGATCTTGTTCCCAGACCTAGAAACAAGAATGTGATTGGAACCAAATGGGTCTTCCGAAACAAACTAAATGAAGTTGGTGAAGTAATCAGAAACAAAGCTAGATTGGTCTGCAAAGGCTACTCTCAAATAGAAGGAATTGATTTTTAAGAGACCTTTGCTCTAGTGGCAAGAATTGAAGCAGTCAGATTATTTCTTGCATTTGCTGCCTTCATAAACTTCAAGGTATATCAGATGGATGTCAAGTCTGCCTTCCTAAATGGTGACTTGGAAGAAGAAGTGTACATTGAACAACCGGATGGATTTCAATTGTCTGATCATGATGATATGGTCTGCAAGTTGAAGAAAGCGTTGTATGGTTTGAAGCAAGCCCCAAGAGCATGGTATGAAAGGTTGGATAAGCATCTTGTATAGATTGGTTTCAACAAAGGTACTGCTGATAGTAACCTATACTTCCAAATAGATTAGGAAAACATCTTGATTATTGAAGTATTTGTTGATGATATCATCTTTGGAGGAAAAGACAGCATGTGTAACACTTTTGCAAATCAAATGAAAAGTGAGTTTGAAATGTCAATGCTTGGTGAAATGAACTTCTTCTTGGGTCTGCAAATTACTCAGACAAAGAAAGGCATCTTTATCTGTCAAACCAAATATGCAAAAGAATTGTTGAAGAAATTCAGAATTGAAGATTCAAAGCCAATGAACACCCCTATGGCAACCAGATGTAAGTTGAGCAAAGATGATGACTCTCCTAAGACAGATCAGACCAAGTACAGATCAATGATTGGAGGACTATTGTATCTCACTCAGACTAGACCAGACATAATGCAGGTTGTTGGTCTTATGGCAAGATTTCAGGCTGATCCCAGAGAATCTCATGTCATGGCAATCAAAAGAATTTTTAGGTACTTGAAAGGAACAGTTGAGTATGGTCTATGGTATCCTAGAGATCAGGATTTCTCTCTTCATGCATACATAGATGCAGATTGGGCAGGAGATGTGGATGACCGAAAGAGTACAAGTGGAGGAGCATTCTTTTTGGGAAAAAGGTTGGTTTCTTGGCTAAGCAAGAAACAAGAGGCAATATCATTGTCTACAACTAAAGCAGAATACATTGCAGCAGCAAGTAGTTGCACTCAGATCTTATGGATGAAGCAGATGTTAAAAGACATTAAAGTAGAATATAAGGAGCCTATCACAATTTTCTGTGATAATTCAAGTGCAATAAATATCTCTAAGAATCTGGTGTTGCATTCTAAGACCAAACACATATCTATCAAGTTTCACTTTCTGAGAGAGCAAGTGAACAAAGGAGAAGTCAGATTGGAGTATGTACCCTCCAAGGATCAGATTGCAGATATTTTCACTAAACCTCTTCCCAAGGACTCTTTTGAGTATCTCCAGGAGAAGTTAGGGGTCATGGCCCCTCCGGTGATGAACTAGGATGCACTGATGTACATCAGTCCGGTGGATATCACAGTCATACCTTGTGATCCGGATTGATGATGGGGAGCTGCTACTAAGGGGGAGCAGCTGGTATGATTTTGATGTATTAGAGTTGCAAGTATGAGCCCTTTGCCATTGATGTCAAAGGGGGAGAGAAGACATGTGAAAAACAACTGGTTGATGATCAAAGGGGAGCAGTAAAGGAAGAGAAGACATGTGAAGAGTTGTTGCTGATAGGGGGAGTTGTGATAGAAAGGAGATCTTGTCTTGATGGTTTTTCACATCATATGTTGCCATCAATGACAAAGGGGGAGATTGTTGCAAGTATGAGGTTAATCAGTGTTGTCATTGATGTCAACATACTCATATTGCATTGACAAGAAGGATTGGATGAGCTGTGTGCTGAGGATATTGAGAAAATTAGTCTCAGTCAGGAACAGTGAAGAACAGTGATGAGAAGAAGGCAAAAGTATTCAATAAGTTGATGATCAAAGGATGCGGATTAAATGGTTTGTAGCTATGAGCCTTGAGATGATCCAGTTAAGTTTTCAGAGTCTGCATGCAAATTTGAAGAGGTTGTGATTGATCAAGTAGAACCGGTTCTGGGAGGTGCTCCGGAGTGACAGAGTGCTACAAAGAGGTCTGGTGAGATCTGGAATTACATTATCCTATCTTGCGGATTGGATGGAGGGTTTGGGATGTCCTTGTGATATGTCATCTCAATTTGTTCATGATTTGGAGGTCCGAAAGCACATGTTTCAGTATGACAGTGGCAGTAGACTGTATTCTTGAAGTTCTGGATGAGGAAAAGAAGAGATTTCGATGAGCAGAGGAAGTGCGGATGTTCCTGGTCATTCAGGCTAGCTTGTGAAGGTTCTTGGATTGTGTTGAGGTTGTGTTGTTGATCCGCATTAGTGGTAGAGCCTAGAATTGAAGCTATTCTTCCGGATGAAGTTCTTGTTCAGACTAGCCGACCAGATGAGTTGTTCATCTTACAAATGTTCTTGTGGTGGCCGACCGGATGTGTTATTCATCTTGCGAATGTTCTTATGGTTGAGTACCAACTTAGATGCTTATTCCTAAGTCGATGTCTTGTATGAATGAAAGATTGTGAATCCATTTTAAGGTGTGGGGAGGAGAGGATGAATGTAATATAGCGAAAGAGCGAAAGGGCAAAGCAGGTGTGTTTTCGAGCTTAAATGGAACTGATCCAAACATGGTGAAGATGTCATTCTCCAATTCGAGGTTGTGATACTTTTGATCTTGTAGATAGTGTGTCTCTTTTGTAGGCAGTTGCCTCTTTGTGAGCAGTGTGCTCGGGCAGTGAGCCCTGACTGGCATGTGCCATTTGTTTTTCTTATTCTTCTAACAGAGAATAATCCTTGGGTTAATCACCCTGTGGTTTTTCCCTTAACTAGGTTTTCCACATCAAAAATCTTGGTGCCTAATGTGTTGATATTTATCTGCTCCAGTGTTTATGCTTTCTGCTTTCATGAATGGTTAATTGATATGCTGTTAACTAACTAAGAAGTATCAAGTGTTTGAAGTAGAAGCAAGTTTTGTACAACTGATTCACCCCCCCTCTCAGTTGTGTGCCCTAGATCTAACACATTAGGACTCTTCATCCAAGTCCACTTTGTCTTCTTCTACCAATTTGTTGTGGTAGATAACCCAAGTTGAAAGGATCAGATTGATTTCCAAAGGATCTGGGTTCTTGAGATGATTAACCCGGTATTTGAACATTTCTAATTCTTGGCTGTACCTACTGTATATTCTTTCTATTTCTGCCTTAGCCTTATGGAATGCATTGAATTCAGCTCTGAGGTCACTAACTTTATCCAACCTGGCCTCTATATCCAACTTAGCATCTTCAAAAATTACCTTATGCAATTTATCCTTGCATCCTTCCACATCATAAGGTGTAAAACCATTGTAGGCCTCCACCAGATAGTCCCTTAAAGTATCATTTATATCATATATCAATGCCAAAATATTTTCATCTGCTAGCTTGTCGGCTTCCTTGATGCTCTCAAAAATTTCCTTCCTCAACTTCAGTTGTTGGCACCATTCTATGGCTCTGTAAAACTTGTCGCCAGTCAAAATATTCTTGGTTAATAATGTTTATGGAGGCAAGTTTCTGATACCTTTAACTCTAGGAAACATATGAGAATAATACTCCTCAAAACAATCACACTCTTCCCGCAAGTCTTTCCATTGCTAATGAAGCTAAACTAAACTCTTATGTGGCTTAGCTGCAGCATCAATTGTCTCGCACCCCTTTTCACATACTTTGATCATCCATTTTTGGGTGCCTTGTGACATAGTCCAAACTTCGCCGAGTTTAGACATTTCATCCCTTGACAAGAAGGTTGGCATTGTTCTTATTTCTCCATCAGAATCAACTGGTTTTATTAAAAACTGAAGACATGCTCAGAGTTCTTCATTTTGTTGCTTTAATTCTTTCTTTGAAAGTTCATCCTTATCCAGCTGCTCTAGAATTGAAGTGACAGACCCCTTGAATTCATCAACTCTCTAAGCACGTGTAGTTGGTCCCAAATTGACAGTCATGATGGCATAATCTTCAGCTCTTAATTGTTCCCTATTTGTGTCAGCTGGTGGGACAGCTATCTCAGCAATTCTAGAACCAATTTCATCTTTGTAGATCCTTGATTGCACTTTTGCCTTCTATTTCTTTGGCTTTTGAGCATGTGACAAGATTGTACTCAAATCTAATTTCATTATCTCCACCTAAGGCTCTGGGTATGCTAATATGTTTTGTAGCCATTCAGGTGCTAAGGAAGGAGGCTTACTTAACCCATTGGTATTTTCACTATCTGTAATAGGAGGGCCTTCAAGTAATCCCTGTTCTTGTTCTAATCCCTTATCAAAATCTTTATCTCCCTCATCGGTAAGATTTCTACAATTCACCATTACATTTCCCTGAGTTGCCTTGAAAAATTCTTCTGTCTGGTTCTTCTATGGAGGACAATCAGATATTTTAATTACCTCAACATTAACTACTTCAGCCATAGGTTCATCTGATATTTCATTATTTATCTTGTCAAATGCATCTTTCTCTAGTTTAGGCTCTTGCAGACCCAATTCAGCACATACCTTTTCAATTCCAGGCAGCAATGGCACAGTTAAAGGAGTTGAGTCTTGGCTTATAGTTGCTTGAGAGATAGGTACAATAGAGGACAAAGGCACCACGGCTGAAGACAAGTCCACTTGTGTCAAATTAGCAAACATTGCTAGCAAAGTGGAAGAAATGACTATGGGTGAAGGGATAGAAAAAGAAGGCAAAGAGGGTGAAAGAATAGTACAAATGGGAGGCAATGGGATGGAAGTGGAAAGTGGAGCAGAGGATGTAGTAGGTAAGGATGTAGAAGTGGTAGAAGAGTGTGATAGGGCAGCAATGGAAGAAATGGGACTTCTAGAGGCACCAGAAGTTATTACTAGTGGAGAAGAAACCATTGAGGTAGCAGCTGCAGGTGGAGGAACAGTGGAGATATTCTCCTAGAAAATAGTGGCCGCGGTGCTAACACTTGGAGCAGCAGGAGGTGGAGAGGCTGGCAGACTAGTGTCATCATGAGTTGCAGCAGCAGCAGTCTCTGTAGCCTAGCTAAGAATCTTCACCTTGGTTGTCTTTGCCTTAGATCCTTCTCTAGAGCCACTAGGCATATCTCTTTTCTTTGAGGCTCTTGTCCTGGTAGAAGGAGGCATCTCTTTCTTAGATGGTTTTGTAGAAGCCTTCTTACCCTTCTATGCCTTAGCCTTTTCTACTAATGGTATGTGATCTTCACTATCAGATTTCTATCCTTAGGCCAGTTCTTCCTCATCAGTGATGTCTATAGGTTCATCTTCTTCTCGTTTAGACTCCTTTTCTGACTCAAGTGCAGTTTACGTGAGTTGCACCCCTTGTCTCTCCAAGGTAGCAATTTGGCCTTTTACCCATGCTTTGCTCAATCTGATGGGTTCTTTCATTATATCATCCAAAGAGCTTTTTTTAGCATTAGCCCAACTGGGCAAGGGAATTGGTTGGTGATATTGAGACTCCCAAGCTCCTTTGTGCATCACATTGTCATCATCTTCGAACTGGTCAGGGACTGCATTAATGTGGAATTTCCTTATGAATGCTAGAGATAATCTTCAATGAGCTTTCTTCATGACCTCATAGTCATCCATACAATTCAACCAAAAGTCTTCTATGTGCATCTTGTGAAACAATTTCTTGCTCACAAACCTCTTCATCACCTTATTTGGATCAAAATGATCCCTTGTGTTATAGTAGTGAAGATTGAGATGTTGGAGTTCTTTATTAGAATGCTTAGCTGATCTGAAGGACATGCATAATTCCCTTTGCCTAATAGTATGGGAAATTGGACATTTGTTCTATGCAGGTGCTTGAGTTTCTCAGCACAAGTTATCAATTGCCTAGAAAATTCCAAGAGCACTATCTTATCCGTAGGATATCTAGGGAGTCTGTAAGCTATCCCAGTGAAACCTTGTATCCTTAGATATGTGAACTTTTCAAACTGAATATACCATCTTCCATATTTGGTAATCTCATTCATAGCTTCTATGGATATTCTCAGGGTTGTGTTGCCTTGCAATAATCTTGTTATGTACATAGTGAAGGCATCATTGAGCCTCTTAAAATGCATCAGAGATTGTGAAAATGTTAGTTGTGTATAGCATTCATACACTTTAACTTGGGTTTGCTCATCATTGCCTACTTCACCCACCTTGGACAATCCAACATAATGATTTCTTCTCACCAATGCATAGACAACATAGGATGTCCATCTGAAAAATTGTTTCTCCTTGAAATTACTGAATAACTCATGGATATTGTCACTTGTGACTTGTGCCCAATGAAACTTAGTGCCCTTCACTATTTCACCAATTATAACAAACATCCAATCTTCAAAAGTAGAAGCTACAGGCAGTCCATATATTCTACTCAACAATGTTATGAGATCACCTATTTCATCATGAAAATCACTCCTGTAGAGCACTTGAGGAAATTTGATTAGGGCTGACCTTTTACTCTTTGCCCATTGCTCATTCATATGTTTCCTGCATCCATTTACATTTTTCCTATAGTTAGCTTCTGATCCAACCTTATCTAGCATGGTCATCACTGGACGCCATGGAATGTCAAAGGTTTCAGCCAAGGAGGGTGGACTTAAGTTAGCTAAGATGTCTCCACTGGTAGTTTGGATTGTTCTAGTCATGATATCATATCTATCTGCATAGGCCTCTATTAGTTCTACACATTGTATAGATGTGGGGAAGGCAGTAACTTGTGCAATCCCACTATCTTTCACTATTTTGGCTCTAGGGGTTGGATTTGGGCCAAATACCCTGAGTCTGAAATCATCAAGGTCTATATGACCTAATTCTGTATCTCCAATGTCCTTCCATTCGGTAGAAATCTTTGTCTCTGGGGGAAAACCTTTGAACTCATACCTTATGGCTTGAGCTCGTGTAGTCATCTAACCTATAGGGTTGGACCTTATAAGTTTGATACCTTGGGATGTTTTCTCCAACTCCTAAGTTTAAAGTTTATGATTATCAAGTTGACCACTACACTATTAACAATGTTATAATGAATGAACTTAAAATGAGTCTACTAAGTTACCAATGCATGCTAATGAAAATAGAAGTCTGAAATTTACCAACTATTGCATTTATCACATGATCAAATAATGAAGCAATACTATACCAAATCATGTAATAAATACTTTAATGCTACAAAAATCCCATCTAAAACATGTTAAATATCATCAGTTACCAAGTGTAGCCATTATTTCATCCTAACAGACATTTCTCCTTTTGAAAATTCCTTAAAAATAGTTATTTCACTCAGTTTGCACTAGATTAGGGGTCAACTGACCTATAGGAGGAAAAGCACTGATTTTGATGTCAACCGACCTCAGTGGAGAAATCGAGGCCATCTGACCAATTAGTCCTTCTAAGCCCATGCCTTCATAGGATTTTGTGCAGATTTTATAGTCAACTGACTTGTGTGGGTTTAAGGTGGACTGACTTAAGTTAGTCATTCAGGTTAGTCGATTGCAAATTCAACATAGGGCAGTCAGAACATATTCACTACTTTTGCGCGAGATTGGGCACTGTCTGACCTTACGGGGTTTTTGAAGTCAACCGACTAGGTGGTGTTGCATTTTGGTGCAAGGGTGGATGGAATTGGTTTCAGCACAAATTCATTTTTTTGTTGCCCAGTGGAGGGTTTGGACGTCACCAACTTGTGGGACATTCTTATGCATCTGACCAAGGTTAGAGAGATGGTCATTTAGCGCAAGGTCGAAGCAATCGAAAACCAATGCAAAGCAAATCTCAAGGTTGTTTGGGACTTCTAGGATCTTTCGACTAAATTGGTTAAGGTGATGAACAGCGTGGATGGCCTAAGTTTTTAGCGCTAAATTATTTTTGAGTCTAACCGCGAATTTTCAAGGCCGCCGACTGACTGGATAGGACTCAAGGTTTTTGAAAGTCAATCGAACAAATTTTTGACACAAAACTATCTCTCACTCATTTTTGTTGATCAATTCAAGGTGTTTAAGTTTTTTTTGCCAGGTTTTGACAGGTGCTTAGTCTCATTTTGCTCGAAAATGTATTTCTCTCAAAGATTAACCTAGGATTTGTAAAAATAAATAGTCCAGAAACGAAACCCTAACATATGTGCCCTAATTCATATCATCCATATGTTTGTCGTGCTTCTAGAGAAAAATGCGTTTGATTTTAATGGTAACCCTAACTAAGGAAAAGGCCCTAAGTGAGGAAAAGGCCTCGTACCTGGTTCATGGGGGTGAGTTGAGTTGAGACGTGCAGGCATGGAGAAGGTCTTCAGGTCGAATCCACTAGTTACACCGGGCAATCATTTGAAATGTTGCCAAAAGCTCTCTGAGTATTGTCAAATGTGAAATGAGCTTCAAAACAATGAAAATCCCCTTTTATTCACTCTGACTAGATCACCATAAATATAGAGTGTATGCAGCATGAGTTAGGATATTCAGCAGAATATTAGGGTTTGCGCAACATTTGGTTTCTTCCGACTTGGCGGGGTTTTGGGGTGTCACTGAATCGATCGGTGGACATCATTTTCAACGCAAGGTGATCAGTCCAGTTGCATGTGCTTTGTGGGAGTTTTGGGTTCCTTAGACTAGCAGGGATTTTACCACCCTCTGACTTAGTCAGTGAATACTTAAAGCAGTGCAAAGTCAGAGATGCTTAGATCTAACGCCAAGGTAGGTTAACCAATGAAAAGGCGCAAGGTCGAGTGAAATGAATTCTAGCGCAGAAGTCAGACAAAGGGCTTTTCAACGCAAAGGTTAGTTGCAAGCAGTTTTAGTGCAAAGGTCGGTTGGGGTCAATTTTAGTGCAAAGGTCAGTTAGGATCAGTTTTTGCACAAATGGACTATCAGACCTCCTTTATGAAATGCAGAGACTTGGACTTAGCAGATTTTGGAATGATCTTTTGACATCAAATTTCTAACATGGAAAAAAGTGCATTTTGACCACTTGACTACTTAAGAGATGGAAAACCTATTTGACACTCTAAGCCAAGATTTGAAAGAGGGTCCCTATTTTTTGAAACGGGGCATGCGTGCGAGGCACAACAAGCATACATACATATTTTAGCCAATATTTAAATTAGGTCTTTTCTTAAATAGATTAAGGGAGTAGAGAAATAAATGTAAACCATTCCAAGCCTTAGCTAGGACTCAAATGCAATTTTCCACGCAACAATATGCTTTACAAACTTTGAAGCACAACCGTAAGTAGCGAGAACAACCAAGTTGGTCAAGACTAGAGTTAACACTAAGATTTTTAGGAACACACTTCATGCACAATCTAGATTATACTTTGTTGACCAATCAAAAGGTATGAACATGATCAAGAGACTCCCACAAGCATTTTACAATCACCAAGAACATTCGCACAACCTCTAAACACTTTATCCATAAGATTCTTCAAACCGGAGCATTAGAACATTATTGTCAGCCACTGTCATAAAGGAAAGATTACTTGCGGAGCATCAAATCATGAACCATTTGAATTGAAGGCACATAACATCATCACAAACTTAATTCCAGAACCACAAACTTTGAAACTTAAATGCAGAGAAATGTGGAGCAGAAATACATTCTCCCTGTCACCATTAAATACACAGAAAAATAGTTTTTACTCTGGTGAACAGAACTCATTCAAATCTTCACATCAAAGGCTCAAACTTGAAACATAGAATCTACAGACATCCCTTAACATTACTTCCAATCTACGGACAAAGATATTCAATTTATAGGAAATGCGGAGTAAAACACTACACTAATCTGATAGATAAAGCAATTCTACACTTGTATTAATTCCACAAATACTTGTTCAGACTTATTCAAATAACTTCCTTAGGTGTTGACATCAATCATAACTCTTACTACTCATTCTTGCAACACCCACATGCACCTGTAAGTCAAAATAAAACATTCATAGCTCCCACAAATTCTAAGAACCGCTCTGTCAAAGTTTGGTAGTTTTTTTCTCTTGGGGAGCTTAATTGACTTTGTCGGTAGCCTAATGCCCCCAATGACTGGGACACTTGGTACACAAAATGAGACCTCCCCTAGCATTTACCCACCCACCCCAATGCATTGGCAAAGTCGGTTCAGCCCCAAGAGCTGTATAATGTAAAATATCACTCCTATCAACTTTCCACTATATGAAACTGAAGCATTCTGCAAGAATGCATTTATGGTCTGTTATGTCAGAAAATGTCACCTTAAGGGATTTTTCCTCTTAAGGTTTAGCTCTTAGGTCCTTAAAATGCATTTAGAGCATATTGCATGATAATTTTGACTCTCAATGAGAAAACCCTGAAGTCTTATGGCAAATAGGACCTAAGGGGTGCTATTTTAATGATCCTTGAATAGAAACAAGGGGGTGGACTTGGGTGCTAGCACTCTAGTCCTGCCCTATTTTGGGTCTGCCCTAAATTTAAATGTTACTTTTATGACTATTATTTAGGTCCTATGCCAACATCTCAAGTTTGAATTATGAAATTCCAGTAAGAATGTTTGTAGTTGCATATATAAGTATGATTAGGTTTCATTTGCAAACTAGATGGAAATTATATGAGCATTATGATTTTGTGAAATTGATTCAAGGCATTCATTGTGTTGTAGAGCAGTACTTTGTTGTTATTATGTTTTTATTTGCAAATTTGACTCCATCTCCTCATGGTAATGAAGAGAATCTTGTTAGACTTAGGGCACACAACTGAGAGGGGGGGTGAATCAATTGTATGAAACTTTCTTTCAATTAAACACTTAACTTCATTTTGTAGTTCAGCAGTATCATAATAAATCAATCATGTGAACACAATGCAACAAATCAAGAGTAGAAACACATCAACACATGAGACACCAAGATTTTGACGTGGAAAACCTGGTTAAGGGAAAAACCACAAGGTGATTAACCCAAGATTGTATTCTTTGTTAGAAGAATAGAAAGAACAAAATGGCACATGCCAATTAAGGCTTACTGCCTGAGCACACCACTCACAAGAGGCTCACTACCTACAAGAGACACATTGTCTACAAAACAATAAGTATCACATAATTGAACTAGAAAATAGCATCTTCACCATGCTTGAGTCAGTTCCATTTAAGCCCAATACTTTTTCTCTGCCTTTTTCTCTCCTCCTTGCTACCACACACTCATCTCTACAAGGACACTATAGAAATGACTTCACAACCCCTTATTTATTTAAGACATCAACTTAGGAATAATCATCTAAGTCGGCAAACATCTACAAGAACATCCACAAGACGTGTAACTCATCCGGTCGGCCAGTCTCAGGAAGAACACCATCATCTGGAGGTTATTCTTCAATTACGAGCTTCAACTCCAATGCAGACCACTAACATGAGTTGGACATGATCCAAAGACCTTCATAATATTTCTTGAATCACCAAGAACATCTGCACTTCATCTACATACTAAAATCCTTCTCTCCTTCATCCGGAACCTCAAGAACATAGTCTGTCACTACTGTCACAAAAGAATGGATGCTTCCGGACCTCTAGACCACAAACCAATCAAGCTGATACTTCAAGCAGACTTCTTGAACACTCTCTCAAATCCGCAGAACGGGACAATGCATTTCTAGATCTCACCAGACCTTTCTGTAACACTCTGTCACCTCTAAACACCTACCGGAACTGGTTTTACTTGGGTAGCCACAACTTCTTTAGATCTTCATGCGGACCTCTAAAATCTCTACTGGACAATCTAAAGATACATATCTACAAACCCTTTAATCCGCATCTCCTGATCTTCTTCCTATCTTGGACTATTACCTTACTATTATCATTGTTCTTCATTGTTCCTGATTGAGACTAATTTTCTCAATATCCTCAGCACACAGCTCATCCAATCCTTATCATTAATGCAACAAAAGTATGTTGACATCAATGACAACACCGGTTAGACCCATACTTGCAACAATCTCCCACTTTGTCATTGATGGCAACATATGATGTGAAAAACTATTTTGATCATCAAGACAAAAACTTCTCCTTACTATCACAACTCCCCCTATCAGCAACAACCATTCACATGTCTTCTCTCCCTTTACTGCTCCCCCTTTGATCAGCAACCACTTGTTTTTCACATGGCTTCTCTCCCCCTTTGACATTAATGGCAAAGGGCACATACTTGCAATTCCACCACTTTAGAATCAAACCTGCTGCTCCCCCGAGTAGCAGCTCCCCATCATCAATCCGGACCACAAGATGTGACTGTGATATCCACCGAACTGATGCACATTAGTGCACCTTAGTTCATCACCGGAGGGGCAATAACCCCTAACTTCTCCCTGAGATACTCAAAAGAGTCCTTAGGAAGAGGTTTAGTAAAGATGTCTGCAATCTGATCCTTGGAAGGCACAAACTCCAATCTGACTTCATTCTTGTTCACTTGCTCTCTCAAAAAGTGAAACTTGATGGATGTGTTTAGTCTTTGAATGCAACACCAGATTCTTAGATATGTTTATCGCACTTGAATTATCACAGAAAATTGTGATAGGTTCCTCATACTCCACTCTGATATCTCTTAGCATCTACTTCATCCACAAAACTTGAGTGCAACTACCTGCTGCTGCAATATATTCTACTTCTATAGTGGACAAGGATATTGCCTCTTGTTTCTTGCTTAGCCATGAAACCAATCTCTTTCCTAAAAAGAATGCTCCACCACTGGTACTCTTCTGGTCATCCACATCTCCTACACAATCAGCATATGTATATGCATGAAGAGAGAAATCATGATCTCTAGGATACCACAGACCATACTCAACTGTCCCTTTTAGATATCTAAAAATTCTTTTGATTGCCATGACATGAGATTCTCTAGGATCAGCTTGGAATCTAGCAACAATACTAGTAGCTTGCATAATGTCTGGTCTAGTTTGAGTGAGATACAACAATCCTCCAATCATTGACCTATACTTAGTCTGATTTGCCTTGGGAGAGTCATCATCTTTGCTCAACTTACATCTAGTTGCCATGGGAGTGTTCATTGGTTTAGAGTCTTCCATCCCAAATTTCTTCAACAACTCTTTCACATATTTGGTCTGAGAAATGAAGATTCCTTTCTTTGTTTGAGTGATTTGCAGACCCAAGAAGAAATTCATTTCACCAAGCATGGAAATCTCAAACTCACTTTTCATTTGATTTGGAAAAGTTTTACACATACTATCTCTTCCTCCAAAAATGATATCATCAACAAACACTTCAACAATCAAGATGTTTTCATGATCACTTTTGAAATATAAGTTACTGTCAGTAGTACCTTTGTTGAAACCAATCTTCAAGAGATGCTTGTCCAATCTTTCATACCAGGCTCTTGGAGCTTGCTTCAATCCATACAGAGCCTTCTTCAACTTGCAGACCATATCACCATGATCAGACAATTGGAATCTATCCGGTTGCTCAATGTACACTTCTTCTTCCAAGTCACCATTCAGGAAGGTAGACTTGACATCCATCTGATACACCTTGAAATCCTTGAAGGTAGCAAATACAAGAAATAGTCTGACTGCTTCAATTCTTGCCACCAGAGAAAAAGTTTCTTCAAAATCAACCCCTTCTATTTGAGAGTAACCCTTGCAAACCAATCTGGCTTTATTTCTGATTACTTCACCAACTTCATTCAGTTTGTTCCGGAAGACCCATTTGGTTCCAATCACATTCTTGTTTCTAGGTCTAGGAACAAGATCCCAAGTGTGATTTTTTTCAATTTGCATTAGTTCTTCCTCCATTGCTTTAGTCCAGTTTTCATCATTGCAAGATTCATTCACTGTCTTAGGTTCAATCTTTGAAATAAGACAATACTCTTCTGAATCTTGAGCAATTCTCCTTCTTGTTTGTACACCTTTGCTTTTATCACCTATGATTTGATCTTCAGAGGGGTTCATTCTTACATACCTGGGAACTTTAGGAGTTTCTTGCACTTCTGATTCTTGACCAGGCTCATTAAAACTTATCTCTTCTTCCTGATTTACCGGATCAGTTTGAATCTGACTTTCAGAAGAGGCATGAGCTCCTTGAATCAAAACACCATTATGATCATCTTCATCATATTCATAAAACCTTGAGGGTTTCTCAATTCCCTCATCAACCTTCACATTTGTACTTTCTATTATCTTTCTCAGTCTCTTGTTATAACACTGGTATGCTTTGGTTTGAGTAGAGTAACCCAAGAATATTCCTTCATCACTTCTAGCATCAAACTTTCCTAGATCTTCATCTCTTTTAATGTAACACTTGCTACCAAAAACTCTAAAATACCTCACAGTAGGAGTGACGCCAAACCAAAGTTCATAAGGAGTCTTACCAGTATTGTTTCTAATTTGAACTCGATTGAGAGTATAGACTGCAGTGCTGACAGCTTCTCTCCAATAGATTTGAGGAACATTTGCTTCCATCATCATGGTTCTAGATGCTTCCTAGATGGTCCAGTTCTTTCTCTCCACTACTCCATTCTGTTGTGGAGTCCTAGGAGCAGACATATGTCTCTTTATTCCATGTTTCTCACAGAAATCTATGAACTCACCGGATGTGAATTCTCCTCCTCTATTAGACCTCAGACATTTCAATTTTAATCCGGTTTCATTTTCTACCATAGCCTTGAATATTTTGAATTTCTCAAGAGCCTCTAATTTCTCTCTTAGAAAGGTTACCCACATCATCTGGGAATAGTCATCAATTAGTAACATGAAGTATCTATCACCTTGCACACTCCTGATTCTTGCCGGACCACAAAGATCAGTATGAACTAAGTCTAAAATTTTGGTAGAAGATAGTTCCTTACTTTTAAATGTGACTCTGCTTAGCTTACCCAACTGACATTCTTTGCACAAGCTATTTGTAGGTTTCACCAACTTTGGAAGATCTCTTACAGCCTGAGTATTGCTTATCTTGATGATATTATCAAAATTCATATGACACATTCTCCTATGCCACAACCAACTCTGACCAACTTGACCAAATAAGTAACTTTTACCAGTACCAACTAGATGGAAGATGTTACCTTTAGTCTGAGTACCAGATGCAATCTCTATTCCAGAACTTTCAAAGATCTTGCACTTTCCATTCTTGAATTGGAGGTCATAGCCCTTGCCCACCAACTATCCAACACTAAGAAGATTGTGCTTCAATCCTTCAACATACAGAACATTACTGGTTTTGTTCCTTCCATCAAAAGAAATAGTTCCTCTACCTCTGATTCTACCAGCAGAATTATCACTAAACTTTACCACTCCTCCTTCATACCTTTCCAAATCTATGAACTTATTTTTGTCACCTGTCATATGGTGAGAGCATCCACTGTCAATGACCCAATCATCCTTTTCTTCAACTTGGGCAGCCACAGCTCTTTCTACAACTTTATGATTGACAGATTTAGAGGGCATTGGATCTTCTTCCTTGATGGCAATGAACACTCAGTCACTTCTGGATTTGCCTCCTATTTCTGATTCATCATCTGTTACTCCTTCATCATCTCCTTCATGAGCATAGTAACAATTATTTTGGAATCTTGATCTGTTAGAATTTGGCCTTGAAAACCTTTCCAGACACTTTGAGGTAAAATGACCAATCTTATTGCAGTTGAAACACTTAAAAGGCAATTTCCCTTCATACTTACCGGATCCTCTTGGCAATCTTTTTACAATCAGAGCTTCAAGGTGAGCATTTCAACTTCTTCTTCTTCTTCTAGGTCTTTTCTTGCTTTTCCATACCATGACAGTTTCCTTGAAGAGTTCTCTCCCAGATCAAACCTTTGTTTACCTTTTACGAGGCACTGGCTTTGAACGTAGATTCAGTCTTTGGGGGTTCATCTCCAAACTCGGCCATTTCAAATGCAGCTAATTTACCAACCAATTGATCTCTTGTGATGGTTGTGTGAGCTATGAATTCTTCAATTGCAGTAGCCTTGATTTTATAAGAAGCAGGAAGGGATCTGAGAACTTTTGCCAACAATCTCATCTTCATTCAAGACTCCACCAGCATTTCTAATTCCATAAACAATCTCATTTACTCTTGGCATAAAAGATGTGATATTTTTATCTTCTCTCATCTTCAGATTTTCAAATTTCCCTTTCAAACTCTGTAACCTTGCACATTTAACATATTTGTCTCCTTCATGCAGAAGTTCCAGTTTTTGCCAAATTTCAAAAGTAGTTGGTAGATCAATAATATTTGAGAGTTATGAATCAGATAAAGTGCTTAGAAGAGCCTCTATAGTCCGCAGATTGTTTTTGGCATCTATGATTTCATTTTGGGCTTTCGGACCACCCTGTGGAGGTACATAATGTATTGTAGCCATGGTCCAGTACGCCATTCCCATACATTGCAAGTGATATTTCATGCAACCTTTCCAAAGATTAAAATTGGTTCCATCAAACTTCGGACTATCCTTCTTGTAAGATGACATCCCGGATCTCCTCAAGCGGTTAAGTTCTTTTTAGAGGAACTTGGCTCTGATACCAATTATTATACTTAGGGCACACAACTGAGAGGGGGGGTGAATCAGTTGTATGAAACTTTCTTTCAATTAAACACTTAACTTCATTTTGTAGTTCAGCAGTATAATAATAAATCAATCATGTGAACACAATGTAACAAATCAAGAGTAGAAACACATCAACACATGAGACACCAAGATTTTGACGTAGAAAACCCAGTTAAGGGAAAAACCACGAGGTGATTAACCCAAGATTGTATTCTCTGTTAGAAGAATAGAAAGAACAAAATGGCACATGCCAATTAGGGCTCACTGCCCAAGCACACTGCTCATAAGAGGCTCACTGCCTACAAGAGACACACTATCTACAAAAGAATAAGTATCACATACTTGAACTGGAAAATAGCATCTTCACCATGGTTGAGTCAGTTCCATTTAAGCCCAATACTTTTGCTCTATCTTTCGCTCTCCTCCTTGCTACCACACACTCATCTCTACAAGGACACTATTGAAATGACTTCACAACCCCTTATTTGTATAAGACATCAACTTAGGAATAATCATCTAAGTCGGCAAACATCTACAAGAACATCCACAAGATGTGTAACTCATCTGGTCAGCCAGTCTCAGGAAGAACACCATCATCCGGAGGTTATTCTTCAATTACGAGCTTCAACTCTAATACGGACCACTAACATGAGCTGGACATGATCCAAAGACCTTCATAAGATTTCCTGAATCACCAAGAACATCTGCACTTCATCTGCATACTAAAATCCTTCTCTCCTTCATCTGGAACCTCAAGAACACAGTCTGTCAGTACTGTCACAAAGGAATGGATGCTTCCGAACCTCCAGACCACAAACCAATCGAGTTGATACTTCAAGCAGACTTCTTGAACACTCTCTCAAATCTGCATAATAGGACAATGCATTTCTGGATCTCACCGGACCTTTTTGTAACACTCTGTCACCTCTGAACACCTACCAGAACTAGTTTTACTTGGGTGGCCACAACTTCTTTAGATCTTCATGCGGACCTCTCAAATCTCTACTGGACAATCTAAAGATACATATCTACAAACCCTTTAATCCGCATCTCCTGATCTTCTTCCTATCTTGGACTATTACCTTACTGTTATCACTATTATTCATTATTCCTGATTGAGACTAATTTTCTCAATATCCTCAGCACATAGCTCATCCAATCCTTATCATTAATGCAACAGAAGTATGTTGACATCAATGACAACACCGGTTAGACCCATACTTGCAACACATCTTCCTTCCATGAGATCTACACTTCAAGGTGATATCTATTGTGTTTTCAATCATTTATCATTTGGATTTTTTCCTCTATCCTATCAGAATATGTACTCTTATCTGACAATGGTGTTTGGAAGACTTGAATGTCTCTCTAGGGCTTGACTAAGGCAATCCTCTAAACACCACAACCCCCTCCTAGACTCCTTTGTGTTTGTAGGTTACAGGTACCAAGTTTTGTAGAGTGAAGTTGTAGAAAGGAGGTTGAAGACAACAAGGATTTAGGATCTGACAAGCAAAGGACTCTGGTGAATATTTCAGGACAAGGGCATTAGTTCCTGTGTCCTCCATTTTCCCTAGGCAGAAATGGAAGATATACTTCAAATCAGTGTTGGAAGAAGATCCAGATTTTGTGACGAAAGTTGTACCTTGAACTAGGGCGTTAGTCCCTATGTCCCTGACTATTTCGCTTTCCAAACTTCAAAAAATAGTAAGTTAAATAGCTCTGTACTTCACCTTGGTCTGAAAGGATTTGTTGCAATTTAATAATTTGCTTACTATTTTGCATATTTAGGGTTTTAAGTGAAATTGAGCATTAGATTGAGATATTGTTTGATACATCTAAACTTCTGCATCATTCCAAGTGGCAACGTAACCTGATAGGTGAATGCTCCTACTAGTGGAGATTCAACTCAGTTGATATGCCCTTGAATGTTTGGTGAGAAGGGAGGATTTGCCTTTGAAACATAAACCAAAACATTTCCCTCCTTTTAACCTCCTAAACATTTTGGTGAACCTGTGATTTTTTCACCTTGCTGATTGTTGTTTGATAGATTTGCATTCATTCATCTTATTGCATTTGAAAAATTACAAAAATTGACAACCTAAAGGTTGGTCAAATGCACTCTGCTACGGTTTCATGTGTTTACGTCTTTCCTTGGTTTCCCTTGCATCATACCGTGCCATTGGCGCAAGATTTTTTACTGCATCTATGAGTACGACCACCTTTACTATGGTTTTAGGGGTTTATAATACCTCCAACCGGCTCTAACCCAATAGTTCATGTTGGTGTTGGTGGTTTGATGGCTCTGCTCAATGGCTCCTCCCCCAAACAAGCATCCCCAGAAATTCATTCTAAAAGTCTTTCACAAGGTAAGTCTTTTTATTCTCCTATGGATGTGGTTTTACCCACATAGGATTTTGATTCTGCATGTTAAAGGTTAGAACAACATACTATTGTTGGTTATTTTGTTGGGAGGACTCCTCCTGAAAGTGTGCTTAAAGATTGGGTTCAAAAGGCCTGGGTCCCCCATGGGGTCCACCTTGATATGGTCCAAAACTTGATAAAAGGCTTTTTTCTTTTTCGCTTTGCGGAAGTCAGTCATGTCCAGGCAATCCTGAATCATGGTCCTTGGTATGTTTGGTCCTCTTTGCTGGTCTTCTAGCCCTAGACCCAGGACTTTACTGTCTCAAAAGATACCAAGTTGCGGGTGCCAGTATAGGTTGAGTTCCCTGGTTTTCCCTTGCCTTGCTTGCATTTTCTACAAGAGATTGCTTCCTCCCTAGGGAGAGTTATTTGTGTCAAACCTGATAGCTTCTTTCAAGCTCACCCTCAAAAGTGAGTCTATGTTGAAGTGGACCCTTCCTAGGATTTGAAAGAGACCATTGATATTCAAATTAGCTCTTTACGTCATATCCAGAAGGTCACCTATTTCAATCTGCCAAATACCTGCTATCGGTGTCAGTCTGCTGAACACAAGATCAAGATTGTCCTCTTGCAATCTCCCATACTCCATCTCCACCATGGGAAACTGACAAGCCCCACCCGCTGGATGGAGTTGTTGCTAAAATACATGAAAAATGGTCAATGGTTGCCAACCGGAAAAATAGGTCCAATGGCTCCAGGTCAGTTTCCAAAAACCCTGTGCTGGCAAAAGATGTTTCAAACCTTCCTGCAAAGGGGAAGGAAACCCACAAGGTTTCTCCTAGCAATTTACCTCAAACCAGGCTGTCATCTATGCCCCGGCTTGTTTCAATTATGATCACTTAGCCTACTAAGTTGTTGAGAATTAAGGTGTATCAACCTTGGTAATTCCTTGCATTATTTATGTTTGTGTTTATTTATTCATTGCCTATGTTGTAAATTAATTGTAAATTCCATATTGTCATTTTTTGAGATGTGGCATGGTGATGTGTAATCCTACATAGAAGATGACAACTTGTAATTTTGTCCTCACATGATGAGATAGGCATACCACTTTGTGGTAGGAATATTTTGCCATGTGTCAGCATCTTGGATGTTGTGTAAGGAAATGTTGACCAAAACAGTTATGACAGATTCCTATGACGAAGTTATGACATGTAAGAGTCAGAAATAGAAGCTTGTAAGACAAGTGAAGACATGTGTCATGAAGCATCTTTGAAAAAGGCATATTTTGGCACCCCAATGTGGACTATGACATGTTGTAAGAGAATATGTTATTTATAGCCTGTGTATGACAGATTCTCTTACAACTATAAGTTGTAACTGCTATGACAGATTCTATGACGGTCGTAAGAGTTGTAAGAGCATCTATCATAGCCCATTTTGGAAATAGGTGACCTCTTTGGGATGGGGGCTATGGACAAGTGTCAGGAACATTCTACAATGTTGACCAAGTGTCCTTAGGCGTGGGTTTTGGACCATGAGGCCAAGTTGGACGCCCATCTCAAGATAGAGCCAATTTTGCCTTGTATATTCTATATAAACAGGTGCTTGGAGGAGGAGATGTATTACAGGTTTTATAGGTACTGTTATGCTGCAAGATTGACTCCAAACACGAGTGTTGAAGACCATTGAAGCTTTCATTGCAAGTGTATTGTAAACCATATTCAATTTTGATAATACATTGTGCAGGTTTCTGAGTGTGGGGTTTTTCACCCGATAAGGGTTTCCCCACCATATATCTTGTCTCTCTTCTTCTATCTTCTTTCTGGTTCTATGTGTATTGTTGCATTATCTTTGTTATATGTTTCATGTTGTTGTAATTGTAAGGATTAAATTGAATTTCTATAGTTCTCCCCTCATTAGATTAGTGTAGGAAGTGATTTCCGCACACCTAGCTTCCTTTCAGTTAGTATTAGAGCTTGATCACCTTTGGTCCTAGTTGTTGGGTAGGGGTTTTTTGAGCCGATCTTAAGTTGAGTGGGAGTCTGTACACAGCATTCTGAATCTTATTGCAGTGAGGAGATGGCAAGCACATCCGGAAGGATAGAGGTGGAGAAATTCAATGGCACTAATTTCAAGTTGTGGAAGCTCAAGATGGAAGACATGCTTGTAGACCGAGACCTCAGGGAAAATATCAGTGGAAAAAAACCAGTTGTAATGTCACAAGTTGATTGGGATCTCAAGGATCAGAAGGCTAAGGGTCTCATAAGACTTAGTCTTGTTGATTCTGTCCTGTTAAATGTCCATTAGGAGGCTACTACAAACTTGCTTTGGAAGAAGTTGGGAGATGTGTATCAAGCCAAATCCCTGGTTAACAAACCTTTTCTGAGAAAGAAGTTGTATTCTCTTCAAATGGATGATGGAGGATCTATTGCAGAACATATGAATGCTTTCAACATGTTGGTTCCACAATTGACATCCGTTGGTGTGAAGATGGAGGAGGAGGATCAATGTATGACCCTGCTTTGTTCTTTGCCAGAATCATGGGATCATTTTGTCATGGCTATTGGAAGCACCACATCCACATTCAAAATGGATGAAGTGGTTTCTTTGTTGTTGTCTAAAGAGATGCAAAGAAAGTCTTTTGAGGTAGCCAAAGAGGCTCTTGCGGTTCATGGAAGACCCAAGGAGCAAGGGAAAAATAAGGACAAGAAAGCTGAGAAGGGTAGATCCAAATCCCATGGGAGATCCAAATCTCTTGGAAAGTCCAAGGCTCTCTATTGGAACTATGGTAAATTTGGGCATTTCCAAAAGGAATGCAAAGAGGAAAAGAAAAAGAAGAAGAAGAACCCAAATTCATAACTGATAAGTCACAAGATGATGGTGATGTTTTCATCGCAGCCCTAGTAACCCATGCATCTAATGATGTGTGGCTGATTGATTTTGGTACATCATTCCCCATGACCTCACATCGAAACTGGTTCACTAAGTATGAGGAGTTCGATGGTGGAAAGGTGTACCTAGGTGATGACTCTCATTTGAAGGTTGTTGGTTGAGGAAGAGTCTCTATCTGATTCCCTGATGGACAAGTGAAGGGGATTTCTGAGGTTATGCACATCCCAAGCTTAGCACGGAACCTGCTCTCTATAAGTATGTTGAATGATGCAGGTGTGTAGGTTGTTTTTTTGAAAGAAGGATGCAAGATGACTAGAGGATCTATGGTGCTTGCTAAGGGTACTAGGAGAGGTACTCTGTTTCAGCTGGAGGCATGCATTTCACAATGCAATAGTTCTTCTAACTCAAGGAAGAGGGCAGCAGTCACTTCATCCCCACTATCTGAACAAACAGTGAAGAAATCTGTTGTATCTAGTCCTGATGGTTGTAATCATGCCTTGGAAGTTAAGCTTCATGTTGAAAAGACAATGTTATGGCATAAGAGATTGGCCACATTGGTGAGAAGGGTCTTAGAACCCTAAAAAATAAAAACCTTGTTGAGGGGTTAGATGATTGTAATCTTGAGTTTGACTTTTACGAACATTGCATATATGGAAAACAAAACCGTGTTCAGTTTTACTCGAGTTCTCATAAGTCTTTTGGTGTGTTGGACCTTGTTCATTCTAATGTATTTGATCTTGTTAATATTCCTTCGTTATCAAAATCTGTATATTTTGTATCTTTTATAGATGACTAAGTAGAAGGACATGGATTTATTTTCTTAGAAGCAAATCTGAAGTCTATAGTAAGTTTAAGGAGTTTAAGGCTTTTGCTGAAAATCAGACTGGTAAAAAGATTAAATGTTTGAGAACTGACAACGGTGGTGAGTTCTATTCTACATAATTTGATAAATATTACAAGGAACTTGGGATTGAAAGACATAAGACAACTCCATATATGCCGCAGCAAAATGGACTTGTAGAAAGGATGAACAAGACACTGATGGAGAAGGCTAGGAGTATGCTTAGTGGATCTAGCCTAGAACAAAAGTTTTGGACTGAAGTTGTTGCCACTGCTTTCTATCTGGTAAACAAATCTCCTACATCAGCTCTACTTGGTAAGACAATCATGGAGGTGTGGTCTGGCAGAAAGCCTTCAAGAAGGCATCTTCGTGTTTTTGGTTGTGAGGCATATGCACATGTGCCTAGGGAGAAGTGGTCAAAATTGGAGAACAAGGCTATTAAGTGTATCTTCATTGGCTATGGTATTGGTGTGAAAGGATACAAGCTTTGGGATCCTATGGCTGAAAAAGTGTTGTATAGTTGAAGTGTCATCTTCAAAGAGCTTACACCTTCTTCCACTGTTTTACAGCCAGAAGAAAAAGAAAAGAAAGAGGATGTTGTTCAGTTTCCTACTACCCCTGAGAAGACTACATAGAAAGATAATGTTGGATCTGATGATGAGGAGAGCTCTAGCAGCTCTGAAAGCTCAGAAGAAGAAGTTAAACCTCAACCTCAATGATTGAGAAGGTCTACATGGATAAGAAAGCAACCTGAAAGGTTTGTTTTTACATTGCTTGATTCTAGTTGTGCTTATGCTTTGATTACTAACAGTGATGAGCCTAGAACTATGTTAGAGGCATTGGATATGAAAGATGCAGGTTCCTAGAAGGAGGCCATGGAGGATGAGATGGCTTCTTTGGAAAAGAATCAAACCTGGGGCTTGGTGCCTTTGCCTCCTGGATGAAAACCTGTCAGATGCAAATGGGTGTTCAAGAAGAAATTTGGTGCAGATGATAGTGTTAAGAAATATAAGGCCAGATTGGTTGCAAAGGGGTATTCACAAGTGGAGGGTATAGATTATGGGGAGATCTTCTCTCCCGTTGCAAAGCTAACATCCATTCGATTCCTATTATCTCTTGTAGCAGCTTATGACTTAGAGGTAGAATAGATTCACAGCTTTCCTTCATGGTGATTTGGAGGAAGAAATCTACATGTCATAGCCAGAGCATTACATAGTGAAAGGTAAAGAAAATTTGGTTTGCAAGTTAAAGAAGTCTTTGTATGCTTTGAAGCAGTCTCCTAGGATGTGGTACTTGAAGTTTGATGCCTTTATGTTGTCAATTGGATTTGTGAGATCAAAATCAGATCAGTGTGTACTTTAAGTTTGATGGTGATCGTATTCTCATTGTTTCATTGTATGTTGATGATATGTTGCTCATTGGGAAGGGTAAGAATATGATTTCTAATTTTAAGTCTCAGTTGTTAGCACAGTTTGAAATGAAAGACTTAGGGGCAGCCAGGTAAATTCTAGGAATGGAAATCAGAAGAGACAGAGCTAACAAAAAACTTTGGTTAAGCCAAAGTAAGTATGTGAAGACCGTGTTGGATAGGTTTAGCATGGAAGATTGTAGACCATTGTGTGTTCATGTTTCTTTGGGGACAAAGTTGTCTGTTAATGATTGTCCAAAATCTCCTAGTGAGGTGGAGGACATGAGAAGAGTACCTTATGCTAATGTTGTTGGCAGTTTGATGTATGCTATGGTCTACACAAGACCAGACATTGCCCAAGCAATGGGAGTCCTTAGTCGATTTATGGCTAATCCTAGATGGGTTCATTGGGATGCAGTTAAGCGAGTGTTTAGATATTTGAGGGGTAGTTTCGAGTATTCCATATGCTATCATGGTAATGTTACGGGACCTCCACATTCTATTGATATTCATGGATTTGTGGATTTAGACTGGGTAGGTGACATTGACAGTAGGAGATCCTCCAGTGCTTATGTGTTTACACTGTTTGATGGTGCTATTAGTTGGATGAGTAAGCGACAACCTGTGGTTGCTTTGTCCATGACAAAAAATGAGTACATGGTAGCAACTCATGCTTGTAAGGAATCCATTGGCTTAAGAGATTGTGTTCAGATATTGGTGTTGATGCAGGATAGATTACGATCTATTGTGACAGTCAGAGTATGATTTGCCTTGCGAAGAATCCAACTTTCCATGCCAGAACAAAGCATATTGATGTATAGTTTCACTTTGTGCAAGACATGGTAGAGGATGGGAAGGTAAATTTGGAGAAGGTAGATACTTTGAAGAATGTTGCAGATGCATTAACGAAACCAGTTAGCACAAAGAAGTTCAGATGGTGTTCAGAGTCTATGGGCCTCTCGGCCTATAGCAGTCAAATCCTATTATTCTATTGGCTCTTATAAGGTGTTTGACAAGTGGGAGAATATTGGGAATTAAGGTGTCTCAACCTTGGTAATTCCTTGCATTATTTATGTTTGTGTTTATTTATCCATTGCCTATGTTGTAAATTAATTGTAAATTCCATATTGTCATTTTGTCTAATGTGGCACGGTGATGTGTAATCCTACATGGAAGATGACAACTTGTAATTTTGTCCTCACATCAGGAGATAGGCATCCCACTTTTTGGTAGGAATATTTTGCCATGTGTCGGCATCTTGGATGTTGTGTAAGGGAATGTTGACCGAAACAGTTATGACGGATTCCTATGATGAAGTTATGACATGTATGAGTCAAAAATAGAAGCTTGTAAGACAGGTGAAGACATGTGTCATGAAGTATCTTTGAAAAAGGCATATTTGGGTGCCCCAAGGTGGACTATGACATGTTGTAAGAGAATATGTTATTTATAGCCTGTGTATGACATATTCTCTTAGAGCTATAAGTTGTAATTGCTATGACAGATTCTATGACGGTCGTAAGTGTCGTAAGAGCATCTGTCATAGACCATTTTGGAAATAGGTGACCTCTTTGGGATGGGGGCTATGGACAAGTGTCAGGAACATTCTACAATGTTGAACAAGTGTCCTTAGGTGTGGGTTTTGGGCCATGAGGCCAAGTTGGATGCCCATCTCAAGATAGAGCCAATTTTGCCTTGTATATTCTATATAAATAGGTGCTTAGAGGAGGACATGTATTACAGGTTTTACAGGTACTGTTATGCTGCCAGATTGACTCTAGACATGAGTGTCGAAGACCATTGAAGCTTGCATTGCAAGTGTATTGTAAACCATATTTAGTTTTGATAATACATTGTGTAGGTTTCTGAGTGTGGGGTTTTTCACCCGATAAGGGTTTTCCCCACCGTATATCTCATCTCTCTTCTTCTATCTTCTTTCTAGTTCTATGTGTATTGCTACATTATCTTTGTTATATGTTTCATGTTTCTATAATTGTAAGGATTAAATTGAATTTGTATAGTTCTCCCCTCATTAGATTAGTGTAGGAAGCAATTTCCGCACACCTAGCTTCCTTTCATAAGTCTCCTCCTCTGTCGGGCTCTCTCAGGAGCTCTCGCAACCCTTCTCGACCTCTTGAAGAGGGAGAATATGTGCATGAGAAATGGAGACATGTGCCTTCTCCCTTTTAGATTGGAACAATCACACCAAAATTGTTGCAAAATCACTTTTTCTCCTTGGAAGAGCCGGATTCCAATGCCATGGTGGAGGTTCTTTAATGAAATTTCTTTCATGGAATGTTCGAGGTCTCATTGACCTCTCTAGGAAGTATTTTGATAGGAATACTCTTCAGAAGTATGCTGATATTAATGTTTTGTGTCTTTATGAAGTGAAAGTAACTAGTTTTTTTCTTTCTTCGGCTTACCATTCTATTTGGTCTTCCAGTCAGATGTTCTATAGAGATCACGAGGCCAGCTATGGCAGAGAGGTCATCCTTCTGTCCCCATGGTGGCATGCTTCGGTGGTTACTCATGGGTGTGACCCCACACACCGGGTGATTTGGATTCTTCTGAACATTGATAATCATTCCTTTGGGATTATTAATATTTATGCCTCCAATGATGCTATTGAAAGATCTCACCTTTGGCATTGGATTGTTGAATCATTACCAGTTGCCACCTGGGTGCTTTGTGGGGATTTCAATATGGTTGAAATGACATATGATAAAGAAGGTCACCTGCCTTTTGTTTGGGCAACTGGTGAAAGAGAGGTGTGGTTTTACATGCACCATAAATTGGGTCTTTTTGATCCCAACATTGGTCACTGCCATTCTCATTCTCTTTGGCATACTTGGAGCAATTTTCAAGCTAGGTCTGACGGGATATTTAATCGCCTTGATTAGGCAATGATTTTGGCACAATCCTTTTTCTCTTTTACCAACTCTTCACCACTCTTGGTAATGCCATTACTTGATGTGTCATTATCAGACCACTTTCCCATTATATTCTACATTGAATGGATTTCTAGATAAGCCCATGTCAGTCAGACCCAATTTTTTTTAATACCTCTATGTTGAGTCACCAGCCCATGTTGGCCCACATCCACAGCATCTGGAATCTTGAATTCCATCTACCTAACTCAACGGGTTGGATCTAATGGTGGAATGATACTATCACATGGACTGCAAGATTTCTCCACATCTATGGGTGTTAGTAGGCCATCTTTCACCGGTGATCTTATGTAGCCACAACAGCTAACCTCTGTGCTGCCATAGAGGCATTGGCGGCCAACCCTTTCTCCCCATCTCTACAAGTCCAGGTTGCTGAAACTTGACATCACAAGCAGGTTGTTGATAGTTATGCAGCCAGAGGAGTACAACTCAAAGCCAAGTTACATTGGCTCAAGATAGGGGATCGTGCTTCGAAAGAATTTTTTATGGAACTTCAAGCCAAGCATTCCTCTCCTGGCATCAAGTGCATCAAAGAAGGGACTGATGTGCTTTCAGAGTTACCTAATATTCTTCAATCTTTTGTTAAGCACTATGATCAAGTTTTTATAGCCCAAGAATATACTCCTGAGTGGTCAAATGCACTTCAGGAATGTCTTGTTGTTTTGCCAAATAGGCTTTCTTCAGCCCAGACAGCCTTTTGTGAGAAGTTGCTCACTATTGAACACCTCAAAGAAGTTGTCTGCTCTATGGAAGATGATAAGGCTCCAGGAGTTGATGGATTTCCCTGTGAATTCTACAAAGCTCTGTGGCCTTGTATTGGACAAGATTTGCATAAAGTTTACCTTAAAGCCTTTCATTCTAATTCTCTAGGTAATCTTATCAATAAAGGTAACATAAAATTCATACCTAAGGCTGGTGATCCTGAAGATATCTGTAACTAGCGGCCCATCACGCTCCTCAATGTATCTTACAAAATCATTGCCAAAGCCCTTGCTCTCAAAATCTGCCACCTCTTACCCCAGGTTGTCGATCCTAAGAAAAATGGTTTCATTAAATCTAGATTCATCTTGGACAACATCATTGTTGTCTGGGAAGGCATGGAATGGGCAAGACGCTCTAATCAACTGGCCATTTTTCTTAAGATTGATTTTGCTAAAGCTTATGACCGCATTGAGTGGCCTTTCATTTTAGCCATGCTTTCAAAGCTTGATTTTGACCCCAATTTTCTCTAGTCTATTAAAATGTTGTTTTTTGACACCTCAGCTTGCATCACCATTAATGGCCACCAATCCCAATCCTTTGGTTTGTTCCTCTCCATTCATCAAGGTTGCCTACTTGCTCCTCTTTATGTTTTAGCTACT
Source organism: Cunninghamia lanceolata (assembly GCA_027924645.1). Lineage (NCBI taxonomy): Eukaryota > Viridiplantae > Streptophyta > Pinopsida > Cupressales > Cupressaceae > Cunninghamia > Cunninghamia lanceolata. The sequence continues at coordinate 2,865,427 of BSBN01000149.1, read as the reverse complement.
AAAGGGTTTGGCTATCTTCTTGCTCACTCTATTTCCTAGGGATTGGTTCATGGGATCTCCTTGCCTAATTCTTCCACTCAGCTTGTCAATGGCCACTTTGCTGAAGATTCCTTCCACACCTTGATGGAAGAAGAGAATACTATCAAAATAGCTTTGGGTTGTCTTGAGACCTTTTTCTTGGCCTCTGGTTTGGCCATTCAATGGCACAAAACCTTATATTACAGACAATTAGTTCTTCCTAGCATCCTTTGGATTCAGCAATTTGTGTGGAAATGGATTGCACCCGGTGAAATCTTTCAATTTCTTGGCATTCCCTTTGCCTTTCAGGCTTCTTCTGCTAATCTCTGGCAAGCGGTTCTCTCTCGCATTGAGAAAAAATTACCCTTCTAGATTACTAAACCTCTTTCTTTGACCAGGAAATTTTAGGTATGTTCCAAAGTTCTTGTAGTGACTCATGTGTATTACTCTTCTTGTTGGGCCCCTTCCAAGGCCACGTATGCTAAATTGGAGAAACTTCTCAGAGATTTTCTTTGGGTATCTTCTAAGACCCATCATGGATTTCACCATGTTGCCTAGAAGTTTTGTTGTCTCCTAAGAGATTCTAGTGGCCTTAGCCTTCTCTCTACTCAGTGGCAAAGCATTTCTCTCTGTGTCAAATGGATCATCTGTGTTCTTATCAATAATGAGGCCTAGAAAATCCCCCTCGGGCATAATATTGAAGCAAGTTTCCCCACTCACAAACCCTCTTGGAAGGGAATTGGTCTCCATACCCTTATTATGCGGGAGCCTATTCAGATCTTGGGTACCTTTGTCACCAAAATCATATGGCGTGCCTAGGAGGTAGTAAAACCCTAGATCTACTGGTCAAGGAATGGTTTTTGTGATGGGCTCTCCCTTAATCAATAGAACATATGGTGGTCTCCTCTTTTAGCCAGTACTGGTTAGTCGTTGGCTAAGCTTCCTTGGCTCAAGGCTCTCAAATTTTACAAGAAAGGTGTTCAAACCTTATAGGATATCTTTCATAGACCCACCATGCACATTCTCTCATGTGCCTAATTTAGTTTTCAAAACCATGATTGTGAAACCTACAATGGCCTGGTGAATTCCATTCAAACTGATATGCTTCATAAAGTGGGTATCTATTCTAATAAACCATGGTGGAAGGACTGGAAGTGGTTTCTAAAAACCCCTTTTAGAAACTACAAGCCTCGGCTTGGATATCAATGGCTTTCACCCGATTTTCCCATATGCCCTTAATCAACGATGGCTTCTTCAGTCCTTGATTGCTACTTGGCAAAAACGATTCTCATTTGTTTGGTCTGCAATTTTTGAACCCAAGCTTGCCCACTTTTCTTGGTGTATTCTTTTCCAAGGTTTGCCAGTGGGAGCTTGGCTATTTCATTTAAGGATTCAAGACCCTCACTACCCTTTTTGTGGGCAGGCTAAATCATTCCAGCATCTCTTTTGTTACTGTGCCAGAGCGCATCAACTGTGGAATTGGATCCACAATTTCTTTCAGCCATTTCGGCTAGAGCCTTTTCCTAGCATATGGCTATTGGGAGACTCTCCCAGGATTCCAACAAAGTATACCTAGATCTGGCACACTTTTAGAGTGGAAATCCTCTTCAGTTTATGGAAAGATAGAAATGCTTGCATCTTTTCTCACAGTAAGATGTATATTGTTGTTTCTTTATATTCGAAAGCTATTATTTGTTCTAATGTTCTTCTGCAGATTCAAGTGCAAGCTAACAAAGTTGCGCTTGAAGTTTCTCACCTTCAAGAGTTGTTGGATCACTGGGGCAATGCCCCTTGCACTATGGCGCATGTGCCTCCCTCTCCCACTTCTTCCAGGGTCCAGTCACCTTCATGGGGTCAGTGGAGAAGTGGCTCTACCAGGGACTCTCACCTCCATTCTCAACCTCCTTCTAGCCATGGCTCTCACCCTCGCTGGCAAGTAGTCATCCTCTCCCCCTCCGCGGGCTACCCTGGGGTGGCCTTCTGGCAGAGCTCCAGGGGAGGAAGTGGAGACTCTGGGTGGCCTTCTAGTGGATCCATTCTTGGTGGTGGTTCCGGTTGGCCCACAGGTGATTCTAAATGGGTCCCACATTTGGATCTGGCAATTTCACCTCACTATGAAGAAAATGCCACAGAAAAAGAAAAGGATGATGATGGTTGGTTTCCTCTTGATGTCATCCTAGACCTCACTACTATATGGGGTAACCTGGATGACAAGGATCCTCCATCTGCTGGCATTTCTCTATCCACATAATGGCCTTCTCTTTTATACTGTTTCTATTATGTTTTGTTAGTTCTGGGCTTAGGCCATGACATTATGACATTCTAGGTGCTACCCATGTGACTTCGGGGTGTGCCTTTTTACCACCCATCTTTTTTTGTCAATATGTGTACTCTATTTTATTATTAATATAGATATTGTCGCTTATTCATCAAAAAAAATACAAAAAAATTGAAATTTTTGAAAAAATTAAAAAAATTGGCATTTTAGGCTTGCATTTTAGCATAATTTGAATTAATTGACATTTAATTTCATCAAATTTCTATTATTTCCATTATATCTTATTTAAATTACATAAATTCATCTTTTAGTATTCACTTGCATTGCATTTTCATGCTTAAATTGTCAAAAATTGCTAGAAATTGTGCATTTTTCATAAAAACCTAATTTTGTATTATCAAGGGTTTGTAGTTAAAATCTTGTTTTAAATTTTGCTACCCTTTTAAAATTCTCATTAGAAATGATTTCTAATTGTATTGTTGCATCATAGTGGTCTTCTTGCAAAATTTCATGTCTAGGGTTTAAAAACCTTGCATTTTCACTAGATTTGGCCTTATCGTCTAGCTAGAATTGCATTACAAGCGTGTTGTAAGGAATTTTTCTGAATTAATTAGCTGTTATTAGGGTAATTATCTATTTCCCCTCCTCAAATTCCATACAACACCCTCTCTATTAGGCCTTTGCATTGAAAATTGGTGAAAAATTGCATATTTTAGGTGTATTTTCACTAGGTCTTGACTTGTCATCACTCTAGATTTGCATCAAAAGAATGTTGTGAAAGATATTGATGCATAATTGGATTGTTATTAGGAATATTATTTTCTATCCCTCTTTAAATTATTCACAACACCTCTTCATTCATTCATTTGCATTGAAAAAAGTAGAAAAATCAAGCATTTTGGATACTAAACATATCTTTCTCCTAGGGGTTGTTCTGTTAGTTTGTGCATTGAGTGTTGCATGCTTTTGTATTAATATTATAACCCACTACCATAATAGAAATATCCCTTTAATAAGAAGTAGAAGACTCATGGGATCTAGTGCTTTTGAAGAATTCGATATTCCTACCTCTGAAAATCCATTGAATACCTTCTTTACAAAAGGAGAGACAAATTTTGCAAGATACTATACCTCATACAACCATATGGAAGATCAAGTATTTCATGATGTTGAGGACACTATTGAGGTGGTCACACATGTACCTAATGAGCAAACAAGCAAACTTGATAAAAAAGTTAGCCAATTTTCAAGCATTCATTAAAACTAAACGGATGGCGAAAGAAGCTATACCTGTGATTCACAACATAAGAGAATTGATAAAAGGACAAGATGGTATTAACGTTTTTTGAGGATTAATGCATATGGTACACAATAACATTATGATGGTAAATAAATGTGTGAATGGTATTAAGAACATGTCATCACCATCTCATACGCAAGTATCGGCACCTATACCGACTATAGGAATATCCACATTTACATCAACGATTTTAACCACTAATGCAAATGCTTTCAGTAATGCTACCACTAGTATTGGAGTATCTAATGGAAAAAACTAACAAAATTACAAAGCTGTGGGATTTAACTATCAGAACTTGGTATCTCAAGTGACCTCTTCTATGAATAATTATTCTCAGCCACCTCTCCATCACATGTATTCTTAGCCACCTCTAACATACAGCTATTCTCAACAACCTTCCACTTATCACTATGTCCAACCACCACTAAAATATTCATAGCCTTCACTTATCACTACTCAAGCTTAATCACCTCCTCACTTTAGATCTAATTCCTCACAAAAATCACATCTCCCAATGATGCCATCATAAACCAACTTTTGCAAGGCATGACTTTTTTACAAAAAGAGGTGACAAACTTGAAAAATTATTCACAACCTAATATACCAACCTATCATGCCCATAATCCTATATCTTATGCAATCTTGAGAACTCCTATGCCTGATAGGTTTGAGACTCCTTGCTTTGAAAAATATGGTGGAAAAGGTGATCCTAAAACTCATTTGGCAGCATTCACGGCTATGTGTAGTGATTTTTACTTTGAAGAAGACTTGTTAACAAAACATTTCCAGTGATCTCTCTAAGATATGGCTCTAGAATGGTTTTTCTCTCTACCTCTGAATTCAATACACACTTTTTTGTAATTAGTTGATCAATTTTTACAACATTTTCAAGAAAACATTAGACCTCAAGTCTCCTTGATTGATTTAGTTCATTGCAAGTAAGGTCTGAAAGAGAAATTAACTAAGTTTATTAGTCGGTACAAGCTCTCTATGCACAAATTCAATATTAGATAAAGTGTTAGAGTCATACAAGGACTCACAAGAGCCAAGATCATCTGCAGGAAAACTTTTACAAGAGAGAGTTGCAAGAGGATAATTTACAAGCCAAATGCATTCGAATATATGCTTCACATTTACAATACTGGAGTTACATATAAATAAGCAACCACTTGCTAAAGTACTCAAAAAGAAAGACAACTAACATTCCTAAAAGATAGCCACTTGCCAAATAGGGACAAAGTGGGAAAGGAAAGCTTAGGTCACTCACCTTAAATCTCTCCAGTATGAGAAAGGATACATTATCCTAAAAATAATCTCCCTAATTAACTTATGTAAAAGTGAAATATGATTTTTCACCAACACCCCCCCATAAGTGTAACTTAGGGAGATTACACAAGCTAAAAAGAAAAAAAGAAAGATGGGTCCCAGCAACAAAGCCATGTTAGGTACCCATGAACAACAAGAATCTCTCATAAGGTGGAGAAAAGAAAAAAAAAACCAGTGGGAGAAAACTCCTCTCTAAAAGAGAGAAAAAAAAACAAGAAAGTACAAGAACATGTGATGGAAGAAGGACACTAAGACCCCCCATGGAATGAATCCATCACAAGAGTACAATCATGAGTGGCACCCCATAAGAGAGAGCGAATAGAGAATATGAATCTCCTCCAAGAAGAACCTCTAGAACTAATGAAGAGATCTTGAAGGTTGAATCCAATCCACTACCTGCAAACAACATTTCTCCCTTTTGGAAGAAACAAATCCACTGGTGAATGTAGAATCCATTCCCACATCTTGGATGATTAGGGAATCGATATTGAAATGTGTGCCTCTGAATGCAACTCAAGTGACCTCATACTAGGAAAATATGTCTTTCCCAAAACAAAAAATGTCTGCCCAATTAGAGAAGAACCAAGAGAGGATATGATTTGAACTGCATCTAAAAACACAGAAGATGAAAGTGGTGATGCAAAGTCAACTGAGATAGCATCAAACAAGAGAGATAAACCCTCAAATGTGTCCTCCAAATCAGCAATATGAGACTCCACAAACAGAGATGATGTGTCTGCAAGATAGGAATCCCAATGAGGTGTATCTAAAAGATTGATATTGACCTACTGCAGAGAATCACTGGAAGCTAATGATGATGCATCACTAGACTTTGAAGTAGCAACAGATGATGGAAATTTGATCTCAATAGGAGGAGAAGAGGGAGCAAGAGAGATCTCTATCTCTGAACATTCAAGACATGCCATATACTAGAGTTCCTCTAAAGTATCATCATCATAAGGTATATTATCCACATCATCAAGTGGAATGAGACAATCTGCTATAGGATCATTTGGAAATGGTGAGACATGAGGGTCTCCATACAACTCCCAATTTTTTGTCCAAAGTGTGCATGGGCTCTCATAGATGGGAAGATCACACGCAATATCATAATCAACAGTGGTACAAATTAAACCTACAACATGATCTTGATTGTTACCCCAAATAGATTTCTTCATAGGTGTCTCTAGTTCAGCTATTAGCCCATAAAGATGAGGCAAAAGATGCAGCCACCTGAGATGTGTTAGGATGCCTCTTTGCCAGGACTCATAATTATCCTTAGTCATATTGACCATAGAAGGATGAGTGGTAAAACCCATGATACCTCCTCAAAATGATAGAGGTCAAAACATGCAAATAGATTTATGCTGCTAATAGAAGCCTATCAAAGCAAACAGAACCTTTCCAGGAGGCAGCATGTCCAAGATATCCAACAAAAGCCATAAAATTAACAACCTGAATAAAAGATACATGGAGCTTAATCTAAAAAAATTTCATATATGGTTGTGTAGAGATCTTTGATACCTTTCCAACGCATGTTTGTTTTTGAAAAATGGAGATTCTGGGCGCAAGAACGAAACTCGGAAGCCAGAAATGATGTCTTGACTTCAAACAGCAAAAACAGGTTTCAAATAGAAAAATCTGGGAAAAAGACCAGCATTACTGGATAGTACTCAAAACCAGCTTTACAACAATTTTTCATTTGCCAAATTTTGAGTCTGTATGCTCAAGTTATGGCCTCTGGAAGAAAACTACCTTTTTAGGCCTACACATGAACATGGCACAGAAATCGAGGCAGATTTAGAAATCAAGCGGCTCGAAAATCAAAATAAGCTCAAAAAAATTGGCACAAAAATTGAGGTGAATGTACAAAAAAACCTAGCATGGAAATCAAGTCAGCTGTACATAAAATATGGCACAGAAATCGAGGCAGTCGTACGGATTTTTTCTGCACATAAAAAACCAATACCCAAAAAAATGCCCAAAACTTTGTTTTCAGAAAAATATAGAGTGCCATATATGAAAATAGGGGTTTTGACACCTTCTGAGTGCAATCGTGAAGTCTATTTTGCTCCAAGATGCATATATTAAATGTTGATGACTAAAACCCTCTCTGATTTGAGAAGAAACTAACAGAACTGGAGCTCTAATACCATGTTAGAGTCACACAAGGACTCACAGGAGCTAGTATCATCTACAGGAAAACTTCTACAAGAGAGAGTTGCAAGAGGATAATGCACAAGCCAAATGCATTCGAATATATGCTTCACATTTACAATACTGGAGTTATATATAAATAAGCAACCACTTGCCAAATAGGGACAAAGTGGGAAAGGAAAGCTTAGGTCACTCACCATAAATCTCTCCAGTATGAGAAAGGAAACATTAGCCTAAAAAGAATCTCCCTAATTAACTTATGTAAAAGTGAAATATGATTTTTCACCAACATGAAGGATGAGGATGTTCAGAAGGTGTTTATTACAAATTTACAACCTAGCATCTGTGATAAGATTCTCTTGATGAAGTATAACTCCTTTCAACATTTATGTATTGCCCTTCATGATTATCAGCTTTCGTCTAGTCAGTATGAAAACCAAAACTCATCAGCTCAAGTTGGTCAATCCATAGGTGGACCATCAAAAAAACAACTTTAAGAGGAATAATAAGACTTTCATCAAGGTTAATGGACAAAATTCAAACAATTTTTCACAAGTGTCTGCTATCACTAATCCGAAGAAGGCATCGTATCAACAAAGAAAGTTTACTCCAATATCTAAATCCTATCATTCTATCATGAATCAGGCTATGAGTAATAACCTCATGAAGCTTCCCCCAATTAAACCTTTGTATCTTAGTAAGAGGCAAGGACCTTACTTCAATGCTAGTGCCTTTTGTCATTTTTATTGGCAACAAGGACATGATACTGAATGATATATGTGTCTTAAACATGAAATACAAGACCTCATTGATTCAAATATTATACAGGTATCAAGTGTGAATGATAATGAAAATAAGTCAATTTCTCCGCCAAATCAAAATTTGCAAATCTTTACTAATCCTTTCCCTAAGCATACCGATAATAACATGATGGAACAAAATACACTTGAAGTAGAAGATGACTATCTAAACTACGATGAGATTATTACTACAATAGAAGTGGATAAGGAAAATACTGAGGTATCACCTCATCCATGAAGGAATGGTATTTATGCTGAGGTTCCTCCTTCATTATCCCTTCAAGGATTGGGAGATAACCAAAATACATCAGAAAGACAAATGGAACAACCAAAGCAAGAGACCCTAACAAATGAAAAGATTGAGATAGTACAAGATAGTCTTTGTCACTAATGTAGACGAACTCAACAAATAAAGTAAGCTAAAAATCAGAAAAGAGTAAGACGATTATCATCAATTGGAAATAATAGTGGTTCTCCTCCTCATAAGCAACAAAAGATTTCACATACACAAGGATTTGAGAAACAAGCATTGCATGGACTTCCTAAAAATAAACAAAACTCTCATAAGAACCACTCAAGCTTCACACAAAACTTGATAGACCACCTCGCCAAGATGCTCGCAAGTTCTAAATTTTAGAACGATTGTACTGGCAAGTAAGTATTTCTAACCCTTTACATCTATGTTGTGCTTCCCCTGTGATGTGTTATGTATTGTTTAGGCCTCCTAGGATGACCCTTGATTCTCTTGTAAGGTCAAGGATACCGAAAGACCGCCTCTGTTGTGACCCTTCTTCTATTTGTATCATTATTCTTCTATATTGCATCTCCTTTATTTTCATTGTTGTGTCTTATGGACACAGCATTGCGGTTGGTGACTTGGGGGCACCCTCCTATGTGACTATCCCTAAGACACTTGTTCTCTTCTCTTGATTTATTGTTTCCCTTCCTCTAGTGGTTCTATCTACCTGGAAGATGACAAAAAACTTATTATACTGATGCGGACCTAGTGTCCCTTCAGCGAGAAATCAAAAAATGGACCTAGTGCATACATGACGATAGGGTTGATATATATTATCCGACACTTGGCTAGTAGAATCACTCCATGTGATCTTGATGTCATATTATCACACTTACAAAAGATAACAATATTGCTGCTCCATGCACTTTGTCTATCTTGGATCTTGCTTTCCTCAACTCTTTATGTGAATGATCATATGCATTGTTGATTATCATGATTATATGGATCCTAACACCTTTTCTTGCAGGAAATTGTGTGATTGTGGGAACATTTGGTGATCGTAAAGCACATGTCACCTCTTGGGGGTATGGGCTTTGTGAGAGCTTGTGTTCCCTTGTGTGTTTTCTTCCTCCCTTAACGTGCTTGATATCGATACATGATATCAACCACCTTAAGGTGGGGGCATATATAAGGTAAGCTATCTGATTTAGATGCTAGCAAAGTGTGTTTGTAAAGCTTGAATCTATTGCAATTATTTAAGCCCTCTCCAAAGGGAGGATATCATGCATATTCTTTTATCTTAAGCCCTCTATGGAGGCAGGGATGGTGTATTTCTCTAGGAGAGTGCACATCCTATCATTTTCTAAAGTCCTTTGCAGAGGCGAGGAGTGGATCTGAGACTATCTTAACCCTTAAGCATGTCTTCAGCATTTTTTGTGGGGAATCCCAATCATTGGTGTGTGTCGGTAATGTGCCTGAGATGGCTGTGAACCTAGCAATATTGCTTGTTTGTCATGTTTTCTCCATTTGTTCTATGTGTGTGTATGGCGGGTTTGTTACCAAGCATAGTCTAAAGACTAGTGGTGATGAGTCCCTCCTATGCTTTGGGATTCGTATGGCATGCTTGATTTGAATGGCATGTTTGTTCTCAAGTGCAGTCTAAAGACTGGTGGCGATGAGTCCCTCCTGCACTCTAAGATTTGTATTGGGTGTATGTTGCCCCATGTGCAATTTATAGACTGGTGGCGATGAGTCCCTCCTGCACTATGGGTTGTGTGTTTACTTTCCTTGCACTTGCATTTGCATTTCATATATGAGAAAAAGAAAAAAGAAATAATCACTGCATTCACTATATTCACTGTGTTTTGTGTGTCTTCAATGTTGTATTCTCCATGTTTTGCATGTCTATTATTGTCTTCAATGTGTTTAGCATGTCTTCAACGTGTTTGGCATGTTTTTTGTGTTTGTTGGCCATACTTCAATGCATGTATTAGCCTTGCATTTATACATACATTAAAGTGGGGCCTAAATGTTATGTCAAAAAATGTCCCCTTGGGGGCTTTTCCCTCTTAAGGTTTAGCTCCCAAATCTTTCGAATGTATTTAGAGCATCTTGATTAATAATTTTGACTCCCGATGAGAAAACCCTAAAGTCTTATGGCAAATAGGACCTAGGGGGTGCTATTTTAATGATCCCTAAATAGAAACAAGGGGGTGGACTTGGGCACTAGCATCCTAGACCTGCTCTATTTTGGGTTTACCCTAAATTTTAATGTCAGTTTTATGACCGTTATTTAGGTCTTATGCTGACATCTCAAGTTTGAACTATGAAATTCCTAGCGGGAATGTTTATGGTTGCATATATAAGCATGATTAGGTTTCATTTGCAAACTAGATGGAAATTAGATGAGCATTGTGATTTTGTGAAAGTGATTCAAGGTATTCATTACATTGTAGAGCAATACCTTGTTATTATTGTGTTTTTATTTGCAAATTTGACTCCATCTCCTCATTGCAATGAAGAGCATCTTACTTCCATGAGATCTACACTTCAAGGTTATATCTATTGTGTTTTCTATCATTTATCATTTGGAATTTTGCCTCTATCCCATTGGGATACACACTCTTATCTAACAACGGTGTTTGAAAGACTTGAATGTCTCTGGGGCTTGACCGAGGCAAGCCTCTAAACACCACAACCCCCTCCCACACTCCTTTGTGATTGCAAGTTATAGGTACCGAGTTTCATGGAGTGAAGTTGCAGAAAGGAGGTTACAGACAACAAGGATTCAGGATCTGGCAAGCAGAGGATTCTAGTGAACATTTTGGGACAAGGGTGTTAGTCCTTGTGTCCTCCATTTTCCCTGAGGCAAAAATAGAAGATATAGTGTAGATCGGTGTTAGAAGAAGATCTAGATTCTGTGACAAAAGTTGTACCTTGGACTAGGCCGTTAATCCCTGGTCCCCAATTGTTCCGCTTTTCAAACTTCAAATAATATTAAGTTAAATATCTATGTCCTTCACCTTGGTCTGAAAGGATTTGCCGTAATTCAATAATTTGCTTACTGTTTTGCATATTTAGGGTTTTAAGTGAAATTGAGCATTTAAATGATATATCGTTTGATACATCTGAACTTTCGCTTCGTTCCAAGTGGCAGCCTAACCTGATAGGTGAATGCTCCTACTAGTGGAGATTCAGCTCAGTTGATATGCCCTTGAATGTTTGGTGAGAAGGGAGGATTTACCTTTGAAACATAAACCAAAACATTTCCCCCCTTTTAACCTCCTAAACACGGTCAAACAGATTGGAGTTGACCAAATCTAAGAGAGGTTATTGTGGATGGACCCCACATGCTCTTGTAGGTCAAAACAAAACATTCCCAACTTCAACGAATTCTGAGAACCACTCCGTCAAAGTTTGGCAGTTTTTTACTCTTAGGGATCTTAAGTGACTTTGTTGGTGGCTTGATGCCTCAAACAACTAGGACAATTGCCGCATAAAAAGAGACCTCACCTAGAATTTACCACCCACCCGATGTGTTGGTGCAATTGGTTCGGCCCCACAAGCTGTGGATTGTAAAATGTCACTCCTAGCAACTTCCACTGCATGAAACTCAAGTATTTTGCAAGAATGCATTTGGTTTTGGCACATCAAATGGATTGGAGTTGACCTAAACTAAGAGAGGTTATTGTGGATAGACCCCACATGCACATGTAGGTTTGAACAGAACATTCTTAGCTACCATAAATTTTGAGAACCACTCCATCAAAGTTTGGCAGTTTTTTGCTCTTAGGGATCTTAAGTGACTTTGTCAGTAGCCTGCTGCCCCAAATGACTTGGACATGGCACATGAAACAAGGTCTCCCCTAGAATTTACCCACCAACCCTAACACATTGGCATAGTCGGTTCAACCCCATGAGCTATGGAATGCAAAATGTCACTCCTAGCAACTTTCCACTACATGAAACTGAAGCTTTTTACAAGAATGCATTTTGTTTCTGCATGGTTAAAAGGATTGGAGTTGACCAAAACCAAGAGAGGTTATTGTGAATGGACCCCACATGCAACTGTATGTCCAAACAGAACATTCCTAGCTACCACGAATTCTAAGAACCGCTCCGTCAAAGTTTGGCAATTTTTTTGCTCTTAGGGATCTTAAGTGACTTTGTTGGTAGCATGTTGCCTTGAATGACTAGGACACTTGGCACACAAAACAAGACCTCCCCTATTATTTATCCACCCACCCTAATGTGTTGGAGCAGTCAGTTAGGCCCCACAAGATATGGAATGTAAAATATCACTCCTAGCTACAACTTTCCACTGCATGAAACTGAAGCATTTTGGAACAATGCATTCCTTGCCACCATAGGCAAACAAAATTGATTTAAAAGAACTGAGGTAGGTGTTTTTAGGTGGACCTAACATCCACCTATACATGCAAAGAAGATTTGCCTAGGTGTCACAGTTTGACAGAACAATCAGTCCAAAGTTTGACACCTTTTTTGTCTTAGGGCTCTTGAGAGATTATTTGTGTTTGATGTAGCCGAGAACGACCATGAGGATTCACCACCAAAAATACATCTCCCCTATCATTTACCTACCCACCTGAATGCGTTGGTGTTGTACTTTTGGCCCCAAGAGATGTCGAATGTAAAAATTCAATCCTAATACCTTACTAGTAGATGAAAATTTAGTACTATAAAGATGTTCTCACTTGATCCAATATCTTGTAGTCCATCAGTAATGGTTGCCCTTACCACTATTATCAATTGTTAGCACCAAATGTGAAGAAACATCATTAAAACTCATAGCAACATTGTTAAAACTCATTACATGAAATAGTAAATAAATAACATATCATCGTGGAATAATCATGAAAACCTACCTTACTTTCCTTCCAAAGGCAACTTCATAAAGATTATGCCTACCTCCATCATACTCAAATCCTGCATGCAAATGCAATTGCACTATTTAGCTAAATTGAGTACACCAATGAACTCTACAATGAAACGATGCTAATCAACCAGGACTAAGGAGCACTATAAGAAGGGAAGATAGGTGTCAAAAATATATAAGGTGAAATGAGGATAGAAAAGAAAAATAACATACCTTTCTGTCATTCCACTGATTCAATCTAATGAACCATCCAGGTCTACTCTACTCTTTATTGTGTCGAGTATTGCCTTGTGGTTAGACTCACGAACCTTCTACAAGGTCGTGTTCAATGGTCTACCCCCATATTTGATCAAATGAATGTTTGATTCCACAACAAGGTTAGAATAATGAAGAATCTTCCTATGTGTGTCAAATTCCTCGGTCAACCACACATCAAACTTCTTCACTATGTACCTTCTAAGCCATGTTCCAGTAACAACCATTGAACCTATAGGGTACTCGATGTTTTCTCCATCTATAAAGGGGAATCTAATTTCTTTTTTGCCTCAACACAATGACACAAATAATAATTCATTCCTTCTTCATTGTCGTCAACTACAATAACTGCATAAACATGCCTTACATTGATATGTGCATTTAGTTCGATGAATATAGTCAACAATAGAAAAAAAGCACAAAATAAGATGGAATATTGAATTTTATTAAATTTGAATGTTGATAATACCTAGTTGAACTAGATCTAAGACATTGTCAAAATCAACCAATGATTCAATCTCTGTGAGTTGTAGTGTTGTCAGTAGTCGATACATGTCAATCGAGCTTAGGCTTCTTGTACACCAATTGTCAACCTACTCCTTTGGCTCACAATCATACCAAGCTTCATATGCACATGAAGAACAAAAGCATACCATCCACCATGTATGAATACCCCATGAACTTACATTAGAGTTTCTAAAAGAGTGTAGCTCACTCAATCCTGTCAATGTACAATAGTCCTCATATTTTGTAATGTTAGTATCATCAACCCACCAAAAATATCTAGAAACTATAGACTTACCTTTATTACCTGGACCCATTGTAGCATTACACCATTTAACAATAGATCTTGCATCTGTCAACTTTGCATTGTATTTGTACTTCAGCTCTTCTCATGCTAATGCTCTTTTGATACATGCTCCTGCACCATCATGCTCCCCCTTTTCATGCTCAGCCTCACCAAAATTCCACATATGTTGAACACCATTCATCTTATGCATCCTAATCAACCAATAAAACATCCACGAGTTCTTGAATTGTGATGCACAATAATCTGACCATATGATATGATGACGAAATGATATGCTCCTACTAGCCAAATCATGATAGAACATCTAAAAGCAACCTTGCACGAACTCTGTAGAATGTGTGTGATCATCACTAATATAAAAATGAGATTCCCTTAAGATCTTGTCATCCTCTATACTATCTTTTGCATGAATGAATTCTATTTGCACAAATATAGCAACCTGTATAGAGTTGTAATAGTACAATTGCACCTCATTCTGTGGTTTTAGTGTGTAGTTCTCTACAAAGTCAACAACTAAAATAATGGTACCAAGTGGAAATATGTCCTTGAATAACTTGAATTGCAATTCCAACCATCAAGCTCTATGGGTATGCCTTACATACTCATAAACTATATTATCTCAGAAAATAGACATAAACTGATACACTGGAATCTTTTGAATGACCAACTCACACCTTTTTGCTTCTTTGTCATCTCTTAGACTATATTCCACTATCTTATATTTGCCAAAACTTACTAGCTCATTTCCAATTGCATGTGTGTTCTCCATATGTTCACAAATTGGCAAATGTTGCAACCCACTACAATGATCACACGTGTCATCCAAGCATAAGCTATTGTGGAATAATTGACCATCCACTCTTTGGCATTGTTACCCATTTTTAACTCATTGCCCCAAATATAAGGAAAAAAAGCATAGGTGTCTTAGGTTCTATTGATCCCATTCCATTGGTTGTGAAGTCTCAGGTTATGCAAAGGTCACCATTGGATAGAGAATTGAATTCTAAGCAATTTTGCCTTTTCAACCATGTTAAAATTCCTTAAAACAAAGAAGTTATGCTTAGTCAAAGTTTTGGTTTTTATGTTTTTTTGCCTTGGTCAAAAAATGGTTAAGTCTTCTTCCCTTTTTATCCCTTAGAAATATTTCCATATTTTTCCTTTGTTGACAAATTGTTTTTTTCCAAACTTTCTAACTTTTCAGGAGTTCAACTTTTAGCCAATTCGTCAATAAGGTGACAGAAAAGAAAAGAAGCGGCAAAGAGATAAAGACAACATAAGAGTCTATCAGCATGGATTGGTTCAAAAGCCCACGAGTTTGGCAATAGGGAGTTTTCTCGATGGCTAGATTGCTGACAAGGGTGAACTCAAAGACGATAAATGCCATAGTTCAAAAAAGTCTAGTTTTGTTGATAAGGAAAATTAAAAATTTAAGAATTTGGCTAAGGAAAAGGAGAGTGGTGCCCTTGTCGGGGAACTTTCCCAAGACCAAACTTTCCTTAAGTTCGTGAGTTTTTATATTTCACCGATAAGGAAAATATAGGACAAAGGAAAAGGTTCTAAAAAGTTTAAAGTTGTTGATAAGGCAAATATGTTTAAGGAAAGAAAGGTGAAGCTTCCAAAGTTCAGAAAAGAACAAATTTGCCAACAAGGGTAGCCAGAAGAATAAAGAAAGCATGGTTCAAAGAAAGTTAAGTTTGCCAACTAAGGAAAATATAGAGCGAAGAAGCCAAGTTTGAAATGGAGCAAGTTTGTCGACTAAGGCAGATAAGGCAAAACAAAGGGGCAAAGCTTCCAAGGTTTGAAAAGTTTGAAGTTTGCTGACAAGACAAAAACTCTAATAGGAAGGGATGAAGGAAGATAAGTCAAGTTCAAAAAAGGTTCTTTTTTCTGACAAAGATGAAGGAAGATAAGTCAAGTTCAAAAAATGTTATTTTTGCTGAGAAAAGGAAGAGTCAAGGCCAAGTTTAAGAAGGAAGCCAAAGTTCAAAGTAGAGCAAGATTTCCAACAAAGGTGGACAAAGGAGGGGAGTTCTTAAAAAAAGTTCATTTTTGCTGACAAAGATGAAGGAAGATAAGTCAAGTTTGAAAAAGGTTAAGTTTGCCAACAGAAGAAGAAGCATAATATGGAAGGGAAAAAGAAATGGTTTGGAAAAATCAAAATTTACCAACAAAGAAGAAGATAAGGCATAAAAGGTAGAGCCATGACAAGAAGTAGCTTATCAAAAGAATGAAGGTAACAGTCCCTAGTTTTGTTCTTATTTCCATTCATAAGATTCTTAAACAACAAAGGAAGGGTATTTTAAGAGTCTAGAAAATGATTTCAAATCCATGTAATAAGGGATGTTAAAGAAGATTTTTAAAGCACCCTAGGATCTTTCAAATGTGAGAAGATAGGGGATAGTGTATGACTATTTAGTATAGTGAGACGGTGATATTATGAAAGCCTAGTTATATGAATACCAATATCGAGGAGTCAATGAAATATATTGTGTCATGGAGACAATACACTGTTCAGGAAAAGTCTCTTACTATCTCAATCCTAGCAGTGAAAAGAGCATGAAACAAGAGACTGTACAAGACAGATTATTGGTTTATTAGTAGGAGTTTGAAAGGTTTGTGTACATAGAGTTGTTGAATCACTCAGTGGGTATTTCAACAAAACTGAAATACATACTGTGTATGCAGTCCATGAAATGTATAGAAATAAGAAGACTTTCTTTTCAATCCAAAGGGACAATGGACCCTCCAAGGAGCCATAATCACCTCAAACTCTTGAAAAGCACATGCCCTATTTTTCATGCAAGGTGGATTGTCAAGGAGTCAACACAGTTGGAGCAATTGTGACAGTAGTTATGAAAGTAGTCCAACCTTTTCCATATGCCCTATTATTGGGTAAAGTGGAAGTTATGATAGTTTAAGGTCTTTTATGAGAAGATGAATGACAAGGACAATAGTTGAGGACATCTAGGAGAAGTTTTTACCACTCTCTAGGTATCTAGGGGTAGTTTAAAGAATTCCCAAGCATTAGGGAGCAGTTGGAGCATGATTGTAGGAGATGAAGAGGTCAACCATGACAAGTATGAATAAAAATTAGAATAGGAGACTTCATGGGTGCCAAAAGAAGTTTGACCCAATTTTGGTCATCAATTTTCTTCCTTCTTTCAGTCTCTTGGTCTCCCCATGATAGGTTGAGTATATCAAAGGCTTAGAATTAGTTTTTTACTAGTTCCTTTTCATGTTTTGAGTTGTAAGAAGCAAAAAACTAAACATTGTAACTCAGTCTCAGTCATAGAATAGCATTTTGGTAATACTTTTTAGAGCAAGCAAAGACAGTTTTTGTAAGTTTTTTTGATAAATGATTCAGTTTTGATTTGTATTCAGTTGTAAGGATTCCTTTTTATCAATAAGATCAAGTTATTTGCCTTCTCAAATCTCTGTTATTATATGTATTGATGTATTTTCTAGTGATTTGAACACAAAAATCCTTGAATGTATGTCTCATTACAGAACTTATATGCAAATAATTTATGTCTTGTGTAGGTTACAAGCTATATTGTTATGTTAAAATAGTCTTAGTTGTGAAAAACTATATTTTCCTCCTAAAATTGTTAAATAGACAATCCGCTTGTGAAATATTGATATATGAGCATTGAACAAACCTAAGTTGTGCATGAAACTACATGGTCATTAGGCAAATTATGTGTCAAACAACAATATGAGTCTTAGTTTTTAGTTTGGTGCATCACCTACCATAGTTTTAGGGTTTAGTTCATAACATTCTTACCTCTTTTCTTAGCAAGCAACAGTAGTACATTGGTTTTAGGTGCTAAATCCAAGGGAACCAGCCCTCTCGAGAGACTCATCCTAATCTATAGGAAACCCACATGCCTTAGGATGTTTCCAAGGTTACCAACTGAGCAAAGAATGAGCTATCATTCTCCAAAGGGTACACTCAAGAGTGATAACAATTTTTGGCATGCCCAGTGGGACAATTTGAACTATAAATAGTCATAATATTATCTTATCATTGCTAGTATTGATATGTGACTAGCTATTTTCAAGTTTTTTGAAGCTTTTTGAACATTTATAGTCACTCTATTGATTGGTTTTAAAGAAATCAATGCACAAAATAGTATATGAGAAGGATACAAACTAGAGGAGGATCGTCTCATTTTGAGTATCTACAACTATCTCCACCTAGAAGGAGAGGAAGGCTTTTGCAAAGGAACCTAGATTTCACAAGAAGAGTACACTCTACACCACCTTCAGCAAGGATATCCCCTCATACTCTAAGGAATCAAATACCTTTTGGTGCAGGAGCACCAAGGAGACTATAAGATTTATGTCTTCATATTGTCATTTTTGTCTTGTTGATTCCATAAGGTCTTGAAGACCATTCTCATGTTGTAATAAGGACCATGTCCATAAACATCTCATATTTGTAAGGCAGTCATATTTGTAAGCCTTCTAAGGCATGTAAGAGGTAGTCATAGAAACATAGGGGCAGTCATATATTATCTCACATTGTAAGCCTTTTTGGCATGTGTTAAGGGGTGGTAGACTTTGTCAAAGGTTTAATGACATTGTTAAAGGTGTTGACAAGTCATAAACCAATCTATGTCCATTGTGATAAACTTGTAATTAGTTGCCATTGTAAAACAGGGCAGTTGTAGTCCTAAACAGGACAGTTGCAGAGAGATAGTCTGATGGTTACCATACCTTCCATTGACCCCAACTATCCTCTAACCATTCCAAACTGGTTGGTAGGCTTCTTAATACCCTGATCTATTCATTGTAAGTGGAGAAGTGTGTTGGAGAACAAATTTTGAAGGAGAAGACAGTAATAAAATCTAGATTTTCTACATTTTTTTATGTAATCTGCTGTTACAGGTCGTACCCTACTCCTGTACGGATAGATTGTGGAAATTCATGATGATGACAAGTTAACAGAGTGAGTTAGGATTCCAATGCTTTTGGTTTAAGTTTGTGAAACCTCTGTAGTGCATAGTTAGCTACATTTTTGTTGAAACTATTTATTATAACCCTCATCTAGGGTTTTGATAGGAATTATGCATTTTCTTGCCATTCCACTGATTTGATTCATTCTTGATCAGTGGGATGGGTTGTTGTAAGATTGTTTTAGTATGTTATAACAAGTTTTTGGCAGAGGATCTGAGAGGGAGGAGTCTTCATTGAGAAAACCTAACATCCTCATGTGTTAGGTGATGTCTAGAAGCATAGAAAAAGAACAAAATGTTGGCAAGAGACACTATATGGATTCATGGTTGTTGTCATTGATGGAAACAAAGGTCATCCCACATATCCACAAGTCATGGTGTGTCTCTACCGGAAGTCAGAATGAAGACTGTTGTGGTCCGGTGAACAAGAACAGAGCATGTGGCAAGGTCCGACAGATTGGTCCGGACCTCTCAGAGGAAGTGTCTTGGTGCAGTGCGGATTTGGGGAAGTCAAGAGGACTACCTTGAGTAGTATATTCCAAGGATTTATCCTCCGGTGATGGACAAAGAAAAATATATGAATAGTTGAGTACCAGATTCCTGAGAGACAGTGAGAACAGAGGAAGAACTGACTGACAGAGCATCAGACTATTTTCCAGATGTGTTACTGTTGATGGTAAAGGTTGTGAAGGCATGAATCATGTTTGGCCGACATGATTAATGATATCTACAAGTATATGCTTGATCCGCATTACTTGATATGCAAGGATTCAGCCGACAGATCAAAGTTTGTGAGAAGATAGACTATTCCGGATGCCGACTAGAAAGATAATGAAATCACTAGTGCGGATATATATAGAGGATGGATTTTGTTGTGAGATGAGTAGTAGTGTGATGGTGTATGCAAATAAGTGCAGAGCAGAGCAGAAGTAGTAAGAAAGATCCGGTATGTGAAAGGAAAGCAGATTAAAGAACAGAGGAAAGATGAAGTGCAGCAAATCAGTGTACTGAGCCTAACCGGAACTGAACTCCAGCATATGTAGATGCTTCCAATCAGTTCAAGTATTGTATAACATTCTTTTGTAGACAGTGTGTCTCTTTGTAGGTAGTGTGCCTCTTTGTGAGCAGTGTGCTCGGGCAGTGAGCCCTAATTGGCAAGTGCCATTTTTGTAACTCCTTATTCTTCTAACAGAGAATAATCTTTGGGTTAATCACCCCGTGGTTTTCTCCCTTAACAGGGTTTCCACGTCAAAAATATTGTGTCATGTGTTTCTCATTTCATGATAATGTTTGTTTGTTTGATTCAATGCTACATTGATTAATAAAGAAAGTTCAAAAGAAGAAATAATTAGGATAACTGATTCACCCCCCCTCTCAGTTATCAACACAAAAGAGGACCAATCAGTTGCAGTCCATGTTGGGGGCCCAAAACCCAAAAAATCCATAGTTTGAACATGTATTCTAAGTGTTCCAATCATTGGTTAGGATCTGTGCATAAATTTTGGAGAGGTCTCTTTATATTTTTGGCCTAATTGGGGCTCTAGGTCACTAGGGTGAGTTATAGGTTGAGCCATACCGTCCAAAACAACCTATACCCATTTTTGGATATGTGATAGGGAGTCCAAATGGGTATCTCCAGATTGTCCAAGATCTAATGTTGCAAGTCTGCATCAAAAGATATTGTTGACTGTGTGTTTTCCAAGGGCTACAAGGATCACTTTAGGTTTGTGAAGGAAGTACTAGTTCTAAGTTTGATATGCCTTTGCCAATGGTTGGAATGGGTCCCATAGTATGTCTAATCAACCTTTTCATGATGGTTTCAGAACTACTAACTATTGTTCCCACTTTTGTATAATGATCATTGAATTTGGGCTTTAGAGCATAAGAAAACCTTGTCATCTTATCAAATCCTTCTACCTATCCTAGTGCCTCTACATCATAGTGCTATCAAAGCCATTAAAGGTTCTATTTTTGGTTGTGTATCAGACCCAGTATATGTCAGCAGAGGAGAGTGAAGGAGAGGCTAGCAACATGCCTCCAAAAGGAATGACCACTGAAGTGGTTAAGAAGTTCAAGGAGATGGAAGAGAAGATTAAAAGTGGAGTCAAGGAAGCACTCCAAGTAGAGTTGAAGGCATTGAGGGTAGGAAAGAGGATAGATGAAGGTTCTGATGAAGAGAAAGAAAAAGAGGAGGAAGAAGAAGAGCAAGAAGAGACAGAGATACCTGCAGATCAAAAACATTTCCTTGAAGCCATCAAGGCAATTGGCAAAGATTCTTTAGAGGCTCGGATGGAGATTCCCATGTTTAGTGGCAAGATGAATGCCGATGAAGTCATGGAGTGGATTAAGGCCCTAAATAACTACTTTGAATACAAATAAGTTCCTCAAAACAAGAGGGTGAAGTTTGCAAAAACTAAACTCAAAGGTGCTGCCTTTACATGGTGGAATTACACCCAAGGTGAGAGGGTAAAGAATGGGAAGAGCATGATCTCTTCATGGAGCAGAATATTGGAGAGGATCAAGTCCCAATTCCTTCCATCAGACTATGAGGTGCAGATCTACAAGAAGATGCAAAATCTCAAACAAAGAGATTTGGATGTGGCCACTTACACCGAGTAGTTTCACAAGTTGTCTCTTCGTTGTGGATACATGGAGGATGAAAAAGGTAAAGTGGCAAGGTATCTAAATGGTTTGAAGTTTAATATCCAAGATTAAATCAATCTACTAACCCCTAAAACCGTGGATAAATGCTTTCAAGTGGCATTGAGGGTTGAAGAGAAGTTAAAGAGGAAAAGTGAGCAACAAAATAGAGGTAGAGGAGGCAGAAATTTTAGAGGTAGGGGTAGTTTTGGAGGCAGAAATCAATCCCAAAGAAGTCAAGGGGAATCTTGTTCCCAAGAACAAAGTGGAGAATCAAGTTCTAGAGGAGTCTTTAGAGGAAGGAGGCCCAATGGAAGGGGTAGATTTGGTGGACTAGGGAGAGGTCCTAATGTCTTCACAGGAAGGTGCTACAATTGTAGCCAAGTGGGACATCCAGCCTTCAAATGTCCTAAAAAGCAAGCCTCAAGCTCTCATGGAGGAAAGAGAAGGAACCAGTTGATCCAAGAGGAAGATTTCCAAAGTGTTAACTCACCAATTGGAAGTGCAGCCCCAGTCCATGAAAGAGAAAGTTTGATGATGAGAAGAACCATGTTGAAGGTGCCTCAAACTCAAGAACCCCCTCAAAGGAAGACATTGTTCAGGACAACATGCAAGGCCTATGGTAAGATTTGCAAGGTAATTGCTGATTTAGGTTCAATTGAGAATTTGGTTTCTATTGAGATGGTAGATAAGTTGAAATTGAAAAGACTTCCTCATGCTAGTCCTTATAAAGTATCATGGTTGAATAAAGGGCAACAAGTTTTGGTAGATGAACAATCATGGGTAGAATTTGAGATAGGAGAATATAAGGACAAGATTTTGTGTGATGTAATCCCCATGGATGCCTTTCATTTGCTATTAGGACATCCATGGCAGTATGATGTACAAGCCCAACATGATGGGAAATAAAATTCTTTTGTCATAACTAAGAAGGGTAAAAAGTATAAGATGGATCCATTACCTGATGAGAATGTAGAAAAGAATGTAGGGTTGAGTGTCATGATTGTGATTCGTAAAGAGTTTATTAACACCCTTAAGGAAGAAGGAACCCAAGGGTATGCTTTAATCTTGAAGCCCACAAGCAGCCCTACTTTGCATAGTCCTAGTAAGGAAGAGGTTCCTAAGGAGGTGTAGCAATTGCTAGAGAAGTATAAGGGTATCATGGTAGAGGAAATGCCTAATGAGTTGCCACCCATTAGGGACATGAGCCATCAAATTTATTTCATACCAGGATCTACTTTGCCAAACAAAGAAGCCTATAAGATGACACCTTCTCAGAATGAAGAGATTTCCAAGCAGGTATAGGAATTGTTGGATAAGGGTTTGGTGAGAAAGAGTCTTAGCCCATGTGCTATCCCAATAGTCCTAGCCCCTAAAAAGGATGGTAAATGGAGGTTGTGTATGGATTCTAGAGCCATTAACAAGATTACCATAAGATATAGGTTCCCTATGCCAAGGATTGAGGACCTAATGGACTGTTTAGGAGGGGCTAGATACTTTTCTAAGATTGATCTTAAGAGTGGGTATCATCAAATTAGGATAAAGCAAGGGGATGAATGGAAGACAACATTCAAAACAAATGAGGGTCTTTATGAGTGGTTGGTGATGCCATTTGGTCTATCTAATGCCCCATGTACTTTTATGCATCTCATGAATGAAGTATTGCAAGATTTCATTGGCAAATTTGTTGTGGTATACTTGGATGACATTCTTGTTTTCAGCACGACTAAGGAAGAGCATTTACAACATTTGGATCAGGTTTTGAAGAAGTTACATGATGACCAATTGATGATCAACATGGAAAAGAGTGTCTTCATGAAGGAAGAACTCACCTATCTTGGTTTTGTCGTTTCCCAAGGTAGTTTGAAGATGGATCCAGCAAAGGTAGAGGCCATTTTGTCATGGCCAACTCCAAAAACAACAGGTGATGTAAAAAGTTTTCATGGTTTGGCAACATTTTATAAGAAGTTCTTAAGGGGTTTTAGTCATATTTGTACACCAATCTTGGATACCATCAAAGGGGGGCAGAAATGTAAGTTTTTTTGGACAAAGGCAGCCAATGATTCTTTTGAAATTCTGAAACAAAAGGTAGCACAACAACCCCTCCTTGTTTTACCTAATTTCAATAAGTTGCTCACAGTGGAATGTGATGCTAGTAACCTTGCTATAGGGGTTGTTTTGAGTCAAGAGGGTAGACCGGTTGTTTTCTTTAGTGAAAATTTGAATGATGCTAAGAGAAAGTACTCTACTTATGACTTGGAGTTGTATGCAATGGTACAGGCTTTGAAAAAGTGGAGGCACTATCTTTTGCCTAAAGAGTTTATTGTGTATACTGACAATCATGCTCTTAATTTTCTGAATTCACAGGAGAAACTCAATCATAGGCATATGAAGTGGGTTGAACAACTCCAAGCATACACCTTTTCCATCAAACACAAGAAAGGGCAGGCAACAAAGTAGCAGATGCATTGAGCAAAAAGGTGTGTATGGTTTAGGAGATTCAGTTGCAAAGTGTGGGGATTGATGCTCTCAAACATATGTATCAGGATGATGAGGATTTCAAGGAGGTATATGAAGTGTGTTCACAGTTTTCAGACTCTTATCATTCTGATTTTTCTGAGTTTTTGTTGTAGCAGGGATTGTTGTTCAAAGGTAGCCAGTTGTGTATTCCTAGGTGTTCCATGAGGGAGAACATCATAAAGGAAAAACATTGTGGTGGATTAGGAGGTCACTTTAGGCTAGACAAAACATTGGATCAAGTGAAAAGGTTTTATTTTTGGCCTAAAATGCAATCAGATATTAGAAAATTTGTTGAATGTTGTAGTATTTGTCAGATGGCCAAAGGTACTTCATCCAATGCTGGTCTATATCAGCCACTTCCCATTCCTAGTAGGCCATGGGAATGTATTAGCATGGATTTTGTCTTGGGTCTTCCTAGGACTCAAAGAGGTTTTGATAGCATATTTGTTGTGGTGGATAGATTTAATAAGATGGCTCATTTCTTGCCATGTAAATGCACTAATGATGCTTCACACATTGTTGGTTTGTTCTTCAAAGAAATTGTTAGAATCCATGGTTTGCCTCTTAACACTGTGACTGATAGGGATCCAAAGTTTGTAGGCCACTTTTGGTGTACTTTATGGAAGAAGTTGGGCACTCAATTGTCATTCACTTCAGCCTATCACCCTCATACTGATGGCCAAACTGAGGTGGCGAATAGGTCCTTGGGAAATCTTCTCAGGTGTCTTACAAAGCAACATGGAGAGGCATGGGATATGATCATCCCTCAAGTAGAATTTTCTTACAATGACTCCACCAATAGAAGCACGGGAAGGAGTCCATTTGAGGTTGTCTATGGGATTCACCCAAAAGGCATTCTTGAATTGAGATATCTACATGGTTTAGAGAGGAAAAGTGCTCAAGGTGAAGATTTTGCATTGTCTATGAAGGACATCCATGATAATGTAAGAGAAACTCTTCAAAGGAACAATGAGAAGTACAAGGATAAAGAAAATGAAATAAGGAGAGATGTACAATAAAAGGTTGGGGATTTGGTCATGGCACATTTGAAGAAGGAGAGACTTCCAAAAGGGCAGCCAACCAAACTCCTCATGAAGAAGATAGGTCCATGCCAGATTGTGCACAAGTTGGGTTCAATGCCTATGAGATTGAGGTTCCTCAAGGCTTGGCCATTTCTCCCATTTTCAATGTTGCTAACTTGTTTCCATACAAGGGTGATAATGTTGCAGGTCTTGATGCAGCCCAAGAAGATGAAGATTGGATAAAGGATCTACCTCCCAGCCAACCATTGAAGTTGGAATGCATTTTTGATACCAAGGTAATCAAAAACACTAGAAAGAAGACATATAAATAGTTCCTTGTCAAATGGAGTGGCTTACCCATTGAAGATGCCACTTGGATGAGTGAAGAAGACATCTTGAAGCATGGTGTCATAGTTGCTGATCTGATTCCTCAAGGGACTTGAGTTCTCTTTCCACTCAGGGAGTATAGTGCAAGAGCACCAAGGAGACTATAAGATTTATGTCTTCATATTGTCATTTTTGTCTTGTTGATTCTATAAGGTCTTGAAGACCATTCTCACATTGTAATAAGGACCATGTCCATAAACATCTCATATTTGTAAGGCAATCATATTTGTAAGCCTTCTAAGGCATGTGAGAGGTAGTCATAGAAACATAGGGGCAGTCATATATTATCTCACATTGTAAGCCTTTTTGGCATGTGTTAAGGGGTGATAGACTTTGTCAAAGGTTTAATGACATTGTCAAAGGTGTTGACAAATCATAAACCAATCAATAGCCATTGTGATAAACTTGTAATTAGTTGCCATTGTAAAACAGGGCAGTTGCAGTCCTAAACAGGACAGTTGCAGAGAGAGTCTGATGGTTACCATACCTTCCATCGACCCCAACTATCCTCTAACCATTCCAAACTGGTTGGTAGGCTTCTTAAGACCCTACTCTATTCATTGTAAGTGGAGAAGTGTGTTGGAGAACAAACTTTGAAGGAGAAGACAGTAATAAAATCCAAATTTTTTGCATTTTTCTGTGTAATCTATTGTTATAGGCCGTACCCTGCTCCTGTACGGATAGATTGTGGAAATTCATGATGATGACAAGTTAACAGGGTGAGTTAGGATTCCAATTCTTTTGGTTTAAGTTTGTGAAACCTCTATAGTGTATAGTTATCTGCATTTTTGTTGAAACTATTTATTATAACCCTCATCTAGGGTTTTGATAGGAATTATGCATTTTCTTTCCATTCCACTGATTTGATTCATTCTTGATCAGTGGGATGGGTTGTTGTAAGATTGTTTTAGTATGTTATAACAAGTTTTTGGTAGAGGATCTGAGAGGGAGGAGTCTTCGTTGAGAAAACCTAACATCCTCATGTGTTAGGTGATGTCTAGAAGTATAGAAAAAGAACAAAAGAGGACCAATCAGTTGCAGTCCATGTTGGGGGCCCAAAAACCAAAAAATCCATAGTTTAAACATGTATTCTAAGTGCTCCAATCATTGGTTGGGTTCTGTGCATAGATTTTGGAGAGGTCTCTTTGTATTTTTGGCCTAATTAGGGCTCTAGGTCACTAGGGTGAGTAATAGGTTGAGCCATACCGTCCAAAACAACCTATACCCATTTTTGGATATGTGATAGGGAGTCCAAATGGGTATCTCCAGATTGTCCAAGATCTGATGTTGCAGGTCTGCATCAAAAGATATTGCTGACTGTGTGTTTTCCAAGGGCTACAAGGATCACTTTAGGTTTGTGAAGGAAGTACTAGTTCTAAGTATGATCTACCTTTGCCAATGGTTGGAATGGGTCCCATAGTATGTCTAATCAACCTTTTCATGATGGTCTTAGAACTACTAACTATTGTTCCCACTTTTGTATAATGATCATTGAATTTGGGCTTTAGAGCATAAGAAAACCTTGTCATCTTGTCAAATCCTTCTACCTATCCTAGTGCCTCTACATCACCTTTACAGCCCATGGCTCTTCCCAGGAACTAGGTTTTCATACCTTTTGATTATGGCAGCCCATTGAACTTAGCACAACATGATGAAATTCCAATGGTATCCCTCAAAAGCATACCATTTTTCATAAGAGAAGACCAAACTACACCTATTGAGCACATCAAGGATGTGGCAAACCTATGTGTTGTGCATCACATCATTGCTGAAAATGTAGGTCTTGGATTGTTAGCAGTCTCTTTCAAAGGCAAGGCATTGCAGTGGTTTAGAGGTTTGAGGGTGAACTCAATAAACTCATTGGATCAACTTGGAGAGCTTATGTGCAAGCATTTTGAAGACAAATTAGACCATTTGTCTTTGGTAGAACAATTGAGCACCATCAAGGGAGCTCCTCGTGAGCACATGATAGACTTTAACTTTCATTTCCAAAGGACTTGGAATACAATTCCACAACTGGTAAGACCCTCAACACAACATGTTTTTCTATATTTTTTAAGGGCTTTTAATAGTGATATTGCAATAATGATACGATCTATGGGTACAAACACACTCCCTGGTGCTTATGAAATAGCTATAAGGGCTTAAAACAGTCTCATACAAACTGGGAAAATTGCCTCAAGACCTCCAATGCCTATCTTTGCTAAAGTATAACCTATTATACCCATGCAAATGCCATAGATAGCCCCTTTACTAGCTGTCCTAGCCTAAGAAAAAGTTGTCCCAACTGATTCTTTTGAGCTAGAAGAGATTAAAGGCCTCCTTCAAACATTTGATAATGAGTTGGTAAGCCTCAAGACGCAGCAATTTCAAAATTACAGACCTTATCAAGCCCCTAGTCAAGCACAAGGTCAACCAAATCAAGCAAATAGGCTGCCCTACCATGCAAATAACCAAGGCCAAATGAAAGCACTTAACTCAAGGCATTTCCAAGCATATAACCCAGTTGTCACAAGTACCTCTAGGGAGTTGATACCTATCCAAAATAATCTTGCTCAAGACTACGAGTGGTGTTTCTCTTGTAATCAGCCCCATAACTAGTTGGCTTGTTCCAATGGGGTGATTAACCAAGCCTTCATGGTGCAAAATATACCCAAGGTGTAGCCAAATGCACTATATGAGACTGCCACATAATAGCATGATACCCCTCCAAGTGACACTGCATTGGTAAATTGGCAAGGAGAGGAGTTTTGTGTAGTCAACCAGGACCATTCTTCTATAACAGGCAACATAAGAGGCAAAAAGAGGGTTGTTGAAATGGGACAACTAGCAAATAAAGAGCCTTATCAAGCTCCTAGAGGCAACCAAGGTGTTATTGGTCCATCAACATCCAATGTGGCACAAGTCCTACAAAGGGACCAGTATATGATAGCCAAAGAATAGCTTATAAACCAGTCCCAACCAACACACTATCCCAGGACAAAGAGACTTGTTACAAGCTGCCCTATCAAATGTGAGTGTGTCAAATGGACAGCCTGTCACTCAAGATAGAGTTCTGGTTACCAATACCCCTCAAAACAATA
Source organism: Cunninghamia lanceolata (assembly GCA_027924645.1). Classification (NCBI taxonomy): domain Eukaryota; kingdom Viridiplantae; phylum Streptophyta; class Pinopsida; order Cupressales; family Cupressaceae; genus Cunninghamia; species Cunninghamia lanceolata. The sequence goes on along the minus strand of BSBN01000149.1, from coordinate 2,836,737 downwards.
GTTGACAACCAAGTAAGGAAGTCAAACCACCACCTTTCTATGTGTCTTTGATCATAGGAGATAGTCTTGTCCATAATTGTATGACCGAATTAGGAGCTAGCAGCTCTGTTATGCGCAAACAAATTGCAGATAAGCTAGGTTTGAAGTACCATCCATTTACAAAAGGGGTAGTCCAGCTTGATGGGACAGCTATTAATACTATAGGGGTTATCCAAAACTTGAGTCTCACCCTGCATGCATATCCTAATTTTTCCATTTCTCGAGACATATATGTGATTGACATACCACCTTACTCTACTCTATGCCTTTCAAGAGACTTCACAACTAAGATAGGTGGCTACTTATCTTTAGATTGGTCGCATATGCTCTTTAGGACAAGGTATGGAACCAAGGTGACTATCAAATCCAAACCCATAGCAAAGGACCATATAGAACCATATGTACCTTGTGTTGCCAATGTTAACTATGCCTTTTTTTACCAAAGAGAGCATGTTGTTGTTCAAGAGCTGAGTACCCAAACTGAGGACATTCCAGATAATATTTTACATGAATGGGCAATTGAAAACATTGAGGTTGATCCAAGCAAAAACTTGGAAGTAGTAGTCCTAGGTGTCTACGTGATTCATGAGCAAGATTCTATCATTCCTAACCTGTAAAATGTAAAGCCACTCAAACTATCACAAAAGTAAATAAAGTAAATAATCCATTTAAATTACAACTTCATAAGTAAAAGATAAATCTCATAAATATGAATCAATGAAAGTCATTAAATCTTACAAAATTGTGTGCTCAATCTAGGTGAAAGAACTATAAAATAATATACAAATTCCATTGGCATTCATGCAATAATACATCTAATTACAAGTTACAATGATCATGTACAAGTATAAATAAATCAATACGTTGTCCAGTCACCACAAACCAAGTGGTTCTCCTGTGAGCTGAGAGACGGGAACATGGCTCAGGTGCTTTTCCACCCAACCATGAAGCAATTACACTTCCCCGGATCCCTTCATGACATGAAGGAAACCCAGAACTACACGAAATGTCTAGCTACCTGGAACAACTGGCAGGTGGGAACACCCAATGCAACCTGATGTCTAATTTGCAATTCTAAATAATGAAATGCAGATTGTCTCACAATAGGATGTGGCAAAGACATATATCAATAAGCATGCAAGGCAAAATATTCATCTTTTTCAATAACAACTCATTTAGATCTAAACCTTTAAAACATAGTAACTGGTCAATTCCTAAAAAGAGGAAAATCCATCTCTGATAATCCACATTCGTCATCCTAGCCCAAAAGTGACCCAAACACATTCCTAGATCAAAATCTACCTTCTTTCTCCAAGAAATAAGTAAAATGATAAAAGTAAAATAAGGAATAATGACAATCCATATTCACCTATAGACCACCTCTAATCCCTTTCCAAAGTATCAATCAAGAAAACACACTTTTCGCACAAAAGAAGAACATCACAAATCATTTAAAGACAATATAGATTTTGTAATCTAACTATATTCTCCATTCATAATTCCATGGTTTTAATAGATTGTAGAATACTAATTATTTTACTTCATACCCAATACTATTTCATAATTCAAGCAATAAAATCAATAACGAGGTTTGCTTACTCCACTTCAACAATATGTTTTCATGCATCTTATGTCAAATATTATTAGTACTATCTTTCTTAGTTTTGCTTTCTATTTCAATAATTATGTGGCACAAATAATTTAAATAGAATAGAAGCCAATGAAATATAAGATGGCGTTCACATAGATATACATATGGTAAATAAGCTTACTGATTTCAAACGTTTGAGCTATGATTTTATATTCGAGTCAATAACACATAATTTATCCTAAATACAGTTTATTAATTCATTTGTTTGCTCAACCAATGAGAGTACACTTTCAAGCAGGTAATAAAGAACATCTTTCATTCATTCATTTATTTATTTATGCAAGTATAAATATGGAGTCTATAATTCTAGTTATATTCTTTAACTATAATTCGTTGTCTAAAAAGTTTTGAAGATTCTATGTTTAACTCTTTCCAATCCAATATCAGTTTATGATTTAACAATTCAAAGAGTCTTTAAATAAGAGTTCAACACTAGTTTCAACATAGGTAATAATCAGAAAATTAATTGTCTCTATTCTACGAAATAATAATTATTTAAAGGAGTTTTAAAAGAAGCTATAGAAGCAAGTCATTCAAGCTACAGGAGATTATATCAAGCTACATAAAACAACATATGTCCACTGTAGAAACTAGTAATATGGCGATAGTGATAAACAAAGCTACATGAAACAAAGTATGTATGTTACAATGATAAAATAGGTAAAGAGACAGCTATAGAATGTAAAGTTTGATAGTAGGTAAAAGATTAAAGTTTAATCTGCTATAGAATTTATTTTATCAAGCTACAAGGACAATGATCAAGCTATAGGTAATTATAAATCAGGCTACAGGAAATGTTACTTATTTTGTTGGCTAAGCTTTGCAGGTTGATCAAAATATACTAGCCATCATGGCTTTTAATGGTTGGTCTTTAAACAAAAATGAAGAGAGTCAAAATAGCAGGCATGAGCTTAATAAATTACAATGACCAAGGGATAGGTTTTAATAGTCATAAAACAGGAAATAGGCCCAAGATTTTAACAGGCTAAAGTCAACAAAGAGAGGCCAATTTGGGATGAGTTTAAGATGTTGGCGCCTACAGAAAATAGAGGTAAAAGATGGCTGGTGACATGGATAAGATCTAAGGCATGTCAAGCCAAAATAAAAGAGTCCAAATGCCCACAAATAGAAGGTCGATTCCAAACAACAAGAAGAAAAAGAACGCAGACCAATTTTACTATGTTTTAATAGTCATATGCAACCATATTCTTTTTCAATTTAAAACAAAGAAAATACCCAAAATCTTAGTAGAGAAAGAGGGTCAATTCGGCCTTTATTTCTGCCCTTCACTACTACCTCCTATCGCTGGCTATAGAAAAATAATGGTGTCCTTTTTGCTGTTGTCAAAACATGCTTTTCTCACACTTAAAATAAATCATTTCCAACTTTTGCTAAATTTCTCTCAAACTACTACAAATATCTTCAAATCCCTTCTGGGTTTTGTTCTCCCCTTTGCCATCTTTCTAGAACAATTTACGGTTTTAAATTTCGTTGAAAAATGACAATGTTATCGATGTTTTACTATGACTATTTTTTTCTAGTTTTCACAAATGTCTTTTGGCTTTTTTTTGTTTTTTTTTTAAACCATGGATCATTTTTGCTTAAAAATAAATTATTAAAAAAATATACTCTCTTAATTTTGGTGTCCATAATTTAGGTTTTTCTTTTTTTTTTAATAACTCCATTTTTTATCCGTTTGCATGAGTTTTGATTTTTCAAAGCTCTCTTTTCTTTTTCTTTTTTTTAAATAAGAATTAAAATAATCTTTATTTATTTTTCTGTCATTTGCATAATCATTTTTTTAATCAATCAAATAGCATTTGCATATATATATATATATATATATATATATATATATATATATATATATATATATATATATATATATATATATATATATATATTGTTTTTCAAACAATAATATTTATATAAATAGGAAAATACTTTTATTATTTATTATTAAATATAAAATACATGTTTTAAAATATAAAATACACCTTTTAAAATATAAATTGAAAGAAAATTAATATTCATGACTAAATCAAGCATTCGAAAGGAACTTACTATCGCAATTAAAACACAATATTTTCTAAGTATCTAATCATCAATCACATTTATTATCTATGCAATAATGCATATTAAACCATTCAAATTAATGCAATATGAGACTGCATGAGTGTGTGAGTGCATCAGGGTTAACCATCCCAAATAGTTCTTTCCAGGTGGCTAGAACACCTCTACCTCAACCATGTTCTCGTCTTTGATGAGTACCTGCATTCATTTGCACTCAACTCAACGTCAATAGGTTAGTGCCTCAAAACATAGCCGAAGAAAAATATTATAATCACATCGATAATATTTAATATTTAAATCAATTTTCCAAATCACGCAAATATAACATCATGATAATTACCTTCACACTCATGGAATTTACTCAAAGTAAAAAAATAACAGTAAATGTTCACTAATCTAGAATAATTATACAGTCCATGAAAATGAGAGGTGACACAAAAAGAGATTGAACAACTAGAACAATAGCAAAATGAGGTTTGGAAAATGTTTTTTGATGGTTCAAAATGTTGGAGCAATAGTATGAATGCAACATCAAATAAGTCTTCCACAATGCATATAAGCAAAATAAAAAATCCAATAACTATCAATGAGCATATGAATGTAGAGTATAAACATATATTGACCTCACTTACAAATTTTCAAGAGAATGCCTCATTATATAGGCATGGAAGAGGCAATCCACCTAGCATGTGGATTAACAAGTGCCCCATGATGTGGCACAAACAAGAAGACAAGTGTCCTATAAGGTGTCAACCTTTGGATCACTTGGAATGTGCAAACCAACAACCTTGTGTGACAAGTCTTGGATGACTACAAAGTGCCTTTTGAGGTGAGATGGAAAGTATTCCAACATCAAAAGGTATGCACGTGGGGTTTACCAAACAACTAGGTAACCTCTAACCTCTAAAAGGTTGCACATTCAGTTAGACAAGATGTTGTCTAACCTCACAAACCTAAGTACACTTAAGCTATAGTGAATAGATAAATTATTCACTCTAACACCCCCCCTTTAGTGATACTTGGGGAGAACACAAAAGTGCAATAGATACAAAAATATGGGTCCCAGCTACTAGATCTAATGAGGTACCCATGTACAATAAAGTCTCTCACAAAAAGAGAAAAGAAGAAAACCCAGTGGGAAAAAACTCCTCTCCCAAAAAGAGACAAAGGAAGGAGGACTCAGGATGACCCCCCAACAACAACTTCCTTCACCCAAATCATATGTCGCAACTCAAGATAGCGAGGCGATGCCAAAGGTTTAGTGAAGATGTTTGCAATCTGCTTCTGAGTAGACAAATACTCTAAGGAGAGAACACCATCATGAATAAGTTGTCAAATGAAATGCATGTGTATCTCAATGTGCTTCATCCTCTGATGCTCAATTGGATTGTAAGAAATATGAATGGCACTTTGGTTATCACACCAAAGAATAGTAGGATGATCAGGTGGTAGACCAAACTCTGTCATAAGCTATCGAAGCCATAGAACCTCCTAGCTAGCAGTATTGCACCTTGATACTCAACCTCAGTGGATGATAATGCAATAGAAAATTGCTTCTTGAAAGACCATGCAATGGGACCTAAACCAAGGTAGAAAACAAACCTAGAAGTGGACTTCTATGAGTCAACATCACCGGCCCAATCTAAGTTAGTGAAGCCTACTATGTGTGAAGCTCCTAGTGTGTATTGAATGCCAAAATGTGTAGTACTCCAAATGTACCTCAAAATATGCTTGGCTACTTGCCAATGACTCTCATGAGGATCATGTGAAAAGAGGGATACAAGCCCAACAATGAAGGTGATATTAGGACGCGTGTGTGTCAAACACAGAAGACTACCAACTGACTATCTGTACAAAGTAGCATCAACACAAGGTGAAGTGCAAGTGGTAGTCAAAGTTACGCCAAACTGAAATGGTGTAGGTGCAGGCTTACAATCAGCCATGCAAAAATAATGAAGCAAGTCAATGGAATACTTCTACTAATAAATGGAGATCCCCTTAGTAGACTGAAGAACCTGAAGACCAAGAAAGTAATGCAGAAGCCCAAGATCTATCATGTCAAAGTGCTCCATCAAATAATGTTGAATATCATAAATCATGGATGATGAACTACTAGTGATGAACAAATCATCTACATACAAGACTAGTATCAAAATATCATCTCCATGACGTTGAATATAAATAGTGTGATCCGAGTGGAAATGAGTGAAACCAAATGAAAGAAAGAAGCCATCAATCTTCTCATACCAAGCCTGGTGTAGGAGCACCTAGAAAATCATGTTTTGTGTTGTAATAAGGTCTATTTGACCAATGCATTTTCATTTCTGTTGGTCTCTAGGTCTTTCAGGACCTAGAACTCTTTTTATAAGTCCCAAGTGACTTAGGTCACATTTGTCAAATTGTTAATCTCAAGACGTTGGTCTCCCAGCCGCTTGGAATCAGTTGGTTCTCCTCAGGGTGAGTTTATAACCTAGAGGAATGAACCAAATAAGCACAGATCGTAGAGGAGATAAATGTGATTATGTATTGTGCTAAGGAGAAATAGAATGATTATGTCCCGTCAATTCAATTTCTGTTTCCTATAACTATAAATTGTATAGCTGTAGATTTCCATTCTTTCTGTGCTTCCACTGTTGCAATATGTAGAAGTGAAGCATTCCACTGGTGAGATTTCTATCAAAATTAGTGGAATGGCTTTGTTGTACAAATATCCATTTTTGTTTTTTATTTTGTTTCATTTTTCGGCGGTGTAGAGGATCCAGACAGTGCGAGTTGCACAGTAGGTTGACCTAGCATCTCCATGTGCTAGGGTTCAGGAGAAGGTAAACTGTGCATCGGTGTATCACATGGACTCAAATCAAGTTCGTCGAAGTTTGAAGTCATGCTGAAGAGTGGTTGGTCCATCAGAGAATTGGTGAAGCAAAATCTAACATGGTCGATAGAAATTGTCTTGTCGACAGGCAAAGAGTGTTGAACCTCACATTGGAGTGACTAAGACTTTGGAGAGATAAGTTGTAAAGTGTTGCCAAAAACAAATAGGTTCAAAGGTTCAAAGATCTGTTCACTGAACCTAGAAACGGTTCCAAAAGGTTCAAGAGTTCAAAAGTTCAAATTTTGAAAAATTGTCTGTTCCCGTTGTGCACTCCTCATCATATTGGTATCAGAGCCTGAAAAGATTTGGGCAGCAAGTTGAATTGAGGATTTGCAGGATTGTTGGCATTTGGGTACTGTCTGTGAATAGTGTATGTCAGACAGAGAAAGCGGGACAGAGGCGGAGAGGATGCCTCCCAAAAGTATGTCGCAGGATGCCATTAAGAAGCTAATCGAGGAGATGCTTGAATCTAAGTTGGGAGAGTTCAAGTAGTCCAAAGGCAAAGACAAGGAAGATGAAAGTGACAGCGATGAAGGAGGTACCGAAATTGATGGAACCAATAAGAGGACAGAGGAGATACCAGTAGACCAGAGGGCATTTGTAGATGCTTTGAAGTCAGTCAATAGGGACACCATGGATGGGTTACCTATGTATGGTGGAAGTATGGAAGCTGAAGAGGTGATTGATTGGATTGAGGCATTGAACAATCATTTCAAATACAAAGAAATCCCTGATGATAAGAGGGTTAAATTGGCAAAGGCCAGATTGAAGAGGTCCACTCTTGCATGGTGGAATTATGAGCAAGGAGAAAGATTCAAGGAGGGGAAGAATATGATAACCTCCTAGGAAAGGATGAAAACCAAAATCAAGGCACAATTCTTACCTCTAGACTATAACGTACAGATGCATAAGAAATTGTAGAACCTCAAACAGAGAGACCTTGATGTGAATGCATACACACAAGAGTTTCATAAACTCAGTCTCAGATCAAAGAGACAAGAAGAAGAGTCAGAGAAGGTGGCAAGGTATTTGAATGGCCTAAGGATGAACATCCAAGATGAGATCAGCATCTTAGCACCAGAAATAGTGAACAAGTGTTTCCAAATGGCCTTAAGGGCTGAAGAGAAGATAAAGAGAAAGAGTGAGAAGAATAATAGAGGTAGAGGAGGAAGAAGTTTTAGAGGTAGAGGTAGTTTTGGAGGAAGAAGTCCTAACCAGAGGCCTAGTGGTCAGTCCAGCCAAGAAGAGCAAGTTGGAGACTCAAGTAGCAGAGGAGGCTACCGAGGAAGAAGGCCTAATCGAAGAGGTGGGACAAATGGATCAGGTAGAGGATTCAAATTCTCCAATATGAGATGTTATAACTGCAATTAGATAGGGCACCCAGCATACAAGTGTCCAGAGAAGGGCTCAACTTCTCATGGTGGTGAGAAGAGAACCACTTTGATTCAAGAAGATGCAAGGAGTGTGACATCTCCTGAAGTGAATCTAGCACCAGAAATGGGAGAAAATCTGATGATTAAGAGGACGCTGCTCAAGGAACCAGTGCAGACTGAACTTTCTCAAAGAAGGGCTTTGTTTAGAATCAACTGCAAGATCCAAGGTAAGGTTTGTAAAGTTATTATTAACTCTCGTTCTACTAATAATATCATATCTTTGGAAGCAGTGAATAAGTTGAAGTTAGAAAGGATACCCCATAATAGTCCATATAAAGTCAGTTGGTTAAATAAGGGGCAGCACATACTCATCAATGAACAAGCATGGGTAGAATTTAGTATTGGGGGGTATATAGATAAAATCTTATGTGACATCCTTCCAATGGATGCTTGCCATCTTTTGTTAGGTAGACCATGGCAGTTTAACAGAAGGGCTCATCATGATGGAGAAAAGAATGCTTACTCATTCCAAAAGGATGGTGTAACTTATAGGATATAGTCATTGGTAGAAGGGGATCCACAGCCTGTAGGATCTAGTGTAATGCTGGCAGGAGAAGAAGAATTCATGGATACACTAAAGGAAGGTGGTGGAGTAGGTTTTGCTTTGATTGTGAAGCCTAAGGGGGAAAAGAAGGAAAATGTGAGAGCAGTAGGGCCTAAGGAGGTCAGAGATTTGCTTGAGAGTTAAAAAGGAGTGATTGCAAAAGATATACCTAATTCCCTACCACCTGTCAGAGACATTAGCCATCAGATAGACCTCATACCTAGAGCAGTACTCCCTAATAAGGCAACATATAAAATGACCCCTCAGCAGAATGAAGAGATAGTAAATCAGATTCAAGAACTCCTAAACAAAGGGCTAATAAGAAAGAGCCTTATCCCGTGTGTAGTACCTACTATTTTAGCCCCAAAGAAGGATGGGAAATGCCTTCACTGATTCTAGGACCATAAATAGGATAACTATCAGGTATAGGTTTCCTATTCCTAGAATAGAAGATCTAATGGATTGTTTGGGAGGGGCCACTTATTTCACCAAGATAGACTTAAAGAGTGGGTATCACCAGATAAGGATACGAGAGGGGGATGAGTGGAAGACAGCATTCAAGACCAATGAAGGGTTGTATGAGTGGCTTATGATGCCTTTTGGTCTTTCAAATGCCCCGAGCACCTTTATGATACTAATGAATGAGGTGTTGCAGGAATTTATAGGGAAATTTGTGGTAGTCTACCTTGATGATATCTTGGTGTTCAGTAAGAGCAAGGAAGAACACTTGAAACATTTGGAGATAGTCTTGAAGAGGCTGCAAGATCAGAAGTTAATGATAAACTTGGAAAAGTGTGACTTCATGAAACAAGAATTGGTTTACCTAGGCTTTGTCATCTCTAAGGGTGATTTGAAAATGGATTCTTCCAAGGTAGAAGCTATTTTAAATTAGCCTACACCTAGGATAGCAGGAGAGGTCAGAAGTTTTCATGGCTTGGCCACATTTTACAGAAAATTTATTAAGAACTATAGTGATATTTGTGCACCTATGTTGGAGACCATCAAGGGTGGCAGTAAGGTGAAGTTTCTGTGGACAAAAGAGGTAGACCAGAGTTTTAAAAGTCTGAAGCAGAAAGTTGCCAAATATCATGTCTTAGTACTTCCTGACTTCAATAAGGTTTTTACCATTGAATGTGATGCAAGTGGGCTGGCCATAGGGGTAGTGTTGAGCCAAGAAGGTAGACTAGTAGCCTTTTTCAGTGAAAAAGTGAATGAAGCTAAGAGGAAATACTCCTCTTATGATTTAGAGTCGTATGCCATGGTACAAGCTCTGAAAAAATGGAGGCACTACTTGCTTCCTAAAGAATTCATTGTGTATACTCACAATCATGCTCTTAATTTTCTGAATGGACAGGAAAAGCTCAGACATAGACACATGAAGTGGGTGGAAAGTCTTCAAGCATACACCTTCATCATCAAACATAAGAAGGGGATAACCAATAAGGTTGATGATGCCTTAAGCAGAAGGGTGTTGACAGTACAAGAAGTGCAACTACAAAGCATGGGTATTGAGGCACTCAAAGGATTGTATGAAGAGGACCAAGATTTCAAGGAGATTTACAAGGTATGTAGTGAGTTTGCCAATGCTTTCCATAGTGAATTTTTAGATTATACATTGCAGGATGGACTTTTGTTTAAAGGTAGTCAACTATGTATCCCTAAGTGTTCAATGAGGGATAATATAGTGAAGGAGAAACATAGTGGTGGTTTAGGAGGACATTTTGGACTCAATAAGACTTTAGATCTGGTATGAAGATTTTACTTTTGGCCAAAGATGCAATCTGATATCAGAAGGTTTGTTGAGAGTTGTATGGTATGCCAGAGAGCAAAGGGGGTCTCAACTAATGCAGGACTATACCAACCTTTGCCCATACTAGACAGACCTTGGGAAAGTTTGAGTATGGATTTTGTGATGGGATTGCCCAAGACAAGGACAGGTTATGATAGTGTGTTTGTTGTGGTAGATAGATTCAGCAAAATGGCACATTTTATTCCTTGTAAAACCACCAGTGATGCTAGTTACATTGTAGGTTTGTTCTTTAAAGAAATCGTCAGGATTCATGGGTTACCTTTGAGTATTGTATCTGATAGAGACAACAAATTTGTGGGACATTTTTGGAGAACCTTATGGAAAAGATTAGGTACAAATTTGTCTTTTAGTTCAGCCTATCATCCTCAGACTGATGGCCAAACTAAGGTTGTGAATAGGTCATTAGGCAATCTGCTGAGATGTTTGACAAGAGAACATGGAGGTAGTTGGGATGTGGTACTCCCACAAGCAGAATATGCCTATAATGATTCTACAAACATAAGTACAGGTCTAAGTCCTTTTGAAGTTGTCTATGGTAGTCATCCTAGAGGAATTTTTGAATTGAGAGATGTTCAAGGGTTGGACAAAAGGAGTGGACATGCTGATACATTTGCAGAGGCTATGAAAGAGATCCATCAACAAGTCAGAGATACTCTACACAAGAATAGTCAGAAGATCAAGGCTAGAGTGGATCAAAGGAGAAGGGATGTGCAGTACCAATAGGAGATATGGTCATGGTTCATCTCAATAAGAACAAACTACCCAAGGGAAGCCACAGCAAGTTGATGATGAGAAAAGTTGGACCTTACAAGATTTTAGAGAAATATGGTCCTAATGCTTACAAAATTGAACTCCCTGATGATATTGCTATTTTCCCTATATTCAATGTTGCTGATCTAACATTATATAGGAGTCTTGATACAGGAGAAGGTACAACAGAGTATGTCCAAGACAATGCAGAGTGGGTGCAACATTTACCACCTAAGGAACCACCTACGATGGAGCGCATCTTGGATAGCAAGACAGCCAAGAAGATAAGAAATCAAACCTATTTTGAGCACTTAGTCAAATGGCAAGGACTTCCAGACTCAGAGGCCACATGGATGCTAGAAGAAGACATCAAAAAGCAGGGTGATGATTTGCAGCAGTTAGTCTTTAAGAGGACTTGAAACAACTTTCACCTGGGGAGTATGGTGCAGGAGCACCTAGAAAATCATGTTTTGTGTTGTAATAAGGTCTATTTGACCAATGCATTTTCATTTCTGTTGGTCTCTAGGTCTTTTAGGACCTAGAACTCTTTTTATAAGTCCTAAGTGACTTAGGTCACATTTGTCAAATTGTTAATCTCAAGACAATTGGTCTCCCAGCTGCTTGGAATCGGTTGGTTTTTCTCCCAGCTGCTTGGAATCGGTTGGTTTTTCTCCCAACTGCTTGGAATCAATTGGTTCTCCTCAGGGCGAGTTTATAACCCAGAGGAATGAACTAAATAAGCATTGGTAATCAAATCGTAGAGGAGATAAATGTGATTGTGTATTGTGCTAAGGAGAAATAGAATGATTCTGTCCTGTCAATTCGATTTCTGTTTCATGTAACTGCAAATTGTATAGTTGTAGATTTCCATTCTTTTTATGCTTCTGTTGTTGCAATATGTCGAAGTGAAGCATTCCACTGGTGAGATTTCTATTGAAATCCATGGAATGGCTTCGTTGTACAAATATCCATTTTTGTTTTCTATTTTGTTTCATTGTTCGGCGGTGTAGAGGATCCAGACAGTGCGAGTTGTACAGTAGGTTGACCTAGCATCTCCATGTGCTAGGGTTCGGGAGAAGGTAAACTGTGCATCGGTGTATTGCGTGGACTCAAATCAAGTTTGCCGAATGTTGAAGTCACGCCGAAGAGTGGTTGGTCCGTCAGAGTATTGGTGAAGCAAAATCTAACATGGCTGATAGAAATTGTCTTGCTAACAAGCAAAGAGTGTTGAACCTCACATTAGAGTGACTAAGACTTCAGAGAGATAAGTTGTAAAGTGTTGCTGAAAACAAAGAAGTTCAAAGGTTCAAAGGTTCAAAGATCTGTTCGCCGAGCCTAGAAACAGTTCCAAAAGGTTCAAGAGTTCAAAAGTTCAAATTTTGAAATATTGTCTGTTCCCGCTGTGCGCTCCTCATCAAAGCCCAAGGAGCTTGTTTGAGACCATATAAATAATGTCAAAGCCTACATACAAGTGAAGAGTCCTACACAAATCTTGGAGGTTGTTCCATGTAGATCTCATCATGAAGATCACCATGGAAGAAAGCACTCTTCACATCCATATGAAATACCTACTATCTCTAAGATGCAGTAATAGAAAGAACAAGGTGAAAAGAATCCATCTTGGCTATAGGGGCAAAGTTTTCAGAATAATCAATACCCTTGACCTATCAAAAACCCTTATCAACAAGACGTGCCTTGTATCTTTCAATAGAACCATCAGCTACATACTTGGTGCAGTACACCCACTTGCATCGAACCATCTTTCTTCCCTTAGGAAGAGAAACCAACTCCTAAGTATTATTCTTCATCAAAGAAGAATACTCATCCATCATAGCACTATCCCACTCTGGAATACCTGAAGCCTCTAAAAAACTCTGCAGATTAGTGGATATAGCATTACCCAAAAGACTAGTGCCAAAATTATGTGAGCGAGTGCGACAAGAACACATAGGATCACCAACTAGGCAAAACTCAAGTAGGAGGAGGTGGAGGTGGTGGTGGCAGAGTTTGTGGTGGTGGAATATCAAGACCATCATCTGAAGTATCTTCAAGTGCTAAGGTATCATCATGTGATGAAGAAGGTGGAGTAGGTAGTGATGAAGAAGTGGTTGCAGGATCAATATGGAAGGACTCATCAAATTGGACATCTCGTCTGAAGTAGACATCCTAAGTGGTTGGATCAAACAACTGATATGCCTTCACATCCTCACAATAGCCAATAAAGATGAATTGCTGACTTTTCTTCTTCATTATTTTATGCTGACCATCTGGTATGAATGCCCAAGCCTCACTACCAAATACCCTGAAGAAGGAAACATCTGGCTTGATGCTAGACCAAGCCTCCTCTAGAGTGATATGATGAATCACTTTATGGGGTGTGTGGTTTTAAATATAATTAGCACAATTGATAGCTTCAGCCCAAAATGAAGTGGCCATAGACCGAGACTGAAGCATACAATTTTCCATCTCCTTGAGAGATTCTTTCTTTTAGCAAAACCATTTTGCTGAGGAGTGTAGGGAACTAAATATTGATGAAGTATACCATGCGCAGTGCAATAATCCTAAAAAAATTGGTTCACATACTCCCCCCATTATTTGTATGAAGCTATCGAATAGAAGAACCTAATTGCTTCTCCACGAACACCTTGAAGTTCCTAAAAGTAGTGAAGACATCACTTTTGTACTTGAGAAAGTACACCCATGTTCAACAAGATAAATCATCAATGAGTGTGATTACATACTTGGCCCTATAAAAGATAGAGTTGGAAATGACATGAGGTCACTATGAACCAACTCAAGCAAGGTAGATGCACGGTGTGCCTTTCCCTTAGGAAAAAGATCTTGATGATGCTTGCCAAGGACACAACCTCAATAGACTCTATTCGTGCATGAAACCTTTGGAAGACCAAGTACCATATCGTGTGTACTCAACTGCTAAAGATATCTATAATTGAGGTGTCCAAACCTCTCATGCCAAAGTTGACTCAAAGAATCTGCATGGACAATGGGTGATGATCCACAAGATGACTCAAAAGAATGAAACCTATACAATCTAGACCCATGATCAACTTTGCCTGAAGCAACAATATTCTTAGGATGTTGTAGTTCTCAAATAACTACATCATATGGAGACAACTCCACTACCTTCCCTTCCCCAGTATGGAAAATTTGGTAGATGGAGAGAAGATTGGTAGAAATATCAAGAATATAGAGTACATCCTCAATGCAATTATCTATCAACTGAATAGAACCTAACCCCAAAACTAGAATCTATGTAGAGTTACCTACTGTAATCTGAGATGTCAAACTATCAAAAAGATGCTCAAGAAGATCATGTGACTTGGTCATGTAATGAGAGGATCCCTAGTCAAGTATCCAACTATCATTGGATGTACCTAAACCTTTAGTTATAAGTACATGTCCTTTGCCAGGTTTTGGTAAAGAAATATTGTGTTTCTTCATTGTCTCTTCCAAGGCTTCCATCCTTTGAAAGCAATGAATCATATCATGACTTGGTTTTCCACAATAAGAACATGGCCCTTTACTTTTCTTCTGGGTTGTCCTAGAGGGATTCTCACTTGACTTAGAAGATGCAGTGGCTTGCTTATCAGACTTTTATTTCTACATGGAAGTATGCTCACTTGCTAAATTAGAATGTGCCTTAGATTTGTTGAATTTCTTATTTTTACCCTTAGATGATTGAGCCACAAGTGCCTGACTTTTATAGGTGATTACATCCATGCAAAGTAACTTAGATTGTTCTCTCACAAGTCTATCACAAAACTGTGTAAAAGTGGGCATAGTAAATGTTGAACCAAGTGCATCCATTGTAGAGTAAAAGGTAGAAGCAAAGACTTAATAGTGGCCTTTTAAATTTAAGAAAACCAAGAAGGCACATTCCTTATCTATTTTTGTTTTACCACAAACTCAAAGTTAAGAAAGTAAATATTTGAACTTCACTAAGTAATCTTCAATTGATGGGAATACATCAGATGACATAGTTGTTAATTCAGCATCCAATTGCGGTATTCTGAACTCATCAACTTTACCAAATAAATCACTAAATTTGTCCCACATTTGCTTAGGAGTTGTATAATTTCTTAGATGAAATTGCAAGTTACTAGATACATGGAGGCCGATGATTCCCATTACCTCATCTAACTTATTGCAATAGACAAGTTGTTCATACTCCCTATTGAATTACAATTGTTGATCATTTAGCATTTGCCATAACCCTTTAGATTGAAGAAGTTGTACTTTAGCCTTCCATATATGGTAGTTATGTGGAGTTAACAAGTCAATTTTTGAGTCCATTGTTGAATAAGACACAAGTAGGCACTTAAATTGTGCCTCACACTCCCCCCAAATTTGATTAATTCTCTAATAAAAGTCCTCGAGAAAATCTAGACAAGTTTTGATTACAACTAGAACAACCTGAGAGCCAAAATCAACCATTTATAGAACACGGTGATTTTTACAAATTTGATAAAGAACGACTATATTAGGTTTAAAAATACATTCATAATCAAGTTCCTTTCATTTTCTAGTATCTTTCAAAAAAGTTGTGCAAAATTTTGATAAACAAGGTAAAAGATATCCCTCGTCAAAATTTATGTACAATTAAACTTTGGAGCTATTAAAATCAATCAAAAATGATAAAATTTGAGGAAATAAACTCCACCACTATGAAGTTGATGGAAATACCTTTTTGTAGACTATAAGTTTGCAAAAAATAGCCTCTATTTACAAAAGTTGTCACAAAATGAAAAAAGGACCCTCTTTTGCAAGGATGAGGCAAAATTCAGAGGGTCTACCTAGCGAAAAATGTCAAGCTCAGCGTTTTACAAAACTATTAGTGGCTACAGAAAATGTTGTGATTTACATTTTAGAGTAATAGTAAAATAGTCACATATGTAACTAAAGTGTGACATTTGGACAAAAGATCTCTTCTATCATAAAGCATCTATTATGTTAAGATAGCATGCCAATCGGTGGAAAAACTAACAAACAAAATATTGATTGCAAAGAATATCACAAAGTAAATTAATGATTTGAAACCATAAGCAAGATTGTTGAATTCTTTGACCTTAAAGATTTGTAACCACAACCAATGAAAAAATTAAAAAACCAAAAAGATGCAACCAAGGAATGTTTGGCGTTAGCAGTTTGGTTGGAGTCGGTGATGAAACCGTAGCCCCGAAGAACCTCAAATAGGTGTATGACAGCCCGCTGGAGCTGCAACCAACTTGGTAGTGTGAAGAAAGTGAAGACTCTGCAAGAAAAACAATGGCCGATAGACTTCCAAACCAACTTTTCTAAAATGCAGGAGCCACTAACAAATGTTAGTGTGGCGGTTAGAAAAGACCGTGATGGAGATTTATGTAGCCTTTTTAGAGGATCCACCTCCAACAGTCACAAACTTGAATCCTTCGATCCACAGAAAGACCATAATCACTTCAAACCAGTGCACCAAAAAATAATTCAAATCAACGTTGAAAAGTTTATACGACGTAAAAGACCTCCAAATCCTGGCATCAACCTTGTGTTGAATGACTTGTAGATCATGAGCAATGACTGGATGAGGAATGCAGGATGGAGAATAAAGCCACAATCCAGAGAAAAAAAGGTGCCTTTCAAGCGTTAGATCCACAAAAGTGGAAGTTGAAATGGCAAGGAGGGACGTCGGCTAAGACGATCAAGGAGATGGGAGTGGCAACCAAGTCGATCTGTGGCAAAAATTATTGCTTTAGTAAGTGGCCTTCTTGTGTGTAATCTCTTGGAGGGAACAAAAATTGCCCATTGTCAATCCCTACAAACAAAGACGACCTGTAACATAATGGTGATCTGCAATCTTTGACCGGGCGATCTTCAAAACATGAACCAAATCCAAACTAGAAACCTTTGACAGAGAGGAAATTGCCCCAAAGTAGAACCAACAAAAAAGGCACCAGAATGCAAAACAATGGGCCCAAATGAATCAAATGACCTAGGTGAGGCTGAGAGGCCAACGAATCTACAAAAAACCCTTGATAAAAATTGATCTACACAAAAATAATGTGATTTTGCAAAAATCCGTACAGTCTATACAATACTACACAATCCATATGGTACACAAAAAGACATGAGCTAAGAATTTTTGCAAAAAATTGAAGTTACTAAAATTTGTCAAACGAAAGGCTATTCTTTGTTTCTCGAGCCTTCTAGACTCAATGACAAGGTTTGTTTGGCTCCATGGCACTCTGGTGATAGAGCTGAGTGCTTGATTCACTAAAATATGATAGGGGACTTGTGATTCAATGCTCTAATACCATGTTGGAGCAGCAGTATGAATGCAACATCAAATAACTCTTCCACAATGAATATAAGCAAAATAACAAAGCCAATAACTATCAATGAGCATATGAATGTAGAGTATAAACATATATTAACATCACTTACAAATTTACAAGAGAATGCCTCATTATATATGCATGGAATAGGAAATCCACCTAGCATGTGGATTGACAAGTGCCCCATGATGTGGCACAAACAAGAAGACAAGAGTCTTATAAGGTGTCAACTTTTGGATCACTTGGAATGTGCAAACCAACAACCTTGTGTGACAAGTGTTGGATGACTATAAAGTGCCACTACAACAAAATAGGCAATTAGCACCATAATTTAGTGCATTTGAGTTTGTGAATTGGACACTTCTACCGGCACAAAACTCACCACCAAACTGCATGTTCTCTTCGGCGCCGTCTTTTGTGCCAGATTTTGTGTGAGATTTTGCATCAGAAAAGTAGTGCAAGCAATAGCATCTCCTTTAGCACCTGGAATAGTGCCAGGAAGCATGACCAATTTAATGTTGGAAATAGCGCCTAAATTAGTGCCCAATTTGGCTTCCAATTTTGCTTCCATATCTGCTCCCATTTTTTCTTCTAGTTTTGCTCTCAGTCATGCTTCCTATTTTGCTTCTTGTATGGCTTCGAAAATAGCTTCTTTTTTCGTTTCCTAATTGACACCAAGTTTTGCTTCCATTATGACGTCCTTTGTTGCTTCCAGTTTGGCTTCTGATTTTCCTTTTGGTTTTGCTTATTATGTTGCTTCCAGGTTTGCTTCCAGTTTTACTTCCAGGTTTGCTTCTGGTTTTGCTTCTGGTTTTGCTTCCAATTTTGCTTCCAATTTTGCTTCCAATTTTGCTTCCAGATTTGCTTCTAATTTTGCTTCCGATATAATGTTGCTTATTGCATCTAGCTTTGCTTCCATTTTTCCATCTTTGTTCCAAAAAAGGTAAGTGGGCCAATCTTGCTTTCTAACTGCCCCGTCTTTCACCTTATAGCGTAGCTTACCTTGATACTCCCCAATTTTTTAGTAGCTCCATCTTAATCTATCCTCTTTGTGAGACAAGCTCACATACCTGTTTGACAAAATACTCTCTAACTCACTGATCTGCACTCCATCCACCTGAAGACCCCTAAAGCATTTGAAATATTTTATAGGATAACATTTATAAAGAATTTTTAGGGAAATGGACATCCCACTAGTAGAAAAATATAAATAAATGACTAAAAAAACTACCAAAAAATGGTCATGTGATCAGTAGTTTGGTCACGTGACCATTGGTAGTTTATTGTCGGTCATTTATCTCACGACCAAATTTATAACCAAACAAATTTTATCATTAATTTGGTAGTATATTTAGTCCTAAATTTGGTAGTATATCTAGTCATCAATTTGGTAGTATATTTGGTAATTTGGTAGTATATTTAGTCATCAATTTGGTAGTATATTTAGTCACGTGACCATTGGTAGTTTATTGCCGGTCATTTATCTCGCGACCAAATTTATGACTAAACAAGTTTTAGTCATTAATTTAGTCATTAATTTGGTAGTATATTTAGTCAACAATTTGGTAGTATATTTGGTAATTTGGTAGTATATTTAGTCATCAATTTGGTAGTATGTATATTTAGTCATTTATTTAGTCATTGTAATCATTTAGTCATTGATTGTTGTTAACTGGTGATTTATTTAGTCATGGTAGTCATTTTTATTTACTGGTTTCCATTAATTGGTAGTAAATTTAGTCATGATATGAATAATTTAGTAAATACCAGAAATTTTATAATGTAGAAAAAACATATTATTAAATTTGAATTAAAACATAAAAGCAAATAAATTTGGAAAACTATATATTTTATGATGCTGCCAAGTAAAGATTGATAATTTTGAGCCAACACTTTCTATTTGAGAATCGGTCAATAAGAAAATGAAACAAGACAAAGCAAAGTGGTAACAAATATTTTTTTGTATTGGAACAATGCAGGAAAAGAATTACAAATAATAAAAAAATAGTACAAAGCTGCCATAACTAGAAAAAACCAGTTCAGCTCTGTCATGTACAGCAAACTACAAGGACTGGCTGAAGAAAAAACTAGTTCAGCAGACACATTAGATACAATAGCAAAAAAAATCTTTTGACACTTAGAAAAGAGATGTTGCCACTGAGCATCCCATATGCAGACATCATTTCTTTTGGCATTCTGTTAACCAATTCAAGTGCTTTGACTACAGCCTTGGTGCATTCCATATTCTCCTTCACACAAGCCATTGAGGTGTTACCTGTGTATTCAAACAACCCTGAACCACAGTGAACAATATATGAATAACAACCTAAGAATTCTACTTAGAGGCCCCTGTAGCAGTGACCCTACAGCAACAAGAAAACACACCAGTCCCTATAACCTTCCATAACATGGTCCCAGATAGTTGAAGCAAAAGCGGCACTTGAAGCAGTGAAATCCAGCCAGTCAACAACATGCTAAAGATGACGACATGGAAATGTTTTTTGTTTCGTACAATTGCAGTAAAATATGAATTTATTTAAAACAACGTTTTCATGATATTTTCTTCATTACCTCAAGAAATCATAAAATAGATCATTACACAAAATCTCTACTCTTGGAAACAATCTCTTCCCTTTCTCGCATGGCAATATCGCACTTGCCCATTCAGACTATTAAATTTTAGAAAATGAGCTAAACAGTAGACATTCAAATGACCTCTTGCATAGATAGGATCTAAAGTTCACTACTGTCTTATTGTAGCCAGAGGTGCAGCACATACACCACATAGCAAAACATATAGAAGAAGCTTATGATGCAGAAGCTACTATTCTGGTATCAACAAAGTTCACCATTTGTTATCCTGGTTGTGGTGTTTGTAATGTTGCAAGGCGCATTTTCCCATTTTCATCAGAAGGTTTTGCTCCAATCGAAAGTTCCATTGCATAATGCATCATTAGTAGTAGCTCAAGGAATTTTTAACATCTTTTTCAATTTCACCACAAGTTTCCAATCATCATTGGACAAATCATCCTAAAAAATAAGAAGAATATTCTATTTTAGACATTAAAAAGTTGTTTTATCTACCAAAAATGAAAAGCACAAATGTTCAATTAGTATAAAATGCATAATAGTAAATACACTATAAAATTACGTAATGTGGATATCAAATAGCCTTACCCTATAGTTTTCTTTCAATATATCTATGGATCTTCTGGTGAGATGACTCACAAATTCATCCTCCATTTCAAAATGCCTACCAAACATTTTTTGTGCTTCATCAGCATTGCTCCCAACAATCTGTAAAGTTTGTATGATAATTCATTAACAAAAATATTTCAAAAAATAGCATCCAAAATCATATAAAACTATTAACAACAAAGACAGCTTCTCAAAATACCTTCATGGCCACTTTTTCACCCTTCTTAGCCATTTCACCAACTTAATGATTGATCTTAATTGAGGCTATTTTGCCAATATCTATGAAATCTTTTGTGGGAACACATAATGGCATGCCAATCTGTAGATGCAATCACCACATATGGATTTATACAAACCAAAAATGATACAACAATCTTTTACACGCATAAGTCATAACACCGAAAAGACTAGGTTTAGATGCATAAGTCGTAACAATCTTTTGTGGGAACACATAATGGCGTGCCAATC
Organism: Cunninghamia lanceolata; assembly: GCA_027924645.1. NCBI lineage: Eukaryota > Viridiplantae > Streptophyta > Pinopsida > Cupressales > Cupressaceae > Cunninghamia > Cunninghamia lanceolata. The sequence goes on along the minus strand of BSBN01000149.1, from coordinate 2,815,570 downwards.
TGTAGATACAATCACCACATATGGATTTATACAAACCAAAAATGATACAACAATCTTTTACATGCATAATTCATAAGCCTTCAAGAATATCAACACCAACAATTATAGGATCCTTCTTGTTAAAAATACAATTTGGCAAAATGCTCAGTACACAAATGAAAACAGCATCTTCTACAGCCTCCTTTTTTCTTTCTTTCTTAAGATTGTCCATATATGCTTTAAACTGGTCAAACCGATGATAAATAATGTCTGCTGCAAATATCTTGACACCAACATCATCTGCAAGCTCCCAAGATTCAGGAGATATTTTGACATCAAATACCAAAATTGTAGCATACTCTTCTTTTTCTCAAGCATTACACTCACACACATGACATCTTTTTTATGCACAAGCCAAATACCAGTTGCACTAACTAGGATGCTTACAACTAGGGTCTTCAAGAACTCAAGTAAAGCCTCCAAAGATCCAAGAGTTGAAGCTTGAACATAAACTCCTTCCCCACTCTTGTCAATCTGAGACATTACATTATTGATATCATGCATTGCTTCTTCCTTAATATCCTCTAAATCATCATCAACTCCAACAACATATAACTAAGTTCCTGCTATGGCATGCTCAAGACCCTGAAATTAAGAAATTGCAGCTAAATTTCATTTTCCACATATATTTGATAAATTTATGTTCATGTACATAAAATTATTACCCTAAAATTTGATACCTGAGTGGTTATCTTGATTCCCTGTGTAGCCTTCAACTTCTTATGATGTTGATAAGATCCCTGAAAACAAAAAACATCTTAAGCTATGGAATATATTATATTATTTTAACAATATGATCAATGTGATATGGTTTGAGTAATCTACATTTGAGGTGTAGATTATTGTATTCTAGCATAGTAGATCACAAATACCACCCATTCTCCTTTACTATAAAAGAGCATTTCAATTTTTTTAACGCCACATATACTCCAATAAATAATATGGCACCATAAGGCTTCCAAGAATACATACCACTATGTAGGTTCCCACAATTGACCACTAGTAAGGAACATTTTAAATCAGGATCAAAGTCACCTGGATCTTGAAACCAAAAGGCAATCCCTTGGCTTTTACACCATATATATCAATTTTATCTACCCTCTGTCCTGATGTTTCAAAAGGTAACTCTTGGTGCCTGTAATTTCTCATACTGTCTGACCATTCAACATTTACAAACTATTTTCTATTTTGAACAATTTCTATATCCAAGGTTGACTTGATGATGCTATAGTATGGTAAGCTTTTACTAGAGTTCCAATGCAATTTTTGGGATATAACATTTATTATTTGTTAAGTTACCTAATTGGCAGAAAAATAGGGCATTTCCAAGTACTATTCATCCCAAAATCATATTCAGAATCGAATCGCCTATGGAATTGGGCACAGTTGGGATTGTTTGGGCCTAAAATGGTGTGGAATCCTTGAGGTACAAACCCTGATGATTCCAGGACAGACATGGCATTTTGAAGAAGATTCTATGACGTTTCTAGAGGCAGCTAATGTTTTCAATGCACTTTTTTTTTAAAATTACATATACGAACAAGCTACAACATGCTAGAATTAAAAGATTGATTCAACATCATGATAAAGAAAGGTAATCTACAATAAAAAAAAAAATATAATACAAATATATTTATATCAAGTTAAAAGATATCAAAACTCTTTCAAATACACCATGAAAATTAAAATCCCTAAACAACACATTTAAAATACTACATAAAGCAGTGGACCAAGATGTCTAACAACTAGTACATGATAAACATCAACTATGCCATTTTTTGCAAATATTTTAGTGGCCACCATGTGAAGGTTCCTTCTTTCTCTTTCAGACGGACAACTCCATCTATTTTGTCGTCATAAGCAAGGGGTACATTACTTGTGACCTTTAAAATATTTACATTTGCATTTCCTGTTCCTTCCAAGTTGACTCCATGTACAATAGATAGTGAGTGAATCTGCCCAATGCCCACAACAACACCATCAAATGGATCCAACACCCTAACTTTATCCCCTACTTGGAGTTTATCAATACATTTATGCAAAAATAAAAAAAAATACACATTATATTGAAATACATAATAATTATTACATAGGTAAGGATTACCCTTATTTACATAATAAAACAACCATTACTTATGTTGGAACAAAATTTAAAAACCCTAAAATTTTGTTAATTCCTGCCATTATTCCAAATAAACTATTCTAATGTCTCACCTGTTAGGACCTTTCAAAAAATTTACACATTTCCGTCCTACTTGATCTTTTCACTTGTATATGACCATTTCTTAATAGAATTTCAAGCCAAAATTTTATGCCATTTATTTCCCAGGGTCACATAACATGGTCATTTTGAGGAGTATGCAGTTATTCTTAATCATTTTTGTGTTTTTATAGTTTACCGCAATCTCGCAGGTCATCCTCATTGTCTTGGTGACAGTGCAGGAACTAGAGCAACAAGAATCATGTATACTGCACTCTTGTTGGAAACATATGTAAGTTGTTTGTGACATGGCAATAGGAAGGGCTCGGTCAACCATGTATATCGCAGTCCCTCGGAGGTATCACCACTTGGTTGCAGCTTGGCGATAAGGAAGAGAGTTCAATATAAACTGACCCCATGGTCCCGCATTGGTCTGGCAAGTTGTCCATGGCATGACGGTAGTAAGTGTCCAAGTTACCAGGCTCCCGCGATGGATTTCAAAGAATGTTTGTGGCAAGGCGGTAAGCAATAAAAGTTGGCAACATAATCACCCCACAGTAATGAGAACAGGCACTTGCGGGTTGACAGTAATGGAAGAAAATGGAATAAAGGGGTCTATAAGCCCCGTGATCCCGCTTTGTTTGAGCATAAGGGTTGAGGGTTGGTGGTAATCAAGAAAAGTGAATAAAAGGCATTGAAGCTTATCGCCATCCCATGACCAGTTTAAACAAGCTCCACGATAGTGCAGTAATGATAATAAATGAGTAAACATACTTAGTGGGGGTGTGCGATTACCAAGAAATTTGAAAGATCTTGTCATTTCATCTGATTGTTGGATCAAATTTGATGAAGGGCTTATATTTGAAATTAATTGAATGCTAATATTTTATAATCTCATGGCATGGACCAAAAATAATGGTGGAATGATGAACATTCTGGCTCGATAAAATCTAGAAATCTCTTGGCATTTGCTCAGTTCAGAGATTGCAGATTGTCTTGGAGAAGGTGCCCAGTTCAGTATGCTCTTAGCAAGCTTTGAATTGTTCAAGTAAGTCCATCTCTACATTCTCTGCAAGAAAGTTTGAAGAATCTTTTCTCTGTTTCAATTCTTCATGCATTTGCTTGAATTACGAAACCCTAGTTTGTATAATGGCACCCAAGAAGTCTGAATCCACAAGTAAGACCAGTAAGCTTGATCTTGCCCCTATGAAAAGATCACTGCATCAATCTTTGCTAGATATTTTACCCAATTAAATTGACTAAAGTCGAAAGAAAGTATTTAGGGATGTTGCTGAGGGTTGTAGGGATGCCATCATTCCCATTTCTGGTTGGAAACTATTTTGGTACTTCTGTCAGAAGAAGGATGGTCAAGGACCGGTGGGCAATCCATGGAAGCTGGATTTGGCCAAGCTAATTGTTTCAAATGTATTCATGGATGTGGAACTGATTCGTACTCTAGCACTACACTATCACCTAGCTACTAAAATAGTAAGGTTGTCAAATGGATCTTCTCTATTGAGAATTGTCAAAAATGCTATAATTGATTGTTTTATGTTGAACAAACAAGCTCTCACTGAAATTGACCTACAAAAGATTGAACAAGAATACAAAAGTTTGAGAAGAACACTTAGAAGGGATGAGCTACCGATATTTATGAGAAGAGGTGCAAACAACAGGATAGTTTATATTCCTTCCAATGCGGTCGAACCATTCCCTATGGAAGATTTTGCAGTCTATTTCAAATGGACCTATTATGCATTGTGCCAAGTACTGGGAATTGATGCTGATCAGAGGATGCCAGTTAATTGGATGATGATAGCTATGAAGATACAAAATTCAAAGGTGAACATTGAGTATGATTTTGCCTCATATCTTGAAAAGAAAATACATGATGGATTCATCACTGTGAAATAAGATAAGAAACCCATGAACTTCAAGTTTTATTCTTTGGTTTGCCACCTAATCTTAAATCAAAATAGGAGTAAATGGTCAAGTAAAATAGAGATCAACATGATTGACAGTATAAGGCAAAGAATGCCTACTCAATGTTGGTGTTACAAGTGGGATTCTCATTGCCAAATTGGTAACTATACTATATTTCATAATGAATTTTCTATGAAAATAATGAATTCTTTTGGTAAATGGGCCCCTAGATTGTCACCAAAAATCAGGGTAATTCTAAGACCTCTTGCACATAAACCAGAGCAAGGTCATACTTTCAATTATGTTGATTGGTTCTTCCTACCAGAGCACACAATAATTAGGGTATATGATTGCCCCCAACCACCTCACAAATTGCCAGTTTGTTTCTGACAGAATTGCATTCTTGGAATTCATGTGGCAAATGATGTGGAGGGAAAAAGAAGTAATGAAAAAGCAAAAGAAAGGCACCTTTTTGCCTGATACCACTATCTTTGGAGATTAGTCAATTGGTTCAGACACTCTTGAGGAGCTATGGGCCTATTTGAAGGCCAAGTACTATTTGGAATCTGGTGTTGAAAGAGTTTGTGACCCTGAAGGTCATATGAACTTTGTGAGACAAGTGATCTTGACTAAGATGGGCATCTCCTGTCAAATTCTTTATGTTGAGGATGTGATAAGGAACCTAGTTACTTTTGATGAAGTGTATGACAGAAAGAGGAAATGGGAGATCCTCAAGAAAATTAAAGATGACAAAAAGGAAAAGAATCCAAATTTTTAAGGATTTTTTGCTAAAGAGAAAGATCCTCTAAAGAGGATTGATACAATGATTGAAATTTTTGAAAGTATTTATGCTAAATCTGAAGTACAACCTACCAAGGCTACCAAAATTCTCTTGAAGAGGTTTGCAGGAATTGAGATTCATTAGCCTGCCCCTTATGTCATGTCAGTTCAAGATCCACGGTTCCCTAAATCACCACCACATAAAAGGTAGAGAACTAAAGTCATGTCTCCTCTAGTCCCATATGAGATGTCTAAGGGTGTGGGGGATACTGATGAAGTTTCAAATATTTTGGCACAATTGCATGATGGAGAGGAAGTTGATCAACCATTGGTTGGTCAAGAAACTGATGCACACAAGCCTAAGGCTAGGATGGAAGAACAAGCCCAAATTGAGTCAGATCTATAGGAAGATGAAAGGGTGGTGGCATCATTGAGATTTATTCAAGATGGTGATTTCATCAAGACTCTAGATTTTCAAGATTTCTGGTTAAAAATGAAGATGAAGGAATTTGATGAAAAGGTGGAAATCAATAAGATGGGTGTTGATGAGTCTTAGTATGATCAAATAACCACCCAAACAATCCAAGAACTAAAAGTTGACAAAATCAATGTGACTCCTAAGGAAGCAAAACAAATGGTCTTGAAGAGTAACATGCTCATTATCTCAGGTCTTGAATTGAAAAAGGCATTCTTGCTTGACCAAGTTAGGAGTCAAGATGACCCTAATCTTGTGTCTGAATTTGATTATGAGGATGGAATTAGTGGATGTGGTTTCAACCCAAAGAAAGAGACTCTTTCCATATGGACAAAATAGAAGAACACTAGTAAACTAAGTTTGCTAGATGTTGTTCAAGAAATGAGGGGATTTGCTGTGGTGAAAACCTTTTGAGGTACTTCAGCAACTGAGGCCTCTGCTCTTACAGTCCATTCTGCCATGTTCGCCCATGTAATTGTAAAAAAGTTGGAAAAAAATTTGTAGGATTATGAGAAAACACAACAAGACATGAATGATGAAGTGAATAGGTTGTTCATTGAAAATATGCAATTAAAAAAGCAACTGCAAGATGTGGGTTCTTCCCAGAGTCTGGTAATAGTTCCATATCAACCTTTTGTGCCACCAACAACTGGTGATGTCATAGTGACAATGCAAGAGTTTAATGCTTTGAGAACAAAAATTGAAAAAAAAGTTGAGGACCTCAAGACACAAAATGAGGAAACAAAATATGAGGCAAGGATCAAGGTCCTCGAAGTCTTTGAGAAAATTATGGAATACATGATAAAGATGGTTGTGGATAAACTTGGGGATGTGCATGATTTCTACTCCATGTTATCTCAGGCCGTTAAACAATTGCAAGCAAACTTTTCTGTTTTGGAGCCACTATACCAGAAATGGCAACCTTCCTTGCACAATTTAGTCATGCTTTGCAAGATACTTCAAAGAAATTATGATGCTCCTACTGAATTGAAGCCCACAAAGAAGACAGTGAATATGATCATTGAAGAGCATCAATATGCCAGCAGTGAAGACAAAAGGACGCAGGCCAAACTTGAATCTTTTTCTACTTTCAAGCATCAATGTATCCCCTCTATTCTGACAGAGGAAGACAAACTAGTTAAAGGCATTGATACTTGCAAGGCAGAATTCAGAACAATGGTGTCTGTGGTTATGGAATTCTTGAAAAAGGAGCAGGATATAGATACTTTGAGCTTTAACATGATTTTGGATAGGGTCATACCCCTAGATACAGGATATGGAAAATTTGTAATTGATGTTAAATCTATGTTGGATAAAAGATGGAAGGACCATCAGACCAATCTGCTCCAAATTTAGGAATTCAAATAGCCCAGTGACCTTATAGTCTGTAAGTGGGAGGAAACATACTTGAAAGATTGATGTATAGCTATAGGTTCAGGTGCAGAAGGAGTAACGAGCAGTTTTGCTAGCATCAACATGGAGAAAAAGGACAAAATTTTGACACTTTTTGCAATAATAGATAGGGGCACATCACACTTAACAGAGACTGCAACATGGAGATGAGTACCTTGCCAAGCCTGAGGTCATGGGTGCTCTATGATGACTAATAGATTCAAATCTTGGTTAACTTACTTATGCCTTTAATTTCTCTTTATTAAACATTTTAATTACAAGAGGATGTGATTTATGAATAGTTGTGTTGGTTCAGGCCTAAAGCTTGTTGCTTCCCATTTTTATAAGGGAAGCCAAGGCCTATACAATCATCATCTTTCAGCAAGATAATTTATATATTCCAATAGTATCTATCCAATCATATTTCAGATTCAAGACATTACACTTCTATGATAATTTAATATTATAATGGGCAAGGATGGTTAAATTTGTGGATATGTATGGTGTTCTTATTTTTTGTTAATATTCAAGTTCATAAGTTGTTTGATTGTCTCCATATTGGCTATTTCTAGTTATTCAAATCAGTAGATTTATCAAGGCACATTTGTTGTCATTGTGTGGATGCTTTTAATTAGTTTCTATTAGAAGTTGATGTAATTCCCTTTAAGTGACTTACATTTATTGGTCTCTCTCTAGAGTTAAATCCTTTAAAGTAAATCATACTAATGGGTTTTCCTTCAAATAGAATTAAAACAACTTACTTGAATAGAACTTACTTGCATGTGTGTGTTAAAACAACAATGACTACCATGAAAGACATAAAAACAATAAATAGCACTCACCTCAATTCCAGCACCAGTACTACTAGTTTGAATATCATGCAGATTCTCGTCAAGATGTTCAACATAATCACTATCATCATTGTTCTCAAGTTGTGTAGCTTTGTAGAGAGCTCTATTGACATGGCCTTTTTCTTTTCGTTCTGCTTTCATATAATTTCTTTGCATGTGGTTTAATCATCATGCAAAAATTAATATAAGTCAAGTAAAGAATGCAAAAACTATAATTTTTTGTTCAAAATAACATTTTTCTTCCACTCTTAAATGATTAAGTCAAGGTATGTTGTGATATTCTTCCTTTATTGTAAGCAATAGATTCCAGTTTATAGGAGGATTCTTATAGTCATGAGCATAAGATTTTCAACAAGAAGGGACAGTCCCAGTCCTTCATATGATAAGGAAGACAGTAAAAGTTGTAAGATGGTAGTCCATATCTCTGTCTTAGGATAGTCCATAGCATGGAAGGTATAGGAGAAGATAAAGAGATGCAACAGCTAGTAGGGTTTCACCAAACAAATAGAAGAGATAAAGGCACTATCAAAACCATTAGACAGTGACCAAGAACCCTTGGAATGATAGCAAGAAAGTAGATATATATATAAAAGTTTGGTCACGTGACTAAAAGTTTTAGTCACCTAGTCATTTATTTGCCATATTTCTACTAGTGTCCATACAAATTAACAATATCATTATACTTATTAAATCTTCATCAAAATAAAATCTACAACAATATCCAGTATATATAAAATAACAAGATAATTATTATAACATGAACATCATCTATAATTAAAAAAAAGTGAGTCAAATATCTATACTTTAATTGAATTTGACAACATCCATCCTAAGCAGTAAATTAAAATCATCATACGTAATAAATATCCATCCAAAAATCATTGACCACTTTCAATATATATAAATTGACAAGTCAATACTGATAAGATCATCATCATATATAACTAAAACAAGTTAAAGTCAAATATGCCAGTAGATCAATAACATGTCAAATGATACATGTCCAATAGTCGACATAAGTCAAAATGATACGTGTACAAATGATATAAGTAAAAATGATAAATTATGTAACTCAAAATGATACAAGTCAAGATGATACATGTCCAAATGATATAAGTCAAAATGATACAACTCAATAATATGGTACTACAGGCTATGAAAATGATATATATGATAGTAACCATGACAAGAGGCATCATAATGATATATCAGCAATGATCCATGATGCAGTCTATATGATCATGAATGTAACTGGCTACTACCAACAACTGGCTCATCATCATCATCACCATCGTGATCATCATCATCGTCGTCATCATCGTTGTCATCGGCTTCGGTGTCTTCTGTATCTACATCATCATCATCCTCTACCATGTGATCTGTACCAAAACCAACATATTTTGGATCTGTATCATGAGGATCATCTTGATCTTCTAGAAGATCTGTGTTCTGCAAAAAAACATTTAAAATGAAAAGTTATTATTTTTTTCATGCAATAATTTATTTTTCTATTATATATCTAATATTGCAACATATGAAATGAAACCATAATCATATTAAATCATATCAAAGTGCACATACCATAATAAAATTTCAAAAAAGTTACAACTAATATGTCATTCCAATGTGTAAAACATGCAACAATTCTAATAAACGTTAGTAAAGATCATAAAAAAAAATTATTATACAATTTAACTATCAACTATAAATTCTATTACATAACATTAAGTGCTAACCATCTGCATTTTGTGCTATATATGATTATGTTTGCCTCGAAGATCCTTTGAAAGTTAACTGGTCTATATATCTTCTTCTCCTATATCTCAAATGGAGAACATATTGAACATGATGAAAGGCTAGAGTCCATCCTGACTCTAACTCAAATACAATTGAACCCTATCTTCTACCGACTGCTCCTTCTATGTGGATCCCACACCTCACCAAGCATCTAGTAGCTACTGAGCTAGGTGGCTGAAATAGATCACACTCCCCTGTCATATTCTAGATACCACCCATCTCGGGAAATCTCCTCTGAAGCATAATGACTAGCATTATTAAATATGGAATGAAGATTCACCTACCTTCTGGAAGATAAGTAGCAGGCCTTATTTCGTGCAACTGTCCACCAATTTCTGAAGAACGGTCCAAATATCTTGTAGCAGTTCCAACAAACAAACCAAAATCTTTGCAGCAATTTTAAATATTTCTGTTTGATTTTAATTAGAGCATAAAGTTAGTTTGATGAGCTAATAATGGCTCAAAGTTTGTAATTATCTATATAAACTATGTAAATTCAAAGACAAGGGGTTCCAGACTATTTTGTTACACTTGGACTCTATTATTTAGAAGGTGTATTTGATAGCTATATATAATTTAATACAGAAGTGTTGAAAGGCCTATGTTTTTATCTCAATGAATTCCTAGAGTTTTCAGCATCAGTTCGTTCCCTCTCATGTTTGTGCTTCCAGTTGCTATATTATGTTCTAAATGTTGATGTATACAGTGAATGTGATTTACTATTTTTATGAACGATAGAATCATTACAAGATCCATGGTGATATATTGTGATGCCTATTTTCTTAAGACATTGACATATTATGTATAAGTTTCTACTGCAAATTATATGAGATTAGTGTTGCAAGTATGTGCCTAATCGGTGTTGTCATTAATGTCAACATATCCTTGTTGTCATTGGTGTCAACTATATCTTATTCTATTACTTGTTTAGAATACTTGTATATTGAGTATATTAAGAAAATTAGCCTCTCTGGAAGAAACAAGTGAGTTACAAAGAAGTGCAATACAGACAGTGAGTTGTATGCTGAAGAACAGGCCAGTAAATTGCTCTGCATATATTTCTACTTGAAGATCGTGGTCTGTGGATTGGAAGTAAGTTAGAGGTATGACTAAGGATGCTACATTCTGGGTTTGAGCCCTTCGCATGAAGATTTGAGTGAGTTGTGTTCACTAGAGTGAAACCTACTTTTTTTGTAAGATCAGTTGGAACAGGGAGGAAGTATTATGCTCCGCATTCCTCCGCAATAAAGTATTTTGCTTTGTGGTTCTAGAAGGAAGTCTAGGATGATGATAAGTGCCTATAGTTGCAATGGTTCATGGTTTGGTGGTCCGCAAGCTATCTTTCTTTTGTGACAGTTGAAGACAGTGAAGTTCATGTGTTCCAGTGGGAAGATTCTTATGGGTAAAGTGGTTAAAGGTTGTACGGTTTCTCCTGATGTATATAACGTGATTTTGGATGTCTCCTAATCATGTTCCTATCTTGATATTGGTCCGCATTAAGGATTTCAAAGATTGTTCCCAGATAGTGTAATGTGTAACCAGTTTTAGTCGACCTGGTTAATCCCAGTGATTGCGGAGATCTCTGGACAATTGTGGAAGCATGTTGTGGCATGGAAGATCATGTTTGAGTCCTAGCTAAGGCATGGCGTGATCTGCATTTCATTTCCTTTGCATGATATTGTAATAGGTCAGGACCTATTTTGTAAATGTTTGTAATGCCGACCTTGGAGATTGTTCCAATGGTTAACGATTGTGATGCTGACCCTAATGATCATTCCAAGGTTGATGAAGTGTATAAATACTTATAGTTGAATCATGGAAAAGGTGTCCTTGAGCGAAAATGGAAAGATATTAAGAAAGGTCCAAAAGGTAGAGCAAAGAAGAGGCAAAGGAAGGAAGAGGAAGAGTAGGGCAGAGGAAGAGCAGAAGCAGAGGAATCATTGTATTTTAGTTTCAAATATAGAGAGGTATTGATCATGGCAGTGAGTCTGGCAGTGAGCCGCTAGTAGGTTTTAACAGCCCTTATTGTAATCTTGCTAGGTTTAGGGTTGAGGCAGTGAGCCTGCTAGACCTAGTTGTTCTTCATGGCAGTAAGCCAGTATGTTTAGTCTTGTGGAGTGACCTAGCCTGAACATCATTATTTCAAGATGGCAATATATATTGAGAGCTAATCCTCTCCATGGTTTTTCCCCACCTTGGGGTTTTCCACGTAAATCTAGTGTCTCTTATGTTTTGATGTTGTATCTGTGGTTAAGTTTCAGATTTCATGCACTCATTGTTAAATCATAATAATTGTGGATAAGTGATGAATGTTTAATTGCAAAAAGTGTTTAAGTTTTTGTGACAACTAATTCACTCCCCCCCCTCTCAGTTGTTCGGTGCATATCATCAATTGGTATTAGAGCCAAGTTTCTCTAAAGAAATTTTAACAGCTTGAGGAAGATCCAAAATGTCTTACAAGAAGGAAGTGATGCATTTTGATGGAATGAATTATGTTCTTTGGAAGGCTCAGATGAAAAGCCATCTTCTTTATCTTGGTTAGTTGCAGAAACAAAATACACCATACCTCAAAATGGTCTGAGGACTGAAGATGAAATCAAAGAATATGAGATAGATATCAAGGAAAAGGATGCTCTGCTAAGCTCATTAACTGACTCAATATTGACAAAAGTTGTGGATCTTGAAACTGCAAATAAGGTATGGGAAAAGTTGAAAAATTTGTATGAAGGAGACGATTCTGTGAAGGAAGCCAAGTTACAAAATTTGAAAGTGAAATATGAAAGTTTGAAGATGAATGATGATGAAAATATATCAGCCTTTATGCAAAGAGTTGATGAACTTGTTACAGGGATAAAAGCCATAGGCAAAACTCTCGATGAAAAGGAAGTTGTTATGAAAATTCTTAGATCTCTGCCCAAGTCCTACTATCACAAGGTAGCCGCAAGTGAAGAATTAATGCAAGTAAAAATAGTTGACAGGGATTAGCAACTTGGTAAGCTTACTGCCTTTGAAATGAGGGAGTTTGATGATGTTTTGCCAAAAGTTGAGACAACCTTCAAAGCCAGTACTCCTGGAAGTACTTCCAAATCAGAAAAATACAAGGTAGAATCTGATGATGAGTTTGATGAAGTTGAAGCCAATTTCGTGGCTAGACTACAAAGAGGATCTGGTAAGTATAAAGGCAAATTACCTTTCAAATGTTTTTCCTGTGGTAAAGTAGGTCATTTTGCTTCTAGATGTCCTAAAAGAATTGAAAGAAATAGAAGAAGATATGAGAACAGGCCTAGGACCCAAAAGAAGTGTTATTATGTTGAAGATTTTGACGATGATGAAGGAGTGTCAGATAATGGTGAACTAGATAATGCTAGTTCCTCTGTAAATGAATGCTTGTTTATTGCTATTAAGGAAGATCATGTCTTCTAATTCTACTAGCTATGTGAAGGAAGAAAAACTAGTGGAAAGTGCTTTGGCTGCTCAGGTCATTAAAGACAAGGATGAATGGGTTATTGATAGTGGATGCTCTCACCACATGACTAGTGACAAAAGTAATTTTGTGAGTTTGGAAAGATATGATGGTGGACTGGTTAGGTTTGGAGATGATACAGCTGGTAAGATTTGTGGGAAAGGATCTATTTCTTTTGATGGCAAGCATAATATTGAAGATGTCTTGTATGTGAAAGGATTAAAACACAATCTTTTGAGTGTGGGTCAGATGTGTGACAAGGGCTATGATTTAAGATTCAAGGACAATGGATGCAAGATTAGGGAAAGCTCAGGAACAGTCATTGCAATTTGTAAGAAGACTAGAGGTAATATCTATCACTTGAAAGGAACTGATATTTATTGCTTGTTAACTCAGACTGCTGAGAGTTGGTTATGGCATAGAAGGTTGGGTCACATAAATTTTGATAATATTATGAAGATAAGTATTGCACAGGTTGTTAGAGATTTGCCTAAGCTTGTGAAGCCTGCTAATCCTATTTGTAAGGAGTGTCAATTTGGGAAACAGACAAGAACAAGTTTCAAAAGCAAGGACCAATCAGTTGGAGGACTACTTGAGCTAGTGCATATAGACTTGTGTGGACCTACCAGAGTAAGAAGATTGCAAGGAGATAGGTATTTCATGTTGCTTATTGATGATTATTCTAGAATGACTTGGGTCACCATTTTGAAAGAGAAAGTTGAAGCTCTAGATAAATTCAAGGCATTTAAGGCAATGGTTGAAAATGAGATGGATTTGAAAATCAAATGCTCGAGGTCTAATAGAGGAGGAGAGTTCACATCAAATGTATTTAATTTCTTTTGTGAAGAACATGGAATAAAGAGACAGTTATCTATGCCCAGAACTCCATAACAAAATGGAGTTGTTGAAGGAAAAATAGAATAGTTCAAGAAGCTACTAGAACCATGATGAAGGAAGCTCATCTTCTGGAAGCATATTAGAGAGAGGTAATTCACGATGTAGTATATATCCTAAATAGAGTTCAGGTAAAAGGTAATAGTTCAAAGATTCCTTATGAATTGTGGCATGGTAGAGTTCCTACTGTGAAATATTTTAATGTTTTTGTAAGGAAATGTTATATCAAAAGAGAAGAAGATCTAGGCAAGTTTGATGCTAGATGTGATGAAGGAATCTTCCTTCATTACTCCACCAAGAGCAAGGCCTACCGGTGCTATAATAAGAGGCTGAAAATAATCATTGAAAGTGCAAATGTTAAAGTTGATGAATGTAAGGAAAGGTCTTTAGAATCAAGTGGATATGAGTCAGATGATCTAGATGTTTCAGAAGTGGTGCAGCATGAAGATAGCATTGATGAAGAAGAACAAGCTTCGGTAAGTGCTACCAAAACTCCAAGATATGTAAGAATCAGTCATTCTGAAGATCAAATCATAGGACCTAAGAGCAAAGGGATCTTAACCAGAAGAAAAGGTAGAGAGGAACAAGTAAATTTATTTATGATCTCCAAGATTGAACCTAAAACTATGGATGAGGCTTGCAAAGATGAGAATTGGATAAGGCTATGGAAGAGGAATTGATGCAGATGGGGAAGAACTAGACTTGGGATCTTGTTCCCAGACTAGTAGACAAGAATGTAATTGGTACAAAGCGGGTCTTCAAAAACAAGATGAATGAGAATGGTGAAGTGGTAAGAAACAAAGCAAGGTTGGTATGTAAAGGATACGCTCAAGTTGAAGGAATAGACTTTGAAGAAACTTTTGCTCCAGTGGCAATGATTGAAGAAATAAGGATGTTTTTGGTTTGTGTAGCATACAAAGATTTCAAGGTTTATCAAATGGATGTGAAATCTGCTTTCTTAAATGGAGAGTTGGAAGAGGAAGTCTATATAGAACAACCAGAAGGATTTCAGTCATCAGAATAGGGGGACATGGTATGCAGACTGAAGAAAGCATTGTATGGATTAAAACAAGCTCTCGGGGCATGGTATGCAAGGTTGGACATGTACCTGATACATATAGGGTTTAGTAAAGGTACTACAGATAGTAATCTCTACTTCAAGATCAATGATGAACAGACCCTGATTGTTGCAATTTTTGTTGATGATATTATTTTTGGAGGTAATGAAGGTATGTGCTCAATTTTTGCTAGAGAAATACAAAGTGAATTTGAAATGTCTATATTTGGAGAGATGAACTTCTTTTTAGTTCTGTAAATAAGTCAATCAGATAAAGGCATCTTCATTTCTCATTCTAAGTATGTGAAAGAGTTGTTAAAGAAATTTGGGAAGGAAGATGCTAAACTAGTTTGCACACCTATGATAACTGGTTGTAAGTTGAGAAAAGATGATAACTCACCTTTGGCAGACTAGAAAAGGTATAGATCTATGATTGGAGGATTACTTTATCTAACTCAAACCAGACCTGACATAATGCATGCAATATGTCTTGTGGCAAGATTTTAGGTAGAACCAAAGGAATCACATGTGATGGTAGTCAAGAGAATTTTGAGATATTTAAAAGGTACAATGGATTATGGTTTGTGGTACCCTAAGGACTGTGACTTTAATCTCAGTGCATATACTGATGCAGATTGGGCTAGAGATGTGGATGATAGAAAAAGTACAAGTGGAGGTGCATTCTTCTTGGGAAAAAGATTAGAATCTTGGTTGAGCAATAAATAGGATTCAATATCCCTATCTACTACAGAAGCAGAATACATTGCAGCAGCATGCAGTTGCACTCAAGTGCTATGGATAAAGCAGACTTTGAATGACATCAGAATTGTGTATGAAGATCCCATTGCAATTTTTTGTGACAACACAAGTGCCATAAACATATCAAAAAATCCAATGATGCATTCAAGGACAAAGCACATATCCAGTAGGTATCATTTTCTAAGAGAAAAGGTGATAGAGAATGAAGTGAAGTTGGAGTATGTTTCTACCAAAGATTAGATTGCAGACATTTTTACCAAGCCTCTGCCCAAGAATACTTTTGAGTATCTCAGAGAAAAGTTGGGGGTTATCAGCCCTCCTTCTCTAAACTAAGATGCACAATAGTGCATTAGTCCAGAGGTGCTAAGAGGTCCAGATTGATGTTTTTTAGGGCTACTTCTCAGGGGGAGTAGTCAGAGAGTTCATAAGAGATATTAGATTAGAGTAGAAGAGTGCAAGTATGTGCCCTTTGCCATTGATGTCAAAGGGGGAAAGAAGTCATGTGAAAAACTTAGAGTGCAGATGTGTAAAGAGAAAGGGGGAGAATCTTGTAGAAAGAAAGAGTGCATATGTGTAAAGAAAAAGGGGGAGAATCTTGTCTTAATGGTTGTTGCAGTTTTTCACATCATATGTTGCCATCAATGACAAAGGGGGAGATTGTTACAAGTATGTGCCTAATCGGTGTTGTCATTGATGTCAACATATCCTTGTTGGAATTGGTGTCAACTGTATCTTATTCTATTACTTGTTTAGAAGACTTGTATGTTGAGGATATTGAAAAAATTAGCCTCTCCGAAAGAAACAAGTGAGTTACAGAGAAGTGTAGTATAGACAATGAGTTGTGTGCTAAAGATCAGTCTGGTAAATTACTCTGCATCTATTTCTACTTGAAGATCATGGTCTACGGATTGGAAGTAAGTTAGAGGTATGACTAAGGATGCTACATTCCAGGTTTGAGCCCTCCGCATGAAGATCTGAGTGAGTTGTATTCACCAGAGTGAAACCTATTTTTTCTATAAGATCAGTTGGGACAGGGAGCAAGTATTCTGCTCCACATTCCTCCACAATAAAGTATTTTTCTCTGCGGTTCTAGAAGGAATTCTAGATGATGATAAGTGTCTATAGTTGCAATGGTTCATGGTTTGGTGGTCTGCAAGCTATCTTTCTTTTATGCCAGTTGAAGATAGTGAAGTTCATGTGTTCCAGTGGGAAGATTCTTATGGGTAAAGTGGTTAAAGGTTGTACGAATGCTCCTGATGATTATAACATGCTTGTGGATGTCTCCTAATCATGTTCCTATCTTGATATTGGTCCGTGTTAAGGATTTGAGATCATATTTGAAGATTGTTCCCAGATAGTGTAATGTGTAACCAGTTTTGGCCAACCTGGTTAATCCCAGTGATTACAGAGATCTTTGGAAGATTGTGGAAGTGTGTTGTGGTGTGGAAGATCATTTTTGAGTCCCAGCTAAGGCATGGTGTGATCCACATTTCATTTCCTTTGCATGATGTTGTAATAGGTCAAGACCTATTTTGTAAATGTTTGTAATGCCGACCTTGGAGATTGTTCCAATGGTTAATGATTGTGATGCCAACCTTGATGATCATTCCAAGGTTGATGAAGTGTATAAATACTTGTAGTTGAATCATGGAAAAGTTGTCCTTGAGTGAAAATGGAAAGATATTAAGAAAGTTCCAAAAGGTAGAGTAGAGAAGAGGCAGAGGAAGAGGAAGAGCAGAGAAGAGGAAGAGCAGAGTAGAGGAAGAGCAGTTCAGAGGAAGAGAAGAGTAGAGGAATCATTATACTTTAGTTTCAAATATAGAGAGGTGTTGATTGTGGAAGTGAGTATCGCAGTGAGCCACCAATAGTGTTTAACAGTCCTCAAGGTTTAACAGCCCTTATTGTAATCTTGCTAGGTTTATGGTTGAGGCAGTAAGCCTGCTAGACCTAGTTGTTCTTCATTGTAGTAAGCCAGTATGTTTAGGCCCGTGGAGTGACCAAGCCTGAACATCATTATTTCAAGATTGCAATATATATTGAGAGTTAATCCTCTCTGTGGTTTTTCCCCACCCTGGGGTTTTCCACGTAAATCTAGTGTCTTGTGTTTTGATGTTGTATCTGTGGTTAAGTTTCATATTTCATGCACTCATTGTTAAATCATAATAATTGTGGATAAGTGATGAATGTTTAATTGTAGAAAGTGTTTAAGTTTTTGTGACAACTGATTCACCCCCACTCTCAGTTGTCCGTCACATATCATCAATTAGTTCATGGAGCACTTAGTCTCCATTGGCTCACACATGTTCGTTCATCACTTTTTGACATAGATCAACCTTCTCATCACCACACGTGGGACTTGATTTGGCATTGGTACATATGTTGAGGCATGATAGAGATGACATAGCACCCTTGTACACATGTTGATGCATCATGGAGGTTGTTTATTGGTTCATGCATGGATTATTTGGTCTACTTGACCCACACAAGATACTTTATTACTTTTCTATGTGGAGTGGCCCTTCATCTTCCACAGGTGTGGGGTTGATCTAGCATTTGGGCACACATGTTCATGCATGAAAGGACTATTTTATCATTTTTTGGTGCTTGGAGTCTAGCGCCACCCTCTCTCTCTATAGGACTTATGTTTGGCTTTTACACCAAACACTCTCTCTATAAGACCTATGTGGTGGTTCAAGGCCCTATGCCACATCACCCATGGGTCCTAGAAGTGGATGTTACAACAAAAGTGCCTAGTTTTCAACCCTGAAACATAGCCTAAACCTCAAGAGGAGGAGTTAGATAATTAACTTCTAGGAACACTAAATGGTACCCTTCCATCAGCCTCAAGGGTTTAGTAAAAAACATAGTGGTCCTAGTTAGCAGGTTGTATGGGGAGAAGGATGCTTCTCATTTTCAAGAATCCTAAGTCTCATTGCTACATATGTTGCTTAAAGAAGGGCCAATTTTAAACTAGGTAGTTGTTTTGTCACTCACTTTGTGCAATGAAATAATGAGAGTCGAGTCTCCTTTAGTGGGCACAAAGCTAAAATTATATACAACCTCTTACTTGTGTTATATTATTTGTGCAGCTAATAAATTCTTTGGGGATGAATTGGACATGGAGCATCCCATGTCGTTTTGTCCATGTTTATTTCTAGGACCGATGGGAGCACAAATATTCATCCAAATATGAGCACATCTGTGACCGATTCTTTGCTCCCTTGCATGAGCTATTATTTGATAAAAGGTTCCCTAGGTTATCTGAAGACATGATTAGAATCTTGGAGAACCTACAAGATTACTCCCAATATGAGTTGTTAACATATAGGAAGATATATGACACCACAAAGGCACCCCATACTTTTCCCAAGCATGTACCTGACATGTTGATCAAGAAGTTGCATGTCATACTATACTCTTAAGATTTAATGAAGACATGGAAGCAATGGTAATGGATGTAGATGATATGGATCTAGTGGCTAGGGCTACGACTAGGGTCACTGTGCAACACAAGCAAATGAATCAAACATCCTTAAAATGACATGAGAAATGGAAGGGCATAAGAAGGAAATTGAGCACTTGAAACATCAAGTGGAATACTACAAGGCTGCAAGGTATGACATAGGTGATTTCATGGAATATGCATTAGAAATCCATGATGACTTGACCTTGGTGCAAAAGGAGTTCTACAAGGATGTGTTAGATCTATAGGATGCCTACCAAGATGCATCAAAACATTCTTACATGTTAAAATAATGGAAGCATCGTGAGGAAGGATGGCAAAGATACATGTGGATCACTTTGTAGAATGGCAACATGAATTCAAGGAAGCACTCCTTGAGATACCAAGGTGGTGCAGGGCACCTGGGTCTTAATGTAAAAATTGCATAGTGTTAGTATTTTGGCATGGTGAAGTCATTTTGTATGTAATAAGGTCTTTAAGACCATGTTTTATGTCTTTATGTGTCTGTTGGGTCATTTTGGAGTCAATTTGGTGAAATTTGTAAAAGTGGCAAAAAGTTGTCAAAGCAACTTTTGCATTTTTGCATTTTTGGGGAAGTTGAACGGCTAGGCTTTGGTTTTTGGTGGGAAAACAATTGATTATGCTTGGGAATGTTTTAAAATCACTTGTGTACATTGGAACAAGAGTTAGAAGTTGTAAAAATTTAAATTTTGAATAACAAGGTGCCATGTTTTTGTGTTTTGGGAGCCTAATTTGCTGCTAAAATGTACTGTACAGCTCTGTACGACCTGGAAGTAGTTAAACATCAATTGGAACTAATGGTACCTTGAATCTTTGTTCTTTGCAATTGATTTCATTTGATTTCATTAAGTTTGAAGTGAGTTAGGGCAGATTTACTAAAAGTGGTTTGAAACCCTTACAAGTGTGTGCTTTGATTGAAAATAATGCATTTCTCTCCATTTCACTAGTGAAAAGGCCTCCAACTTGGTGTAATGTATGTAGGTAGCATGTATTTCATGTTCACAATGTTGCAAGAGCAGGGGATGGTGTTATGTGTAAATTTGGTGATGCCCTAGTCCATTTAACCTCATGTATTTAGCATAGAAGTGCATAGGAGTTAGGGTTTGAAGTAGAACTCTTAAACAGTGGTTGAAATTGCTTGGAGTGGTGTTGATATACACCATAAGACATGTTTGATCCATTGGCATGAAGTTTGGAAACTGAGGGGTTGAAGACCTTGTGGTGACCTAGTTGAACAAGCCCAATTAGACCTTTTGTCAAACGAGATAGTCAATTTTAGAGCCTTGTGTTACAAAACAACCATACCTAAGTTTTGGATATGTTCAAGAACTCCCAAAAGGGTACTCAAAATAGTTTTTAGATTGTGGTTTTGAGGTTTTCTCTGCAAGTTATGTTAGAAAAAGCCAATTTGATGTCCTACTTGGCCTAGAGTTAATTTGGCAAGAGAACAATTGAAGTTTGCTAGCCCTAAGTTCTTGTGCATTCCTAACACTTTTTATTTGTCATCCTCATTCCATTGAGAGCCCTCCTAGTGTTGATTTACCTGTTGAAGCATAAATGACCCATTAGGTGTTGAAACCTAGTTTGCATCCACTAAAGGTTATGAGCAAGAAAACACCAAATCTTGTTGTGAGATGTTGAAATCTTGAAACCACCCCTACTCTGCATAACAAGGAAGCACTCCTTGAGATATCATGTTTGAGAGAAAAGAAGATAAATCAAATCAACATGGGACTAAGTTACTTGAAAATGATACAACTCATAACTTAAATGAGGACACTTAAGAGATATTAAAAGACCATGGTCATTAATTAAAAGATGGCGATGAAAATAAGGCATGAATGTCACCCACTACCTTTTAAGGCAAGCAATATTTTTTTCCTCAACATGAAATAATGGGACAATTGAGTGGGATCTAGGGCCAACAGAGAAGCACTTTAGAACTCATACTACGCATCAATAAACAACTCAACACAAGAAATGCAAATTGACATATTAACACAACAATATCGAACTAAGTTATTGAAAGTCAACTATTGATACCTCGTTCTCCATCCAGATTACAAAATCGGTCCACTTTTTTCTTTGTAACATTTCCTTTTCAAAGCGTTGGCTGTCGGCCATATTTCTCCTCCTGTCAAAACATGGCACATGGACTAGTTAAACTAATTAATATGCAATCATTTACTTTTTCCTAGGAAATAAAAAAAATATCATTTAACATATTAAATATAATTACAAATGTACAGATCAAGGCATGTAAACCTTTCTGGCCACTGTGATATGTGGCACAAAGCTTGTCAAGCCTAGCCTTGGAGGCCTTATCCTAAAACATATACTAATTCAATTTAACTGTGCACAAATAAAATTTAAAAATTGTTTAATAAATTTGATATAATCTTATGAGAAAATTCAAATACCTGCGTACTCTCCTCACCAGACTTCCTCTGTGCATCAGACTTCTCATATGCTTTTACAAGCTCTTTCCATACTTTCACACTTACATCAATTGGCCTTTTTTGAGCCTTAGCTCAGGAGGGAGTTTTTTTATCTTTTTTGTTTGTTGCACCGAAATCTCTTGCAGTTTTGAGACATTCATAGCTTTATCTTCTTTACAGACCAACATGTGCCCAATTTAGTCTCCATGTCATGGATAACTACTTTTTGCAGGTGCATGGGTATCTTTGAGAATGGAAAATGTAGATGGTCTTTGAACCATTGAAGGCATGATACCTTCAACCTATTCACAAATGTTTTTCCAACATTTGTCATTCGGACTTCCCCTAAAACCACATCGTATTCTATCTTGGTATCATAGCTACCAATGCAAGATGCAAAACATGGTGTGGTGGAAGAAGTCTATGTCTCAAGAGTGGCAGGAACATTGGAAGTCTCTGCTCCCTGTTCCACATTCTTAGAGTTTATTGTTATTGATTTCCTCTTGGATCTTTTACTCGATCCAAGACTGGTTGGGGAACCAATTGATTCCCTTTGACATGGTTGATTTGGTTGCAATGTTTCAGGGGCTTTACTAGATCATTTTTCTATTTATGTGGCAAGCATTGTCAAGTCCACACCATCCAATTTGTTCACTGCCTCTACCCCCAATATGGAAGCCAATGCCTCTTTATCTTTGTTAGTCTCATGTCCCTATATATATATATAATTTCTTCTTTTAAATTTAGAAATAAAAAAATAAAAACTAAAAATCAAAGAAATAATAGAAACATTTACAAATCTATAAATTGACAATGAATTAGCTCATTGTGGCCAAAGTCTGCTCCCTTTGCTCCCTTCCCTCTATTGCTTGACATTTTCAGGCGACCTAGGGCAAATTATTTTTGTCTAGTCTGTGGAGGCAAATAAAGTACACACTGCCAGGTATGAAAGTTTTCATCCAGTTTGTGGTATGAAAATTTTGTTTTGTGGTATGAAAGCAAGCCACCAATCAAAGAAATTAAAATAAATTGGTGATTTAAAAGAAACAAACAATTAATGAGCAAGCTTTACCTTGAATGATTCTCTTTCTGGAATTTCTTCTTCAACTTGAGGGAATTTGTTTGCTTGCAGCGTATTGTTTTCCAGAAATAAACATTCAATGGTTTCGTAATTCTATACAAAACAATTGTTTAAGCATGAGATGGAGTACGAAAGGCAGGGAAAAGGCTGTAAAAAGAAGAAATGAGTGCTAAAATTGAACCTTTACTGCAGAGAGGAATTCGCGGGTGTGAAATGCAGTGTAGAATTGTAGCACGAATTTTGATCTCAAAACCATGAAGGAAGTGATAAATTCATCCAAAACTTAATACAACGCATCAATTTCCACTCAAGTTAAAGCATTGAATTTTAAATGTTCCATTGTAAAGATTATGCTCGAATTTTTTTGGAGGAAACTGAAGAAAAATTTTTGCTGCTTTCCTTTAATTCAGTAAAGAAATGAAGGTTTGGATTTCAAATGCAAAGGATATAGGGAGCTTTAGAGATTAAAAGGATAATGAAGTTTAGGATTTTACCTTGAATGACTCTCTTTGTGTTTTTTGTTGTGTGGTATGTTTTAACACAGGCGGGAATTTTTAATTTTCTATTTTTGATTCATTAGTTGGCACTATAGTCACCGTAGTTAACGCCGACTTTAGCACCGACCGTTAGCCCTAAATATAATCTCTTTGGGGCACCAAAGGCGGTGCAAAGTGTGCCTAATTTAGTGCCTAGGTGTGCCAAACTAAAATGTTCCTCATGCAAACATTTGGAATTGAGATAAATGTTTAAGTAATAAGGCTTTTATAACATTGGAATCTAGTGTGACAACAACATAACACCAACTAGCTTGGAAAAAAATGGATACATCGTGGAAACTTTACATAATAAAAACATAATTTGATGGAACTTAAAAAAAGTTGTATTGTGTTTTAGTAACTTGAAAACCAAACTCTTTTACCTATCAAACAAATAAATTCAGATCTCATGCCTTCTCTTGGTTAATGAAGATATGCATGCTAGCTAAATCAATCAAGATGTCAAAGGTTTTAGCTAGTGGCGAGACTTCCATGCAATACTAATTATGAAAACATAACATATTAGGCTACAAATATGATTTCCATACAGCATAAAGTAGGTCATGCTATGTATCAATCTTTCAGTAAAGTTGTAGTAAATTGTCAAGTCTTATATGGGTTGAGCCATTTGTAAATATTTGTTGGCTTTTATTTGATGAGGGGATTTCTACATAACCAAGCCAACTACTTTCACCATGGCCTCTATGGAGGATAAACACCAATCATGAAAAATAAAAAATCAAGAATTAAAGTTTTGGATCTTATCTAAGATAAGTATTCTCACACTATCCAATGTAAAGTAGGTTTCAATCAAGAATAAGGAATCCAATCTCTAGTTTTCAAAGAGAAAATATCTACAATTTTAATGAATCTGTGGAAGAAGTGTAAGGTAGAGAACCAGCTAAAATTATTAGTAATAGGGTTTTCTTTCATCTAGGACAACAAGGGACCATGGAAGGGATGTTCAGCTAAAATTATTAGTAATAGGTTTTATTTGTAGTTAACTTGTAAATAAATGTCTTTTTGATGTGAATATTTAGTCATTTTGTAATCATAAGATTTGAGCTCTAGTTGTCAAGATTCCACATGTAAACTTTTTGTGTAAAGAAAAATGTTGCAATGTCCTATTTTGTTTTTCATAGTGCGTCTTAATGAAAAGTGAGCATATTAACAAGATAATTTCAACAATATTATCTTGGTGCACAGCTATTATGTGACTATTGTCATTGTTGTGTATTACAGGATCCAGAGGAGGCCATGGAGAGAGGACGTGGACGATGTAGAACTACTAAATCGCAGAGAGGAACGTGGGTGGAAATAGATATGACAACAGAATCTGCAGATACAATAGAGGTAAGAAGAGAAAGCAACCTCAACCAAAGGAGGAAGGTGTTTATGAATTCACAAATGCTACAACATAGAGGAGATAAAGTCATTTTTTGTCCATGAGGCCTCTGAGGTCAAACTTATTGGTTGAAAATGCACAGGAATGGTGATTAAATGTAATTCTATGATCAAGGGAAAAGTTTGAAAATTTGGATGGCCAAAACATGATATCAATATGCCAAAAATATGACTAAAGTGAGGTTTTGTGTTGGATAGCATATTCGTTGAAATGATATAATTGGTGTACTAAACCTTATTTACTATGTTGTGTATTATAGGGGCCAAACAAGGCCATGGAAATAGATCGTGTCATATCAAATGAGGACACAACAGATGAAGCGGGACATCAGGTACTCAAATTTTGACTTAACTTAGGAAAAAATGATCTGATGGTATTTTGTGATACGTCCATCTTTTTTCATAGTATTATTGAAATTTATAATGTATTATCTAATATTGACATAAATTAATGCATGTTGTTGATTATTTTAGATGGAGATTGGAGCAAATGCAAAGCCTGAGCGTTCAACTAGGAAAAGAACAAGATATGTACGTGGATGTGGACATAAAACTATTAAATAATGTAGAGGACAGTGGGTGGAAGAGGATATGACAATGGATCCTGCAGACACAACAAATGATTGCAATGAACAAGAGGTTGGTTAGGACTATAGTACATGGGATGAATACTTTGAGAAAATTGTTGTTTGTGGATGTTCTATATGTCGTGGAAAGGAACAATTCAAATGAGTGATTGTACAAATACATTACATATATGATGAGCTTCCATTTGGTAGTATGCCTCCAATTGATTCAAATCCAATAGGAATTGTGGTAAGGAATTTTCCAATTTGATATAAATAACATGTATACTTTGTTTAAACATTATTTTATATTATTTAAATAACTAATTTTTTTCGTAATGGATACTTGCAGGATAAAGTTCTTGGTTTAAATTTTCCTAGATCACCGACTTCTAGCCTAGAGGGCAAAGATCATTTATCAGATGATACATCTAACAAAAATATGTGCCAATATACCAGCTTGGAAGATGAGGAATTGACGAAAACAAGGAACAAAACAAGAACCGGTTTAAAGATGCATAATTTTTCTTAAAGACAAGGGGAAGGTGGACTACATACCCTATGAGAATGAATGTGATGGAGACATTGACTTGCCCCTGAGTTTGAGATCAATTTACAAAGAGACATTTGATCATTGACTATATTGCGCTCGGCCTAGTTATCAACAACTACCTAGAGTGTACGAGGTGTTTCAATTTTGGGGATACAGCTACATGATACGACCCTCCAATATTCATGGAGCGAATCTAGGCCTCTTTATTGTCCAAAATGTACATGTGGGATCTAAACATAGAAACAATTCAGAATAAACCACTAGGAGATTAATGCCATATTATGGTCCATCATATTACAATGGTGAATGGAGAAGGCTAGTAGAATATAAGCCTAGCATGTCAGCATATGGTCTAAATTTAAATATGTATACACATCGTCTCCAATTGGAAAGTGGAAAAGGAATGAATGGAGGTCATCTTATGTATATAGATGGATGTGCATACACTCACAAAAATATTGCAGGATTAATAAATAGTAGTAAGGGAAGGGACCCTACTATAAGACTAAATTGTCAATTTATTGAGGTTATAAATGATAAAGATGGAGATATGTAAAGAGAGCTTGATAGGTTGATAATGGTTGAGGCTATTATGGACCTTACCATTGGGGATGACTTATTGATTGATTACCCCTTCTTAAAATGCACTCCTGTGCAAAAGAAAAGGGAAGAACAAGGTCTCCCTAAGGATGTTCATAAGGGCAGAAAACCAAAGAATAATAAATGAGTGTGGCCTAATGTTTTATAAACTATCTTGTCAAAATTGTGTTTTATTTAAATTATTGTATAAAAAAGGTAGTCTATAAAATAATGTTCTATTATTCAATTGATGTATATATGTTCATACAATTTATATTTTTATTTTTTAAGCCATATTTGATTATATTTCTTTGAAATTGATACATTTATGATTTATCCAATTGTTGACAAACATTAAATAATACTTGCATTTGTTCATAGGTAGAAAATGTTGATGAAACACATACTAATACCCAAGATCTGACTAGGTTATTAAGATTTGGATGGGATGATCCAAACCATCCTTTAAACAATACCAGGGTGAAAAGGGCAACATTGAAGAGGATATTGTTGGTGCCTGCATTTGTATTTAGGTTTCAAGCATTTAAATATGCAGGCACCTTCCATAAAATCAGTTAAAATGCATGTATCTATGTATATACAAAGAGGTTTGTCTATACAAGTGCTAATATACATTGGCAGGCTTGCAGAAATTTCCATCGGCCTTTGAAAAAATGAGTTATGTGCATTTTTGAATGCATATCAGGTTTGAAAAGATGCATATACAAGGGGGAATCTTTCACAGATTCTTGGAAATATTCACTGCTTGTATATCGGGTCTGCATGTATATTTGTGTTGTATGTCTAAACATGCAACAATTAGATACAATGGCAATATACAAGACAGAATGTACATTGCAATGTACAAGGGTGAATGTATGTCTGACATACATTGGGTTTATACAATGAAAAATATACAAGAGCCGACATGCATTTGCTACAGTGCGGTCAAGATACATGTGGTAGGGCCCGTAGGTATATACAAACGAGTTTGTATATTCGGCATACAAAGGAAAGGTGCAGAGGTGTTTGCATATACAAGGATTGACATACAAGTGGGATATGCAAGGTGGACGTGGCCAAAAGAACTAATAGCATTTTGAAATATTTTGAGGTCCGCTTTGTATGTTTGGGATTGTATATTCCAGATATACAATCGAATGTACAAGGTAAAGCATGCAAACAGGTCAGCGGCGGTCAATGTCAGAAATGGGGCCCACCAGTTGTATGTGCATTTTCTTGTATGTTTGCACATACAAGTCGATATACAAAAGAAGACATACATTTTGGACCCGAAGGAGAAATCAATTGTAGTAAATAAAATTTGGGGTCCGCAACTTGTATATTGGGTGCTTGTATGTGCCAATATACAAGCAAATATGCATTTACGATATACAAGCCGGACCTAACCTGAAAGTCAAAGTTGGCAAATAAAGCACTGGTGTCTGCGGCTTGTATGTCAAGATGCTTGTATATGTGTCGATATATAAAGGAAATGAGATACAAGCCAGATTTCAAGGCAGATGCAATGTTTTTATAATTTTTGAAGTCCGCACCTTGTATATATGAGATGAATGTATATGCACATATACAAAGCGATAGATGCAAATGGAGATGCAGGCCAGACCCGAATGGAATTTCAATTTGTTCTGTAACAATTTGGGGTCCGCCTTGTATGGTAAACAATTGTATATGCATATGTTTTTGCATATACAATGGTGAAAAGGGCAAAATAAAGGAAAGGAAAAGTCAGTGATGGATGCACAGGGTGCCTACGTGGCACATTCTCATTGGTTCTTGACTTTTCAGTGTATTTTGAGGGCGTTAATCTCAAGCGATGGAAGGAGGATCGGCGGCTATGTTTCAATTTCGCAGCAGCGAAGGGTTTCTTTGTATGCGGTCATGTTTTTTGAGCGGGAAAACTTCTGATGCATCCGTTGCTACATTTCTAAGGGTTGCGGGTAGGTTGATCATAATGGCAGTTTGCAGAAGCATGGGTCGAGTTGACGGACCAACCACCAATTTTATGACGAAAATCCTCAGTCGGCGGTGCAGATCCCGATCCCACCTGCTCCTTCCTCTTTGTCCCTCTGCTGCATTCATTATTTGGGCGCCATTCTCATGGTGCAACGCATTTGGTAGAATTTTTATTTTTGTTGATGTGCCTTGTAATTAATTGCTAAGTACACACCCCTGTTGTATAAGAGGGACTATGTTACTCTTTTTCAAGGTTGTTGAAGACTTGGGCAATTTTGTGTAAATAACAAAAGACAGAGCACTTTCCTGGCTGTTGTATCTCTTTCTAGAGTTTATGAGTTGCATCTTGAATGTATCTTGCACATATGTTCAGTTTCTTGTCATTTTATATGAAAAATGCTCTTATGCATGTGTTTATCTGTCTGTCTCCATGTGTTGTATGCATTTTCTTCTTTTGAATTTGGTTGCTAAGGGTTCCTCAAATTCTAGATTACAGATTTATGTATTGCATGCTTGATCTTTAGACTTTCATTCAAGGAGTGGATTAAACTATTTTAGGTCAATGTATGGAGAAGATTGTATGTCAGCTGGGATATGTAAGTAGAGACAGTTAAATACTTATCCTTGGGTGGTGTTTGTAAGGTATACACCAATCCTAACCCCTTGAAACCTGAATGCCAATTGTATGCCATTCTCTTGAATACGTCTAATTGACTCCTTGCCCTGAGATAGGCACCGGTCTGCTCCTGGGTTAGTAGTTATGATCCAAAACCCCCTGTCTTGCATCCAAACCATCAAACCAAATCATTCCATTTTTCCAACTTGTTAGTTGTAGGAATAGGATTAGGACCCCTGCATACTCTCATACCTCAACTAGTTAGATATGTCTAAGAACATTGCCAGCCTTGTGATCTATCATGCAAATCTTGGTCCAAACATGAGAGTATTCTGCATGTTATTGTAAAGCTAAATCTTTTTATCATTGGGCGAGTCAAAGTTATATCTTTAGCTATAGGGATCCTCCTTGGTGCGGTAGAACCAAAAGTGAAGGGGATGCAACTCACGTAACCTCCTGTATTCGTTGGCCAAATCTACCTATGCATAGAAACTGGCAAACCCTCTGCCGATTCGAGTACCAACAGATGGTGACTCTGCTGGGGAATGTGAAGTGAAAGTGTTATTTTTTCATCCCTGGTGAATTCTTTCCCATCCGAGTCCCAACAGATGGTGACTCCGCTGGGGACGTTGCAGTAAAAGAGTCAAATAATTCGAGGACTGGAAAATCTAGTTTCTAGTGAAGTTGTTGCAGCAAGATCCAAAAATGACCATGTGGTGCTCTGCTGGTGTGATGAATCCAAAAAATACAAGTGCCTTGTTGATATTATGTCCTCTCTGTGAGAGGTGGCAACTCTGTTGACTAAACCTGTCAGGGCTGCAACATATTTCCAAGTATTCCATATTTTCAAAAAATGATGAGTTTAGAGCAGCAATCCTGGTTGTGCTCTCAAAGAAAACCATTTGTTATTGAAAGATATAAAGCCCTAGATTTTATAGGAATAAGTGGTTACCCAAATGCTATTCCAAATAAAATTAGAAAATGTTTGCCAAAACATAATGGATTAGATTCTGAATCTGCAAACAAACATCTGCAAAATTTTTGTAATTTAATAGAAGATTATGAGGTAGAGGATGAAGATGTAGTAATGAGACTCTTTGTTCAGTCATTAGAGGATGATGTTAGGGTTTGGTTTTCAAACCTGCTTGTCTATTCAGTTTCTTCATGGGTAGATTTAGAAGTTGCATTCATAGAGCAGTTTGGTGAAAGGTTTGATCCAGCCTCATTGATCATACACTTCATGAATGTTCAAAAGGAAGATGAGGAATTGGTTCCAACCTTTAATCTTAGGTTTATTAAGTTGCTCAAGCAGATTCCTGAATATATGAGACCCAATAATGCATTGTGCTTAGCAATTTATTTGGCTACATTTGATGAAGAAATGAGTTATAGATTGAGAGATAAAGAACTAGCCACACTTCACCAGGCTACCAATTTGCTATGGATATTGAAAACAATGAGAAATATGGAATGCCAGTGGGTTTCATGGTTGCAAGTTGTCAAAACAGTTATCAAAATGAATGTATTTCTACTTTTCCGGCGTGTTCATTGAAAAATGATTTTGTAGAGGGAAATATATTTCAGAACAGTATGTGCAGCCATGATGTGATACATGAAGAAAATGTTATTGAAGATGTAGGCACATCTTGTAATAATGAAAACAAAGACTATTATCAGCCTCTAGAAGAGAAGCCTGCAGACACAAAATGCCTTTTAAATAATAAAATGAAAGATATACATGAGGTTGTGTCTTGCAGCATTATGCATATCCCAGTTATTCCTGATTGTTTGTGTGAAATGGATATGCAGAGCTTCACTCTGAATATAGAAGATGTTGTTTCAAGGAGCAGTAGTGAATATGTTAGTGACTGTCAGCATTCAGATGCATATGTGAGCCTTTCAGATAATGAAATATATATGGATGTTGAATATGAATGTTTCCTTGAAGATTCTGACCACCTTCACAGTGCAGAGGTTGAAAAATTTGCTTTTGATTATCAATGCATTGGTGAAGAGGAACAACAGGGTCAATATTCAGATGTGAATGGACAAGTTGCAGATTTGTGTGCTCATACAGTTGGGAATAGTGCTAGTTGCAGGGGTAACTATGAGGTTTTCAAGGAAGGGCTGCATTCTGAGTTATTTATGCCTTCTTTTGAGACATTCCAGGTGGACCTTAATGACAAGATTGCTAAGCACAATGATGATGAATATCTAAGTGTCTATGAAGATAAATCTGATTATGAGATGTTGCTTGTGCCTGAATATTGTTTGTTTGATACAGAGGGACCTTTATTTTTTTAAGAAGGCCAAAATTATGATATGGATTCATTTGTTTCATGTGAGTTTGTTATTTTTCCAAGCAGCATCAATGACTCATATGATGATGATCGTCTACTGTTGAGAATGGTAAATGCTTATGAATTTTGATGTAGACTTGTTGAAAGAGAAAGGAGCAACAGCACAATCAATTGCAAAGAAGGGTGTTGCAAATGGTTGAATGTTTTTAGGCTTCATTTGAAGAAATCAAAAGAAAATTAGATATTTGACAAAGGAAAATTCTAGTTTTTCCTTTTTGGTGGCCCTGGGCCACCAAGTAATTTTTAATGAGTGTGTTTTGTGATGCAGGTTAGTACAGTTTTGACTCTATTGCCCAATGGATAAGGGACTGGTCTACATCCCAGAGATCTGAAGTTCTTGCCATGCCTGCAAGAGGCATGCGTCCCCAGACAGAGCTTGTGTTGGTGCTTGCATTTGTATTTAGGTTTCAAGCATTTAAATATGCAGGCACCTTCCATAAACTTAGTTAAAATGCATGTATCTTCGTATATACAAAGAGGTTTGTATATACAAGTGCTAATATACATTGGCAGGCTTGCAGAAATTTCCATCAGCCTTTGAAAAAATGAGTTATGTGCATTTTTGAATGCATATCGGGCTTGAAATGATGCATATACAAGGGGGGAATCTTTCACAGATTCCTGGGAATATTCGCTGCTTGTATATCAGGTCTGCATGTATATTTGTGTTGTATGTCTAAACATGCAACAGTTAGATACAATGGCAATATACAAGACAGAATGTACATTGCAATGTACAAGGGTGAATGTATGTCCGACATACATTGGGTTTATACAATGAAAAATATACAAGGGCCGACATGCATTTGCTACAGTGCGGTCGAGATACATGTGGTAGGGCCCGCAGGTATATACAAACGAGTTTGTATATTCGGCATACAAAGGAAAGGTGCAGAGGTGTTTGCATATACAAGGATTGACATACAAGCGGGATATGCAGGGTGGACGCGGCCAAAAGAACTAATAGCATTTTGAAATATTTTGAGGTCCACTTTGTATGTTTGGGATTGTATATTCCAAATATACAATCAAATGTACAAGGTAAAGCATGCAAACAGGTCAGCGGCGGTCAACGTCAAAAATGGGGCCCACCAGTTGTATGTGCATTTGCTTGTATGTTTGCACATACAAGCTAATATACAAAAGAAGACATACATTTCAGACCCGAAGGAGAAATCAATTGCAGTAAATAAAATTTGGGGTCTGCAGCTTGTATATTGGGCGCTTGTATGTGCCAATTTACAAGCAAATATGCATTTGCAATATACAAGCTGGACCTGACCTGAAAGTCAAAGTTTGCAAATAAAGCACTGGCATCCGCGGCTTGTATGTCAGGATGCTTGTATATGTGCCGATATACAAAGGAAATGAGATACAAGCCAGATTTCAAGGCAGATGCAACATTTTTTATAATTTTTGAAGTCCGCGCCTTGTATGTATGAGATGAATGTATATGCACATATACAAAGCGATAGATGCAAACAAAGATGCAGGCCAGACCCGAATGGAATTTCAATTTGTTCTGTAACAATTTGGGTTCTGCCTTGTATGGTAAACAATTGTATATGCATATGTTTTTGCATATACAATGGCGAAAAGGGCAAAATGAAGGAAAGGAAAAGTCAGCGATGGATGCACGAGGTGCCTACGTGGCACATTCTCATTGGTTCTTGACTTTTCAACATATTTTGAGGCTGTTAATCTCAGGCGATGGAAGGAGGATCGGCGGCTCTGTTTCAATTTCACAGCAGCAAAGGGTTTCTTTATATGCGGCTGCATTTTTTGAGCGGGAAAACTTCTGATGCATCCGTTGCTGCATTTATGAGGGTTGCAGGTAGGTTAATCATAATGTCAGTTTGCAGAAGCATGGGTCGAGTTGACGAACCAACCACCAATTTTATGATGAAAATCCTCAATCGGCGGTGTAGATCCCGATCGCACCTGCTCCTTCCTCTTTGTCCCTCTGCCACATTCATTATTTGGGCGTCATTCTCATGGTGCAGCGCATTTGGTAGAATTTTGATTTTTGTTGATGTGCCTTGTAATTAATTGCTATGTACACACCCCTGTTGTATAAGAGGGACTATGTTACTCTTTTTCAAGGTTGTTGAAGACTTGGGCAATTTTGTGTAAATGACGAAAGACAGAGCACTTTCCTGGCTGTTGTATCTCTTTCTGGAGTTTATGAGTTGTATCTTGAATGTATCTTGCACATATGTTCAGTTTCTTGTCATTTTATATGAAAAATGCTCTTATGCATGTGTTTATCTGTCTTCTCCATGTGTTGTATGTATTTTCTTCTTTTGAATTTGGTTGCTAAGGGTTCCTCAAATTCTAGAATACAAATTTATGTATTGCATGCTTGATCTTTATACTTCCATTCAAGGAGTGGATTAAACTGTTTTAGGTCAATGTATGGAGAAGATTGTATGTCAGCTGGGATATGTAAGTAGAGATAGTTAAATACTTATCCTTGGGTGGTGTTTGTAAGGCATACACCAATCCTAACCCCTTGAAACCTGAATGCCAGTTGTAATCCATTCTCTCGTATACGTCTAATTGACTCCTTGCCTTGAGATAGGCACCGGTCTGCTCCTGGGTTAGTAGTTATGATCCAAAACCCCCTGTCTTGAATCCAAACCATCAAACCAAATCATTCCATTTTTCCAACCTGTTAGTTGTAGGAGTAGGATTAGGACCCCTGCATACTCTCATACCTCAACCAGTTAGATTTGTCCAAGAACAGTGCTAGCCTTGTGATCTATCATGCAAATCTTGGTCCAAACATGAGAATATTCAGCATGTTATTATAAAGCTAAATCTTTTTATCATTGGGCGAGTCAAGGTTATATCTTTAGCTATAGGGATCCCCCCCTTGGTGCAGCAGAACCAGAAGTGAAGGGGAGGTAGCTCATGCAACCTCATGTATTCGTTGGCTGAATCTACCTGTGCATAGGAACTGGCAAACCCTCTGCCGATTCGAGTACCAATAGATACTACCAGCTAAAAATTTTGAAGAGCTAATGAGATCCGCATACACTGATGACATGCCACCTATCCTTAATGGCAATGATCATGATAGTGAAAATGCAGTGCATGAAGAAGGATTGAATGAAATGCTTATAGGTTTCTTTGGGGATGGAAATAATGATGACAATAATGATCATATGGTTGATAG
Source organism: Cunninghamia lanceolata (assembly GCA_027924645.1). Lineage (NCBI taxonomy): Eukaryota > Viridiplantae > Streptophyta > Pinopsida > Cupressales > Cupressaceae > Cunninghamia > Cunninghamia lanceolata. The sequence goes on along the minus strand of BSBN01000149.1, from coordinate 2,781,168 downwards.
TAACGATAATACCAGGGGTAATTACCACCAACGTAATGTTGATGATAACAACTTGAAAGACTCCAACAAGCAAGCAGCAAAAACACCCATGTTCAAATCGGGTGCAAGTAGAACCTCAAAACTGGCATGCACATTAATATTATTAGAAATCAAGTCACTATTTGGTTGGTCGGACAAAGGATTCACTACCCTACTGAAGTGAGTTGAAATCTATTTCTTACTTTGCATTGTCAATTGGTGTACATAATTCGTAAACATTTATCAACTTCATTTATATTTATTTAAGGGCATTTTAAAACCATATATTGTATATAAAAAGTCCTAGTATAGATTGACATATCAAACATGTTCATCATAAGTCAAACATTCAATTGATTTAATCTCTGGCAATCTTACAGGGCACTAAAAACTAAAATATTCCCTGAAGAGAATGTGTTGCCATCAACTTGCAGAGCGGCGCGTCTGTTGTTGGTTGAGTTGGGGATTAAATATAAGCAAATTCATTCATGTAAAAATGATTGCATTTTATATAGAGATAAATATCAAAATAAGGTAGAATACCCTGTAAGCAAAGAGAAGAGATATCATACAGATGTACAAGGTCCTACAGTTTCAAAGAAGGTTTTATGTCACATGCCAATTATACCTAGACTTCAATGAATGTTTCGTTGCAAGTCACTTGCACAATTGATGGACTGGCATGCAAAGAATAGGAGTATAGATGGATTCATGTGAATTCCAACCAAATCCAAAGCAATGAAACACATAGAGGAAAAATGGCTAAGAAAATTTAAAGATGAACCCCATAGTATCAGGTTTGGTCTTGCAATTGATGGAGTGTGCCCATTCTCTTTCCTGAGCTCAAATTATAATGTTTGGCCAGTCGGATTGATAGTATACAATATTCCCCCATGGATGAGTGTTGGAAAGGAGCACCTTATGCTGACTCTCATTGTTCCAGGAAAACATCAAGTTAAAAACATGGATGTTTATCTTGCACCTTTTATTGATGAGATGCAACTGCTATGGAAAGGCATAGGAATGTATGACATATCACATCCTCCATCAAATAGGTCCTTCATGTTGTATGGTGTGCTATGTTGGACTATTCATGATTTCCCAAGACTTGGTGTTTGTTCTGGTAGGATAAAATATTTACGTATTTACACTCATAATTTATTTTCATCCCAACTTTCATACTTAGTTTTATACTATTTTTTTGATGTTATTAACATTACTTATTGAATTGTAGGGCTTCAAACAAAGAGGATATTTGCATGTCCAAGATGTGCAGAACAATTTCAAGGGCGGTATTCTAAAGATCTACATAAATTTATTTACACAAACAACAGGGTTTTTCTACCACTAGATCATAAGTTTAGAAATCGCTTGAAGAATCAATTTGATGGAAAAGTTGAAAATAGACGCCCTTCCATGATTATGGGTCCAGGTGATTGGATTAAGAAGTATGAAGATGCTGAATTGAAAGCTTGGGAGGATTTTTTTTCTCAGGATGATTCAATTGAAGAACGAGTACAAGTTGTAGTTAATATGCCAGAAGGAATGAAAAGGAAATCCATATTTTATGAGCTCCCTTACTGGAAGGACCTATTAATATCTCACCTATTAGATCCTATGCACATCTTCAAAAATGTCCCAGATTCTATATTTTGATATATATCAGGCAAAGAGAAGGACACCTTGTCTTCAAGGAGAGATATTGCTCTTTCAGGTACCAAAATTGATAGAAAACATTTGTGGCCAAATAGGGAAAATGAAACATATGCAAAAGCTCCATGGATTTTGAAAAAAAAAGAGCGAGACCAACTAAAAAATGTCATCCATTGAATAAGGACACCTATTGGCTATAGGTCATCATTGGATAAAGCTTTTACAGTTGATGGACATATCACAGGATTTAAAACACATTATTTTCATAATTTTATGAAGGTATTATATATCATCATTTAATATTTAATGGTAATATTGATTAAGTACTAAATATATTTTAATATTTTGTTGTGTGAGAAAAAAACTAATGACCTTTTCATAAATGTGTTTGATAGCATTGTTGAAATTACGACAGACAACTAAGAGGGGGGGTGAATCAGTTGTCACAAAACTTTATCTTTTGCAGCATTTAATCTTCTTTACAACTTATTAACAGATTAATGATATAACCATGAAAGCATGAATCAACAACACATGAGTAGTAACACAATCAACACACATAATACCAGGATTTTTATGTGGAAACCTGGTTAAGGGAAAAACCACGGTGGGGGTTAACCCACAAGATTTATTCTCTCTTAAAAGAATAGAAAAATGGGAAGGCACCTGCCTTTGGGTACTCTACCCAAAGCTCACTGCTCCAAGAGACTAACTGTCTACAAAAACATTCACATGGCTAACACTGAATGGTTGAACTAAGAAACAACATCTTCTCCATGCCAAGGATCGGTTCCATTGAAGCTCACAACACCTCTGCTCTGCCCCCAACCACTTCCTCGTTACCTCCACATCTTCACACACTTCAACACATTTACACAACTTCATTACACTTATTTATACATGACATCGACTTTGGAATGAACATCAAAGTCAGCCTTACAATCATCTATCTGGAACATTCTCTAAGATAGGCATTACAAGCAATTACAATCACAAGATTTGACTTAATACAAAATGCTACATGCGGACCACTACACTGTTAGCCAAACATAGCTGGGACTCAAATCTTCCTTGAACAACGTGCCATGCTCCATGGGACTTCTCTTAGATCATTTGCAACATGCACCAAGCATCCAGTCGGCCAAAACTGGAAAGAACAGCAACACCCAAGGAGAAATCTTCAACTAGGAGCTTAATCCTCAATGCAGACCACCAACACAATAGGTACATGATCCAAAGACCTCCACACACAATGAAATCAACAAGAACAACCGCACCACTTCAAATCACCAGAATCACTTGCATCTTCATACCGGAACTTAAGAACACTACCTGTCATGACTATAACACTAGAAAGATTGCTTGCGGACCTCCAAACCACGAACCACTTGAGTTGAGGATACACACCAACATCCCAAACATACCTCTAGAACCGCAAACCATAATATTCTAATGTAGAGCAATCCAAACCAAATTCCTGTCACTCTGTTACCTCTTAACAACTGCAAGACCCGGTTCTACTCAAATGGCCATAACTTCACCAATCCTCCATGCGGACCTCTCAAATCTTAACTAGAGCAACTTCAGACAATCCTCTACAAAGCCCTTTAATCCATAGAATTTGATCTTCATCTCACTGGGAATGCGGAGCAATCTACTTTACTGAATTGCATTGTCTTCACTGTCTCTGACAAAGAGATATATTGACATCAATGACAACGCATCGTAGGCACATATTTGCAACAATCTGCCCCTTTGTCATTGATGGCAACATATAATATGAAAAATTGATTCAACCATCAAGACAAGGACTTCTTCCCCTTTCTCTTATAACACCTGCAACCACTTTCTTCATTGCTCCCCCTTTCACCAGCAACTACTTACTTCTGAGTTTTTCACATGACTTCTCTCCCCCTTTGACATCAGTAGTAAAGGGCACATATTTGTAATCATCTCTCCCCCTTTTTGTTTCTTAGATAAAACCAAACTAAACTCTAGAATTAACATACTAACTACTCCCCCTAAGTAGCATCCCATTGACACCAATCTGGATCACAAGATATGATTGTGAGTTCCACCGGACTGATGCACACTAGTGCACCTTAGTTCTGAACAAGAGGGGTAATAACCCCTAGCTTCACTCTGAAGATATCCACAATCTGATCTTTTGAAGAAATAAACTCCAATCTGACTTCATTCCCATTTACCTTCTCTCTCAAAAGGTGAAACTTGATGGATATGTGCTTTGTCTTTGAATGCAACACTAGATTCTTTAAGATGTTTATTGCACTTGAATTATCACAGAAGATTGTAACAGGCTCTTCAAACATAATTCTGATATCCTTCAACATTTTCTTCATCCACAAAACTTGAGTGCAATTACTTGCTGCTACTATATACTCTACCTCTGCAATAGACAGAGATATTGCCTCCTACTTTTTGCTCAACCAAGAAACCAATCTCTTTCCCAAGAAAAATGCACCACCACTAGTACTCTTCCTGTCATCCACATCTCTTAGGATCTGATCTTTAGAATGATTCAACTTTACATACCTGGGAGTTTTAGGATTTTCTTGAACTTCTTATTCTTGAACTTGTTCCTCAACATTTGCACTAGCTTCTTGAGTGACTGGATTCTCTAGAGCAATCTAAATCTAATTTTGAGTTTGAACTTGCTTTTCTTTATTTGGACTTTCATTTTGATCATCTGATTCATATCCACAAGACTTGGAAGGTCTCTCCTTGCTTTCATCAACCTTGACATTAGCACTTTCAACAATCCTTTTCAATCTCTTGTTAAAGCATCGATATGCCTTGCTTTAGTTAGAATAACCCAGAAATATTCCTTCATCACATCTTGCATCAAACTTGCCTAGATCTTCATATTACTTGATATAGCATTTACTACCGAAAACTCTGAAGTATTTCATAGTAGGAGCATTACCAAACCACAATTCATAAGGTGTTTTACCAGTGTTACCTTTGATCTACTTAAGAGTATAGACAGAAGTACTCACAGCCTCTCTCCAATAGACATGTGGAACATTTGCCTCCATCATCATGGTTCTAACAACCTCTTGAATAGTCTGGTTCTTCCTTTCCACAACTCCATTCTGCTGAGGAGTCCTAGGAGAAGATAATTGTCTTCTTATTCCATGCTTTTCACAAAATGCATTAAACTCACCGGAGGTAAACTCTCCACCTCTGTCAGATCTCAAAGACTTTGTCTTCACACCAATCTCATTCTCCACCATAGCCTTGAACACCTTGAATCTATCAAGAGCCTCTGATTTCTCTCTTAAGAAAGTGACCCACATCATCTAAGAGTAATCATCAATCAGCAACATAAAGTATCTGTCAACTTGCAAACTCCTAATTCTCTAGTCTGTGTACTAGATGCAATCTCAGTTCCAGAGCTTCCCAAAATTCTGTATTTTCCATCCTTGAATCAGAGATCATACCCTTTGTCAACCAACTATCCGACACTAAGAAGATTATGCTTCAACCTTTTATCACCAATCATATGATGAGAACATCCACTGTCAATCACCCATTCATCCTTTTCTTCAACCTGAGTAGCAAAGGCACTTTCCACATTCACAGAGCTAGTAGATTCAGTAGGCACCAGATCTTCTTCTTTGATAGCAATGAACACCCATTCATTTCTAGAGGTACTTCCCATATTAGATTCATCATCTGTGACTCCTTCATCAGCAGCTTCTTGGACATAGTAGCATTTCTTCTGAACTGTAGGTCTGTTAGGGTTTGACTTTGAAACCCTCTCTGGATATCTTGAAGCAAAATGACCAATCTTATTGTAATCAAAACATTTGAAAGGCAAACCAACCTTGCCACATCAACATCTTTTCTTCTGGAGATTCTTTCCGATGATCTACAATAGGCCATTCTATCTTCTCTCATCATGCCTGATTTAGGCACCCACTTACTGGCAGGGGGGATTAGATTTTCAATGTAGCTCGCCCTAATCCAAAGCTCCTATTTCAATTCCCGGAGGAATTACCAACACTAGATTCTAGTGCAGACCTATCACCATCATTCATTACACCTTTCTTCACCCATATTTTGTTCATTTCATTCTGGATCTCATTCACATCTACTTTGCCCTTGCCTTTATCTTGTCTCTGCACATTCTAGTTTCTATTTACTAGACCTTTTCTATCATCATTCCTGCTTCTATAGAATCTTGAAATATGACCAGATTTGTTGCAATTAAAGCATGCAACATTTCTTTGCTCATTTACTTGATTTCCTCTTGATCTGCACTGATTAGCCATGTGTCCAAATCTACTGCATGCAAAACATTTGCCATTGAAAGAATTGGCATTTCCTCTGTTGTTAGAGTTATTCATCATCATACTTATGCATTCATTAGATTTATGACCATACCTTTCACAATTGAAGCATTGACTGGAGAAGGATAGACCACTTTGATTCACTCTACTTCTACACTGAGTAGCTCTATGACCAAATTTATTGCAATTGAAACAATTTCCATTAAAGGATGGATACCTTTGAGCATTAGGTTGTCTTACCTGAGGCCTTCTAGGATTCCTTCTTTGATTTCTTGCTTCAAGATTTCTTTGACTTGATCCAGAGCTTTCACCTTTCTCATATCCCAGACCATGCTTATCATCTACCTTCTTCTAACTATCAAGTAGCACCTCAAGTTTAGTTGAGCTTATCTTGAACTTCTCTTTGTATTCATTTGTAGCTTCTAGGTCATGTTTGAGAATGACAATTTGCCTTTCAAGTTGTTCCTCATTATACCTGGTTTCTTGTAGATCAAACTTTAGATGGCCAATTATTCTATCCAATCTGCAGCACTCTTCTGTTCTTTCTTTCAGAGACTGATTTAGGTTTTCTTCAGTCTTCTTCCTTTCCTTGATTTCCTTAGTTAGACTCATCACCCCAGATTCCATATCATGTTTTAGGACAACAACTTCTTTTACCAGCTTCTCATATTCCTTTATCTTCTTCTTCAGAGCCTCATCCATGCCATTGTCTTCCTTCTAATTTACTAACTGTTGAAGTAGCTCCTTCCTCTTTTCCATAGATTTGCTCAATTTCCCTTTTAAAGTCTGAATGAAATCCTCAGCATCTTTAAGGTTCTCTTGCAGTTATTTGACTTCTACTCTGGACTAATCAAGATCTTCTAAAGCAACTTGAAGTTGTTCTTTGATGCAATCAGAATACTTGAATGAACCCATTGAAACACCTTCCTAGATCTTCCTTAAGTGATCAAGCTTCTTTTAGAGGAACCGGCTCTGATACCAATTGTTGAAATTAGGGCAGACAACTGAGAGGGGGGTGAATCAGTTATCACAAAACTTTATCTTTTTCTACATTTAATCTTCTTTACAACTTATTAACAGATTAATTATATAACCGTGAAAGCATGAATCAACAACACATGAGTAGAAACACAATCAACACACATAACACTAGGATTTTTATGTGGAAACCCGGTTAAGAGAAAAACCACGGTGGGGGTTAACCCACAAGATTTATTCTCTTAAAAGAATAGAAAAATAGGAAGGCACCTGCCTTTGGGCACACTGTCGAGAGCTCACTGCTCCAAGAGACTCACTATCTACAAAAACATTCACATGGTTAACACTGAAATCTTGAACTGAGAAACAACATCTTCTCCATGCCAAGGATTAGTTCCATTGAAGCTCACAACACCTCTGCTCTACCCCCAAACACTTCCTTGTTACCTCTGCATCTTCACACACTTCAAAACATTTACACAACTTCATTACACTTATTTATACATGACATCAACTTTGGAATGAACATCAAAGTCAGCCTTACAATCATCTATTTGGAACATTCTTCAAGATAGGCATTACAAGCAATTACAATCACAAGACTTGACTTAATACAAAATGCTACATGTGGACCACTACACTGTCGGCCAAACATAGCTGGGACTCAAATCTTTCTTGAACAACACGCCATGCTCCATGGGACTTCTCTTAGATCATCTGCAACACGCACCAAGCATCCGGTCGGCCAAGACTAGAAAGAACAACAACACCCAAGGAGAAATCTTCAACTACGAGGTCAATCCTTAATGCGGACCACCAACACAATAGGTACACAATCTAGAGACCTCCAGACACACAATGAAATCAACAAGAACAACCGCACCACTTCAAATCACCAAAATCACTTGCATCTTCATACCGGAACTTAAGAACACTAACTGTCATGATTGTCACACTAGAAAGATTGCTTGCAGACCTCCAAAACACAAACCACTTGAGTTAAAGATACACACCAACATCCCAAACATACCTATAGAACCGCAGACCATAATATTCCAATGTGGAGCAATCCGAACCAAATTCCTATCACTCTGTTACCTCTGAACAACTACAAAACCCAGTTCTACTCAGATGGCCATAACTTCACCAATCCTCCATGCGGACCTCTCAAATCTTAGCTAGAGCAACTTTAGACAATCCTCTACAAAGCCCTTTAATCCCCAGACTCTAATCTTTGTCTCACTGGGAATGCGGAGCAATCTACTTTACTGAACTGCACTATCTTCACTATCTCTGACAAAGAGATATGTTGACATTAATGATAACACATCATAGGCACATATTGGCAACAATCATATCATGCCATTGGCAATTAGGAGGATTCATGTCTTACAGTTGACTTAAGGAATGCCATATGTTGATTGTCAGCATTTACAAGGTATGTTGTTATATGAAATGTTCATGTGTGAGACATAGAGATATTATATTGCATTTTAATTTTTGACTAAAGGTTCATACTAATTTACTATTCTTATATTAGGTGGGTGATCTCCAAGGAGATCCACGAATGTGAAGTGCCAAAATGGAAGAAGGAAATTGTAGAAATTGTATGTGTATTTGAGAAGGAGCTCCCTACAAGTTTCATGGAACTACAAGTCCATTTACTTATACACCCAGTCGATGACATTGAATTGGTGGGTGTCGTATCAACGAGGTGGATGTTTTTCTTTGAGAGGTATATGAAAACTCTAAAAATATATGTCTGACAAAAGGCAGATCTAGAGGGTTGCATGGCTGAAGGGTATGTATTGAATGAAGCATTTTTCTTCCTGTGTGAATTCCTTGGTAAGGATTTTGAAGATGTGCCACACTTCTAGGATGAAGAACGAGCATCAGATATTATTGATGGAGAAAAACCACAATCTAATGGTGTTCAAGTAGAAATTAGTAAGTAAATTCATGATCAATGTGGTTGTTTTTCTTGCAATCATTAATTTACTCTGTAATTTATTTGTCAAATTAATAGCATGACATTTGGAGTTTGAAATAAACATGTTGGCATGTAATAGGTGTAGATGAAAGTGCTATACTCGACAAGTTCATTCTGTACCCCATGGACTTTATGAACAAATGGATTGATTTGTATGATAAAAAGAGAGAAGAAGTGTTAGAAGCAAAGAGACAATTTAAGAGATCAGACCCAAGGAATACTCCACTTCCCACTAATTTGCTTGGGGAATGGGGCAAAGATTGCACACTAGAATGGGTTACTGAACAAATTCAAAATCAAATAGAAGATATAGGTATAGATTCAAACATAACGGAAAGGTGAAATCAACATGTCTAGAGGATGTGAAAGAAAAGTACAGTTAGAATTTTACAAAATGTTGTTTCCTTACAGTTTTGACACTATTAACTATTTTAATATTCATCATTATATTTGTTTTCACTAAAATAAATGGTCTTTCACAAGCGAGGAAACATCTAACAATGTGGGCATATGGTCGACTTTATTGTGTTGAAAGTGTAGATGTAAAGAGACGATCCTTCGATTGTGGCATCATGGTTGACTTCAAGCAATCCAGTCGATCAAGCTCAAAAGATAAGAATATAATTGAAGGGAATCTACAATATGTTGGGAAAATACAAAAAATTATTGAGTTGGATTACCGCTCTTTTAAATGTTGTATTTTTAAGTGTAGATGGTATGAAGCATTTGAGAGGACATGAAGACATGATACCCATAGTGGATTGTTTTCTATAGATTCCTCATGGTTCCTACTGGAGGATAAGGAGCCTTATGTTCTACCAATTCATTGTGAGCAGGTATTTCTTTAACTCAAATAAGAAGCGATAGTGATCATTAATTTATTAATTCATAGTTTATTGTGAATATATACATGTGTTTATTAATTAATAAAAAATTTATAACATACGTCTAATATATGTATGTCATTCATCTGCAAGTATTTTTCTATGAAGATATTTTGGACCCGAAATGGATATTTGTCATACATTATGATCCAAGATTAAGGCATGTATTTGATGATACATTAGTGGATACTGAGAAAAACAATGATGGCCAACAAAATGAGAGAGAGGGATTAGAGAACATTGAAGAAATTGGCATCCATGATGATGTTGAAGATGGTTATGTTCAAGCACAAGAAGACAACAATCTAGAGTTAGATGATGTTATGGAAGACAACAATATGGATGGTATAGAAAATGATGATCCAAATACATCTGGTAACAATATAGATGGTCTATAGTCAAATTTCAATGATGATGAAGATGATGCAGGTCAAGATGAGGATGATGATAATATTAAATACTTGAAAGAACATATGAACATTGACAATGATACACTAGATGACATTGTAGCAGACAATAATGTTAATGACCAAGACTTCTAAATTTTTAGAATTATTTGCAATCCATGTTTAAAAAAGGATGATTCTTATGGCCTAAACATTGAAATGTTTCAGTAATATTATTTGTGTCGATACAAATTACCTATTGCAATATCCTTAAATTGTTCAATCTTTGGTATGAATTGTTGGCAGAAAAAATTAGGATTACTTGGATGCTTCTTCCATTCATTTTGTATCAACATATGTTCGTGAAGACACAAAAGTTAATAAAATATTAATGCACATAACTCACAATTATTTAAATAAGCAACTTTGTTAACTTTATTATTTTTAAATAGTTTCAATTTTTATGTTGAACATAATTTTGAACATGTAACTAAAAAACATCCACAGTAAATGCTTTACTGTATCTGCATATTCATTCACATAAGCACAATATTGAGGCTCAACAACTGATATTCATTCAAATATAAGAAGAAATAAGTATGACAAACATAAGAAAAATACATAATGATAACACAGGCATGGAGAATATCTGATAATAAGATGTTCTATTTCATTCATAGGCTCAAAAGTTACACCAACAGAGTTTTGGTACACCCTTCCACTCATACCTTTATTATTTTGTATCACAGTTTATATAGAGATTACATAATATCAACCATAATCCCTAAGCCATTAACCATTAAACTACCTAACCCTAAGCTTGAAATCCCTTATCTTTTGACCCTTAATCCCTTAAACCCTAACCCCTAATCCCTTAACCCTTAATTCCTGCTGGATCAGAACAATTAGGCACTCAATTAGGTGCTAAAGCAGGCTCTAAAGTAGGCCCTAAATTAGGCGTTAAATTAGGCGCTAATGTAGGTGCTAATCTGGGCGCTAATCTGGGCACTAATTTAGTGCCTACTTGTTTTGATTAGAGCAAAAAATGCCAAAAATAGCGCCATCCAGATAAATAGCACCGACTTTTTCAAAAAATTAGAGAAAAAGACATTAAAACAGTGTGTGGAAGCAAAAAATAGAGCAAAAAAGGGAGCTAATCATAGGGATTTGTTGTAGTGTGCCTTTTAAGGTGAGATGGAAAGTCTTCCAACTTCAAAAGGTATGTGTTGATGTTTAATTTGGCAAGTAATCACCAACAGTGGGAAATTCCAAGAATATGGGATTGACTCTTGAAATAACCTCCAGATTTTAAAGAAGTTGGTTCTTCTCTATGGGTTTTGATGAAAAGGAAAGAAAAAACAAGATTATAAATGAATGTTTAAAACTACTTCTATGGTGATGCGCTAGAATCATATCTAAATCCAACAAGCATAATGATTAAACCTAAAAGAGTCCACTGATAACATTAAAGAGCAGATAGCATGATTAACATTCACAGCATATTATATCAGATTAATCAAAAGGCTCAAAACAGAGAGGTAAGAAACAAGATTCAGAAATAAATTATAATCTACATAGAATATCACTCTCTCTTCATTATTTGATAGGAGAACAAAGTACATAAGGCATAATGCACATATTACAATATTTAATCCCTCATGAGAGGCACATGTTGAGGCAAAAAATGTTTCTACTCTAGCAGCTAAAACTCTCTAATCTCTAGTTATATCTTTCTATTGATGATTCATGTTATATAAAACCAAAAACCCCTTCTAAAGATCCTCTGCAACTGCCAAAACATCTTCTAACTATAAATCCTACCAAAATCAACACTGATAATTGAGATTCCAGTTAACTGATTCTTCTGTTCAGCCCCCATGAGTTTTAGCTTCCTTTCTTTGATAGGCGTGAGAAAATAAAACTCCTGCTCGTTTTGTCATTCTTGCAGCTTTTGATGTGTAAGAGACCAAATAAAGTTTCTTTTAACATGGATATTTTATCTCTCGTGAGCCTTTAGCTATATGAGTTTCTTATTTTATTAGCTTTATTAGCCTGAGGGTCTCACCGTTAGACTCTTATTAAAAGACTCTCATACCTTTATTTAAATCCGATTTAACTTCCTATGAGCCTTAACTTCATTTGAGATTCTTTATATTAAATAAAGCTCTCATCTTTATTTGGAGGGGCCCACCTTTATTAGAGTCTTATCTTTAATTTAAATAAAGAAACCTTTTAAAATAATGACTCAGCTTATTTCAATAGAATATGACTCTCTTTAATATTTGTGACTCTCTTGAACCCTACCGTGACTCACACTTAAAAAAATAAATCATTTTAATATTGACTCACCCCATTAAAATAATCACTTATTTACCCAAGACTCACGTGACCTTTAAAGCCTTAAAAGATTTCAAATGAAAACTTTTAAAAGAGAGAAATATCTAGCGCTCTTCTGCTCTTGCCAAGTGGCACAATGGCACACATTCCTGAGCTGGCCTCCTTGATTTTCTTCTGCTCTTGCGCCATTAAGCCACATGGAAGAATGGTGCTCAATCTACATCTTTTACTCCTTTGCTTCCTTTGTGGTGTGCGTGTGTCATTGATTGATCTGATGGTGTGGGTGATGTTGGAGACTATTTATTGATGTGTCTTTTAACTGCTACGGGGAGACTTAAGTTTTATATCTTCTTCTTTGGCTACGCCAGCATTGAATGGTTGAGTCTTGTGTTTATTTCCATAAGAGGCTTCTTTTTATGAATGGAGGCTTCACCTCATTTTGGCCTGTGCTGATATACGAGACCGAACTTCTTCTTTTGTTCTGCCACTATTGAATGGTCTGTGCCATGTTGAGATGAGGCCACCTTCATTCCATAGAGATCGTGCAACACTGTAAAGACTACTCTATTTTAAATACGGGATGTGATTTGCTTGCATACTTGGTTGTGTGCCTTGAAGATTATGGTATGTGCTTTATATGGCTGGCCACACAAGCTTGTTTAGGGTAGCACCATCATATGACTGTGTCCTTGTTCATTAGATATGACTCTTTGGATTTTAGTATGGTAGATTTTTCTATATGGTTGCACCATATTTGTACATCTTGAGACTCTCCTTTGAGTAGCGTTATGTCTTTAAGATAACACCATATAAAAATTCCTATACTACCATGATTTGGATGCATTCATCATACAACACCTTCATTGATATGAGGTGGCTTCCTTGCCTTTTGTGCCACTATAAGTTATGACTCAGTTATCTTTTAGAGGTCGTATGAGATTGTTTGATGTTGAGTGCCTTAGTGAAAAGGCTCATCTTTGTGAATGTTGAACATTACCTTTTATATGGCGCCATTGATTGTGATGCTTATGCCATATAAATAATGACTTGTGTTTGATTCTGAAGTGAGAACCTTTTCATTTGAATGCACTATTCCTTATGACCTTGTGCCTTGCATTTTATATAGACTCCATTGAATTCTATGTTAAGTCTTTGTTCTTGATAGGTAGAGATGAGATTCCCTTGGTGGTTGCTGGATATGCTTCATAATAGGTTCTTAAGACTGCACCAATTCGAGCACTATGCCATGTTTGATATGGCTGCAACTTCTTTATTCTCTATATGTCTGTGACTGAGCCTTGAAAGTGACTATATGTATCTTTGATTGACCAATCCTCCTTACTTGAAAGGTGGTACCTATGTGTTGGTTGCCTCATACCTCATGAGCTTGAGCCTCCTATATGTTGTGTGACATCTCTATACACTGTGTTGCTATCTTTTGAATGTCGATGTTGAATCTTCATAGAGGTTGAGTGCCTCCATTTGATCGTATGCTTGTGTAATCTTCAATGGCAGTGGTCTTCGTATGAATGGAAGCTCCTTAATGCTTGAGCACCATAATCTAATGTTGAGCCACTTGATTTGCTTAGTTGTCCATATCATTTCAATGTGACTATGCCTTTCATTAATCTCACTAAATAGTCATTGAACCACCATGCAATTGAAGGATTCCTTAAACTTGCAAACTAACCAAAATGATACTGGAAAAGTTTTGAGATGGTGTGCAAAAATTGTGCAACATTTCTTGGCAATGGGCTGGGAAAGTGTACCTGCACACACCAAATCCTAGAAAATAGGGCCTTATCCATTGGGCATAGAGTCAAAAACAAGCAAGAACCATCTAGCACCCTTAAAACATATCTGCAACAAAAATTTGTGTAACCAAATTGATACACAATTGCCCAGCAAATCAACTAGACCTGAAACTAAAATTCATGCTAAATAATGAATCACTCTGCAACTAAAACCACAATTGATGACCACTAAAACCTTTGAAATTGACACACGATTAAATCACAGAAACTGACTTTTCATCCTTATTGCAACTAAGACTTATTGAAATCAAAAAAAACTAAAACTGAAATAAATGTTGTAGTTGCAACTTATTATGAACACTGAATCTAAACTACATTCAAATTAAACTGATAGGGACATGCCCATTTATAGAGACAACAAAATAACTGTCGTATCTGATCATTCTGCTCCACTCAATCCACATTGAACTGATAATGGACCAAATGAAATACATGAAGAAGTATAATAGGAGCTTGTACCTTTTGGCCTTCCTACATTCTGAAGACTCTCCTTTGACATCAAAACACCATACACACTGATTTGTATCCAATGGAGGGTGGGATGAGAAAATCAAGCATTGGAGCTCATGCCCTTGCTTATATGCAAAAACATCTATGATCTTTCCCTCATTGATGACTTCTCTTGTATGTTCTTCTATAGGATCATGATCCAAGATAGCATCAAAGTTAGGCTTGCAAGTGACGAAGCTGCCAATTATAGTCCTAAATATGATTGGAATTTCCTCTTGAAAGAAGAATGGGGTACAATCTAACTTTTCAAACAACTCCTCACTACTACAAATGTCTCTTGAAGCCTCATTATCATAGATATTTACATGCATCTGTGGGTCTTCTTCAAGAAGGAGAGAATGCTCGTTCTTAAAAATAGAAAACATATCAACACTTGCACATACCTCTTCTTCAACATCGGCTTCGTGATTACCTTAAAGAGGTTTTGCAAATGAGCCATGCACGTGCTCAATGATGAGATCCTCTTCATCAATAATATGATACCCTTATTGGATCACTAAGAATAAATCCTCATTTTGCTACTTACCATGCTCAACACTATCTGTTGCAATATGTAAAAACTCTTTACAAAAATAAGAGCACTCACTCTTTGTAGATTCTACAGAAATTATGTCCTTTACAAATTATTTTTCAAGATGAGGTACAAATGTTGCATCATTCTTCACCCAATAGTTTTCATCTTCAAAATTCTTATGCAAGTACTTTTCATCTTTAAAGAGAAATAAGCCATCATCATCTTTTGAATCCTCTTCATTACTTGACTGAATTTTTGAATCACACTTTGTTGGATGTGCATGATTCTCAGAATCAAAAGAACACACTGAATAGATAGGAGCTACCTCTTTTCTTGTATGTGGATTGCATTTTTCTTTGACCTCAAAGTGACAAAGTACATGATCTATGACTTCTATTGATTGATTTATAGCCACAAAGGCTTGCAAAGCACAATTTTCAAAATAAGTGGGTGTCTTATGTGCCTGATGGAGGATCTCTTCCATAAATTGATTACATTCATATTATTGTCCATAAGAGCTTTGGGGCATAAAATTTGGATCAGCATGATACATGGCTTGATCTCTTAGCTCATTGATCTCATGGGTGAAGAATTTTATAAGCTCTTTTACTTCCAACATCTCCTTATGATTTGACAAATCAATAGGGAGGGTGGGTGGGCTAGAACAAATATGCATTTGGCTATAAGAAAGAGCTTGAAATATAATGCTTGTATGAGGCATCAGTGATTTTAAAGGCACAAGAGGCAATTTACCAACCTCTATGAGGCTCTTTTTAGCTCTAATAGCAAGATTATATGATTGCCCGGTAGGGTTTCACCTCCTAAGGTTTGTATCATAATAGAAATTTTAGGATCTAAAGCCTTCAAATAATACAGAAATGCAAAAACTAGAGGAGGTCTCATATCTATTGAAATTTTTTTCCATACCTTATCAAATCTTTCATTGAAATCACGCATGCTCTCTACGGGATGTCTCTTGATTGTGATGAGATTTTGAGTGAGAGAGCTAACATCTACCTTCTCTTGGAATTGATTGTAGATGAGCTCTCCAAGCTGGTCCCATCCTATGACTAAACTGGGCTATAAACCTCTAACCATTCCCTTGCTTTGCCTCTGAGAGAAGATGCCAACAATAGAAGAGCTTCATTTTTAGCTGTAACATTGTGTATAGTGCACAAACTTAAAACATATTGAATATGATCTGTAGGAAAAACAAAGATATCTCCAAAAAAATGAGATAATGCTTTCCAAACTGCTTCAGGAACCTGACCCTATTGTTGTAGAAGAAGAGGACTTGAATCCCAAGTCACAAAACATAAATTTCTTGTTAGAATATTAAGATGCACATAAATATTTGGGGCTGCCATGATCTGCAGAAGTAAAGATTTGAAATAAAGACACCACTAGAGTCACCAAATGGAAGATTCATGCTCCCATGAGTAGATATTTTTGTGATTTTCCATCAAAATCACAAAATATAGAACAAAGATTCAAGAAAAGAAAGACCGAAGTCTCTTTTTTGAGTCCCATTGTGGTTGCCAGAAATTGTTGATGTTTAATTTTGCAAGTAATCTCCAACAATGGGAAATTCCAAGAATGTGGGATTGACTCTTGAAATAAGCTCTAGATTTTAAAGAAGTTGGTTCTTCTCTATGGGTTTTGATGAAAAGGGAAGAAAAAACAAGATTATAAATGAATGTTTAAAACTATTGCTATGGCAATGTGCCAGAATCATATCTAAATCCAACCAGCACAGTGATTAAACCTAAAAGAGTCCATTGATAACATTAAAGAACAGATAGCATGATTAACATTCACAACATATTATATCAAATTAATCAAAAGGCTAAGAATAGAGAGGTAAGAACTAAGAATCGGAAACAAATTATAATCTACAGAGAACATCACTCTCTCTTCATTATTTGATAGGAGAACAAATTACATAAGGCAGAATGCACAGATTATAATATTCAATCCCTCATGAGAGGCACCTATTGAGGCAAAAAATGTTTCTACTTTAGCTACTAAAACTCTTTGATCTTTGGTTATATCTTTTTGCTGATGATTCATGCTATTTAAAACCAAAAAACCCTTCAGAAGATCCTCTGCAACTACCAAAATATCTTCTAACCTGTAAATCCTGCCAAAATTAGCTCTAATAAATGAGACTCCAGTTAACTGATTCTTCTGTTCAGCCCCCATGAGCTATAGCTTCCTTTCTTTGACAGGCATGAGAAAATAAAACTCCCGCTCATTTTGTTGTTCTTGTAGATTCTGATGTGTAAGAGACCAAATAAAGTTTCTTTTAATGTGGATCTTTTATCTCCTATGAGCCTTTAGCTATATGAGTTTCTTATTTTATTAGCTTGAGGGTCCCACTGGATTAGACTCTTATTAAAAGACTCTCATACCTTTATTTAAATCTAATTTAACTTCCCGTGAGACTTAAAATCATTTGAGATTCTTTATATTAAATAAAGATCTCAGCTTTATTTGTAGGGGCCCACCTTTATTAGAGTCTTATTTTTAATTTAAATCTTTTAAAGATTTAAATAAAGAAACCTTTTAAAATAATGCTTATTTCAATAGAATATAACTCTCTTGAATATTCATGACTCTCTTGAACCTATCGTGACTCACACTTAAAAAAATAAATCATTTTAATATTTCACTCACCCCAATAAAATAATGACTTATTTACCCAAGACTCACGTGACCTTAAAGCCTTAAAAGATTTAACATGAAACCTTTTAAAAGAGAGAAATATCCAGCGCTCTTCCGCTCTTGCCAAGTGGCGCACTGGTGCACATTCATGAGCCAGCCTCCTTGATTTTCTTCTACTCTTGCACCATTAAGCCACATGGAAGAATGGTACTCAATTTACAACTTTTACTCCTTTGCTTCCTTTGTGGTGTGCGTGTGTCGTTGATTCAATTTTGATTTGATGGTGTGGGTGATGTTGGAGACTATTTATTGTTGTGTCTTTTAACTGTTGCAGGGAGACTTAGGTTTTGTAGCTTCTTCTTCAGTTGTGCTAGCATTGAATGGATGAGCCTTGTGTTTATTTCCATAAGAGGATTTTTTTATGAATGGAGGCTTCACCTCATTTTGGCTTGTGCTAATATACGAGATCAAACCTCCTCTTTTGTTCTACCACTGTTGAATGGTCTATATGCCATGTTGAGATGAGGCCACCTTCATTCCATAGAGACCGTGCCACACTATAAAGACTGCTCTATATGAAATATGGGATGTGCTTTGCTTTCATACTTGGTTGCATGCCTTGAAGATTATGCTATGTGTTTTATATGGCTGGCCACACAAGCTTGTTTAGGGCAACACCATCATATGATTGTGTCCTTGTTTATTAGATATGGCTCTTTAGATTTTAGTATGGCAATTTTTTTATATAGTTGCACCATTTTTGTATAGCTTGAGACTCTCCTTTAAGCAATGCTATGTCTTTATGACAACACCATATAAAATTCCTATATTGTCATGATTTGGATGCATTCATCATACAACACCTTCATTGATATGAGGTGGCATCCTTCCCTTTTGTGCCACTATAAATTATGACTCAGTTATCTTTTAGCTCAGCCACGTGAGATTGTTTCATGTTAAGCACCTTAGTGAAAAGGCTCATCTTTGTGAATGCTAAACATTACCTTTCACATGGCACCATTGATTGTGATGCTCATGCCATATAATAGTAATGACTTGTGTTTGATTATGAAGTGAGCACCTTTTCATTTGAATGTGTTATTCCTTATGACCTTGTGCCTTGCATTTGGTATAGACTGCATTGAATTCTATGTTGAATCTTCGTTCTTGACAGGTAGAGATGAGATTACATTGGTGGTTGCTGGATATGCTTCATAATAGGTTCTTAAGACTGCGTCAATTCGAATGATATGCCATGTTTGATATGGTTGCATCTTCTTTATTCTCTATATGACTATGACTAAGCCTTGAAAGTGACTGTATATATCTTTGATTGACCAATCCTCCTTACTTGAAAGGTGGTACCTATGTGTTGGTTGCCTCATACCTCATGAGCTTGAGCCTCCTATATGTTGTGTGATACTTGATGTTGTGTGACATCTCTATACACTGTGTTGCTATCTTTTGAATGTCGATGTTGAATCTTCATAGAGGTTGAGTGCCTCCATTTGATCATATGCTTATGCAATCTACAATGGCAGTGGTCTCTATATGAATGGAAGCTCCTTAATGCTTGGACACTGTAATCCTATGTTGAGCCACTTCATTTGCTTGGTTGTGCGTATCATTGCAATGTGACTATGCCTTTCATTAATCTCACTAAATAGTCATTGAACCACCATGCCATTGAAGGATTGCTTAAAACCGCAAACTAACTAATATGATACTGGAAAAGTTTCAAGATGGTGTGCAAAAATTACACAACAATATGCATATGAGGTTTACCAAACAACGAGGTAACCGCTAACCTCTAAATGGTTGTACATTCAGTTAGACATTATGTTGTCTAACCTCACAAACCTAAGTACGCTTAAGCTATAGTGAATAGATAAATTATTCACTCTAACACAAAAAGCAGAAATGGAGGTTGTGAGGCTGCTATGATTGTATCCCCACAAGGAGAAAAGTCTTATTCATCTTTTTTGTTTTGCTTTTAGCTGTACTAATAACACAGCTAAGTATGAGGCTCTTATATAGGGTTTGGAGTGGGCAAGGAAAAATAAAATAGGTTGCCTACAAGTGTTTGGTGATAGTGAACAGGTTGTAAACCAGGTAAGAGGCTTGCATGTAACAAAAAATGATCTTTTAAAGTCATACAAGCATAGGGTGTGGAATATTTTAGAGGATTTTGATGCTTTCAACTTGATATCCATACCTAGCAATCAGAATCAGCATGCTGATAGGTTGGTTGCCATAGGGGCTCAATTTGATATCCCAAATGAAATCAGGAATGGTAAGGTACAACAACATGTAAAGGTAGTGATTAGGCCATTTATACCTGATAATAATGTTCATTGGCAAGTCTTTGATAGTGTTGAACATGTTCTTAGTTTTCTTCTTGAGGAAGCTAAGTTTTTAGCTGGAAACGAAGAAATATTACAACAACAGTATGGTGATAAGATCATATAGCTAAGAACAAATAAGTTACCAAAAGGTTTGGTGACTTTGGAGTCTATTTTTATTTTAGATGATAAGCTAAAAAGAGGGAAAACCAGCATGCATGTCAAGCAATACCACTATGAAGAAGTGAAAATTTTTAAATGTAAGCTTCTTAAGATTGGTAAACTTTGTTCTAAAGAGGATAAAGAAGATTTTGTTTCACTTTTCCAAGAATTTCATGATATCTTTTCTTGGGAATATTCTGATTTAAAAGGTTTTAACCCTAAAATAGCCCAACATGCCATTAAACTTGAGTCAAATGCAAAGCATGTAAGGCAAAAGCAAAGACCTTTGAACCCCAAGCTAGAGCCACTCATGAAAGTAGAACTAAGCAAACTAATTGAGGGTAGTATTATCTTTCCAATCAAACACACCTCATGGGCTTCCAATCTTGTCCCTACTAGGAAGAAGAGTGGGGAAATTAGACTTTGTGTTGATTTATGAGATTTAAATAGGGCCTCACTTAATGATCATTACATGCTCCCCTCTATGGAGCATATTGTACAAGTTGTTGCAAGTTTTGAGAAGTTCTCTCTTCTTGATGGTTATTCTAGATATAACCAAGTGCTGGTAAAAGAGGACTTAGATCAGTTTAAAATAGCATTCACCACCAAGTGGGGAACCATGGCTTACAAGAAAATGTCTTTTGGGTTGTCAAATGCTGGTGCAACTTTCCAAAGGGTAATGGACTTGGAAATCCAAGGTTTAATCAATAAAATAGTTCTTGCTTATCTTGATGGCATTACTATTTTTTCAAAGGATGCTAATGAGCATTTTTCACATTTGAGACAAGTATTTGACAAGTGTAGGGAGTATGGAATATCCCTCAATGCAAAAAAAGTATCTTTGTTGTCCATGAAGGAAAACTCCTTGGACATGTGGTTTCAAAACATGGAGTCACCATTGATCTAGAAAGAGTAAGTGTAATTCTTTCTTTACTTTTGCTAAGCCACAAGAAAGGAATGCAAAGTTTTCTTGGCAGAATTAATTTTGTTAGAAGGTTTATACCAAATGTTGCAAATATTTTAAAACCTTTGACTACCATCTTGAAGAAAAATGTCACTTTTAGCAAGTCCAAAGAGGCAAAACATGGTTTTGAGGCTATTAAGGAAGCCTTAGCAATAGCTCCCACCCTTATTAATCTTGATTTTTTAAAAGATTTCATCTTATATGCTTATGGAAACACTGATGATCTTTCAGCTATGTTGATACAACAGAATAAGGATGGTTTGGAGCAGCCAATAGCCTTTTATAGCCAAGGCCTAGAAAGTTATGAGCACGAGTATTCTTTTGTTGAAAGGCACATGCTTGTTGTTATTGAAAGTCTTAATAAGTTTAGGCATTTGGTTTCTAACAATAAGATTCAGCTAATGGTTGCCCATCCTAGTGTTAAGGAATTTTTGTTAAGCAAGGATTTAAGTGACAAAAGAGCTGGATGGATCACTAAGGTAATCGAGTATGACGTAGAAATTAAAGTCACAAAGCCGGTAAGAGGAAAGGGACTTTGTGAACAGCTAACTGATGGTCTAGAAAAGGATAAAGAGACTCAAGAGGAAGTTGTCCTCATGGTTGTTGGTGAGTCACAAATTATTCTCTTAACAATAGGCACTAGTTGGACACAAGAAATGGTCCATTATTTACAAACTAGTAAGTGCCCAAGAGAGCTAAATAATGCAAAGAGAAGGTATTTCAGACTTCAAGCTATTCTTTATGTCCTTCTAAATGGTGTTTTGTTTAGAAAAGATTATAATGTTGTTCTTTTGAGATGCATAGAATCGGATCATATTGACAAAGTGTTACATGAGTTTCATGATGGATCAACTGGTGGTCATTTTGTACCAAGGACAACAAATTTGCAAATCATGAGGGTTGGGTATTATTGGCCTTCTATTTTCAAGGATGTTTGCAGGTAAACAAAAGTTGGCAACCTTGTCTTTGCATCTAATATCAGTAGATCGGCCTTTCATTAAGTGGGGCCTTGACTTCATTGGAGTCATTAACCCACCATCTAGTTCTAGTCGTAAATGGGTGCTAACAGCTATAGACTATTTCACCAAATGGAAAAAAGTTGTGGCCTTGAAAGAGGAAAATGAGGGTGCAGTCTTAAATTATTATGAGGATTTGATAGCAAGGTTTGGTATACCAGACTCCATTGTTTCAGATAATGCTTTAGCTTTTGTTGGAATGAAACTAATTGACTCAGCTCTTAAGCATGGTATCCATTTGAGTACCTCCTCTAATTATTATCCTCAAGGTAATGGACAACCTGAGTCCACAAACAAGAATTTAATCAGGATCATTAAGAGAACCATTGAGGATAACCAAAGATCTTGGCATTCAAAGTTGAAATCAGCCTTATGGGCTAATAAGATTACTCCTAAAAGGTCCACAAGACAGTCTCATTTTATGCTTGTGTATGGAAGGGGAGCAAGGCTTCTCATTTTAGTTGAGTTACCATCTCTGAGTCTCATGAAGGAGTTGGAAATGATGGAGGAAGGTCCCATGGAGGTAAGACTTGTTGAGTTATTAGAGCTGGAAGAAACTAGAATGCAAGCAATACAACAGTTGGAAGTGCATCAAATGTAAATGAAAAAGACTTTTGATAAAGAAGAAACATGTAGGCACTTCAAGGAAGGTGACATTGTCCTCAAGTGGGATGAATTCAAGATCAGACCTGGGAAACATACCAAGTTTGATGTCATGTGGGGTGGTCCATTCATAATTTATGAGTGCAAACATCACAATGCTTTTCAGCTATCCAACATGGAAGGTGAAGTTCTACCTATCCCAATTAATGGGATACACTCAAACTTTATTTTTGAGGTATGAGGTACGATCAAGTATATAATAGTCTAGTAGTTTTTGAGTCAATAAGTGTTGATGCACATAGGTTTTACGATTCTTTCATTTCCTCCAAGTGGTGATGCACATTTTTGCAATCTTGTTTTTGGGTGCTTTTGAGTGTGTTTCAATTTGTGTCTTGTTGGTTTGAAGGTGTTAACAGTTGTGTCTCAAGTTTGTGTAGACACCTAAAAGTGTCCTCAGATTGTGAAACCCTAATCACTTCCATATCATACTATTTTTCAGTAATTTTTCTCTGTGGTTAAATAATTAATTTTAATTGATTAATTATTTAATTATTCATTACCCCTTGCCTCCTTTAATTTAAATAAATAAACATTTATTTAAATTAAAAGGCCTTATCCTAATTGAATAGGTTCCACCTATTTAATTTAATCACCTAACATTATTCCCCTCTTCAAATAAATTAAATAAATGAACCTAATTTGTTTAATTTAAAAATCATTCTCTGCCTCACAATTTCTTCCAATTTAAAATTCACCCTTGTCCTAGTGGTGAGAAAACCCTAACTCATCTTAGCCCTCCATTTGCATCCAAAGTCAATAGTGAATCATGGCCATTCATTCAAATCAGGTCTTCTATAAAACACCTTTCTTGGTTTATTTTTCATCTCTTGGCTGATCTCTCTTAGTTCATTTTCATCTCCTTAGTTCTAGAATCTCCCTATTTTGCTTACAATCTCCAATATCTTGCTAATCACACACATGAGTTTCTTAAGATGGTTGCATGAACTTGCAAATCTAAGAACAATAATACAAGGTTAAGGAGGACAATGGAGAGAAGCCATTAGTTAGCTTCAAATTTATGTGTGTTTTGTGTTTTTTTGATTGATTTGTAGCTTAGAATGCACTACATTGGGAGCTAGAGTTAGCTATAGTTTAATTTCTGCATGCTTATAGTTTTTTCCCTATCTCATTCTGGTGAACCCAACATGAATTGATTTCTAATCCACCATTTTTATTGAGTTTTGGTGGTTAACTTGCGCATGTGGCTTCCTAGTCTCAAATGGACCTCACCGTTGAATCTGGGAGGCCCTTTCGGTGAAAAATGACTATAAATTTAACCCATTTGGCTCACTTTGAATTTTTTTTTTTTTAAAAAATATTTTTAGTATGGCAACCTATACTATATGAATCCATACTGTACAAACATGTCGTACCATCCTATGCAGTGTGTTAATCTGTTGATGGTTGCAAGTTTTCGTGGGTTCTCATTGATTTGGCGATTAATGTTTCTTTGTCTAACATTTTGGTTGCAGGTTTAGGGTTTTAATTTTTGTTGTAGGTTTCCAAAGGCAAACCCTAACAGTTGTCGGTCACTATCCTCCACCCTATCGTAACTCACCAAGGATCTAGTTGTCATTCGTTGGCAGCTCGGTCTCCACCACGGGCATAGTCTCTGTAACGTCCGCCTCCCTTAAACTCCAACCACCACCCATGATTCCCTCTGTCAACGCCTGCCATGTACTTTGTCACCACCATGGACACAGTTGGCCATCGATGAATTTGTTGAAACCCTACCACTCAATCTTGCCTCCCTCCACCTCTTTGCATATAGGTTTCCATCGGTGTTTAATGTCACCATCGCCGTTGGTCTTGAAACCCACCTCCCTGCTAAGCTCCGTCACCACCTGTTGGCACTTACGATTTCTTAGTCGCAGTCCCTTCAAACCTGCAGTCACCCTCCTAACTAACTGCCAGAACTTGTCGACACTTACCTCCCATCGACACCCTCAATACACCTTTTACTAAACAAGTTGATTTTACTATTTATTTTTCTGTGACTGATTAGTTTTCTCAAATTTTTTGCAGATTTGTTTTTTTGACCTCTTTGACTCAGTGGCTTGCAAAATGAGGCATCTACTTGATATTTCATGTTTTTTACATTATCATGGGGGTTATATTCTATTGATTTCTATTATGCAGCTTTTGGTGTTTGTTGGGAGAAGACTCTTGATTAAAACTACTAATACATTTGATGCAGGGTTTCCTCTTTTCATGTGCATGTGCTTTCTTATCATAGGAACATTTGGTTTTGGTGCACTAAAATGAACATCATCTTGTTGTTTTCACACTTGGTTTGGGCTTAAAATGAATCAGTGTCTACTTTGCTTGGTGACTTTGCTTGTGTTTATGAGGGGTGTATGCTCTTCCCTCACACTCTAAGCAATCTTGGGAATCAAAAACACTTCATGAACACTTGCATTTGTCACACCACACATTTAATTTCTAAGGGTGAATGAACATTTGTCTAGTGTGGCATAAGTCCAAAAATATGTATGTTCTCCCCTCGCATTGTCATATGAACTTGGAGATAAAAAGTATTTTTGGTGCTTAGGTCACTTTTGTTACCCTTTAGAGTGGGCCTGCTCTTGAGACACATCCACAAGGAGAAATCATTTGTGACCCCAAGCGGTACTTTCATCCGATCTGCTATACAAAATAGGATAAGGCGAAAGCCAAGTCCAAACTGGTATCAGTGCTTATCGTACAATGCTAGTTTGAAAGGAGGCATACCTTGTGTATATGAGACTCCTAGTAGGACTAGTTAAAGCCTTAAGTGGCTTGCTGGATGCTCGTAACGTGTCGGTCACTCAGATATTCAGTAAGAACCATTTGTGCTAGTGGCCAAAATCCTTCTATTTGCTGGCGCAGGAGGTTGGACCTCTAAAGCTATCCCGCGTTCTCACAGTTCAAAGTTGAGATAGCAAATTCCTTGAGATCTTAGGGCATTTGGGAATTCTAAGTTTGGTGCACCTGAGAAGTGTGTGTCATGTAAGGGGGAGCCAGTGCCACCAAACTTCTAAGCTATTTGCTCTGAATAAGTGCGACATGGATTTATCCACAGTGGGAATCCAGTCAATATTGTCTTTGCCAGCCTAGGATTATGCATGTCTTCAAAGTGCTTTTAAAACTTATAAAAACAATGCAAAACATCAAGAGTCACCAAAAAATAGCCAATCTAATTGCCAAGTGTCTTCTATGATTGATGTGTGTGCTTGCTTAATCATCACCCTAAACATTCAAACCCATCCATTCATTCCATGTCATCATATCCTAATCACCTTTCCTAATCACATCATCCAACCATCCACATCTTGATCATCCTACTTGTCTTATCCTAATCACATTCTTATCATATCCTCAGCATTCAACTTTCATATCCTAATCACTCTCCTAAGCCAATCAATTTCATCTTAAACATTCTGATCATATCCTAGTCACATTATCCTAATCATTCTTCCTAACCACATCCTCCTTGTCATTCCATCATCCTTATCATTCGCATAACCCATATCTTAATTATCCTACTTGTCCCATCCTAATTGCATCCTAATGACACTATCATCATTCCACATCATCCTCTTTCTAATCCAATCAACACAATTCCAATTCAAACCAACACTAACCATCATCCTTGTCATTCCACATATCCTAATCCATTTTCATCCTAATTGGTCCAAGTCATTCAATCTTGTCATTAATCAACATCCTAATCATTCCACCTCATCCCAATCATATCCTATTCATCATTCCCAATCATTCCACCTCATCCCAATCATATCCTATTCATCATTCCCAATCATTCCACCTCATCCCAATCATATCCTATCCATCATTCCCAAGCATTACACCTCATCCCAATCATATCCTATTCATAATTCCTAATCATCATTCATTCATGGGCCTTTAGTCAATTCTGAAACTCATGGGTTCATTTTAATCAATCATTTCTTCCACACCTCAAGGTCTCGTTAAATCCAATTTATACTTTGACAAGGTCATTAGTAGATGAGAGTACCCTCTTGGAGCTAGACTTTTCCAAGACTAATATCCATTAGCCTCTATCATAGTCTGGGCCTCATTGCCTTGCATCGACATCCACATAACATCCCACAATTCACCAGTATCATTTGGTAAAGACACAGTTACGAAAAGAAGAGAAAGGGAGTAGATCCTCCTAGTCATCCCTATAGTGAACACATAAACACATCATTCACAAACATTCTCACCAATACACTCATTCTTGTCACCGTCATCCTAATCACAACCCTAACCATAACCTAATCATCCCTAATCATCCTTGTCATCCAATCATTTCACCTTATCCTAATCATATTTTCATCATTTCATCCTATCAATCCTAATCACTCCATACCATCATCCTAATCCTAATCAAGCACTTGTCAACATGGTCCTAATCCCACAAGATGACATACAACGATATGAAGACATGTGTCATTCCATGACAATCCTAGAGAACAAGGTTCTAGCATCCCAAGCCTATTCACAAGATTATCCAAGTCCACCTTGGCAACAAGACAAAGTGCTTTTAAATTCTCATTTTACCTTTGACAAGGGGAACATAAGTCTACCTCATCCATCCTATAAGTACATTCTACAACTGCACTCTGAGCCTAAATCAACTCCACGTCCTAGAATCAAACATTACAAAAGCAAGCCTAAGGAGTTTTCCATATCCACCAATCCATTCAATCCATTTGACACTACCTAATCAAGATCAAAATCCAAACCCTAATCCTACAACACCTTCCATCCATTTTATTCTTCCACCATGGGAACCTTCCATTCCACCTAATTCTAAGTCTTCAACTTCCATCACCCATCTACCTACAAAGGATGTGATCCAATAGTTACTAGCAAGGAACAACTTATCCCCTTGTCAAACACCTACCTTGGCACCTAGCAATGAGCCTTCAAATGCCATGCTTATTCCTCCAACTCCATCATGTGATCCACACCCTATTGATTCTATATGTCTAAGTCAAAGCCTGTCATGCCCTCGTGTTGTTGATCATAAAGAACATACCAAGCCTCTCCTAGAGATTTCTACTTCCATTCCAAGTCAAGAGCTATATCAAGAGCACAATCCTAATCATGAGGAAACATTACCCCCTTATCTAAATCAAGATCAAAGCCCTCCTAATGATCCTATTCATAACACACTTAATCTTATCCATGATCAAGCTCCCAACTATGAACACGATCCCACTTATGATCAAGAAGACCATGATGATCCACTTAGCCAACTCTATACATTACATGGTCAAGAGCTTGCCATCTCGCCCATCCATGATCCCACAACATCCACTTGTCATGATGAGACATGTGTCTCCCAAGCAAACATAGAAGATCAAACAAATAATTTGGATCTACATGAGCATAGTAAAGATCCTAATGATCATCATCATCCACTAATGACCCCATTTCAAATCCACCATCATATCCCCTTGGCCTATCCACCTTCATTCATGAATGTTCCTCCTTTGGACAACAACAACCTTTATCCACCACCTCATCTTCTTCATCCAATAATGAACTCGTGTCTAGTGTCCAAAACATACCTAGTCCCATAGTACATCGCATCCTCCAAAACATGAACTACCAAGGCAAAGGCCCTTCATGAACAAGGTATGTTGGAGCCCATCCATGTCAAAGTCCCCCCACACTCATATGGCCTTGGATACACACCTTAAGGTCAACAATCTAACGATGTTGGTACCATCTCCAAGTTGGGATTTTTGAGATGTGGATGCCTCTTTTGACGTGATTGCTTTTTTCTTAGGGACCCAAACCATTTTAATTTTTGACTTTTCTTTTGTAGGTATGGGCTTGGATGGATCTTTGAATAGATTTTTTCATGCCCAAAATTTTGGCCATGGAAAAGACAACAAAACACAACAATCTTTTTTTAAGGATACATCACCATAAGATGATAGCATGAGTATTCACATGTGTTGATATCAAGTGTGGCACCACTTGATGCCAATTGTAATAGTGAGTAGAGAAAGGTTAAAGTGAAAGCTAAGGAAACACTTGAAGAATGACAAGAGTGGTAAGAGATTTCATGAGACACCTGTTACTATGGGAGAAACCTAAAGGAGGGGTGACACCAAGCACCCAATTCCTACAAGAAGAGACCCCACAAGTTGTTACCCTCTAAGTCCTTCATGTGAGGTCACATAAGTTTGTCAACAGAAGCATAAACTAAAACCTCCACATACTAAGGTATCCAACTAAAAGAGCAAGTGTGTGAAACACTAGAATAGAATAATGACTAAGTACATAGTCCTAATTGCCAAATAGGAGAGGGGAAAAAGAGAAGGAGAACATTACTGCATAACAAGGATAGCTTCATTTTTATAATCGAAAGATTCAAACATTAAATTAACCTTGGCCTAAATATAGCATGGTGAACTAATTTATGCAATCTTAAAGAGATCTCAACCCTCATTTAATTCCATAGTATTACTTAGGCCACCTCTACCCAAACTATGCCAACAACTTCTCTAATCTATCAAACCTAGGTTTTTTGGAAGGCTTCTTAGTAGGGAAATCTTACACTTAATTCCCCACTAACGAGCCAATGTGTGTGTTTGAGTATTCATTGCCCTAACAATCCTCACATTAAGCGGCCTAGCAATGATGCTATTACTAGAGATTCTAGGAAATTAAAAGAAAATAGAGTAAGTATTCCAACTTCCTATACTCCTATAGTTCTATCAAGTAAGAGGGGATTAAAATATTTTTGAGTGACAATTTTAAGAGGAAGGGCTACAATCTCCCTATCACAGCATGTTACTTGACGTGTGTATACCTAATTTACCCACATCACAATTTCCTTAACTTTATTGATTCTAGACAAATAAAAAAAAATGTTCTATCTCATAGGTCAACCCTATGATACCATCAAAACTTGATCAATATATCCATTCCATTATCATGCTAACACCAACACTATAATAGTGTTAGGATAATACGTTACTATCCACAATGTTTTTACATAACCCGGGCATGTTATTCACTAAACCTTATATACATATACATATACATATACATACATACATATATATATATATATATATCAAAATGCACACTCTAACATGATGCTATCTAACAATGTTATCAACTATACTACAACCCGCATAATTACCACGAAGCATATTATTCATTTCGCATTTCATAGAATGAAGACTAATTGTTAGCATAATCATTAATACCATTACATCATAATGTGTGCTTGGGTGCATCACAAAAATTTTGACATTTTAATCATAAGTAAACAAATAGTATCAAATTGTATGATGATTTTAACCAATATCAATAATATTTCCATAAAAATAAGCTTATTACGCCGAGAGGCATTATAAGCAGGGTTGGGATGAGAGCACTCATTTTTTCTGCCTAAATTTATAAGAAAAAAAAAAAAAAAAAAAACTTAAGAAAAAAAAAAAACTAAAAAAGAAATTAAAAACAGTTGAAGGAGAAAAAGCTAAATCACAAAAACTATGGAACCAAAAAAGAAATTGGACAAAATAAAAAATATAAACTAAAAAACAAATTGGAAACTGTTTGAAGAGAAAAAGCTGGAGAAAATCATGAAAACTATGGAACCAAAAAAAATTAGAAAAATTAATAAATAAAATCCAAAAAAGAAATTGCAAGAGAAAATCAAAGAAACTATGGAAAAAAGATATAGATCGGTGTATTTTAGATATGTGTGTGTGTGTGTGTGTGTGTGACTAAATAACATATTCCGAAAATTTGCATAAAAAGAGTTCACTTATCTATTATAACCAAGGAATGATTATTACATATTTATTTGTTATGATATTAAAATAACAACATATAATATTAAAGAGAGTTTTTCACAAAACAATATTAAAATCTTAATCTTCTTCATGTGAACTTATTACCAACTCCTTTCATAAAAGTAAAACAATAATTTAAGACACATATTCCCTATGTATGGTAAAGGAACTTTCATCAATTTAAACTATAAGTTTATATGGCTAGGCTTAAAGTATTAAAATTTTGAATGGATATAAGAGAGCCCTAATTCATTTAAAACTAAAGACCATTCACATCTTTTAAAAAAATAGAAAGCCTAATCGTTATCGTGCCCCCCTCGCTTTTTTTTAAATAACGGCGGCCATGGATGAAAAGTTTGGGTGGTGAAGCTATCAGGAAGAAAATGACAGAAATGGCATAAGAGGAGGAGAATGCAACGTTTGTTTGTTCTTATGATTCTACTATTTCTACTATTTCATTTATTTTATTTTACTAGCAGTTGCACAGAATTTATGCACAATGAAATATCAGATAGGGTGAAATGTTACATAAGTTTATTTCAAATAAGATTAAAAGTATGATTATGCTACAATAATGGGTTTTTAGTTTTTTTTGGTCAATGATCTACATTCGAAAAGCTAAGGAAAATTCATTTGAAACATAAAGGCAGGAAAAAATAGAGTAGAGAATTGCCTCAATTCTTATATTTTTATAGCTAGGTATTGATTATGAGATTTTTTTAATATTTTTATGTTTATCAGTTTCACATATTCGTAAGTTGATTTAAACTATTTGTTTCTTTTTTAAAACTACACGCATCAGGTAAAACACCAATGCTTTATTAAACTTCATAGTTGTATCTCTTATTGGTCCCTACCTACAACAACATGAGTATAGCAATCGATTTAGAATTAGTGAGGGCAAGATGGGCAAGATGAACCAATTCTATTTTGAGTTTTAGTTAAGGTTGAGAATTGTAGATATGGATTTGATATGTCACTTTCATCGATTGTATTGATTTTTAATTGTATTGGTGTGCACGTTATGATGATTTTCACAAGACTCGGCATGAATTATTCTCATTGATCGAATTAATCTCTTAATTTTAATACCATATTTAGGAATTGCAGTGCAATGTACATCTTGAAGATTTTGGTGTATCTAAAAATTGAATTTCAAGGATACATGAACAAATGGATGAATTATTCTACATTTTAAACAGGGTCTTGGAAAGGGCATGGTCATTACTGACTTTGTAATATAATATCTCAGGTTTGACTGGCATGGCTTCTAGTGCCCTTTTTAATGTGTTTCTTCCATTAAGCTAGGTTGTCGTTGCTCTTTAAAAAAAAGCCATATTGTTTTTACCTATGTCACAAGGTTTGAACCCATGATCGAATTCCACAACGATACAACTCAAAAAAAAATTGTGATGATTTTTAACTCTAGATTTATTCTAGCGAAACAAAAATAAAAAATTAAAACACAATCCTGACACATTGTTTTATTTTAGATTTATTGGCAACAATTTATTTTCAACTATTGAACAATTTTATATTTGTGATTTTCCTTCCATCAAATTTGATCATCATATTTAAATAGGACAAATATTTACCATTTTTTGTTGTGAATGGGGTGTAAAATTACTATTAGTTGTTTGACCATTTAAGTGGATGATATTTAAGTAGAATGGTATAGATTTACATCAATAATGTTCCGCCACAAAAATAGTGTCATTGTGATCACGGCAACAACTGCAATGTATATTATATATGTGTCAGTGTTCATTCATCTTTCTCTAATAAAGATGAGTAAAAGGAATGCTTGAGCTCTCCCATAGCTAAAGCACATTTTGTGTTAATAATAGAAATTTTAAACAAATAAACATGAGATACAAATTTTAGGGGATACTTGTGTATTGCCTTTAAAGTAGACACGTTTATTCCAAAATTTCTGCCACTAATTTTAACTTGTGGAATCCTAAAAACATTAATATGTATTTGAGCTTCTACTGCATGCATATCTTAAGAAAACATAAGCATGTATGCAAAACTACAGGAGCTAAATATGAATATGCCACTGAATATTGATGCTCTTGAGAGTAAGATAATCTACATCTTATTCCATGAAGTAATAGAGAGTGCTATCCAAGGCTTCTATCAGTTGTGTGCTTTGTCTCACTACCTTATCTTTCCTTTGAACGGTGCCATGTAACATTGCTATTAAAAGGAAAAGTGAGGTAGAATTACTTTTAAATTTTCATAGAAAATTAAATAACCCAGGAATCCATTTCTGTGCTAAGATACAACTGCTCAGGGATTATATTGTATCCTTATGATATGGATGCCTAATACCATTTTTTCTTTTTGTAATATATGATTACACTTTTTCTAAAAGGGGAAAAATAAAATCCATCAAAAAATAATCTCACAATTTGCGCTTTAAAAAAATATGGTGCCATGTCTGGAGTTTCCCCAAATCTTCACATCTATCTAATAAAATAACAATCTTGTGATCTTTCATTCCCTTGGTTTCTTAGATTTGCAAATTAGAGAACTATGTTTGAGAAATCTTACATGTTTTCTGAACAGAAGAAAAGGCCAACTTCAATGGTAAGGGTTTTGTTGCATCTATTGTATGCATGTATTCAGATAAACAATATATTTTTCTATCTCTAATATATAGTACCTACAGAATGTTTTAAAAATAACATTCTTGTGAAGCTGCAATTGTATTTCAATGTAGATGAATATGAAGGAAGCTATCCATATTCATGGATTCCAGTACATCATATTTTGCAAATACATCATTACAAATTGGCACATATATCAACATTAATTTCTAGAAGAGGTGAATGGCTCAAATCTTCTGTGCACTATCCCAAGAAGACATAGCTTAAGATAAAGAAAGTTCACCATATTCTTGGATTCCAATGCATTGCATTTTGCAAAAATATATAAAGAGAATTGAGTACCAAGGTCCAGTGGCAAAAGAGTAGCAGAGAAATGGTGAAAAAGAAAAACAACGACAGAATTTTCCAGCGCTAAAAGCAGCAAAGAAATGGTGAAAAAGAAAAAAATGGCAGAGTTTTCCAGCACTAAGCAGGCACACACACAAGATGACAATTTCCTAGTGTTCGATGGTTTCTGGGAGTAGAGAAACAATGAAAAAAAAATGGCAAAGTTTTCCGGCGCTAAGCAAGCACACACATAGGATGACATTTTTTCGGCGTCTGATTTTCTGGGAGCAAAAAGCTCCCACTTGTTGATGTGTGTTTTTAGCACGCAACAACGTAGGTGTGATTGTTGGTTTCACACCTCTTGAAAAAGGTATCCTATCCAAGATAGGACTGCCCCAAGGATAATACAACTAGGTCTTAGCTTGCTTGGAATGACTCAGTGGTATGTTCTAGCTATGCCAACAAGGGGTCTTACGTGAAATGCAAGGTTTATGGAAGATGGCAACAATGTATATGCAAAAACCCTAGTGGTTCAGACTATAAAGTCTAAAATTTCAGCAGATGATCAATGTGATGCTGCTCAAATCCTAAATCTACCAAACTTTATGTAAATAAAATGCAAAAGGAAAAGGAGAGGGAGAAGGGATAAGAGATCCTATAGACAATTGTAGAAATGATCAATAACCAGATAGACAGATTCCCAACAATAAACAAATCTCTGCTTAACCAGGTAGCCCACAATGTCACAGAGAATGTGCAATCTTCTAAGGAGATGTAATGATTTTCAAATTGTAGAAGGTTCATCAAACACCTAATCCTTGGCGTAGCTCAATGAAATCATACAATCAAACTTATCTCATAAACTATGCCCAGACTAACCATGCACAATGACATACAATTAGCAAGCCATTAATGGTATGGATAGGAAATCCATCAAATATCTAAATAATTAATCACAAGTGCAACTGAATATCAACTTATTTCAGATTGACATGAACCATGAAGACCAAAATAAGACAACACATAATCACAAATTCCTAGCAACCTGCAAAACTTGATTCGTATTGACTATATTTTGGCAAAGTCTCAGCAATTCAGTATCTAATATTACTTACAAATGAGATAAAATGATGGCCCTTTATAGACAAGGCACCATACCAAGTTTTTCAATGGACAATGGATATTAACTCGGCACCAACGGTCCAGATTAC
The DNA here is from genome assembly GCA_027924645.1 of Cunninghamia lanceolata. NCBI lineage: Eukaryota > Viridiplantae > Streptophyta > Pinopsida > Cupressales > Cupressaceae > Cunninghamia > Cunninghamia lanceolata. The sequence goes on along the minus strand of BSBN01000149.1, from coordinate 2,745,984 downwards.
ATGGCATTTAATGAGATACATCAATTTGTTACATTTTTGGATTTGCCTTTGTCTTGTAGGAAAAAGACAAAATACAGCTTGCAAATACATTGAATCTAGACAAAATGGATACCTATTTGGTTGTATATGATGAAAAGCCAATTTTCAAGGCCTAGTAAAGCCAAAATAGAGTCACATGATACTTGAAAACTTGAGTTGATGTGGATCCACAGGATTCCAAGTGCTGAATGAACCAAGAGGAGTATGTGGCACATTATTAGTGAAGATATATCCAACTGGATGCTTGTTGGGCTGATTCTCGATGACTGGATTGCTGGGACAGATGTACGCATGTCTTGGTGATCCAATCCAAGGTCATTTGAGTGGTATTTTTGGAAAAATATCGAAAATATAATTTTTGGTATTTTCTACATTGTAGTAAATTGTATTTTCAAAGGCCTTCGGAGCAGAATGCGGGCTCAAAACTAGGTAGCTCAAACTAGATAATCAGTTTATCTTTCCAACGAGTCCAAGAAGTTTAAATTCTGATAAAATCGCTAGGAGTTATGACCCCCGGACTGGATCACCTAGACATTGGACTAGATCTGTAGGAATAGCAGTGATTTGGCATGATCTTCTATGTCTTTTATCTCCTGAGACTCATCTTTATCATCTTGGACATTATACTAACTTCCTTTTGCATGTGCAACATCAATTTGGTTGATAGAATGTCGATTCTGCATCTCTAGATCAGCAGGGTACCTCTCTATGTTCATCCTTCCAAGACGGCTCCAATTAGTTCCTTTGTGCTCTTAGACCTACAATTCACAATGCAAAGCATCAATTTCATCTTAACAAGTCATTTTTCATCAATTTGGATCAAAACATGTCCATTTGCAGTCATGGATTAGTAAAAAACAAAGCATTGTCAATGTTGCTTCCTTATAGACAACTTCATAAATCTAGTGATTTTTGCATAATTTTCTGTATTTTTTACCATTTTCAAGTACCTATTTGGCCAATATATTGATTAGGGAAGTTTTTACAATCATTAGGATCCATTTACAGACTTTTATTTCATGTTTTTCTAGCCTTTTTTCTGCAAAAAGCGAGATTTTTGGGGGTCACGGACTTTTCATGTGCAGTGGCATTAATTGTCGTAAAACATGCCAAAAATCCACACAAACTTGGTAAAATGTTCATCATGACATGACAAATAGATATGCAATTCAAATCCATCAAGAAAATCTAATTTGCTCCTTGAAAAACTCAATTTTTGGCCCAAAATACCAAAAAGCGCGGGTTTTGGGTGTCACGGACTAAAATTCGGTGGAAGTCAAATTTAGCACAGGTCTGTGAGGTGCAATTCTAGCACAAAATGGTTTTGGCGCTGATTTGGGGTCCAACCTAGTGGTGTCCACCTAGGGTTAGGGTTTTGAGTCGATTCTGCAAGCCTATATTTTATTCCCTCAAACTCTTAATGCCTTAGGTTTTATTTTCCCTCGACCTCCTACATTGTATCTTCTATTTCTACGTTGACCGTCTGCAGCAGGTCATTTGTCACTTAAGATGCATTTCATGTCATAGTGCTCATCAAATGACCGGCCCCCTTTGCATTGTGTTACCTCCTTTTCCCGTCACAAAAAAATATGCAATATACAAAGTAACGATAGAAGGGAGGAAACAAAAGTCATATCGCCGAGACAATGCACATCAGTGGGTCATATCCTTGTTCCCGCCGATAGGCCGATGGAGACACAAATGAACATCCAAATGGGATCATCACCGAGACCTTGCCTATCGGCAGCCAAGCTAAGGGTCCCTCCGATGGCCGATGAGATATACGAGGATGGCCTTCGGTGTGACAACGACCCTCGGTGGCTCTGTCCAAGCTCTTTCCGATGGGCCGATGCATATACAAGGCAAAAGATACAAAGGGTCATTGGCAAGACAAGCCTCATCGGCAGCTAAGTCCAAGGTTTCTCCGATAGGCCAATGAAGATACAAAAGAGACATGCAAGGCAAGAATCAAAGGGTGGGGTCCACCAATTGTATATATGTTCGATTGTATGTTTGCATATGCAATCGAACATACAAGGGAACATGCAATCCTGAGATGCAAAGCCCAGACCCAAAATGAATATACATTCTGGTTGATAAAGGCAGAAGTCCGATTGTATGTATGTTTTGCTTGTATATTCGTAGTTGTATATGCGATATACAAGGCAAAGATATAAGGGAGGATATACAAGGCGGACCCGACTGAAAAATGTAAATCGGCAAACTCAAAGGTGGGGTCCGCAGTTTGTATGTTAAGTGCATTGTATATGCGATATACAAGGCAAATATACAAAGGGAAGATATAAAGCTGGACTCGATTTCAATTTCAATTTGTTTCATAATGATTTGGGGTCTGCCCTTGTATGTGGTGATTGTATGTATATACAATTGCACATACATTTTCAAATGCAAATGAAGATACAATGGCTCGCCGATGGAGATGCAAATATTCAGCGATGGCGAACCAACCAGATGCTGCCACGTGTCTAAATGCAATTTTATGTACATGCTTTTGCATATACAAAGATTTGAAGGCATAAAAGGCAAAATGGGCGAAAAGGGTAAAATGTATGTTTGCGCTGTGAAAAGTCAAAGGGGATAATGCGCCTGCGTGGCATGATTTCATTAGTTGTTGACTTGTCAGTGTGATTTGAAGCCATTGATCTTGGCAATGAAGAGGATGGAATCGACGACCATCATTCAAATTTTCATGAAAGGAGGAATTTATGTGTGTTCGCGACTGCATTCCAGATAGAAGAAACTTTAAAAACACGCAAACTGTGCATTTCCAGAAATCGGTAGGTTGGCTTTAATGACGGAGTTGTGGAGGTATGGTCGATGGATTGACAGGCCAACTACCATCTTAAAGGAGTAAATCTTTAGGTGGCTGCACGTCTCCCAAGTTCAACTGCTCCTTCCCTCTTCTTCTCCCTGGTGCATTCAATGTTCTTGGTGTCATTTTGATGGTGCAGTGTATCTGAGGGCATCTTGAAATGACCATGTAATTAATGTTGAGTGCACATTCTTGATGTATAAGAGGACTATGTCACTCATTTTTCTGGTGGTGGAAGACTTGGGCAAATTTTTTGGAAAAATAACAAAAAATAGAGCTTTTTGGTTGTTCTGTCTCTTTTGAAGTTTATGAGTTGCATCTGAATGCTCGTTACATATGTTCTATTTCATGTTGTGTTTATATGAAAAATGCTTCTTTGCATGTGTTTAGCTGTTTGTCTCCATTTGTTGTATGCATCCCTTCTTTTGAATTTGGTTGCTAAGGGTTACTTAGATTCTAGGATATAGATTTCTATATTGCATGCTTGATCTCTAACTTCCATTCAAGGAGTGGATTAAACTGTTTTAGGTTAAGTATGAGGAAGAATGTATGGCAGCAGGGATATTTGTAAGTAGAGATTGCTAAATACTCACTCTTGGGTGGTGTTTGTAAGGCAAGCACCAATCTAACCCCTTTGAACCTTGAATCTCTATCGAGTTTGTGCAAATCATTCATATGTATATGTCTAGTTGACTCCTTGCCTTGAGATAGGCACCGGTCTGCGCTTGTGTAGTAGTTATGATCCAAAACCCCCTGTCTTGCATCCAAAACATAAATACAAATCATTTCATATTTCTAATCTATTAGTTTGTAGGATTTGAAGTAGGCCCCTGCATGCTCTCATCCTTAACCAGTTAGATATGTCCAAGAACATTGCCAAACTTGTGATTTATCATGCAAATCTTGGTCCAAACATGAGAGTATTCTGTATGTTGTTGTAAAGCTAAATCTTTTGTCATTGGGCAAGTCAAGGTTAAATCTTTAGCTATAGGGATACCCCCCTTGATGCAGCAAAACTAGAAGTGAAGGGGAGGCAACTCACACAACCTCCTATATTTGTTGGCCGAATCTGCCTGTGCATTGGAACTGGCAAACCATTTGCTGATTCAGGAAAAAAACTCCAACACAACCGATCTTAGCACAGATTTTAGGTCCGACTAACTTAGCGGTAGCTTGGAGGGAGGTCGGTGGGAGGCAAATTTAGCGCTAAGGTCGGTAGAAGGCATTTTTAACACTTTTTGCAGTAGGAGGTGTTTTTAGTGCCAGTTTTGGAAATGTCCAGGGTGAAAGTATATTTAAAAATATATTTAAGTATAAGGGAATTTCCTATACTTTAAATATTTTTAAATATACTTTCAGGATGTTTGAGATAGGTTCCAGATCCGTAGGATTTCATATGCAGATTCTAGAATTTTGAGGTTCCACCAGATTTTAGACTTAGCCAAATCAGGGCTTTAGGACCATATGACAGAATGAAAGTACATGAACCCCTTAGTGAAATCTACTGGAATTTGACACAATTTTGCAACTGTAAGATCTGGAAACTAAGAATTTCAACATGACACATCCTGCAAAAGCAATCTCAAGGGCAATATCCAGTGGCATAGGATTTTTGAGCAAAATGCAATAACACCCAATTCCAATGCAGAAGGCAACAAATGGCCATTTTTTAAGCACAAGACCACTCAAGACACTTCCAAATCAATCATGAAAGACATCAAATCACTCCAAACATGCAAAGTACTCAAATCTGGAACAAATCATGCACTCTAAGTACAAATTCACTTTCTCATCATCAAAATCAAGAAAGATTGAGACTTCAAGCGCCAAAGAAAAAGAGGGGGTCTCCATTTGGCAAAATGGGGCGTGTGTGCAAGGCACAACACCACTAATAGCCTATCGAATAATTATATAATATATTTTTTATTTATGTATTTGTTGCCTGATTGGTCAGGCGCTGCAAGGGAGGCAGACAACCTGTGGGGGTTGTGACCACCACAAAGGCATGCCCTAAGAAGGGCGTTCAAACCATGTGGTGGCCACATCCACTCACAGGGGTTGAACCTCTTGACAGGGGTCTGCGGTCTCCATGTGGCGTCCTCAACTAGGATCGTAGCCATAATTTTTTTATTTTAAATTTGTTTTGCTAACATTAACTTTTATTATATTTTTTTCAATTTCTTAATAGATAATAAAAAATGTCCATCCAACAATTTTAATTATTGGTTTATCAAATTTGGTACTTTCAGGCAGAAGGAATGTAAGACAAATTTATTTGAGCTCTGTTATATGCATACGAAAGTATTTTTCTCCTATAAAGAATCTCTCTTAACTTATCCACTATAATGACTATGCACCAAAAGATTAATTAATATTGGGTAACACCATTTCTAGAAATGAGAATAAACTGCCATTAAAATGATTTAGTGTCTACTCAGAAATTAGAATATACTACTATTAAAATGATTTAGTATCTATTAGAGTAGATTAAGTAATGAAAATATTTATGTTGAGTATGATGTTAACATCCTTTCTTTATTTTTATCCCCTTAAATACCTCTGTTTCAAATACTATTTATTCATTTTTATAGCCAGACTTAGCATACTTACCATACTATAACATTTTTTTAATCCCATGAAATATATTTAGAACTATGTGTTACTCTCTACATATATAGTGATAATTTTTCTAATAAAAAGAAATTTTAATCCTCTATACTATCAGACCATTACAATATATTACAACCTAAAAGTGGGAGAGCATTATTCCTCTTCACAAGGAGATATCAACAAGTTTACAAGTTACACAATATCTCCAATAAGAGTGAACATATCTCCAAAGCCTAGCAAACAATCAATATCATCACTTGAACCAACATCTTGAAGAACAATGTCAATCATGAGGGAATGCTCTCCACCCAACCATTATGGCCTCATCAAGTCCTCTATGGCTCTTGATGGAACTATGAAAATTTTCCATGGTTTTATCCCCAGCTTTGCAAAAATTTGGTTACAAGATTTCCATGATTAGGGTTCTTCTGCTAAAAAATGTTCTGAGTAACCCAACTTTGCCAAAAACCCTCAACCCCTATAGTATCAAGTCAATAGCTGCACTCAAGTCTAATTCTTCGGTGACTGCCTGTTCTCGTCACTATCCTTTTAAGTGCCCTTTCCATGTCATCCCTCAATGTTGTTTGTCAGCCCCTCGCCAAATAAGTATCATCTATAGCCCACGCCAAGGAAAAGATTAATATTTGAAAGAAAATTTGCCCAATTGGTCATCCTTCGTCTAGTTGGCAAGAGGTTATAGGCATGTCTGAGACCGGTCCTACTAATTAGTTTTGTGCAGGTAGCGCATGCAGATTCATTTCCCCCATTCTGCCCATGATGAATTGCAAAGGAAACTGGCCTCGGCAGAAAAGTGGAAAGGGTGACAGCTGGTTGAGGATGATCTCAGTTGACATGAAGGTGGTTCTCAAGTGCTACATATCAGTTTTTGTCTCAATTCCGTCATTTTGCTCTACTCCATCGAGAGGTTTTCTGAGCGACCATGGAATCACGGAATTGAGACGCGTGGGTTCCTCATGGTGTGGGACTCTTATATTAAATACATATCTCAGATGTGGCATCAAGTGGGACCGTTTTAAAGGATGTTATGCCCAAGGTATAGTGATCTGACATCTATCCACCATTCCACCAGGATCATATCTCTGATCACATCCTTCATACGTGGAATAGCGGATGCCGCCTTAACTGCATTATGGAGGGGACTTCTCCTCAGGAACGCAACTAAAAAGGGAAAACCCAAGTGGCATGATATTATTGAATGAAGTAAGTAGTATGATCTGACCTAGGAAAGGGATCGAATCGGCACCGTCAATATGCGCCAGCAGGAATTAGGATCAATGGCCTAAATTCAAAATCATGTTAGAAGGATTCGTTGGTGCTGAACCTGACTTGGTTGCATATCAAAGCATTAATTGCTTAGGCGTGTGCAAGGTCTTCATCACCACCACTTCTGAGGAATTTAGTAACAGAATGATTTGGCTTATGCAAACTCAACCTTTGGAAATCTGTGCCCTTACAAGTAATGACTTTTCATCCATTGTGTGATGAAATTTAATGTGATGACAAGGCTCAATTGAGAGAACCAAGACACCTGATCTAGAAAAATTCAATACAAGAAGTGATGTTTTCAAGTTATGCAGAATTATGAAGCCTTATCTTTCTGTTCAATTATGGCAATCTTTGATAGATTTCTGTTTATGGTAGAAATATACTGAAATGACTAGAAATTAATACACCACAGATGGGCAGATGTGTGCTTACATCCCTGAATTTCTATAAATAGGTAAGTGTTGTTGTTATAGTTCATACTATCTAAAGATATTCTAACAGTATGGCTTTCCCCTGCTCCTACATGTTTTGTCTACTCCCCTATTCTTTAGGATTTTCTTCCTTGTTCTCATGGCTCTCAATCTGTCCTTACAGAATTAGAAAGACTTGGAATTATCTCTTATGGAATAGGTGGTGCAGGGAAATTTTGAGATTAGCAGCAGCATCCTTTGCAACTCTATGATTTCTTCTCCGGTCTCTTATCTCATCTGACAGAGGGTTCTGAGGGGTATTCTTCCTTCTCTAGTAGTTCCTTATTCCTATGAGTTGGCAGATTCCCTTCTGAAGTAGAGAAGCTTCTCAGCTTCCTCTACCCCTCCCTTACATCTAATTTTCCTAACAGAGCATTAACTCTAAGTGTAAGGAGACTGTCCCCCAGGATGAAACATGTAAGAAGTGGGAGAAGAATTATTGTTGTTGTTACTATTCTCTTGGCTTGGCTCCTAGTGCTTTAGAAGCAAGCCAGGTGTGGATTCCCCAAGTTTCTACTTGGTTGAAGTTGCATGAAACTTCAAGACTTGGAGGGCAAAATCTCACCTGTGCAATGGAACCTGGAAATAGTGAAGGAGGTTCTGTTATTCTAAATTTCCTTTTGATATTGTTCCTTGCACGTTTTCTCATTCCATGGTGTGAGGTTTGAAAAGGCAGAGCAATTAAGGCTCTCATTCAACACCTTAATGATGTTTGAGGAGTGCCTGGCTTTAACAGCCTCCAGCATTTCATCCGTCATCAAAGGCACGGTTCCTTTTCCCGCCAACATGGACGTTGAGCACACAGTTATGAAGTGGTTACACCAGTCTCTTTAGCTACATCTGTTGGTTACAAAATAGTTGTAACTTTTTTTGTCTTAAGGCTTGAAGCTTGTTGCCCCCTTATTTCTATAAAAGGGGATTCAAGGCTTAGAAAAAGAGATTGGTTTGAGGTCATATTTCCAGCTTTAGTCTAAAATAGGGATCAATCTAGTCAGGGAGGAGTAGTAAATAAGTTTGTTTTCTTCAATAGAATCAGTCGTCTATTTTTCAGGTTTTCAATTTGAGTCTCTTCTGGTTTCTTGGTAAAATCATTGAAAGCTATAATGCAAGTTACTGAACAGTTTATTTTATAGTTTTTGTTGAGTTTTGAGATACACTGTCTCCTACTTCATGTATACAGTTTCATATTATGAATAAATATCTGATTGAAGAATCATCTTTATTCATCAACACAATCTTTCCTGTGCTGGCATATTTCACTTATGGCCTTTACTCAAGGAGTAATATAAAAATTGCTTTAGAAAATATCAGGTGTGATTCAGGTATATAGGGATAACTAAGTATGGTTGATTTCAAAGCTAGTAAAAGTATTTTCAATGTATGGTATTGTTGTACCTTTACAATAAACTAAAAGTTTCTTGCATCATTATCTGTTTAAGATTTATCATTTTACCTTTTTGACTCCTTAGCCCAATGGATAGGCACTGATCTGCTCCATGGATACTATACTAAACTTATGCCCCTCTGGTTATCCTCAAAGTATTTTTAATCCAAATATTTTCCTTTCCAGCAATAGGCTTTTAGGATATTTATCTTTAATTAAGTTATGTCTTACATGTTCCTCTGCAAAGAATAAGGTAAAATCTTAAAGAATCTAGCCAATCCTCACTTTATCACACATTCTTTCAAGAAGCTTATAAGGAACATATCTATGATATAAACAAAGCTGACAATCTAACATCTTTGGAAAATCTCATCCCTTTTAGTAGAGCGTTGTTATCCCCAAGAGAAGAAGGCATTAGTTAAAGAGAGATAGCCTGAGAATTAGAAATAAGTCCATCTACATAGGAACACCCTCGGTCTCACAGAGCCTAAAGTGTAGAGGTAGAAAAGGGGGATTGAGAAAATCTTCTCTCCCTGATCTCCTGTTCATTGGCCAATCCCTCAAGGCAAATTGATCATTAACAAGTGGCTATTTTATAAATTTGCTGCAAGAATCAGGTTGGGAATTTAAAACAACCAACAGCTCTCACCATCCCCCAAGCTAGGAGGATCAACTAGGACCCCAAACAATCATTTACATACACATGGTAACACATAACCCACTCAAATATTGGGAGCTCATAGCTAAATTAGAATACTAAGAGAGCAGTCCCATGGAGCTACTAGAGGATCTATTTTTGTGGAGCAAAGGGTCCCATGGAACTCAAAAAACTCTGCTAATGCTTAAATCAAAATCTTCTCCTCCAAAATAGGAGTAGATATTGTTTAGGTGGTTATTTTTTAGCTGGTGTAGATGGGATGGGTCTGAAACTTCCCCCACTAGCTTAGGAAGTTAACTAACAGTTTTCTCATTCCCACAACTTAATTTGGGGGAAAATTTGGAGGGAATTTTCTAGTTTATGTTTTTATTTCCCTAAAAATTCTCTACATAAACTATTATTTAAGAAACTTTATGAGACCACCAGTTTCCATAAAATTTGAGCTTAAAATTTTAAGCATACCCACAAATACAAAATTCATGGGATCACCCACTGTAAAATGCTCCTCAAAAATATCAACAACACCACTAAGATAATTTAGGAAGTCCCCTCCCATGGGACCGCTTCCTAAGGAGGAAAATAGCACATCCAATAAAGCACTCAAGGCAATCTGCACTACTTTTTTTTTAAGGTTTGCATGTAACTAAAACACAAACAAAATAAATAACAAGCTACATAATATAATTAAAGAGAGATTACCTCTCAAGGTATATAACACAGCCAAGAGGAAGTTGAACACCATTTCTCTCCATGAATCCTTGCTTTTCTTCCATCCCTTTCTCCTTGGCTGCCCTCAAAATCTCTCCCCTCCAAGATGATCAGAAAAATCAAATCTCTCCAGCCCCCTCCCCCCCCCCCAAAAAAAGATAAACCAATAAAAAGGACTCCCCAAAACCCTAAATTGCCTTATACACCCTTCCCCAAGTACCCTATCCATAGGTACTTGGGTTGGGGACCCAAAGATGACATGACAACTCAAAATTTCACATTTTACACACTAGAAAAATGGCTTAAAGACTTTCATACGGGTTGCACTTCCTACACCTCATTAATACGACAAGAAAACACATAAACACACCATTACATTGAGCTAAAGTTTCAAAACAAAATTTAAACACTTTAAATATTTGGCTAACAGAAGGAAACACATTTATCTCAATGGAAAACATAAACAAAAATCACTTTACTTCACAATGTGAAGTGAGGTAATCAGGGTCCTAATGTGATCCTCTCATCCTCCCATTGACTATTGTATATACCTGCACACTTTTGCAAACATCAATACATCTCAAGCATAGATAGTCAAAACAAAGGAATTAAAACTATATTATATACTTGATAATAATTAAATCAAGTTCACATACCTTGAACATAATTTGTTGTGTACACCTTGTATGGACATAGCCGCCTCGAGTAATAGAGTAATCAAATCTTGTTGCATAACATTACGAAATCCACACATCTAACTCATGAAATTTGTAAATTATAATTATCTTCATTCAATCACATTTTGATAACCTAACAATCAAGCTTAGGAGACATTCTAACATTTAGGTCACACTTTCCTCTGATGTTTACACTTTTATTTCTTGGCACAAGTCTAAATAGAATAATATTTTGTAGACATAAATTAAACTAGTAATGATCAATTTACATTAAGAATTTTGTTTGTTAACAAATAATAACCACAACTAAACCTTCCAATTACTTTCTTCTTATTCATACTGAATTAAATAACACAAATAGTTAGTCAACTCCTCAATGAATCATATTATTGGAAAGTATCATCAACATGAATGCACAAATCAAGGGTATAAGATTACAAGTACTATAATAGTTTAATTAAAGTTCTAGAACTATTAACCACAACAATGTGTCTAATGTCAAAAGAGGGTTGGGCCTTACATATTTGATTTTGATTCTTTGCATTTGTTCCCTAGGGCATTAGGGACCTTAGGATTTTTGGCTTTATGAGTGGAGGCATCCAAGTGTTTACTTTTGAATCCCATGTGGCGAGTGGAATGAGTGGAAGCTTTATGTTTAGACGATGCATGCATTTGTTGGTTGTGATTAGGATATTTAGGGTATTTATAAATGATAGGGATGTTAGGTGTTGGAAGCAATGGTGGCAAAGTGGATGGAGGGATATTAGGAGTTGGAAGTAACGGAGGCAAAGTGGATGGTGGAAAGTGTATTGTCACATGATTTTTACATGATGGAGGTGGAATGACAACATATGTCTTGGGTATATGATAGGACTTATGACGGAAAGTGGTGGACTTAGGAGGAATGGAGGAAGTACCAACATCTTTAGATTGTTTACCTTGGGGTGTATATCCAAGGCCATATGAGCATGGGGGACCTTAACGTGGATGGGCTCCAAAATACCTTGTTCATGAAGGCCTAAGCCTTTACCTTGGTAGTTCATGTTTTGGAGCATGCAATGGACTATGGGACTAGATGTAGATTGGACACTAGACTTGAGCTCATTATTTGATGGAGAAGGAGAAGAGATGGACAAATGTTGTTGTTGTCCTAAGGAGGAAACTCACAGATGAAGGTGGAAAGACCAATAGGATATGTTGGGCTCGAAATGGGGTTGATAGTGGATGATGAAGGACCATTAGGATCTTGATTATGCTCATTAGGATCCAAGTTATTTGTTTGATCATCTATGTGTGCTTGGGAGTCACTTGTCTCATCATGGGGAGTGGATATTGTGGGATCATGAATAAGACTAGATGGAGGATGGAAAAGCTAGCTAACATGCAGAAATGAAAACACAGCTAACCCTAGCTCCCAACAGAGTGTATTATAAGCTACAAATCAATCAAACAAATATGAAACAAATACAAATTCGAAGCTAATTGAAGACTTCTCTCCATTGTCCTCCTTAACCTTGCATTATTGTTCTCAGATTTGCAAGTTCATGCAACCATCTTGAAAAACTCATGTGTGTGATTAGCAAGATATTGGAGATTGTAAGCAAAATAGGGAGATTCTAGAACTAAGGAGATGAAAATGAACTAAGAGAGGTCAACCAAGAAATGAAAAATGAACCAAGAGAGGTGTTTTATAGAAGACCTGATTTGAATGAATGGCCAGGATTCACTATTGACTTTGGATGCAAATGGAGGGCCGAGATGAGTTAGGGTTTTCTCACCACTGGAGAACAAGGGTGAATTTTAAATTGGAAGAAATAGTGAGGTGGAGAATGATTTTTAAATTAAATAAATTAGGTTCATTTATTTAATTTATTTGAAGATGGGAATAATGTGAGATGATTAAATTAAATAGGTGAAACCTATTCAATTAGGATAAGGCCTTTTAATTTAAATAAATGTTTATTTATTTAAATTACAAGGGGCAAGGGGTAATGAATAATTAAATAATTAATCAATTAAAATTAATTATTTAACCACAGAGGAATATTACAAAAAAATAGTAGGCTACGGAAGTGATTAGGGTTTCGCAACCTGAGGACATTTTGAGGTGTCTACAATATGTTACATGAGTTTGTTTTAGGTTTCTTCAACTCTATTGTCGAATGATTATGCAAGGCTATTGGTCTGTCAGTTTTAGCAGGCAAAACTCAAGTAGAAGTCACCAAGAATGTTACCCATTATTACCCCGAATATAAGGAAAAAATAATAGGTACATCTTAAGTTCTATTGAGCCTATTCCACTGGTTGTGAAGTCTTAGGTTATGAAAAGGTCACCATTGGATAGAGAATTGAATTCTGAGCAATTTTACCTTTTGAACCATGTTAAAGTTCCTTAAAACGAAGAAGTTATACTTAGTCAAAGTTTTGGTTTTTATGTTTTTTTTACCTTGGTCAAAAAATGGTTAAGTCTTGTTCCCTTTTTATCCCCTAGAAATTTTTCCATATTTTGCCTTTGTCAACAAATTATTTTTTTTCCAAACTTTCTAACTTTTTAGGAGTTCAGGTTTTAGCCAATTCGTCGATAAGGTGACAACAAAGAAAAGGAGAGGCAAAGAGATAAAGACAAAGGAGGAGTCTATTGGCATGGATTGGTTCAAAAGCCATGGGTTTGGCTATAGGGAGTTCGCCTGATGGCTAGATTGTCGACAAGGGCGAAGCCAAAGAAGATAAATGCCATAGTTCAAAAAAGTCTAATTTTATCGATAAGGCAAATTAGAAATTTCAAATTTTGGCTAAGGAAAAGGAAAGTGGTGCCCTTGTTGGGGAACTTGCCCAAGACTAAACTTTCCTTAAGTTCATGTTTTTTATATTTTGTTGATAAGGTAAATATAGGACAAAGGAAAAGGTTATAAAAAGTTTAAAGTTACCGATAAGGAAAATATGTTTAAGGAAAGAAAGGCAAAGCTTCCAAAGTTCAGAAAAGAACAAGTTTGCTGACAAGGGTGGCTAGAAGAATAAAGAAAGCATGCAGGTTTGAAGAAAGTTAAGTTTGCTGACTAAGGCAAATATAGAGCGAACAAGCCAAGTTTGAAATGGAGAAAGTTTGTCGACTAGGCAAATAAGGAAAAATAAAGGGGCAAAGCTTCCAAGGTTCAAAAAGTTGAAAGTTTGCTAACAAGGCAAAAACTCTGATAGGAAGGGATGAAGAAAGATAAGTCAAGTTCAAAAAAGGTTCTTTTTTCTGACAAAGATGAAGGAAGATAAGTCAAGTTCGAAAAAGGTTCTTTTTGCCAATAAAAGGAAGAGTCAAGGCCAAGTTTAAGGAAAGGAAGCCAAAGTTCGAAGAAGAGAAAGATTGATGACAAAGGTGGACAAAGGAAGAGAGTTTTTAAAAAAAGTTCATTTTTGTCAACAAAGATGAAGGAACCTAAGTCAAGTTCGAAAAAGGTTAAGTTTATCGATAGAAGAAGAAGCATAAGGCAAATATGGAAGGCAAAAAGAAATGGTTTGGCAAAATCAAAATTTACCGACAAAGAAGAAGATAAGGCATAAAAGGTAGAGCCATTACAAGGAGCATCTTATCAGAAGCATGAAGGTAACAGTCCCTAGTTTTGTTCTTATTTTCATTCATAAGATTCTTAACAACAAAGGAAGGGTATTTTAAGGGTGTTGTTATATGGAGCCTAATCAGACTCGGAGGTTATATTTACCCCACTTTTATCAGCGCAGTTTCCCCCAAATTCCTACGGTGTCAAGGGGCAGCACCCCCAAGACGGGGTCAAGGGGCAGCGCCCCTTGCGGGGTCCAGGGGCAACGTCCCTGGCGCTTTTTATTATTTTATAAAGCACCGAGAGTTATTTTTTCATTGACCGACATAAGAAAACCCTAATTTTGTAATCGACAAAAAGCTTAATAAAAAGCGGCCAAGGGTTAGGGTTTGGGTATTGTATTGTAGCATTTTGCAGCGGTATTGAGTTGCAGGGATTACTGATTGTAATCGGTTTTGATTTACTGGATAATAATATTGGACTCTCTGTTTGGTGGATGTAGCCCGAGTTTGGGTGAACCACATTAAAACTTGTCTCTCGTTATTATTATTTCTGTGTATTTCCATTCCTCTGTTTAATCTTTATTTGCATTTAATTGATATCTTTTGCCGGCTAACCCTAACAAGTGGTATCAGAGTGAGTTGCGTTCGATTATTGTCTATAGGAAAGTCTCACAGTTGAGTGGGAGCAATGGCAGACGAGGGTAAATTGAAGGTCGATAAATTCAATGGGCAGAACTATTAGTTATGGAAGATGCAGATGGAGGATTACCTCTATCAAAAGGATTTATGGAGGCCGTTGGAAGGAGTAGCCAAGAAACTGGCAACAATGTCTAATGAGGATTGGAATCTTCTTGATAGAAAGGCACTGGGAACCATTCGGTTGTGCCTGGCACCGTCAGTGGCATTCAATATAATGGAAGCGAAGACAATAGACGGTCTGATAAAAGCTTTGGCTAAATTGTATGAAAAACCCTCAGCCTCAAATAAGGTATTTCTCATGAAGCGTTTGTTTAATTTGAAAATGGTTGAAGGTGGATCTGTGACAGATCATTTAAATGAATTTAATACGATTGTCAGTCAATTGACTTCTGTAAATGTAAAATTTGATGAAGAAGTTAGAGCTTTCTTGATATTATGTTCATTGCCTAAAAGCTGGGATAGTTTGGTAATGGTGGTTAGTAACTCTGTTTCTGGTTCAAATACCTTGAAATTTGATGATGTTGTTGGTGTTATTCTGAGTGAGGAAATTTGTAAGAAAAGCTCAGGTGGATCCAAATGAGGCAGTGTTTTGAATGCAAAAAGCAAGGGCAGATCAAAGGAGAGAGGAAAAGGTTTTGGAGGTCATGGGAAGTCACAAGGAAAATCAAAGGACAAAAGATCCCAAACCAGAGGACAGAAGGATTGTTGGTACTGTGGAAAACCAGGTCATCTGAAGAAAGATTGCTGGTCTCGGAAGAACAAAGAAGGAGACAAACAAGAAGGCAATAAGGAAGCAAATGTGGTAAGCAATAAGTTTGAAGATGATGCTTTGATTCTTTCCCTAGATAATGTTGATGATTCATGGGTTTTAGATTCAGGGGCCTCATTTCATGCTACACCCCATAGAAGTTATTTCCTTGATTATGTCCAAGGGGATTTTGGGCTGGTTTATTTAGGAGATAACGAACCCTGTCAGATTGTTGGAAAGGGAAGAATCAAGATTAAGTTATAGAATGGAAATCATTGGCTACTACAAGAGGTAAGGCATGTTCCAAGGCTCAGTAGGAATTTAATTTCAGCAGGGCAGCTAACTGAACAAGGTTGCACTGTTACATTTACTGATAAAAATTGGAAGGTTTCAAAATTTGCCTTTGTAGTAGCAAAAGGTGTGAAAGTAGGCACCTTATATCTTTGTATAGGTCATACTGTTCCTTCTACTTTAGCTATTACAGAGAAAAAATAAACAGGTTCAGGAACAGTTGTTGTAGGTTTGCAGGAAGAGACTAGAACAGTTGCTGTAGGTTTGCAGGAAGAGACTGGAAAAGTTGCTGCAGGTTCTGAGACAACACTATGGCATAACAGACTTGGGCATATGAGTGAAAAAGGTATGAAGGTACTTCATTCTAAGAAAGTTTTACCAGGTCTGAAATGTATTAATATGGATTTCTGTGAAAGTTGTGTGTATGGCAAACAAAAGAGAGTTACTTTTCTCAAGGATGGGAAGCAAAAGAAAAATAAAAAATTGGAGCTTGTGCATACAGATGTATGGGGACCAACTCAGGTATCTTCTCTCGGTGGCTCTTGGTATTATGTTACATTCATAGATGATGCAACTAGGAAGGTCTGGATTTATTTCCTTAGACAGAAATCTGATGTATTTGAAACATTTAAGAAATGGAGAAGCTAGCTTGAAAATGAGACAGGTAAAAGATTAAAATGTCTCAGATCTGATAATGGCGGTGAGTATTGCAGCAAAGAATTTGAAGATTATTGTTCCTTTAATGGAATTCGTAGGCAAAAAATAGTTCCAGGGACTCCACAAGAAAATGGAGTGGCTGAACGCATGAATAGGACAATAATGGAGCATGCAAGGACCATGAGATTGCATGCTGGACTGCCTTTAAACAAGTGGGCAGAGGTTGTCAACACTGTTGTATATTTAATTAATAGAGGTCCTTCAGTTCCTTTGGGCTGTGGTATTCTAGAGGAAGCATGGATAGGTAAGAAGGTGAGTTATTCTTTTCTGAAAACCTTTAGCTGTGAAGCATTTGCACATATAGATTCTGAAAATAGAACCAAGCTAGATGCGAAATCAAAAAAATGTACCTTCGTTGGATATGGCATTGATGAATTTGGTTATAGGCTTTGGGATTTTGAAAATCAAAAAATTGTGAGAAGCAGGGATGTTATATTCAATGAGAAGATGTTGTACAACGATCAGTTGCAATAGCATGAGAAGAAAGAAAAGGATTATGTGGTGCTAGATGATACTCCAAATAGTGATGTTCCAGTGGTTCCTCATGCTCCGCAACAGCAACCAGAAATACTAGAAACTCCAATGAATGTTAGACGGTCAACAAGGATAAGTAGACCTCCTAAAAGGTTTTCTCTCTCTTTGTATTCTATTCTGTTAATAGATGATGGTGAACCAGAAGGGTATGATGAAGCTATGCAGGTGGATACACAGGTTCGGTGGGAGCTTGCAATGAAAGAAGAAATAGACTCCTTGCTGAAAAATCAGACTTGGGAATTATGTAAGTTACCTGCAGGTAAAAAGGCTTTACCAAATAAATGGGTTTACAGGATGAAAGAGGAAGATGGAGGTAAGAAAAGATTTAAGGCCAGGTTAGTTGTAAAAGGATTTGCACAGAAAAAGGGCATTGATTTTGATGAGATATTTTCTCCGGTTGTCAAGATGACTTCTATTCGTACTGTTTTAAGTATTGTGGCTACTGAAGATTTACATTTGGAACAGCTAGATGTTAAAACTACCTTTCTCCATGGTGATTTGGAGGAGGAGATATATATGGAACAGCCCCAAGGATTTGAGGTCAAAGGTAAGGAGAAACAGATTGAAGAAGAGTTTGTATGGCCTGAAACAAGCACCTCGGCAATGGTATTTGAAATTTGACAGTTTTATGGCTGAGTAAAGCTACAACAGGTGTAATTCTGACCATTGTGTTTATTTTAAGAGGTTGGATAATGACAGCTACATTATTTTATGTTTATATGTTGATGACATGCTTGTAGCTAGGTCTATCATGGATCACATAAGAGCGTTAAAACAGCAGTTAGCACAATCATTTGCTCTGAAGGATTTGGGGGCAGCAAAACAAATCCTTGGTATGAAAATTTGCAGAGATAGGAAGAACACAAAATTGACTCTATCTCAGGCTGCTTATGTTGAAAAGGTGTTGCAGAGATTCCATATGGAGAATGCAAAAGTTGTCAGCACACCTTTGCCTAGTCATTTGAAATTGACTAAGGAGATGTGTCCTAAGACACAAGAGGAGGAAGAGAAAATATCCAAGGTACCATATGCTTCAGCTGTAGAAAGTTTAATGTATGCCATGGTATGCACGAGACCGAATATTGCACATGCTGTAGGAGTCGTTAGCAGGTACATGAGTCATCCCGGATTAGAGCATTGGAATGCGGTAAAATAGATTCTCAGATATTTGGGAGGTACATCTAATAAACACTTATGTTTTGGGGGCTCTAATATTGATTTAGCAGGTTATGTAGACTCAGATTTGGTAGGGGATATTGATACCAGGCGGAGTACTATAGGTTATGTCTTTACTATAGGTGGAACAGTGGTGAGTTGGATTTCTAGGTTGCAAAAGGTGGTTGCTTTATCCACCACAGAGGCAGAATTGGGCACACAATAGGTTAACAATTATTTGTTTACGGACAGCCAGAGTGCCATACATCTTGCAAGGAATTCTACCTTGCATTCAAAGACCAAACACATACAGTTGAGGTATCACTTCATTCGGTTGGTGTTGGATGATGGACAGTTACAGCTGGCCAAGATACATACAAATAACAATCCAGTAGATATGTTTACAAAGGCAGTGACAAGGGAGAAGCTGAGCTCTTCTTCAGCTTCACTTGGTCTTCTAGACTGAAAACAACACAAATAGAACAGCAGAGTCCAGAGTGCTTATTTCCAGTGGGAGCTACAGGGTCAGTGGTGTTATGATCAGTCTCCAAGTGGGAGATGATATGGTGTGGAGTCTGATCAGTCTCCAAGTGGGAGATTGTTGTTATATGGAGCCTAATCAGACTCGGAGGTTATATTTACCCCACTTTTATTGGCGCAGTTTCCCCCAAATTCTTACAGGGTCAAGGGGCAGCGCCCCTTGCGGGGGTTTGGGGGCAGTGCCCCCAAGACGGGGTCAAGGGGCAGCGTCCCTTGCGGGGTCCAGGGGCAGCGTCCCTGGCACTTTTTATTATTTTATAAAGCATCGGGAGTTATTTTTTCATTGACCGACATAAAAAAACCCTAATTTTGTAACCGACAAAAAGCTTAATAAAAAGCGGCCAAGGGTTAGGGTTTGGGTATTGTATTGTAGCATTTTGCAGTGGTATTGAGTTGCAGGGATTGCTGATTGTAATCGGTTTTGATTTACTGGATAATAATATTGGACTCTCTATTTGGTGGATGTAGCCTGAGTTTGGGTGAACCACGTTAAAACTTGTCTCTCGCTGTTATTATTTCTGTGTATTTCCATTCCTTTGTTTAATCTTTATTTGCATTTAATTGATATCTTCTGCCGGCTAACCCTAACAAAGGGTCTATAAAATGATTTCAAATCCCTGTAAAAAGGGATGCTAAAGAAGATTTTTTAAAGTGTCCTAGGATCTTTCAAATGTGAGAAGATAGAGGACAGTGTATAAATGTTTGGTACAGTGAGACGATGATATTATGAAAGCCTAGTTCTATGAATACCAATATCAAGGAGTCAATGAAATCTATTGTGTCTTGGAGACAATACACTATTCTAGAAAAGTCTCTTATTGTCTCAATCATAACAATGAAAAGAGCATGAAACAAGAGGCTATATAAGGCAGAGTACTGGTGTTTTAGTAGGAGTTTGAAAGGTTTGTGTATAGAGAGTTGTTGAATCACACAATGGGTATTTCAACAAAATTGAAATGCATACTATGTATGCAGTCCATGAAATGGATAGAAACAAGAAGGCTTTCTTTTCATTCCAATGGGATAATGGACCCTCCAAGGAGCCTTAATTGCCTCAAACTCTTAAAAAGTACATGCCCTATTTTCATGCAAGGTGGATTGTCAAGGAGTCAAGGCAGTTGTAATAGTTGTGACAATAGTTATGAAAGTAGTCCAACCTTTTCCATACGCCCTATTATTGGGCAAAGTAGAAGTTATGATAGTTTAAGGTCTTTTATGAGAAGATGGATGACAACTGATAGCAGTTGAGAACATCTAGGAGTAGTTTTTACCACTCTCCAAGTATCTAGGGGCAGTTTGAAGACTGTCCAAGCATCAGGGAGTAGCTAGAGCATGATTGTAGGAGATGAAGAGGTCAACCATGACAAGTATGAAGACAAATCAGAATAGGAGACTTCATGGGCACCAAAAGGAGTTTGACTTAGTTTTGGTTTTCTTCCTTCTTTCACTCTCTTGGTCTCACCATGATGGGTCGAGTATATCAAAGGCTTAGACTTAGTTTTTTACTAGTTCTTTTTCATGTTTTGAGTTGTAAGAAGCAAAAAAATAGACATTGTAACTCAGTCTCAGTCATAGAGTAGCATTTTGGTAATAATTTTTAGAGCAAGTAAAGACAATTTTTGTAAGTTTTTTAGATAAATGATTCAGTTTTGATTTGTATTCAGTTGTAAGGATTCATTTTTATCAATAAAATTAAGTTGTTTGCCTTCTCAAATCTCTGTTATTATATGTTATTCAGTGATTGATGTATGTTCTATTGATTTGAACAAAAAAGTCCTTGAATATATGTCTCATTCCAGCACTTATATGCAGAGAATTTATGTCTTGTGTAGGTTACAAGCTGTATTGTTGTGTTAAAGCAATCTTAGTTGTGAAAAACTATATTTTCTTCCTAAAACTACAAAATAGACAATCTCCTTGTGAAATATTGATATATGAGCATTGAATAAACCTGAGTTGTGCATGAAACTAAATGGTCATTTGTTAAACTATGTCAAACAACAATACGAGCCTTAGTTTTTAGTTTGGTGCATCATCTAGCACAGTTTTAGGGTTCAGTTCATAACATTCTTACCTCTTTTCTTCGCAAGTAGCAGTAGTACATTAGTTTTAGGTGATTAATCCAAGGGAACCAGCCCTCTCTGGAGACTCATCCTAATCTATAGGCAACCCACAAGCCTTAGGATGTTTCCATGATTATCAACTGAGTAGAGAACGAGTTATCATTCTCCAAAGGGTGCACTCAGGAGTGATAACAAAAATAAGATGCTCGATATGAAATCTCTTGAAGATCTAGGTGGACACTTTATATTACACTCCTGTAAAACATCGTTAGTATGCAAATCTACACACACACACACATATAGAAACATCATAATGATTAGAAAACTCAATATGTACTCTACAACAACAAGTTGAGCGTGTGTGATTTATTTTGACATAAAAAGGCTTTACCATTTCAAATACCTTTGACTAATATTGACTTGATGATACATCTCTTGAAATTTCTTGAAAATTGTGTTTGAATCACATCCAAAAATGCTTTGGATGTGGCTTACAGTTTTGACAACCAATTCTCCTTCTTACAACATCTCTTGCATTAGGAGATACCCTTGTGTTATTTTTCTAAAAAAATTTGATGAGGGATCTCAAGGCTTCAACAACAACTTTGTCTTTCTTTGGGAGTCTCCCTGAGAACGCCCACAATTCATTGGTATTTGGGTCCTCAACTCGTTCACGTCTTCCAATGACTCTCATTATAGTTTTTCTACTTATTTTCAATGCTTGACTTGTCTTTCTAATGAGGTGATCTTTGTTTGTTTGTTGGGTTACTATTGTCAACGTAATGACAAGTTGTGTGGCATTCCTATCCTTGATGTGTGAGTTGGAACCCACACTCTCATATGCACTCATTAGATTCTTTACAATTGATTATTCAATTGAAGCATCCAATTTTATTAGGCCAAGAATCTTCATAATGGGCCTGAATTTTTTATTTCTCATAAATTTTTAAAATAGTTGACATCTTCCAGTTTCATTTAAGTTCTCAAAGAATGATTTCCATATCTTATTGACATATCTTTGGCAAGTACGCTTGGGAATGTTATCCTGCATGGGCTTCAAAACATTCTCATCAATATCAATTAGAAACTTAGGTTTTCTATATAAAATTCTAGGAGGCATTTTCATTGGTAAAGTTGACTCAACATTAGCAATTTATTCAATATTTAGTTGAGATGGGATAGATGACATACCTTCAATTAGAGATGAAAAAGATGACAAGGCTTGAAGTCAAGATGAAGAATATGGTGTACCTTCAACTTGACGTGTGAATGATGGTGTGCCACTAACTTGAGAAGAGAATGAAGATGTACCTTCAACTTCACTTGTGAAAGATGGAGTGCCTCCAATTTG
The DNA here is from genome assembly GCA_027924645.1 of Cunninghamia lanceolata. NCBI lineage: Eukaryota > Viridiplantae > Streptophyta > Pinopsida > Cupressales > Cupressaceae > Cunninghamia > Cunninghamia lanceolata. The sequence goes on along the minus strand of BSBN01000149.1, from coordinate 2,723,670 downwards.
AGAACAGAATGATGGTGTTCCTTCAACTTGACTTGTGAACAATGGAGTGCCTCCAACTTTGAGATTCAATTTCCTCATTGAATGGAGGTTTTGCATTCATTCCCTCTGTGCCGCCAATTCCATCTCTCTCTTAGCTTGATTAGATGTGTCATGTTCCTCTTTAATTGGCAATGGTGGAATGTCTTCTTGTATGGTTGACAATTTCCTACTTTTGTGAATTCACCTCATTCTTTCTCTTTTCCTCTCATTCTCAACTTCATGCTCTTCTGGTGTTAGAGTCTTTGCTCATTTCCACAACATGATGATGATTTCTATATGCATCATGAATAAGACAATGATGATGTTAGAAGCATAATGAATAATCAAAATATAGAAATCAACATATGATGACTAATGAATAATCAACATATATGATGACTCCAAACTTGTTGATTTTGACATGATTATATTAGAAGTGAAATGTGTAATGACAATCTAGGCCTAGATGTTCTTGATGGCATACATGAGCACATGTTGATTGTTGATGTTAATTTACAAATGGTGGTAAGCACAATCTCTAGGCTAGTTTCACATTTTCTTAAAATATCTTCTCAAACAGGGTTCCTTAACCTCCCATGGATACACCTACTCAAGACAAGATAGAAGAAGTCACTAGCACTAAGGAGAGTTATGAAAAGCACATTCTGAAGGACCAACCATTCTAAATGGAGACTCAAAAGGTAAAACTAGACCTACCAGCATGTTAGGACAACCCAAATTCTTATATTGTAGGTGGTAAATTAGTTAGAGTAGCTCATGAAGACAAGTATGAAGTCATCTCAAATCAACAATCTATTGTCAATCAAGGTCATGGGAGTAATGATCACAAAGGTAATGAATAAAAAACTAATGGATTTCACGACAAGGAACACAATGATGATGTTAGAAGAATAATGAATAATAAACATGATGATTGCTATGACAAACAAGCTAAGTATATTGCCATTACAAGGATTGAACTTGTGTTGAATTATCTTCAAATCCTTTGTTTGACTAGCATGATGTGACAATTGGTCTAAGTGGTAAGACACTAATCAAGACTCCTTACCTTCAATAGATATGTTTGAAATGTTAAGAGACAAAATACTAACATTAGAAACTAGCTTTATGATGCAAGACTTGAAGAAAATCATGGTGAACACAAAGAGCATCAATTATAGTTTGAATTAACTATTCAAGATAGCCAAGGGGTGAAATCATCAAGAAAGGAGTAATTTTAAGGCTAATTATGATGACAAAGTTGTTGGTGATCTTTTGACTAAGTTTTATGATGACAAAAAGATTAAAATTATTACATCCCCATTTTGGTTTGTTTTTACTTTTCACCTGTTTCTTGGATAGAAGTAAATCTGTGAGCAAATATTTTGTATATGAGATTTGATGTTATGTTTTGGAGACATTAAATTTTATGGAAAGTGGTTATGCAATCATGTTTATTCCAAATGATTAAAGTTATAGCAATTTATATGATGAGGAAATTGAATTGTTATTATTATGTTTCATGACCAGGACACAAGTACACTAATCATGATTTGTATGTGAAAGTTTAGAACAAGGAAACAAGTTTTTGTGACTCTCCGAGAAACAAAGAGAGAAAGTATCTTCAGGGAAGAAGGATATAGACCTTGGGTTACCAACGAATATTTGCCAAATGAGTACGGTGTATAACAGATAATGGACTTTAGCCTAGAGCTAAGTATCAATGTGTGGTCATTTCCTAGAATTGTCTCGACAGGATTGTCGATGTCCTTTGGGTTCTATCTTTTGAGTTTGTTGTCCTTCAATTTTGTCATTTTACGAAAAATGACATTGTGGGTTGGTTGGACCCGTATTCGATAAATTCCACTAACCATCAGTCTTCATTTTGACTTGGACTAGGTGCATGTACTTAATGGGAATTAGGCAAATAGGAAAATCTTAATATGATATCAGGTGTTAGATACTCGAGGATATTATCTATGTTGATATATATATATATATATATGGATGTGTGCAAAGATATTAAACAATAGTTTTATCTTAGGAAGTCGAATAGGTTGAAAACATCATATAAAAGCATTCAACTTTAAACCTATTCAAGTGATGAGAGAAGGATTCTCATACTTTTTACACATAGGGTGGCTTCGGTGTGAGTTTTACTTCCCAGCAAATAAAGGCATAGAAAATAGTTGTTGTCATGTAGATAACGTTATCAATGAATTATTACCATTGGATACCACCTCACCATGATGGCACAATCATTGTATCCCGCAAATTCTTGCAAAGACATCCTTATATGAGGTAATGCTTTTGCCAACTGGGTAGAAACCCTTAGACATGGAGTTAAGATGGATAGATGATAAGGTTGAAAAGAAGTTGCTAAGAATCAAGAATCAGTTACTACTCGTAAACAATAAGAGAATGAGATACTGAGAGTTGTCTGGTCTTTTCGAATGTATGTGCATATACTTGCAAAGAAAAGAAGGTGACGAAGGAGAGAGATAGGAAGCTGGTAGCCATCGAAGTGGATTGAAGGAGTAGAGTTTGGTGAGGGTTTAATAGGCAATGAAATCATCGAGTTCTTTCTTTACTAATCTTTCACATGATATGAGTGAGCTGCCTTTTCTTTTGTTCCTTGTTTAATCCCTAAGTTGGAAACTTGTAAGCTTCGATTTGAAAATTCAGTAAGATTGGTTTAATGGTGAAATGAAAGCACTTTCTTTGATTTTGTATAAGTCGTTAAACCAGCTTCATATGTTAAACCCTGTGAAAGATGTTATAACCAAATTGTTGCTACATCATTCTGTTAGAAATGGTTAAAATACTCTAAGAGACCCGAGCTTCAATGTGCCATAATGAATTACTTTTTATGAGACTTAAACGTTGTCGACTTATTGTGTAACAACATAAACAAATCGAGTGATATAACTACGAAGGTCATATGATCTCCATTGGTAAAAGTTGGGATTTTGGTTATCAAACACACTTATAGCTCATTGTGATTATGTGCACACCATGCATGTAGATATCTTCGAGACTAGCCTTGACAGGTATTCATAGCCGCCTAGGGTTTTCGAGCTCTTGTATGACGAGAGAATGAAGCTTGTCAAAACCAAGAGAGGTGAACCCACCAACTTCTAGAGAATGACTAAATGATGCCCAAACCTTAACATTTGAAGCCATCTTGTTTTAGGATCAATGTGTGGTATATCTGTGGTTGAAACTACACTATATTGAATAAATACGTTATCAACTCAAGGAGTGTTAACAATCGAGCGAACACTAGTTGAAGTAAAGCTTTTGTCATACTTATTTTTCCATCCAAAAGTCTCTGCATTAAACACATAACTTAATATCATTATATGGTCTAAATGTCCCTCACACGACAACTCAAAGAAACGGGTGGTAGAAACATGTTTGTCTTTGAAACTATTTTAAATAGGATTATTTTACTGTTCATGCTCAAACTTTAGGCCTTTGTTTAAAATCTGCGAGCTCAGTTTATACATGTATATATATGTAGATATATATACATGTATATATATACATGTATATATATACATATATACATGTATATATATCTATATATATACATGTATATATATCTACATATATATACATATATACATGTATATATATGTAGATATATATACATGTATATATGTATATATATCTACATATATATATATATATCTACATATATATCTACATATATATATATATAGATATATCTACATATATATATGTATATATATCTACATATAGATATATATACATATATATATGTAGATATATCTACATATATATATATGTAGATATATATACATATATATATGTGTGTAGATATATATACATGTATATATATCTACATATATATATATATACGTAGATATATCTACATATATATATATATGTGTAGATATATCTACATATATATATATGTATATATATCTACATATATATCTATATATATATAGATATATATATATATATAGATATATATACATATATATATGTAGATATATATATGTGTATATATATCTACATATATATGTATATATATCTACATATATATATATATATGTAGATATATATATACATATATATATATATATATATCTATACATGTATATATATACATATATCTACATATATATATATACACACACATATGGTCGATGGTCAATAACTTGTATAACCTAATGTCGACACGTAATAATCTTTATCATTACTCAATGGAAGTACTCAACGACACCCGTATGGGGGAACGAATAGAAATACATTATTCACAACTTTAGGTTATTTGACATCTTTGTATAAGGGAATAAGTCCCTAACTTTCAAAGGTAGTTTAATATTAATTATTTAAGGTGGTTAATTCCTCTTATGTTGCTGAAGTTTATTTAAACGCTAACAATATAGGGAGTAAAACTCTACACAGGTTAGACTAATGAATATAGTTGACAAGTCCCATTCTCTATGCTTGCAAGGTTGCAATGAGAATCATCGTGCTTTGATATAAACCATAGGGGTCTAAGGATCAAACAATAATGTTTTGAATCATTTCTAGCTGAGGAGGCTAAAATCCATTATAACCAAGCCAACTGTAGGATTGCGATGTTATCCAAGTTGAGTTGGGGTGGGTGAACAAAATGAACTACATTTATTGCAAACACTATTTATAATGAAACTTTGGCCAAAGTAATGCACATGCCTTTTGTGCATTGTCAGTTCACTATATCTGGGATTACGTAACGTATGGGTATGATCATACTTGATTAGAGGGTGTCTAGGGGTGTGTGATCAATAGTGTTGCGTAGGATACAAACACCAGTACTTAGATGGAAAATACTGTAGGTCGCCCTAGGTCTATACTCTTCGTGAAGGGTAGGGCCACTTTCAGAAAGGAAGGTGTGTGGGAGACCATCAGTCCATGGATGGAGGTAAATCTCTCTGAAGAAGTTTTCTCTCTCTTCAACAAGAGGCATGCTGAAGCTTGTGATATGGAAGTCAGCAATCGAGATGTAGTAAGCTATTGGTAAGTTATTGTATAAGTTCTTTGTTCTGTATAATTTAACATGTTTCAATTATTTGGTAATGGAAAGACAATTAAAGTAATATTGATAAAATTGATATATTTATATTTCATTTTCAAGTTAATAACAAATAAAAATATATATTATCACCTTCTTACCTCTTGAAACTTTTTACTTCATGGTAATTCTTTGGAATTAGTGTTTTTGAAATTATGGATATTACATATAGTATTAGAGCTAACCGGGTTCGGCACTAGGGCTTATGAGTCCACTAGGTTGACCTAGAATCAACATTATGCGGGTAGCTAATGTTTTGATTTACTGTGCTAGGATGGTATGCCTTAAAATGGCTGCAAGGAAGTCCCTTGTTGGCAAAGAATGATACTTGCAGGTGAAAAGAGAGCGTATGGCAATAATAAAAACCATCGAAGGAACAAACGACGAAAACGATATATGGCTAAGCGACACGGAAACCCTTGCTAATGCCTTAACATGACTCAAACGAGTAAGAAAGGAAATCCTAGAGGCAGTTGAGATGGCAACTAGGATTATCGCTAACTCATGCCCTGATAATACACCTTTGATCATGAGGGATCCTCGTATACCACCAAATGCTGAAATTATTGTACTTTCATCTAGTAGTAAATTTGAGGATTATACACCACTTGAGTATGTGTTGGACAATGATTCTAAGGGATACACTCCCCTTGTAAATAATATGTGAATCATGATATGTATATATCCACAAAGAATGTATATACTCTTGTATAAACCATAATACAGATGATTTTGTTTTTGTATCGACCATTGTTGTGTGATTTCATTATGTTATGATTTAATGAGATATATTAAATCAGGAAAACTAATAGATAACTCATTTAATCTTAGGTGTGAGAAAACTTTTCAAACATGGTGCGATCAAGACCTAATCAAGGAGAGGATTAGGAAGATCATAATTCCCAAGTAAATTCTGCAGACAAACTGGACCGAATCTTAGATATGCTTGCTGAGACAAAAGAAAGACTGGGTAATCTGGAAAAGAGAGTGAACGAGTCAGGTAATACAGAAGGGGAAAACAAGTTTTCTTATAATGAGAATAGGGGTAAACAATGAGATCATAGTATTGCAAGTGAGAGCTTGGAAAACAGTGAACTGCAAAGAGAAACAAAAGATAAACTCACTCTCGAATTGTCTAAAGATATGAAAAAGATCACTCCCCTTAAATTCGACGGAACAAAAACTAGGGATGCGGCTGAAGCCTGGTTGACCGAGATGGAAAAGCACTTTGAAATCAGGAACTACTTAGAGATCACTAAAATAGTTTGGGGAGCATTCCAATTGTCTGAAGAAGCATCCACATGGTGGATGAATAAAAAGATGGAACTAAATCTAAGTTCCTTGAAGGTGACATGGGATGAGTCTGTAGAGATTTTTTGGAAAAGGTGGCTGCCACAACTCTACTTTGATAAGAAACTGACTAACTTCTAGAATCTCCATCAGGCAGATTTATCTGTGGTAGAATATATAGAAAAATTCACTTGCCTTTTGAAATACGTGCCTCAGTACCAGAAAGATGAGAGGTTCAGAATCAGAAAGTTTATCATGGGATTGAATCCCTAAATTGGTGGAGAAGTGGATGTACATGGTCCGACAACAATGGACCAAGTGTATGAAATGCGATCAAGCATGAGCAAAAGATAAAATATATATCAGCCTATTGTGAAAGAAAACACAAAAGATTTAATAAGAACCCAATTGCCCAACCATCTAAGAGAAAGAATGATAAGGGATATGAGGATAGAAGAAACAATAAAGGGAATCAGAAAAACAAAAGTGGCTCTGGAAATGACATAAGGAATGATGACTACAAGAAGAATGATAACTTCAAATGGGATGAGGATGTCGCAGGTAGATCATCAAAAAAGAAAGGTCCCCTAAGAGGTTGTTTTACTTGTGGGGGTGATCACTATGCAAACCATTGTCCAAATAAGAAACAAAATGGACAGTAAAGGAATACTGCCTTATCTTCACACCAAACAACCTTTCAACAAAGAATCCATGCAGCACTCAACAATCAGTGAGCAGAATATCATATTACACCCATCGAGATGACATGTACCTTATTTGTAGTTCCTGTTTCCATTTTGATTGATACTAGAGCTACTGAAAACTTTGTATCACCTAGAGTGTTAAATAAATTCCCTAGGAGAGCTGGATACATGTCGAAACCTTGGACTGTAGAATACGCAAACCAAACCAAGGCTCAAGTAGAGCAATGTTTGTTTGAGGCCAGGGTTGATGTTCCAAGTTTTTCAACTGAGGTGAACATGTATGTAGCGTCCTTGGGTTCCTATGATGTCATTATAGGAATGAACTGGCTATGGAAGCATAGAGCCAAAGTTGATTATTTTTCAAAATCAATTGAGTGTTTAGATGACTTGGGGAATAAAGTCAATTTTTAGGGTATCTAGAGGGAAGTCAAGATTAGATGTATTTCTTCTAAGCAATTAAAGAGGGCTAGGTGTAAAGGTTGTCAACTTTTCGTAGTTAAAATGGATCAAGTTGAAGAGAGTTCTGAGAAACAAACTAAGTCTTTTGAGGAAAAGTATCCTTATCTCTGTGAGTTTCAAGATGTTTTTCTTGAGGAACTTCCCGGTTTGCCTCCTAAAAGGATTTTTGATTTTGCAATAGATATCAAAACAGGATCTGGGCCCATTTCCAAAGCCCCATACCATATGACAACTAAGAGTTAATGGAATTAAAGGCTCAATTGCAAGAATTATTAACTAAGCGATTGATTAGACCAAGTGTCTCACCTTGGGGAGCCCCAATTATATTCGTCAAGAAAAAAGATGGAACTCTTAGACTATGTATTGACTAATGTATGCTCAACAAGGAAACGATAAAGAATAAGTATTCTTTACCACGTATACAAGATCTTTTTGATCAAATGTGTGGAGCTATAGTGTTCTCGAAGATAGATTTGAGGTTAGGGTATCATCAGCTAAGATTGAAAGATGATGATATCCATAAAACAATGTTTAGAACGAGGTATGGCCACTATGAGTTCACAGTGCTACCTTTTGGCTTGACAAATGCTCCTGTTGCATTTATGAATCTCATGAACAGTGTATTCAAAGATTGTCTAGATAAGTTTGTTCTAGTTTTCTTAGATGATATTCTCATTTATTCCAAAAATGAAGAAGAGCATAGGCAACACTTACAAATTGTACTAAAACAATTAAGGGAACATAAGTTGTATGCAAAACTTTCAAAATGTTCCCTCTTTCAAAAAGAAATTCAATACATCAGGCATATATTATCTGTAGACAGGATATCCGTTGATCTAGCTAAAATCAAAGCTATTCTTGAATGGCCGGTACCTTCCAATGTGCAGGAAATGTGTAGTTTCATGGGATTAGCCGGTTATTATAGAAAATTTGTTCTACATTTCACAAGCATTGCAAGCTCGACTACCTCCTTACAAAGAAAAGGAAAGCATTTTGAATGGACAAATGAATGTTAAAAAGCTTTTGATCTATTGAAAGAAAAGTTAACAACTACTCCAATTTTGAAAGTTCCTAACCTCGAAGGACAATTTGAGGTAATAACTGATGCCTCAAGAGAAGGATTAGGGGGTGTACTCATGCAAGACGGGTGTGTAACAGCTTACGAGTCAAGGAAGTTAAAATCATATGAACAAAATTACGCCCCACATGATTTAGAGTTAGCAGTAGTAATCCATGCTTTGCAAATGTGGCATCATTATTTATTGGGAAACACTTTCATACTTAAATCAGATCACTAAAGTCTAGGTACATATTTTCTCAACCCCATCTCAATGCACGACAATGAAGATTGTTAGAATTGATATCTAATTATGATTTTGAGATAAGCTACATTAAGGGGAAGGAAAATAGAGTAGCGAATGCTTTGAGTAGGAGAAGGCATATTGCTTCAATAGTTTCTATTCATGCGAATTTCAAAGACTTAGTACTGCAAAAGTTGTCAGGAGATGTGTATTATGAACAAGTTAAACAAGCTCTTCGAAATAATTCTAAGGATCCAAGGTACAATGGATTTCATTTCGAACCGGATGGTTTATTGAGATTCAAAGGAAGAATTTACATTCCAAATTTAGATGAACTTAGAAATCTTGTGTGGAAAGAAGTCCATTGTGCACCCTATTCCAAACATCCAGGAGTAACTAAACTTCTAGCTGATGTGAAACCTCTATACTTATGGAAGCAAATGAAAGGAGATGCTACTAGATTTGTGGCAAGTTGTCTAGAATGTCAAAGAGTAAAAGCAAACACCAACATCCTACAGGATTATTGTACCCACATGATATACCAGAGTGGAAATAGCAGGTTATAAGCATGGACTTTGTGCAAGGCTTACCAATGTTTAGAAACATGCATGATGCAATTTTGGTTGTAGTTGATAAGTTAACAAAGGTCACACACTTCATTCCAGGGAATTTGACTGATGGAGCACCTGTGTTGGCCCGCAAGTTTATTCAAGAGGTGTTTAGGTTACATGGAGTTCCTGAAAAGATCATCTCGGATAGAGATGTTCGTATAACATCTAGGTTTTGGCAAACCTTGTTCTCAGCACTTGGAACTAAACTCAATGTAAGTACATCATACCATCCTGAAATTGATGGTCAAACTGAAAGGGTCAACTAATTTTTAGAGGATTTGTTAAGAATGTATTGCATGGATCAGCAATACAAGTGGGAAGAATACTTACACTAGTGGAATTTGCATACAACAATTCCTATCATTCAACCATTAAGATGTCACCATTCGAAGCATTGTATGGAAGAAAATGTCGAACTCCTATAAGCTGGGACAAGCTGGAAGATAGGATTAGCATTGGTCAAGAGATGCTAGCGGATATGGAAGAAAAAGTTAAGATGATTAGGAAAAGATTGGCATAAGCCAACGACAGACAAAAGAGTTATGTTGACCGCAAGCGAGTACCTAGACAATTCTTAGTTGGAGAGAAAGTCCTTTTACAGGTTAAACCTCATAAAAGCTCTATTAAATTTGAAAAATCTTCAAAGTTAGCTCCTCGCTACATGGGACCCTTTGAAATCTTTGAGATTGTCAATCCGGTTGCCTTCAAGATTCCTCTACCACCAGCGTTGTCAAAAATGCATAATATTTTTCATGTCTCATATTTAAAGAAATACTTTGTAGGAGATAACCACATTTTGAACTGGAATGCCAAACAGATGCAGGAACCAAGGGTGGTTACGATCGAGCCGCTCAAGGTGCTTGAAACACGCAAGCTCTGCTTGTGTAATTGAGAGGTTTTGCAGTACAAAGTGCAATGGGATCAGTATGGGGAGGACAGTGCCATGTGGGAGGATTATAATGAAATTCATCAGAAATTCCCTTATCTTTTTCATGGTTTCAACAATTAAAACTAAAAACTTATTTCTTTGAAAAGACTATAATTTGATACACTAAATCATCGGGGACGATGATTCTTTAGGGGAGAGATGTGTTATATCCCCATTTTGGTTTGTTTTTATTTTTTACCTGTTACTTGGATAGAAGTAAATCTGTGAGCAAATATTTTGTATATGAGATTTGATGTTATGTTTTGGAGACATTAAATTTTATGGAAAGTGGTTATGTAATCATGTTTATTCCAAATGATTAAATCTATAGCAATTTATATGATGAGGAAATTGAATTGTTATTATTATGTTTCATGACTGAGACACTGGTACACTGATCATGATTTGTATGTGAAAGTTTTGAACAAGGAAATAGGTTGTTGTGACTCTCCGAGAAACAAAGAGAGAAAGTATCTTCGGGGAAGAAAGATATAGACCTTGGGTTATAGACGGATATTTGCCAAATGAGTACAGTGTATAATAGACAATGGACTTTAGTCTAGAGGCAAGTCTCAATGTGTGGTCATTTCCTAGAATTGTCTTGACAGGATTGTCGACATCCTTTAGGTTCTATCTTTTGAGTTTGTTGTCCTTCAATTTTGTCGTTTTGCGAAAAATGACGTTGTGGGTTAGAACATTAGAATGTTGTGGGTTGGTTGGACCCGTATTCAATAAATTTCACTAACCATCAGTCTTCATTTTGACTCAGACTAGGTGCATGTACTTAATGGGAATTAGGTGGATAGGAGAATCTTAATATGATGTCAAGTGTTAGATACCTAAGGATATTATCTATGTTGATATATATATTATATTTGGATGTGTGCAAAGATATTAAACAATAGTTTTATCTTAGGAAGTCGGATAGGTTGAAAACATCATATAAAAGCATTCAACTTTAAACCTATTCGAGTGATGAGAGAAGGATTCTTGTACTTTTTACACATTGGGTGGTTTCGGTGTAAGTTTTACTTCCCAGCGAATAAAGGCATAGAAAATAGTAGTTGTCATGTAGATAACTTTATCAACGAATTATTACCATTGGATACCACCTCACCATGATGGCACGACCATTGTATCCTGCGGATTCTTGCAAAGACATCCTTATATGATGTAATGCTTTTGCCAACCGGGTAGAAACCCTTAGACATGGAGTTAAGATGGATAGATGATAAGGTCAAAAAGCAGTTGCTAAGAATCAAGAATCAGTTACTACTCGTAAATAATAAGAAAATGAGATACTGAGAGTTGTGTGGTCTTCTTGAATGTATGTGCATATAGCTGCGAAGAAAAGAAGGTGACAAAGGAGAGAGATAGGAAGCTGGTGTCCATCGAAGTGGGCTAAAGGAGTAGAGTTTGGCAAGGGTTTGACAAGCAACGAAATCATCAGGTTCTTTCTTTACTAATCTTTCACACGATATGAGTCAGCTGCCTTTTCTTTTGTTCCTTGTTTAATCCCTGAGTTGGAAACTTGTAAGCTTTAATTTGAAAACTCGGTAAGATTGGTTTAATGGTGAAATGGAAGCACTTTCTTTGATTTTGTATAAGTCGTTAAACTAGCTTCATATGTTAAACCATGCGAAAGACGTTATAACCAAATTGTTGCTACATCATTCTGTTAGAAATGGTTAAAGAACTCTAAGAGACCTGAGCCTCAATGTGCCATAATGAATTACCTTTTATGAGACTTAAATGTTGTCGACTTATTGTGTAATGACAGAAACAAATCGAGTGATATAACTGTGAAGGTCGTACGATCTCCATTGGTAAAAGTTAGGATTCTAGTTATCAAACACACTTATAGCTCAATGTGATTATGTGCACACCATGCATACAGATATCTTCAAGACTAGCCTTGACAGGTATTCATAGCCACCTAGGGTTTTTGAGCTCTTGTATGACGAGAGAATGAAGCTTGTCAAAACTAAGAGAGTTGAACCCACCAACTTTTAGAGAATGACTAAATGATGCCCGAACATTAACATTTGAATCCATCTTGTTTTATGATCATTGTGTGGTATATCTATGGTCGAAATTGCACTATATTGAATAAATGCATTATCAACTCAAGGAGCGTTAACAACCAAGTGAACACTAGTTGAAGTAAAGCTTTTGTCATACTTATTTTGCCATCCAAAAGTCTCCGCATTAAACACATAACTTAATGTCATTATATGCTCTAAATGTCCCTCACACGACAACTCTAAGAAATAGGTGGTAGAAACGTGTTTGTCTTTGAAACTATTTTAAATAGGATTATTTTACTGTTCATGCTCAAACTTTAGGCCTTTGTTTATAATCTGCGAGCTTGGTTTATACAAATAGTTATATATATAATATATACAAATAGTTATATATATATATATATATATATATATATATATATATATATATATATGGTTGATGGTCAATAACTTGTATAACCTAATGTTGACACGTAATAATCTTTATCATTACTCAATGGAAGTACTCAACGACACCCGTATGAGGGGATGAATAGAAATACATTATTCACAACTTTAGGTTATTCGACATCTTTGTATAAGGGAATAAGTCCCTAACTTTCAAAGGTAGTTTAATATTAATTATTTAAGGTGGTTAATTCCTCTTATGTTGTTGAAGTTTATTTAAACCCTAACAATCTAGGGAGTAAAACTCCACATAGGTTAGACTAATGAGTATAGTCGACAAGTCCCATTCTCTATGCTTGCAAGGTTGCAATGAGAATAATCGTGCTTTGATATATACCTTAGGGATCTAAGGATCAAACAATAATGTTTTGAATCATGTCTAGCCGAGGAGGCTAAAACCCATTGTAACCAAGCCAACTATAGGATTTCGATGTATAATCCAAGTCGAGTTGGGGTGGGTGAACAAAATGACTGCATTTATTGCAAACACTATTTATAATGAAACTTTGGCCAAAGTAATGCACATGCCTCTTTGTGCATTGTCGGTTCACCATATTTGGGATTACGTAACCTATGAGTATGATCATACTTGACTAGAGGGTATCTAGGGGTGTGTGATCAATAGTATTGCGTAGGATGCAAACACCAGTACTCAGATGGCAAATACCATAGGTCACCCTAGGTCTATACTCTTCGTGAAGGGTAGGGCCACTTCCGGAAAGGAAGGTGTGCGGGAGACCGTCAGTTTGTGGATGGAGGTAAAGCTCTCCGAAGATGCTTTCTCTCTCTTTAACAAGAGGCATGCCGAGGCTTGTGATATGGAAGTCAACAATTGAGATGTAGGTAGCTATTGGTAAGTTATTATATAAGTTCTTTGTTCTGTATAATTTAACATGTTTCAATTATTTGGTAATGGAAAGACAATTAAAGTAATATTGATATCATTGATCTATTTATATTTCGTTTTCAAGTTAATAACAAATAAAAATTATTATTATCACCTTTTTACCTCTTGAAACTTTTTACTTCATGGTAATTCTTTGGGATTAGTGTTTTTGAAATATGGATATTACAAAAATATAGTGTTTATTGTAGCCTAACCAGTCTAATTTCTTGGAGAAACCTAGAGATGGCAGTCCAAAAAATTTAGAGGGTACTCAAACAACAAAGAACCTATATAGCATAGGTCCAATAAATGAAACTCGAACTAATTTTTTAGAGGTAAATGGCCAAAAGGATGATAGTGACAACTCATTACTAAATGAGGACCAATTATATCATATTTGTAGCATTAATCAGATTGCAAAATTTTATGTTGATACAACTGGTTACATTAGAGAGAATGATGATAATACTTTTTTATAGGGAGGTGTGAATGACATAGTTCAAACTAAGAGAGTACAAAAGAGTCTTGAATGTCATGATGTTGTTTCTAAAGGTCATGGTTCACTTCTAGATTGACAAGAACAAGAATTAGGGATGTGTACATACAATTTTGATAATGTTTCAAATTCTTTAGGGTTAACTAATCAAGATACAAGAAATTCATGTATATCATATTTTAATTCAATTCTAATTCTATTAATGTAGCCTGATCAACCCTAAACCCGTAAACCCTAAACCCAAACCCCTAAACCCTAAACTCAAACCCCTATTTACCATAAACCCTAAACCCAAGTAACCCTAAACATCTATCTCCCTATCTCTCGCTTATCTCCCTATCTCTATCATCCCTCTACCTCTCAATCTCTCTGCCTATGTCTCTAGCCATGTACCTCACTCTCTATCTCCCTATCTCTCCCCTCGGTCTCCTCTATATCTCCCTATCAATCCTCTCTCTAAACCCTAACCTTAACCCCCAACCCCTAAGCCATGAACCCTAAACCCTATATAATACCCCTAAACCCTAACCCCTAACCCCAAACCCTAAACTCGAGCAACCCTAAACCCCTAAACCCAAAACCACTAAACCATAAACCCAAGTAACGCTAAACCTTTATCTCCCTATCTCTCCCCTATCTCCCTATCTCTCTCTTCTCTCTACCTCTCAATCTCTCTCCCTATGTCTCTGAACATGTCCCTCACTCTCTATCACTCTATCTCTCCCCTATGTCTCCTCTATCTCTCCTAATCTCTATCGGTCCCCTCTCTTTATCTCTCTCTAAACCGTAAACCCTTAAACCCTAACCCCTAAACCACTAAACCATAAATAATTCCCCTAAACCATAACCCCTAAACTCATAAAAACCTAAGCAACTCTCTCTCTCTCTCTCTCTCTCTCTGAAAACCCCAAAACCCTAAATATTGTCCCTAAAGTTTAACCCTTGACCCCTAAACTCGAGTAACCCTAAACCTCTATCTCTCTATCTCTCCCTTATCTCCCTATATCTCTATCGTCCCTCTACCTCTTAATCTCTCTCCCTATCTCTCTGGACATCTCTCTTGTGCTCTCTATCTCCCTATCTCTCCACTTTGTCTCCTTTATCTCTCCCTACCTATCTCCTCTAGATCTCCCTACCTAGCTATCTCTCCCTATCTCCCTATCTCTTGCCTCTATCTCCCCTATCATTCCTCTATCTCCCTATCTCTCCCCTCTATCTCTCCCTCACCCTTATCGATGAAGGAAATAAAAACAAGAAAACTAGGACTCTCTTTCTATCTCTCCATTTTTAGAAACTAGACTCCATTCTACAGGTATTTTAAAAAAATGATTTTTGATTAGTTTTAAAAAAATTTAAGGGGGAGCGTGCTCAATTTTCTATTTTTTAGGATGTGCCCACTTTGAAAATTAGTAAAAAATCAATTATTCATCAAAAAATTATTAGAAAAATCGAGGATAAGCTACACAATGTTAGCTAATTTCTCACCGAAGCGATTTTTTAAATACTAAAAAAAGTTAACATTTTAGGGGAGCACACCAAACGCTATGTTATGTTTTTTTTAAACAAAAAAAAAAAACATGACCAATTTGTGTGCTTTTCCCTTTTTGAATCCCTTAATCTCAACCATTTTTGAAAAAAAAATAGTAGTTTAGAAACTAGATTCAGTGCACTATGACTCTTTTTTTTGTTGTATCTTCAAAATTTGAGTGTAACTATGTTCAATTTCTCATTGGAACATCAATCTTTCCTGATTTAAGAAAAAAAGTGGCATCTTAAGACCCCCTCTTGGTCCCCCATCTTTGTGTACTTACCCCTGTGATAGAGTAGTATCCTACTAGCTCTTGCCCTGCTATAATATCTATATGTGGCCCTGAGTCTGCATATGTGTTGTTTTGGCCTCCACAAGACTGGTAGGGATTTGTATTTGTTGTGCACTCCTCTTAGCTTCCCTAGTATTCTGGTCAAATGTGCTAGTATCAAGCTTATCACTTCTCTCAACTATTTGTTTTGTGCCTTAATTTGATCCTTTTGATATTGCAGTTGTTGAATTTGTGTGTGGATGATCTATATTTGTGCCTCCAACTGATCTATTTGGTATTTGATATTCTTTGTTGTTGTTGGCCACTGTAAAACTAGGTCTTCGGGTTTTTAATCAAAAGCCAAAATGTTGGTTAAGGCTCAAAACTAGGACATGGGCTTTATAGAGTAGAAGATTGAGCAAGGCTTACTAGGGTTTAAATAGAAAATTTTAAAATTCATAGATTTAAGCCATCTGAAGCCAATGCAAACGCCAATAATTATAATAATGGCATAGACAATATTTGTAGAAATACACCATTAAATGGACTAGGGCCAAGATTTAAAACAAAACCCCAAAATTATAGATTCAATAAAAACTCAAAGTGAAGCAAAGGAAAATGCAAGAAAACCTAGAGAAAGTGTAGAAGTGCCTTCAAATAGCTTGACAAATCTAGATTTGAGGGCATTGGGTGGTCAAAAGGAGTTGAATCACTAATAGCTACATGAAGTCAAAATGATGGGCAAACCAATGGACTCGATGTTTTGATCTCCCCTTGCACATGTGTCATTAATGGTCCACCGACTGGTACTTCAGGGTTTGAGGATGGTTTAGCAATTTACTACTATCAAGCTTCGGGAAATTGAAGGCAGTTTGCAATTCTTTAACAAAAGGAGCCTAGGGTTTCAAAGCACATTTGCACTTTAGGAATGATGACTTTATCATTTTGCAAAAAAATTAAAATAACATTGTCCCTTTTATACAAAACACCCCCTTAGGATAATAAAGCACAATACTAGAACATTTACCACTTTTGACAATGCAATTTCATCAAGGCAATAATATTAAGGTAAATGCCAAATGAAACCTTTTCAGTCTCTGCAAGAAACATGAATCTCAACTTAAAGCTCTATGGCCTCCAAGTTTTATGTTTTAGGGGTGTGTTGTGAAGGGTCACAACAATACTCAACTAATAACATGGCTTCTACTTCATTTTAAGTTGCTTATGTAACATCAAAAAATGTCCCCTTGGGGGCTTTTCCCTCATAAGATTTAGCTTCCGGGTCTTTAGCATGCATTTAGGACATTTTAGTTCATATTTTGGCATCCCGATGGAATGAGACATGGGTTTCATGGCAAATTGGACCTAGGTGGACCCCTTGAGCTATACCCTGCCCAAAATAGGGGGAGGACTTAGGCGCTCGCGCCCTAGTCCTGCCTTAATTTAGGGCAGCCCTAATTTTTGGGTGTCGGTTTGTGACCATTATTAGGTCCCTTTGCCGACACGGTAAGTTTGAATTTCAAAAATCTTGGCGGGAGTGTTTGTAGTTGCATATATAAGCATGCTTAGGCATTCATTTGTAAACTAGATTTCAACTAGATGATTACTATCAAGCTATTGTGTTCTCAAGGTGATTCAAAGATTTCATTGTGTTGCAAGAGTAGACTTGTGTGTTGATATTTGCAGATTTGAGCATCAATTTCCTCATGGAGTGAAGAGCATCTTCCTCTCATGAGAGCTTCACTACAAGGTGACATTATATTGTGTTTTCATCATTGATTCCTTTGGTTTTTACCTCTGCTTCACAAGGGCACGCATTCTTCATCTGAGAACGGTGTTTGAAGACTTAAGTGTCCTTCGAGGCTTGACTAAGGCAAGCCTCTAAACACCACAACCCCCAAACCAAGTCTTGTGATTGCAGGTTATAGGTGTCGCATTTAGGAAAAGTGGAGTTGCAGGAAGGATTGGCAGACATCAAGATTCAAGATCTGAAGAGTTGCAGGACATAGGAGCACTTCCAAGACTTGGGTGCTCACTCTAGTGTCCTCCGCATCTGAGTTTCAGGAAACATAAATTATAGGGTTGATCAGTGTTGGAAGGAGGTCCAGATTTCACAAAAAAACTGACACCTTGGACTTGGGCTCCCGCTTTAGTGTCCCTGACTATTCCGCTTCGGAACCCCGAAAATAGGTACTCAGTAATTTGGTATTTTACTCTTGTCTGCAAGAGCTTTTTCCGTCATTTGTCAATTTGTTGTTGTATTTGCATAATTAGGGTTTTAATGGTCAATTAGGCATAAGAGAAGGAAAAATTGATAATTAAATTCCCTAATCCAAGTTTCCCTACATTTGTAAGTGATCTAGGGTATGATAGTGCTCACCACTCAACCCTAGATCCTTGAATGTATAGTGGAAAGGAGGATTTAAACATCTAAACACTAGAACATTAACAAATCCAATTTTCCCCTAAACATTTTGGTGAACCCGTGTTTTTGGACTTAAATTGCAACTTTCTGAGTGTTTGTCTTCAGATTTGGATTGATTTCATTCATTCATATAGTCATTCATTTTATTGCATTAAGAAAAATTCAAAAAAAAAATTGAATTTTTTTTAAAAATTACATTGTTGGGCTTACTAAATTGCATCAATTCTTCCTAAATTTTTCTAATTCATAATTTTTGCATAAGATCTGATATAAATTACAGAAAAATCTAAAAATTCAAAAATTTGCATTGCATTTTCATTATTAATTTGCTAGGTTTTTGTAGAAATTTTGACAATTTTCATATAACCTAGTAATTCCAAAATCTAGGGTTAGTAGGCAAAATCTTTTCTCAGATTTTTCTACTGATTTTAGAGGCCCATTCAAATTAACATTTGGCTGTAGTCTTGCATTTTAGTGTAAATTTGCATTTAGATTTAAAATATTTACATTTTTGCATAGAAAATTTTAACAAAAAACTAGTAATTTTCATGCATTTTCATTAGATTTGCATTGACATTTTGCATATTAAGGCTTGGAATTCATTTTCATATCTGAGAGTAATTCATTTCCATCATAAATCAGACTTCAAAACATTCACATAGCATTTTGTCCAAAGACTTCAAACCTAGGGCTTCAAAAACAACAATTTTCATTAAATTTGGCCTTATCGACTCTATACTCTTGGACCATAGGCGTGTTGTGAAGGATATTTTCACACTAATTTTTTATTATCAGGGTAATCATTTTATTCTCCTCATAAAAAGCTTCACAACACCCTTTTATCGGGCTCTTGTAGTGAAAATTTTGCAAAAAACTACACAATTTTAAACATTTTTGCCCTAGGGTTTGGCCTAGTTTGCACTCCAAGCATGTTGTGTTAGGTATTGTTGCATCTAGTGGCTGTTATTACTAATATTATTTGTTGTCCATCATCATTTTACTCACAACACCCTTTGTTATGCTCTATTGTATTGAGTTTTGGTGAAAAAAGTGCCTATTTTGACATATTTTTCACTATAATTTGACTTAACATTATCTTGGATTTGCATCAAGAGTGTGTTGAGAAGGATACTTTTGCTGTTTTGGACTGATATCAGACATATAACTTGTTGCCCTAGAGTGAAATCTTTACAACACTCTTTGTTTCATTCATTGGCATTGAAAACATATCACAAAATCAAGTAGTTTAGGCTATTTTTGCTCATCTTTTGCACCAATTTTGAAAAGCTTTCAAAATCTAATTTGGCATTGATTTGAGCATATAAACATGGCCTCTAATCATAATAACAATAATAGGTTCCCTCCTATACCCTACTTGAAAAGAAAAGCACTTGAACCGGAAATTGTCTTTACACCTCATGATAGAACAATCGTGATTCTAAAGGACCTCTTTACATCACAGTGAAAATAATGGGAAACAATGTCAATGGAACTCTTATTGATCCTAATTGCATGACTAATGTTGCCACTGGAAAATTCTTCTTTTCGAATCAATTAATACAAGGACCCTATAGCCCTTCGAACTTGATGATTAAGACACATACGGGAGACTTAAAGAAACCATTGGGTAAGATATCATTGTTAGTAACTGTATTTGAGAAACATGTTGAACAATGGTTTGATATTACCCCTGATTCTGATACCTTTGACATAAAACTTGGAATCCCTTGGTTAAAGGTTATGAAAGCAGTCCCTTCAACTATTCATAAATGTGTTAAATTCCCTTTGAATGGACAAGTGCATGTCATGCATCAAAATACATACAAACCTTTAACTACACAACAACACTTCACATTGGATTACTTTTGCAACAAAAATAACGACAAATTAGAGCTACGAACAGACTTTACATTTTTGAGCTATAGAAATTACAAAGCGAAACTATTACATCCAGCACCTAGTCCTCCTACACAAAAAATGACAAAAGAGAAACAACCCGCATATGAAGAGAACTTTAGACCAAAAGGACAAGGTCCCTATGCTGAGGTTCCTCCCCCAAAATCCTTACAAGGATTGAGAGGTCATTGTCAACAACAAAATATCCCACCGCGACATATGAGATTTGATCCCGGTGCTTCATCCTCTAATTTGCAAAAACCCATGAAAGAGCAAGGCCCTGTCTTACAAGAGATAAGTGGTCAAAGAAAGAGAAATAGAAAATCAAGAGAAAGAAGAAAAAGAAGACAAGAATTTGCCATAAACCTCACCTCTCAACAAGAAAACATTGATCCTAACATGCAACCAAACAAAGACGATCCTAACGATGAACAACATGATGAATAAGATATGAATTTGGCTATGGTACCATATGTCCCACTTTCCTCCAACATTAGGGAGTGGGAAGATGACGACGATGATTTACTTATAGATAACTTCTAGCCCGACAGGGGCCCTACAGGTAAGTATCTATAACCCTTTATCTCTCTCGTGATGTGCTTCCCCTGTGATGTGTTGTTTAGGCCTCCTGGGATGACCTCAGATTCTCTCGTAAGGTTCAGGATACCAGGAGACCGCCTCTGTTGTAACTTTCTTCTATTTGTATCATCATTCTTTTAAACTATCTCTCTCTCTCTGATTTCATCATTGTGTGTTGTGTCTTGTGGACATAGCGTCGTGGTTGGTGACCTGGGGGCACCCTCCTATGTGACTGTCCCTAAGCACTTGTTTCTCCTCTCTTATTTATTGTTTCCCTTCCTCTAGTGTTTCCATCTAGCGGGCGGATGACGATAAACATTTATACTAATGCGGACCTAGTGTCCCTTTCGAGAGCAATCAAAAAATGGACTTAGTTCCTAATATAACAATGGGGTTTAGTTCCTAATATAACGATGGGGTTGTATATTTTATCCGACACTTGGCTAGTGGAAGCACTCGTGCTTTCGGCTTAGTGAATTTGATAATGTTTCTATCGCATTTACAAACCTTAACAATACTGTTGCTCTATGCACCTTTGTTTGTCTTTGAATCTAGCCTTGGCGGTACTTGATTCAGAGAGTTTCGTGATATAGCCCCATGGGTATCCTCAAACTCTGAATTCATTGTATAACCTTGGCTCTTTATGTGGTTAATCTATGCATTGATGTTGTTGTTTATCATGATGTTGTAGACACTAACATGTTTCTTATAGGGATGTGTTTGTGGGAACATTTGACGATCGTAAAGTACATGTCACCTCCGGGGGGCATGGGCTTTGTGAAAGTCTGTGTTCCCTTGTGTGTTTTCTTCCTACCTTAACGTGCTTGATATTGATGCATGATATCAACCACCTTAAGGTGGGGGCATATAAGGTAAGCTATCTGGTATAGATGTTAGCAATGTGTTTGACCTCAGATGCAAAGACTTGCACCCTAGGGTAGTGCATCATGCATCCTGAGTTTGTTTGCAATCAATCAATCAATCAATCATGTAAGCCCTCTGCGGAGGCGAGATATTGAGCATATCCTTTTTTTTAAGCCCTCTTCAGAGGTGGGGATGGTGTATTTCTTGGAGCAGATTGTATCATCCTGTCATTTTCAAAAGTCCTCTGCGGAGGTGGGGAGCAGTTTTGTGACTAATTCAACCCTTAAGCATGTCTTCGACGATTGTTGTGGTGAAGCCTAATTGTCAGTGTGTGCCTGTAATGTGCTTAAGATGGTGATGGACCTAGAAATAGGTACACTCCATCACTTGTCTGCCGTGTTTTCTCCGTGTCTTCAAGAGTGTGTGTTTTGGCGTGCTTGCTTTGTGTGGCGTGTTTGTTGCCCCATATGCAGAGACCAGCACCCTCGGGTAGTGCTTCCTACATTTTGGGAGGTTTTACATGTCTTGCGTGTGTGTTGCCCCATATATACAAAGACATGCGCCCTAGGGTAGTGCATCCTATATTATGGGAGGTTTGTTTACTTTCCAACAGTTGCATTTACATTTCATATATATGAGAAAAAAGAAAAGAAAAAAAAAGATATCATTTCTGTTTTCCATGCATTAATGTGTCTTCTATGCATTGACTGTCTGCTTCGTGTTCTGCATGACTGCAACTGTCTTCTCTATGTTTTGCGTGCCTGTTACTATTTTCTATGTGATTGGCGTGTCTTCTCCATTCTTGGTGTGTTTGGTGTGTTTGTGACCTTACTTCAATGCATGTATTGCCCTTGCATTTATACATACATTAAAGTGGGCTAATGTAACGTCAGAAAATGTCCCCTTGGGGGCTTTTCCCTCATAAGGTTTAGCTCTCGGGTCTTTAGCATGCATTTAGGACATTTTAGTTCATATTTTGGCATCCCGATGGAATGAGACCTGGGTTTCATGGCAAATTGGACCTAGGTGGACCCCTTGAGCTGTACCCTGCCCAAACTAGGGGGAGGACTTGGGCGCCCGCGCCCTAGTCCTGCCCTATTTTGGGGTAACCCTAATTTATGGGTGTCGGTTTGTGACCGTTATTAGGTCCCTTTGCCGACACGGTAAGTTTGAATTTCAAAAATCTTGGTGGGAGTATTTGTAGTTGCATATATAAGCATGCTTAGGCATTCATTTGTAAACTAGATTTCAACTAGATGATTACTAGCAAGCTATTGTGTTCTCAAGGTGATTTAAGGCTTTCATTATGTTTCAAGAGCAGACTTGTGTGTTTTGTGTGTTGATATTTGTAGATTTGAGCATCAATTTCCTCATGGAGTGAAGAGCATCTTCCTCTTATGAGAGCTTCACTACAAGATGACATTATATTGTGTTTTCATCATTGATTCCTTTGGTTTTTGCCTCTGCCTCACAAGGGCATGCACTCTTCATCTGATAATGGTGTTCAGAGACTTCAGTGTCCTTCGGGGCTTGACTGAGGCAAGCCTTTAAACACCACAACCCCCAAACCAAGTCTTGTGATTTTAGGTTACAGGTGTCGCATTTAGGAAAAGTGGAGTTGCAGGAAGGATTAGCAGACATCAAGGATTCAGGATCTAAAGAGTTGCAAGACACAGGAGCACTTCCAGGACTTGGGCGCTCCCTCTAGTGTCCTCCACATCTGAGTTTCGGGAAATAGAAGTTACAGGGTTGATCAGTGTCGGAAGCAGGTCTAGATTCCACAAAGAAACTGACACCTTGGACTTGGCGCCCGCTCTAGTGTCCCTAACTGTTCCGCTTCGGAACCCCGAAAACAAGTACTCAGTAATTTAGTATTTTACTCCTATCTGCAAAAGCTTTTTTCTGTTATTCATCAATTTGTTGTCGTATTTGCATAATTAGGGTTTTAAAGGTCAATTGGGCATAAGAGAAGGAAAAATTGATAATTAAATTCCCTAATCCAAGTTTCCCTACATTTGTAAGTGATCTAGGGTATGATAGTGCTCGCCACTCGACCCTAGATCCTTGAATGTATAGTGGAAAGGAGGATTTAAACATCTAAACACTAGAGCATTAACAAATCTAATTTTCCCCTAAACAACTTATAAGCACTCATTTGCATTTCAACTGCTCCTTTGTCTTGTCCCTTTTGTAATCTTTGTGAAACTGTGAAGCATGTGCATTTGTTAGATTTGTTCTTTCCTCTACTTCTCTTGTTGTTTTCCTTCATAAATGGACTTGGAAATCAACACTTTTGGGGCTTTTGTTTTTGTAATGTGGTTTGAGAGTCTTTCCATCAACTCATTGTGTAGTTTATTTCATGTCCTCACTACCTTGCAATGTTTTCTCATATTGTTTATCCCTTTGAAGTGAAATTTTAGATGTTAGTTCACTTGTTTGCCTTGTATACGATACAATTATCTGCACTGGTTAAGGACAAGACAACTTCTCTTAAAAAAGCTTTAGTTTCAACTTTCTTCAATTCAATCTCAAGTATAGGCTTTAGGGGAGATTTCAATGTTGTTTCAACCTCTAACTTTGTTTCACTTCTACTCGGACATTACTAATAGAGAGTTATCTATTCTTGAATTCTCTAAGGTATCCTTGGTGCAAACTACTTTCATGGTTTTGTAATAAACATGACATTCAAGTCACGACTTTGGTTTCTATGGGTAGTATTGCAATGATTACATAAGTTAGGTGCAAAATAGGTAGGGAATGGTGTTCCATGTGTAATATATGACATAGATGTTGGGCTAGTAAGGCTTTGAGGCTGGACATGTTCAAACTAATCTTATGCATTCCTCATTCAAGACATAATATCAATAGTTTTCTAAAGTCTAAAGAGATGTTTGCAATTCCTTTGTTGTTTATGGAAAAGTTGTTTATTTTAAAATTCCTTATTTTGTGTTGGGGGAGAATTCCAACTACTAGGTTTCTTTAGGGAGATATTCTCTTATACTGCAAAACAAACTACTTTATTTATGAGGAGAATTATGTAAACCAAATAACCCTGGAATCTGTAATAATTCTTCTTCGCAAACCCTTAAATGGATTGGAAGACACGCCTTCGAATTGCTTTGTGTCTACACATCATCCTCTTTCCTTAATAAACACGCTAAGTTTCTATTTCGTTTATTCTACACATCATCCTCTTTCCTTCATTACACCTCAACATGTACTACTGTACTACCATAATCAACGGCAGAACTGTGAAGGGGATTTCCATTTCATGTTCCACGCGTTATTTTTAACCACAAAGAGACCAAGCAAACGGGATTTCCATTTCATGTTTCACTTGTTATTTTTATGCAAAACCCTCTCATTATAACAAAATGGCTTTAAACCCTTTATTGTTTGTACCACTGGCATTGGAGAAAGAAATATTTAGGCACACCATTATTTCTTCTAATTCACATTATTGCTGTAAACCCTAAAGCAATTATCACTACCAGTTTCACGCTGCTAAACTGCGCTCTACTTATTGCAATGCAGACCTTTTTCGTTACTGTCAATCCTCCATTCTTTTTACCAGTGGCGTCGGAGAAATTTTGCGCTTCAAGTGAATGTCTCATTGCAAAGGTATTTTCTAATAGCTTCATTCTTTACGTTAAATTTTTTTAGGTCTCACCATTGTTTATTTTTTATTCCAATTTTAGAATTTTTTTCTCCAAAAATAAAAACTAAAGTGTATTTTCTATTTGAAAATTGGGTTTTTGTTCACAGAATCCAACATAGGAAGGGCCACAATTGCAACAATTTCTTTTTGGCTGCAAGCAGCAGGAACTCCCACACTCCCATAGAGAGCATGGCTGGCACAGCGCGCCCGAGTGGCAGGTAAGGATTTTTATGAATCCTTGCTTAGGTAATGAAGCTTGTCAGTGTCTAAACAAATTCATCCACTTTTCCACTCATTATTCATGCCATGCGTGTATCATAATCTACATTCTCAACACATCTCATGGCTGTAATAAGGATTGCATTCCATTTATGCGTTTTATTTCAGGATAAGTTAAAGCACATTAATGCCCTAAAATTTAGTCAATTTAAATTGAATACCTTTGTAAGTTTGGGCACCGCCAGCCTTCCATGTCCTGGTTGCATCCCCGTTCACAAGTCATACCCGCTATCATTCCACAATAAAGTATATCTCTATGGGCTATTTTTCACTTTCAATTGAATAGCCTCATATAAAATGTTCAAAAATTAGATTTGCTTAGACTGTAAAATAACAATATATATTTACTTTTCTTTGGATGAAAAATATTTGCTATCCAACGATCCATAGTATTTATTATTGTTATTATTATTATTTTTTCAAACCTAATAGCTGCTGTCACCCCCAAGCTGTCTGTGGGAATAATCAGGGCCTAATTTTGATGGTTGACCCTGCTTGTCTAGCAATTTTTTTATGAAAGTTATCCTTTCACAGGTGTCCTTAAAATACTATGACATACCTTAGTATAATTAAAATTATATATATATCATCATCATCATCATCATCACAATTCTATATAAATTTTGACAGTCTATGCGAAATCTCTCCTTTCATATGATAGTCTTTTTTAAAATTTTGATTGTATTTTAAGGAAAATATGCCTAAATACGGCCATACAGCCATCAAATTTAGGCCTTGTGTGGGATGTATGGGTGAAAGTTTAACCAAAAGTCGCATAAACTATACGACTGCCAGTCTTGCAATTGGGAAAAATTTTAGGTGATAGTACAAATAATAAAATAACAGTCTCTCCCCCAAAATTTAACTTGTCAGCCATTGCAAATGGGAGAAATATCAGGTGATCGTTCAAATAATAAAATAACAGTCTCCTACCCACACATAGAAACAAACACAATATATATATATATATATATATATATATATATATATATATATATATATATATATACTGGAGGAATGAAATTAGAACATAAATGAGCTCCTCTTGCCATCCTCTTGCCAAGGTAAGAGGAGCTCATTCATTTTCTAATTCCAGTCCCCCATTTTGGACTGAAATACTCCTTATATATATTATACTGGAGGAATTGAATTAGAAAACAAATGAGCTCCTCTTACCATTATTTTGCCAAGGTAAGAGGAGCTTATTCATTTTCTAATTCCAGCCCCCCATTTTGGACTGAATTCTGAAATGATGAAAGGAGCAGCAAAGACATATATTGCCCATTGAGCAAATGGGGTCTATTTAACAAAACAAACGTTTGAATACACACACACGGTTGTAGAGGAAAATAAATACATACATATATATGGTTGTGGAGAAAAATAGGCTTTTCTTTTGTGTAATCTATCTAATCAATTAAATGCACACAACTCAGCATAAATTATTAAATTAACCTAGATTGGTGGTATTTAAGAATCCCTTTAAAGGATTGTTGTTATGTTGCTAGGAGACATGTTATCCTAGGTTAACCCACGGAAAACTTGTCTAAAGGATTTAAAACAACAGGCTTCAACTGTGCAAATGCATCTAGGATGAATGTGTAGATCTGGATTCCTTTTAATTAATGGCATAGGAAACTATAAAGAACATCAATTCTTATCCACACATTATAAGCTACAAAGAAATTGATTACAATTTGAAATCATTCACGAGAGAATTTGTGCATAAATTCTTCTTTATTGAATTTTGTGCATAAGTCTTTGTGAAGGCTTTCATGATCGGAAGTGGCACTTGCAACTAAACATCTGACAAAAATCCACTTCCAATTATGCTTTGATGGATGTTCATATCCTCATCCAAAGCTTCAATTTGTGCACACTGCACAGGGAAGGAGGATGCTGGCAAAGGTTGAGGAGTTGCGCTTTACACCCGCCAGTTGGAAATCTGACACGGTGCACATTATTATAGTGCAAGCCTATTTTTCAAATTGCTTCATTTAGCATCATCAATAATCTCCACAAGAACATTGTCCCTGTTTAAAATGATGGAAAGGGTTCACATCTCACAACAATTTCTCTTGTGACAGTCTTGGAGATAAATTTTGTTGCAGTGTGGCAATCAGCACATACTCGAAGGTTCTTAACAACTCTAATAGTTGTTCCATGGGGCATGTTTAACAAATCAAATGCATTTGCCAACTTTTCACCATGGTGGCAGAGAAATAATTATTTTTCCCATCCTTCCACAGCATTAAGTAAATTCTTGAATCTGGAAAATACCTTGCTGCCTTGATCTTCCAAGCCAATTTCTCCAACTTTGCATAGATCTCCTTTGTCTATGGATGTGATCTGTCTCCTACACAAAAAGCATGTACCATTTTATGCCCTTCAATCCAACTACATCCAGATATCTTTTTAATTCCTCTATCTTTCATCAATCTACTTATCAAATTTAAACCTCACCACACCTGCCCACTTCTGGATAGATGTTTGAGAGAAGAACATAAGTAGCATTTTTAGGATCCAAATCAAAAAGCAGTGTTGCTGTAAATACTCCTAAGCCTATATTCATATTTGATCTACGGGCACCAAGAAAACACATCCATACAACCAGCACAGATTTAGCAGGTATCTCAGCGATAAAGTTTAGGGTGTCTTCAAGATAGCCAGCATGGGCAAGGAGGTCAACCATGCACACATAATGATCAACTGTAGGTGTAATGCAATAAGGGTTACAAATGTGATTGAAGTATGTACAGTTCTCATCCACTAAACCTGCATGGCTGCATGCACCTAGAATACAAGCAAAGCTTACAATGTTAGGATATGTTTCAGAGTGCTTCATTAATTCAAAGATTTTGAGATCATCCTTGCAAAATCCATTTTGTGCATATCCTGCAATCATTGCATTCCATGAGATGACATCTCTTTGAGGAATTCTGTCAAACAGTTCACATTTTTTGTCTATGATTCCACATTTTGCATACATGTCTATCAGAGCATTTCAAACTATAACATCTCACAAGAATCCCCCTACCATTATGCTTTGAAGGATGTCCATACGCTGTTCCAAAGCTCCCATTTGGGCACAGGCAGGGAGGATGCTGGCAAAGGTTGTGGAATTTGGATTTACAGCTGAGAATTGCATTTACTTAAAAGTTTCTAAAGCCTGTTCAACAAATCCATTTTACGCAATCCTGCAATCATTGCATTCCATGAGATGACATCTCTTTGAGGCATTCTGTCAAACATCTTGTGTGCCTTGTCTGTGCTTCCAAATTTTGCCTATATGTCTATCTGACAAAAATATGCCTTCCATTATACCTTGATGGATGTCCATACCCTGTTCCAAAGCTTACCATTTTGATACAGGCAGAGAGGATGCTGGCAAAGGTTGTGGAATCTGGCTTTACACCTGCCAATTTCATTTGCATGAAAGTTTCTAAAGCCTTTTCAACAAATCCATTTTGTGCATATCATGCAATGATTGCAGTCTATTAGACTACATTTCTTTTAGGGATTTTGTCAAACAGTTCACGTGCCTTGTCTATGCTTCCACATGCACATACACATCTGTGTGTGTGTGTAATTGCATTTGCTTGAAAGTTTTTAATGCCTCATCAACAAATCCATTTTGTGCATATCTTGCAATTGTTGCAGTCCATCAGACCACATTTCTTTGAGGGATTTACATGCCTTGTCTATCCTTCCACATACATACACACATCTCTCTCTCTGTATGTATGTATGTATATATATAGAGAGAGGGGGGAGAGGCGGCCGGGGGGGGGGTTTAAAGAAGCAGCATCATGGACTAATTAGGCGTTAGGCTTTTATATGTGAGCATTACAGTGCACAGAATTGCCTCACGCCGTAAAAAAATTCACGCCGGAAATTTTTTTAAACTCGTCGGTTGTTCCTATCACCGTATTCTCTGAACCTCCTATGGGTGCAAGTGCTAGTTACTATAATCCTTTAGAATTTATGGTATGCAGAAAATTGTCCATTTCATTTGATACAACCATAAAAATATTGATTTTATTTGATTTTAAACTAGTATATTTATATTTAAAAAATATATCTACAGTAGGTCGAGATATATCTTCCAATTTCTTTTGGTTTTTGGTTTTTATTTTTTTAATTTTTTATTGTTTTTACGCCAAGAGGCGTTCCTACAGTCACAGCAGAGATGGAGTTGAAGCGCTGAAAGATTCCAAGATTCCGTGTAATTTTATAAGATTTGAATCTAAAAACAAAAAACATAAGATTTATATGCATGAGATTATTAAGATAGATGATCATAATGAAACACCAGAAACAACACTCTCATAAATGCTTTTGCTATTTTAGACTAAAATGCGGATGCTAATTCACATTTTGCTGCTGTGGATTATCTTCCATGTTGGGGCTATTGTAATATTCTCTTGATTCAAGCTTACTGGAGTCTCAGTTATCCTTGAATCTTCTGTTGGGGCTTGAGATGGTGCAGCTAATTGAAGATAGGTAACTATATATAAAAGAAAAATATTGTATATTTTTTAATCAACAGCCGCCCCATGATTCATTATTTCACTGCTGTTATTTCTTTTTAAGTGGCTAGTTATGCTCTGCAACACTTATTTTTAGCCCTGCACTGCAACATTTATTTTTAGCCCTGCACTTTAAAGGTGTTTTATATCTTCATCACTTCAACGCCTATTTTTAGCCCTGCACTTCAAAGGTGTTTTATATCTTTATGCGTTTTATATCTTCATCTTTTTTTAAAAAAAATTATTTTTACTCCTAAGGCATTCCCTCTGTGAGAGGGACTGGCTAGGCAAGGAAATTGACGACTGCAAACGCGTATTAAGAATGCAAGACGATTGAAAGTATTTACACCGTCAATCTCTGCAAAAAAACATTGAATTTTCATTATTCCACGTTAGTTTGCCATTTTTGTTTGCGGTGTCTCCATTCACCAGTTTCCTTCGACGCTTTTCTGCCGATTCCTGCTGGAAACGTTAAAATTGTTGGTCTTGTCCTACTTTGATGGGGCGGATTCACAATTTACCAACGGGGCAGAGACGATAGAGGAATGGTGTTTTTGTAATTAAGTTTCTAAACATTCGACGTTGAAGGAAAATTTAAAGAGATTCTGCAAAACACCATTCCTCCGTTGTCTCTGCCCCATCGGTGGCTTGTTTTACGGAGGGGTGTGAACAAATCACGAATCCGCCCTATGAAAGTAGGATAGGACCGACAATTTTAACGTTTTCAGCAGGAATCATGACAGGGCAGAAAAGCGACGGAGGAAAGCAGTGAATGGAGACACCGCAAACAAAAATGACAAACTAACGTGGACCAATGAAAATTCAATGTTTTTTTGCAGAGATTGACGGTGTAAATGGTTTCAATCGTCTTGCATTCTTAATACGTGTTTGCAGCCGTTGATTTCCTCGCCAGGTCAGTCCCTCTCACAGAGGGAACACCTTCGGTGTAAAAATAAAAATATAAAAGCCAAAAATCAAAGGAAATTGGACGATATATCTTGGTGTACTGTAGATATATATTTTTAAATATAAATGTACTAGTTTAGTTTACACGGATATTATGGAATCTCTCAGCTCCTCTCCTCCACCCTGCTGTGACTGTAGGAACGCCTTTGGGCGTAATTAAAGCCCATGCATGGCTGGTGCACAATGGTGTACATGTTCACATGGGTGTACATGCATTTTGGTGTGATTGTGGCAACTTGCGCATGTGTGTATCCTACATGTCACACATGAATGCATGTAGATACAAATGCATGTTTATAGATACAGAAGTCAAATATTCAGATTCCTGTTTATAGATACATGGGCTAAATTTGATGGCAGTCGTATTTGTGCATTTTTGCCGTAAAATACAATATTTTTTTATGAAAGACTGTATCACATGTATAAGGAAATTTTTGGCAGACTCTAAAGTATTATATATGTATATATATCTAGTGTATGCTATTTCCTTCTTTAGCCATGGTATTTTAGAGTATATATATATTGTATGATATTTCCTTCTTTAACCATGGTATTCCTTAGCATTTGAAGGGCAAGTTTGAATGGATAACTTTAAAAGGGATAAAATTGTATGTCATGCATTGTTGTAGCACTTGATTTGACCTATTTGGTGCGTGAAATTACTTCCACCCAGCAGCCATCAGCCATTTGCTACTTCTGATCACCCCAACCTTCCCATTAACTTATGCACAATTATCTCTTGAATGATTCCAAATTGTGATTAATTTTCGATCACCAGAACCTTCATAAAAACTTACGCACAAAATTCAATAAAGAAGAATTTATGCACAAATTCTCTCTTGAATGATTTCAAATTGTGATATTTTTTTAGCTTATATTGTTTGGATGAAATTTGAAGTTCGTTGTAGTTTCCTATTGCATCATGGTATGAGGTAGGTGTGGCTCTGCTAGCTCACTCATATACATTCAGATTCACGTTCATTGATCATTGATAAAAATTCTTTTGAAATATGCATACAAAATGAATGTATGGTTCTATGTGCTTTTTCTTCTGAGGAGTTTTTTTTTTTCTCTGCATGGATTGAATAATTTTCTAGAAAGAAGCTTTTGTTTGGACACTGTCAAAGTGAGCCTAACACCCTTATCATTTTGTCATATTTTGCAGGTTACTTAACCTTATGAAGCGAATTGGCCTCTGTAGGTAGCTCATCTTATGATGAAAATTAGTCCAGCTTCAATATTTGAATTGCTCACATAGTGGGTTGAGTCTTACATTATTTCTTCTAATTATCAAGGGACAAACCCTAAAGCAATTATCACTACCAGTTTCAAGCTGCTTAACTGCTCTCTACTTATTGCAATGCAGACCTTTTTTCGTTATTGTCAATCCTCCAGTCTTTTTACCAGTGGCGTTGGAGAAATTTTGCACTTCAAGTGAATGTCTCATTGCAAACGTATTTTCTAATAGCTTCATTCTTTATGTTAAATTTTTTAGGTCTCACCATTGTTTATTTTTATTTCAATTTTAGAATTTTTTTCTCCAAAAATAAAAACTGAAGTGTATTTTTTATTTTAAATTTGGGTTTTTGTTCACATAATCCAACATAGGAAGGGCTACAATTGCAACAATTTTTTTTTTGGCTGCAAAGAGCAGGAACTCCCATACTCCCATAGAGCATGGCTGCCACAGCGCACCTGAGTGGCAGGTAGGGATTTTTATGAATCCTTGCTTAGGTAATGAAGCTTGTCAGTGTCTAAACAAATTCATCCACTTTTCCACTCATTATTCATGCCATGCGTCTATCATAATCTACATTCTCAACACATCTCATGGCTGTAATAAGGATTGCATTCCATTTATGCATTTTATTTCACAATAAGTTAAAACACATTAATGCCTAAAATTTACCCCAGCCTTCCCATGTCCAGGTTGCATCCGCATTCAAAACTCATACCCACTATCATTCCACAATCCCTGGTGTATGTAACCCATATTGTTATATTTACAGTAGGAAATGAATGTAAAGTATATCTCTATGGGCTATTTTTCACTTTCAATTTAATAGCCTCATATAAAATGTTCAAAAATTAGATGTGTCAGCTAATAAAATTTTCAACACTACTACAGAAAGTTATTAGATTTGATTCAAAATTCATGTAGTAATAGTAAAGCCTGTTTTTAATTTTTTTTTCCGTAGCTTAGACTGTAAAATAACAATATATATTTACTTTCCTTTGGATGAAAAATATTTGCTATTCAATGATCCATAGTATTTATTATTACTATTATTTTTTCAAATCTAATAGCTGCTGTCACTCACAAGCTGTCTGTGGGAATAATCAGGGCCTAAATTTGACGGTTGACCCTGCCTGTCAAGCAATTTTTTTATGAAAATTATCCATTCACAGGTGTTCTTAACATACTATGACATGCCTTAGTATAATTAAAATTATATATAAACCACACACACACACATATATATATCATCATCATCATCACAATTCTATATAATTTTTGACAGTCTATGCAAAATCTCTCCTTTTATATGATAGTCTTTTTTAAAATTTTGATTGTATTTTACAGAAAATTTGCCCAAATACAGCCATACTGTTGATGTGTTTTTAATGCACATGCAAACTTAGAATAAAATACTAAGTATACTATCCTCTTTTGAACAAAGTCTCTTGAAGGCTAAACAATGTGATCCAATGAGACAACTCCAAGGTTCATGATATGTCAGGTCTTGACTTGTAATGGATAGACTCAGTAGTTGATGTGATAATGCTGAAACTCACAAAGGGACTTACGCTGAATTGACTCCTTATTCCACTCTAAATATATTATTCTCCTTCTTGTGAAGTGGAACTTACTTCTAACCAACGATAAAAGAAAATGAAAAAAGGCAAGGGTTAAGAGAGTCTAATCTAAGAACAATGAAATAATGAAACATGCTAAGATAGACAAACTCCTCATAAACCTAACTCTGCTTCGCCATGAGAACCAACAACTACACAAAGTAGGTGCAATCTTCTAAGGTAACCCAATGATTTTCATATTGCAAACACACATTCTAACACCCACAGCTGGTGCAGCTTGAACAAGTATTCACAATCGAACTAAAGCAAATGGAGGTTCAGGCTAACTTTGGAAAGTGAGTTGCCTTCGACAATCCACAAAAAGTATGAACTGAGAGGAATTCATCAAATATCTTTGCATATACTCATTACATCAATGAACTTCTAATCTACTTCTAAGCTAGTTGGAAACACATCTCCATCATATTCAAGAATTTGAAACACAAATCACCATGATAACCAACAATGTGCTTGTATTGATTTTGGAAGTCCTTTTACAACAATTTCACAATGTCTCTTCAATGACTTCGAGAAGTCTCCTCTCTTCTACTCCTACGCTTGTGGGAACTAACAAATCCCCCCTTTTCACAAATGAGGGAAATGGGCCTTATATAGGCTCCAAAATTACATGAACGGCCAGGATTGATTTGTGAATCAATGGCCCAGGTTTTATCAACAAGGCAGTTAGTTACAAAAATTACTATTTTTAGAACATTAAATGCGAACGGATGATGTGGCAGACTGTGATTGGCTTGATGTTGTGCACATGCCACCTTAGCATCGAGCAGACTGGTTTGATTTTATTTGTGTTCATATTGCTCGGAATATTTTCCCAAAATTTGTCATCTTTTGGAGTAGTCTTTGACTTAGGATTTTCACCTCTAGAACTTAGCTTCTCGAACTTGAAAACTTGAGAATTTTGATACTTCTTTGTGTTGTCAATGCCTTAGTGTAATTTATAGATTTTTGATGCTTACGCTCATTTCTCTTCTCATCTCATGACATTCTTGATGATGTTCTTGTGCAAGATTCAACTTTGGATGGTGCAAGAAAATGTCA
Organism: Cunninghamia lanceolata; assembly: GCA_027924645.1. NCBI lineage: Eukaryota > Viridiplantae > Streptophyta > Pinopsida > Cupressales > Cupressaceae > Cunninghamia > Cunninghamia lanceolata. Next base: position 2,688,504 of record BSBN01000149.1, on the reverse strand, counting down.
TGAATTTTGGAGTAGACTGGTGTATGATGAAGGTTCTCGTTCTTTGCCTGATGCATGAAATGAGTGACTTCCGTATGATGACTCTTTATGCACAGTGAAGTGATGTTCCTCCTCCGGACATATGAAGTTGCCCTGGATGCATGATGCTGATCTTGGTATAAGCACTCCTCCGTGTGGCGATGGTGTCTTCCTTATGAACTCGAATAACACTCTTCTTGCTTTGAACCTCTCCAATGCAACTTCTCGCCATGTTCCTTCTATTACCTACACAAAAGAAACATTTATCAATGCAAAGACATTTGATCTTCAATCCACACTTAATCTCTTAACATTTCATTCAACCATCCTGCAAGATTTCAAGTGCTGATCTTAGGTGAGCTTGTGCAGTGAAGAAAGTTTTGTTTTCAGCTGACTGAAATCATCCTCAAATCAGGCGCACCTTTTGTGATAGTATGCATTGAATGCCTATGAGGATGAGCGCAGATTTTCTACATGCATGTATAATGTGTTCTATGCGAAGGTAAGCCAAAAGTGCGCCTAGAGTGTTACCTTCAATCCTCCGTGAAGCGACCAAATTACAAAGCATTTCAATATGTTGGCTTGATGCTTGATAAATGAACAAGAGGATGACAACTTCTAATCATCCCACCTTAGAAGAATGAAGAAAATCAAGTTTGTGAAATATAATAGAATTTGTAAATACTTGATTTGATCCCTTGTAATTTTCTGCTCTTATTCGCTGCAAGTCTGCTATTTCTGATCTGATTTTTAGCTTTGGAATGAATGTTTTTTGAAATGACAATGATCCTTCATATATACACATTCACCATATCATCCTCTAGGCTGACTTGTATGGCATTTTGCAAGTTATTAGATGTTTAAAACTGATTTTCAGTCTCTTCTCTGGCCGACCTGCTTATCCACTTATGACTGGCGCACATTTTGAAGGTGCATGTATAATGTATGTTATACATAGTAGGGTGAAAAGTGCACCTAAGGACAGGCGCACATCTTGGGCATGTTTACATTGAATGTTTTATGCAAGCCTTCATCAAAAGTGCACCAAAGGCTTAGGCGCATTTGTTGTGCATATATGTATAAAATTCACATTGCATGAGCAAGTTAAAAGTGCGCCAAGATTGGAATGAGCGCAAGTTTTGGTGTAGTGTGTATGAATTGTCTTATGCAAGGTGTGGAAAGAAGTGCGCTTGAGAGAATGAGCGGCCTTTTTGGGATCACATGTATAATGTTTGTTTGTGTAAACCTCCTCCAAAAGCGTGCCTAAGGTGAAATGACAGACTTCTTGAGCATGTTTGTATAAAATGGCAAAATACAAGGGTGTCTTAAAAGTGTGCCAAAACCAAGGCGGACATTTTTTGTGTGTATGTATGAAGCACGTTATGCAAGGTGGTATGGAATGTGCGCCAAGATGAAGTTGGTGCTTACCACGTGTTGTGATGTTTACAACACGCCCCATTTTACTCCTTAGCAAAATGAGGACCCCTACTGTGGCTGTTGCTTTTGCTGTTGTGTGTGTCGTTTTGCTTGGTGGTAAAGGGAAAAGAGGGGTTAAAATTGCAAACTTTGATAAAAATAGAGAAAAAATGCATTTCAGTACCAGTGCATATTATGGTTGGATTCAGTGTGAAAAATGAGCTAGGGTTGCTTTTTGAATCATCTTAAAATTTGCCATATTTTGCAAGTTATGATCATTTTGGTAAAATGTACATTCAGGTTTGTATATCACTTTGCATATACAAAGTCCTTTGTATGTGCAAAGTCCTTTTTATACTCAATCGCTTTTTGCAGTCGGGCTCATTACATTGTTATTTGCATGGTTGGGTTGATTGTATATTCCTTTTTACCTTGTATGCGTTTTAAATAAAAGCTTTATTTATACATACAAGGTGGACCCGAGGTAACTTAGGGTTAAAGTGGATAAATGTTTAAGTTCCGCTTTGTATCTCACATTTGTATATTTTGGCAGGTCAAATATACAAGACACTTCATACATACCGCGGACCCAAAAAGGGTTATTAAACGGTGTTAATTCGTTGTATATCCGCGGGCTTGTATGTTTGAGTAACATACAATGCAATTATACATTGGGCAGACCTGACGGACTTATTAAAAAAGGGAAGATCCTTGTATATGTTCCGGCTTGCATATTGGCGCACACAAGAATAATATACATGCAAGCGTGGATTTGAAAAGTTTTAAAGCAGAGTTAATTCAATATATACAAGCCGATATACATTGCGCTTATACAAAACGGAATCGAAGAGAAAATCAAAATCGATCTAATCCTTGTATCAAACCCAAATGTATATCGGAGGGTACAAGGGTTATATACATACGGCGGACGCGAGAGGGAAGTTAAAAGGGGCCAAGTTGTTGCATATTCGGGTTGTATAAGCAGACATACAATTGAAATATACAAGCGGGCGGAATCGAAATAGCTATAGAATAACGTTAAATCATTGTATATTTGGTGCAATGTATATTTCATACATACATTATAACATACAACGAAAATATGCATCGCGTGGAGCCTGAAAAGGATTGCGAATTATGGTTAATTCATTGTATATTCCGTGGCTCGTATGTTTCGGAACATACATTGCTGATATACGAGCTTGAATCAAAAGGAAAGTAAAATGCGGTTAAATGCTTGTATCACGTCCGGATTGTATATCGGATATACAAAGATTTAAACAAAGAAATGGGCGGGAAAATGAAGCGATAAGAGTTTGGAAGTTATTTTTGAAGCCCGAATGTATATTGTTGGTCAACGATGGTTGACCCGACTATTTTGGACGCTGTATATGCATTTTTTGACGCGATTTCCACAAATTTACGGCCCGAGACTTGCGTTCACACAGTCACGCCTTGATTTGGCAGCTGTTTTTCTTCCTGTAGGTTTATTAAATGATGATACTTATTGCTTGTCTGTTTTTGCAGGTTTGCAGTTGAGCGGGGAGCTGAAACTTAATGGCGGTGACATCACGGAAAGAGGAGGAAATCAGAGCTTAGGAACAGAGGAAGATAAGGACGAAGGGCGAGGAAGTCAAAGGCCATTCATTGATGAGGACAAAATGCAGCTGAAGACATTACTGCAGCAGACCACAGAAGTTATTATCGAACTGCTAGGGTTTCCAGAATGGCGTATTTCGCCCAGATTTGATGTATGCTCAGAGATATTTTGGGAGATTTGCTCTCCAGCATTTATTGTTGTAACCATAGGTTTGAACCAGGGTTAAAACTAAGGTTTTGAGTTGTACTGAGGACAATCAGAGAGTCTATATATTGTGCCTGGATACACTGTAATACTTTACACAGGGATTTTAGGACACAGGGGCTACATAGAGATTTGTAGCAGCAAGAATTTGTAAAAATAGCATTTTAGTTTAGTTTAGAAGTGGAAGAAGGAGGTCGTCTCTGTCTGCAATAAGGAATGCGTGGAACATCTAGCTTCCTTAATGTATCTGTAAAGCTTGTAAGTTTTCTGTAGTTTGGTCAATGAAGCTAGGAGTCATTCAGACATTGTAAATCTTATATGACTGTCTGTTTCTAATACAATTGAATCTGGAATTCTGCATCTATCTTCTGAGTGTTTTCCTGCTCTTCTTTGTGTTTGAAACATTTTCTCTTAGAGCTTGCAATTTTTAGTGTATGTTTGTGAAAATGCTCAGAACTTACACTTAAGGTTTTTTGTCTGTGGATTTGATCAAATTGCTGTATTATTTATAAAGTGCATAACAGAACAATTAGATCCTTTGGTAGAATGAATGGAGTTTAGATTAGATCTTTCTAACTTTTCCCAACCCATCTGAAAATACTTAGCTTAAAACGTAGAAATTTGAAGGAAATTTGTCTCATATTTGAAGAGGCATGAACAACAGAGTGGAAAGTAGACAAGTTTTCATAAATATAAAGAGAAGAAAGCTGCAATAATTCAAGAAAGATGATCTAAAGCTTTGCAGCACAGTAACACTTCTATGCAAAAGGAATGATCAACATGCTGATATTTGATGATCTTTTGCATAGTTTGAGTCCAGTTAATCATCAAGAAACCCTAAACTACATAAGGCCCCTTGAACATTACAGCTTCACATCGATCAACTGAATTTGCCCAACAGGTCAAGACCTGACCATATTAAACTTGGGATTAAGCGAATCTTAACCGATTCCTTCATATCTTTCAAGTCAGTTTTGGTTCATTTTATGTGAATTTTAACTAATTGTTATGATTGCATCAAAACAATCACCAATAGTTTTTCTGGCGCTAGGAGGAGGGCCTGACTTGAGTTAGGGTTTGTTTCAAGAAAAAAACTGGCTAATAACAGTGATAGAGTGACCAGGTCTAGACCCAGTTCAGGAGATATTTTTGTGCAACTACTTGATACAAGGCGAAGTAAGAACCCTTTGATTTGGAATCCTAAAATATCGCAAGCAGGAAGTTCATCTGGAACACCTCCTGGGTCACCTTTTAACATATGTAATATTGTGAGTCCTGACCGTTCTTCATTCAGATCTTTGAGTCTTGGTTCAGATACTCCTAGAGGCCCTAATCCTCCTATAAATCCTATCCCACCAATAAATCCAGGTATTCCTACAGGTTCAGGTCAAGTACAAGTACCTGCAATGGCTTACTTCAATGCTAATTCTCCCATACACTTCACTGATTATCATGAGATGCCTAAAAATCCTGAAAAGATATGCCCAAAATACCAATTGCACCAAGATCCTGAAGACCACATCAGAATATTCAAAGAGGCATGTTTTAGGGCTATGTTAGAACATGAAGATGTCGTGTGTAGATTGTTTCCCTATACCTTCAATGAACAAGCCTCTAACTGGTATGTAAACTTACCCAATGGCTATGTTTCTTCCTGGGACCTTATGGAAGAAGCGTTTCTGTTAAGATTTAGAGGACCCATTGATCCTTGTGTCTTGTATCATAAACTGGCTACCATAAAAAGGGGAGAGGGAGAGTTGATTGATAATTTCAATGACAGATTTCAAAAAGCCTACTCTAAGCTAGTAGCCCCTTACACCGTGGATGATGATACCTTGTTGGCTATGTACTATGCAGCCTTAGATCCTTTAACTGCCATGTTTGTCAAAAAAAAACCTGACATAGATTCAATATCCAAAGCCTATAAAGAGGCAGCCTTAGTAAATCAAGAGATGAGGCACACAACTTGTAGTCCATTTATTAATGGAGGAAATTTCGGGATGCAAAATCAGGCACAACCATGGAATGGAGTCCCTATGCATCACACTCCATTATTAAATCCGGTTCCTTCTTACACACCTGTGTACAGTCCTACCCCAATCCAAGCCATAGCTCCTTACACGAGTAACACTTTTAATAACAGTCAAAATAATGGTCAGCCTTTCTTCCAACCTCTTAGGGATACAACTGTGGCAAAAGCACAGGAGGAAAGGGAAGAAATCAAAGAGATCACCCCACATTTGAAAAGACTGACTACTGAAGTGACACAACTAAGAAATGAGAATCTTTATGGAAGAGGTAACCAGGGATACAATCAAAATCAGAATTATAACCAAGGCCAAAATCAAAACTATAGTTCAAATCAAAATCAACATTACAATCAGAACTATAATCAGAGCCATACCCAAAATAATAGCCAAGGCCAATGTTCAAACCAGAGCCAAAACTATAATCAGCATCAAGGTCATAACCAAGGGCAACCAATACAGAATAGAGGGCCAGTGATAGACAATAGGGCTTGGGGTAACAATAACAAAAATCAGAATCAGCCCAGGCCATCCAAGACATGGAACACTGGACCAAACAATGGTACTCTAGCTTCTCCTTTTAAGAATATAGATAATCATGACGCAAAACAAACGGTTGGCATCCAAATGGCCAATACATCACTAAAAAACTGGTGCAGATTTCACAATACCAATGCCCATGCTGAGCTTGACTGTCCACAGTTTCATTTAGCAGCCAACATATTTAATATAGAGGTGCAGCCTCCTACTTCTGAGTTTCTTATTCCCAAGGGTAATGAGGTAGTACCCTCAGGGTATGATACAGCTTTAGTGTTAGAAACCTTTACCTTTGCAACTACAGTAGAGAAGGAAGATGAAGTGTTAGAGGATGAACCATACTTTTGTGAAAATCTTTATCCTGAATCAGCCTTTGTGTTAAATACTTTTCAGTTTCCTTTTGAAACAGAAAATGAAGTATTGACTGAGACAGAAGAGGTGCAGGCTTTTCAACAGACAAATAAAAACCACACCTACAGGCCAGGAGGACCTTTCACCATTTCCATCCCCCCCAACAACTTCAATACACCCCCAAATCAGAATGCTAGCAACAATCCTGCCATACTTAAGGCTAATGCAAACAGTGGAACAGTAGTACAAAAGACCCAAACAAGTAAAACTGAAACAGTAGAAACAACAAGGTTAATGAGTTACTTGTCAGAAGAAATAAAGAAAATTAAGGTCAGTATACCCCTGAATGAATTATTGAAAACTCCAAGGATCAGGAATGCTTTTATAAAATCTCTGGATGTATCCATGACAGATGAGGTCGCTGTTGATATGAACGTTCCCAATAGAGATACACCGCCTAAAGAGAAAAGTAAGAAAGTTGAGCACCCTTCCAATACAAATGTAGTAATGTATGCTGATAAGAAGGATACTCCTCCTTTCTTGTTAACTATTAGATTGTGTGGGAAGTACATACACAACTGCATGGTAGATTCTGGTGCATCAGCCAACGTAATGCCCTTAGGAATATGTAAAACTCTCGGATTGACTCCCACCAAATCTGCCAAGGTTGTCACGCAGTTAGATAAAACTGAAGTTAATGTGATAGGAGAACTCATGAACATTCAAATGCAACTAGCTTCAGATCCCAGGGTAAGCCAATTCATTGACATTCAAATAGTGGATATACCCGTGAATTATGGAATGTTGCTGAGTAGGGATTGGTCCAAGACATTAAACGGATATATGGCCACCGATTTTTCACATATGTGGCTACCTTGGAGAGGCGTCCCAAACCAGATTAGAATAGAGGCAGAACCCAGGATGAAACACATGATAACAGAGTATAATCGAACGAATGAAATATTATATGCTGCTGTTGAACCTGGTGTTTATAGGATTACTAACAATGGGGTGCAAATTGAAGAGATCATGATGTTAAACATTAGAGAAAAACGTGTAAGCAAGGAGACAACATTATTCATTGAGTTTGATGGAAATTCTTCGGATGAAGAAAATAGTGCAATAGGCAAATTTGGTCATACCATTAGACAAGAGGTAGAAGAGTGCATTAAACAAAATCTGCCAGCCCAATGTAACTTGTATAAAAACAAATGTAGAGTTCATGATAGGCCACACTCTGAAGAGAGTTGTGGAATGTGCAAAGACATCATTGAATATGAAGACAAAAAATGCATGAAGAGGATAGAGTCGCAAGAGGAAAATGTGAATCCTGATCAACCACAGAGATACGTTCAGAGTGATGTAGATGCTCTGATTTCAAATTTAGGAGAGGGAATAAAGGACAAGGGTAGTTGTCTTCCAAATTTACGAGCTAAAAATACACATAGGCGAGTTAACCAAGCAGAAATACCCATGAGTGAACAGGCCAACACCCCACAGGTGATAAAAGAGACAAAGTATGCCAAGATAAAAGGTTAGAAAAGTAAAGATGGCATATGGACGTTAAAATGTGACGGGTCCAAATCAAAACAGGGCGCAGGTGCAGGTGTTGAACTTATAGATCCTCAGGGTAAATCACATCTGGCAGCATATAGACTGCAGTTTTCCTGTACTAACAATATTGCTGAATATGAGGCCTTAATTTTGGGACTTGTCATGGCCGTTAAGAAAAAGGTCAAAATGATTAAGGTATTTTCAGACTCTGAACTAGTAGTCAGACAAGTGAGAAAACTATATGCTTGCAACTACAAGAAAATGATTTGTTACAGACATAGAGTATGGGGTTTAATAGATTCATTTGATGCTTTCAACATAGAGCACATCCCTAGAGAGTTGAACCAAAGGCCAGATGCACTAGCAGTTGCTGCTAGCACACTAGAACCCTTGACATTTTCAGGATTGAGACGATTTGCTGTTGAGTTAGTTAATGTTCCCAGAATCCCAGACAATGTTACACACTTTCAGGTATTTGGAGGGGATCAACAAATTAGTGATTTTCCAACTTGTAATGAGGTATTTGGGGCTCAAATCATTGATGAGCAGGAAAGGCCTGAGGTAACATGGGACGAAGAGGATATAATCAACTTGAAGAGCAACTTTTTACCCAAAGGAGTAATTGAACTAGAACATATTTTTGACTTTGATGGGGTAATAAGACAGAAGGACTTACCCAAAATAGAAGGGGGTAAGTGTGATCCACACAACTTAGGGATAGAGCAGAACATACAAAATGTATTGATTGGAAAGGCTTGCTCTGAGAAAATAAGAAAAGAAGTTTTAGGTGTCCTAAAAGAATACAAACATGTCATAGCATGGACGTATGAAGACTTGAAAACATACGATACGTCCATCATAACTCACGTGATACCTTTGAGACCAGAAGTTAAACCATTTAGGCAGAAACAAAGGCCTGTAAACGCCATTCTAGAGCCTTTAATCTTCGAGGAAGTTAAAAAATTGCTGTCTGCTGGAATAATTTTCCCAGTCAGACATTCAGTCTGGGTAGCTAACCTAGTACCGGTAAGAAAGAAAAACGGGGACATCAAATTATGCATAGATTTTAGAAATTTGAATAAAGCATCTGAAAAGGATAATTATCCTCTGCCTCCTATAGACGAAGTGCTGCAAGTAGTAAACAGAGCAAAGATGATGTCGTTTTTAGATGGTTTCTCAGGCTATAACCAAGTTTTAATAGATAGGGATGACAGATTAAAAACCACCTTCATTTGTAAATGGGGAAATTATGCATATAGGAGAATGCCTTTTGGTCTGATCAATGCAGGTGCCACTTTTCAGAGAGCCATGGACATTGCGTTCCGTGGGTTATTAGGTAAGTGCATTGTTGTGTATATGGACGATCTGATTGTGTATTCCAAGGATGCATCCACCCACGCTGAAGATCTCAGGAAAATACTCAAGTGATGTGAAAGGTATGGAATTTCCCTTAATCCTAAAAAATGTTCATTTGGAGTTACTGAAGGTAAATTACTAGGGCATGTCATCTCTGAAGATGGAATATCGATTGACCCAGATAGAATAGAATCAATAAAAAATTTGCAAATACCAAACAATAGGAAAGAGTTAAAATCATTTTTTGGTAAGATTAACTTTGTTCGGAAGTTTATCACGGGTTTTGCAGAGATCGTGCAACCGCTAAACGCCATGTTGAAGAAAGATGCGCAGATGGAGTGGACGCCGATGGCTAGGGCTGCATTCGAAGATATCAAGGAGGCAATTTCTGATGCTCCTGTACTGACGAGCCCAGACTACACCAAAACATTTTATATCTACTCCTTTGCATCCTCTCATTCAGTCGCAACTGCCTTGACATAGAAAGGTGCAGACAATGAAGAAAGGCCCATCGCATTCATGAGCGCGCCTTTGAAGGATGCACAATTAAGATATCTGGATACTGAGAGACAAGCATTTGCACTAATGAGAGCCGTGAAAAAATTCAGACATTACATTCTGCGCAGCCAGATCAAAGCCATAGTGCTAGACGCAGCAGTGAAGATGCTGCTGATGCAGAACGAGCCTGGTGAAAAGAGAGCCAAGTGGATCACTACGCTGCAAGAGTTCGACATGGAAATCATTCCAATGAAGTTGGTCAGAGGGCAGGCGTTGGTGCCAACAATAGCAAACACAGACCCAGATTTGATGAAACAGCAGTATGTGTTGAATTCCCATGATGCATCAGACTGGTATGGTGATTTAAGTACTTTTCTAATAGCTGGAAAGTACCCAAGTAGGATGAAAGCTTCTCAGAGGAGAGCTTTGAAGATTAAAGCACAAAAATATATGGTGCAAAGAGGTCTTCTATTCAGGAAGAACCATGATGGAATTTATCTAAGATGTTTAAACAGAGTTGAGGCGGATAAGGTGTTAACAGAACTCCATGACAAGTATGGAACTGGTCATGGTTCCCATCTAGCTACAACGCACAAGATATTGAGAGCAGGTTACTACTGGCCCACGATGTTCAAAGATATAGAGAGTCACATTAGGAGTTGCCACACCTGTCAGACTGCAGCAGATAAGGGAAGAAATCAGGCCAATCCATTACAGCTTGTGATTGAATCAAGACCATTTACACAGTGGGGTATGGATTTCATTGGAGTCATCAATCCTCCATCTTTTGCAGGACACAAGTTCATACTGACGGTGAGAGACTACTGTACAAGGTGGACTGAGGCCGCATGCTGCAAGTTTTCCACAACTGAGGTAGTTATCAAGTTCCTTGAAGAAAACATAATAACCAGGTTTGGAACTCCCTATTCATTGGTATGTGATAATGGCCCTGCCTTCTCTTCTTTGAAATTTTCTAAATGGGCATTTGAATATGGGATTGTTTTAAAGTTTTCTTCGAATTATTATCCTTAAGGCAATTGATTAGCTGAGTCTACGAACAAAATCTTATTAGACATAATCAAGAAATTAATTGCAAAGAGTCCTAGAGAGTGGAACACCTTGTTAAAATATGCATTATGGGTAGATAGGAACAAGTTTAAGACAGTTTTGGGCAGTGCACCTTACCATTTAGTTTATGGTACTGATCCCATACTTCCAGTAAATCTGAAAATACCAATCTGGAAGTTTGCCAACGAGTACTTAAGCTTTAATAATCATAGAGAAGCCAGGGTAGTACAAATGCTACAACTAGAAGAGAAAAGAAGTCAAGCCATCGAGAAATTTGCCAAACACCAAGCAGTAGTTAAGAGGTGGTTTGATAAGAGGGCAAGAGTCAAGACATTCAGGATATCAGACTTAGTGCTGTGCTGGGACAAAGCACATGAAAAGAAGGGGAGCCATGGAAAATTTGATAAACTATGGCTAGGCCCATTACAAGTCTCAAAAATAATAGGGGACAACACATTTAGACTCAAGACCTTGACAGGGGAAGATGTGCCATTACCAGTTAATGGCCAACATTTGAAACACTACTTCTAGGCCTGAGGTAAAGGGCAGTCCATTTTGTGTAATATAGTGTAGATCCTGTACAGTTTTTCTTTGCTTTGTTTTCTGTTTTCTTTTGTCTTTCCTTGTACAGTCTGTTTGGTTGGTTTGTTTGTTGTCTCCTCAGCAGGGATCTTTGTCTTACTTTAGAGTATTAAGGGGCAAGCTAACAACCATTGAAAACAGTATAAAATTCAGAATATTCAGGTTAATTATTTTCAATTTATGCATAGCTTGTTGTGACTATCATGAATGTAGAGAGTTGTTTACCTTCTGAAATTTTGTATTCAATACATGTGATTGAGAATTCAAGAGAGGTTTCTCACGATGACACACCTAAAATCCTTGGGTGTGTTGAACTTACCAGGGATATTAGGTGAAAAATCCGAGGTCACCCTTGCTACCATTACAATTCTTAGCTTAATTTTAGCAAGTGTTCATTCCTTGCATCATAAAGTTACAAATTGCTATATCTTGTAAAATTCCTATCAAGCATTAAAATCAGTAAATATAAAATATAAAAAAATAAAAATAAAGCGGATTATACTGAAAATCCAGATTAAGCCATCTAAGTAACTCTACCAGGGCTATAGATGCTCGTTGGCAGTGGGGCTCTACTTAGGAGAATTGTAACGATAACCTTGCCGGGGCTATAGACGCTCGCTGGCAGCAAGGCTCTATTCGGTTGGCTATGAGGGAATATCCTCAACTACGTAGGCTAATGTCAGTCACTGGTTTGTTCAACCGATCTTCAAGATGAGGATAATTAATCACATGCACATACTTAAATTGAAAATGAAAATTCATGCACCCTTATTGAATACCTTAGGTCTTGAGTTCAATAATAATTTGCAGGAAAGATAGTTGGAAGTTATGGATTCATTTCATTTAGTTTTCTTAAATGCTTTGAATTTAATTGTTTTGTTTGGTTGCTAGTTATTGTGATGTCCACAACACGCCCCATTTTACTTCTTAGCAAAATGAGGACCCCTGCTGTGGCTGTTGCTTTTGCTGTTGTGTGTGTCGTTTTGCTTGGTGGTAAAGGGAAAAGAGGGGTTAAAATTTCAAACTTTGACAAAAATAGAGAAAAAAATGCATTTCAGTACCAGTGCATATTATGGTTGGATTCAGTGTGAAAAATGAGCTAGGGTTGCTTTTTGAATCATCTTAAAATTCGCCATATTTTGTAAGTTATGATCATTTTGGTAAAATTTACATTTAGGTTTGTATATCACTTTGCATATACAAAGTCCTTTGTATGTGCAAAGTCCTTTTTATATTCAATCGCTTTTTGCAGTCGGGCTCATTACATTGTTATTTGCATGGTTGGGTTGATTGTATATTCTTTTTTACCTTGTATGTGTTTTAAATAAAAGCTTTATTTATAGATACAAGGTGGACCCGAGGTAACTTAGGGTTAAAGTGGATAAATGTTTTCCACTTTGTATCTCACATTTGTATATTTTGGCAGGTCAAATATACAAGACACTTCATACATACCGCGGACCCGAAAAGGGTTATTAAATGGTGTTAATTCGTTGTATATCCTCGAGCTTGTATGTTTGAGTAACATACAATGCAATTATACATTGGGCGGATCCGATGGACTTATTAAAAAAGGGAAGATCCTTGTATATGTTCCAGCTTGCATATTGGCGCACACAAGAATAATATACATGCAAGCGTGGATTTGAAAAGTTTTAAAGTAGAGTTGATTCAATATATACAAGCCGATATACATTGCGCTTATACAAAGCGGAATCGAAGAGAAAATCAAAATCGATCTAATCCTTGTATCAAACCCAAATGTATATCGGAGGGTACAAGGGTTATATACATACGGCGGACGCGAGAGGGAAGTTAAAAGGGGCCAAGTCGTTGCATATTCGGGTTGTATAAGCAGACATACAATCGAAATATACAAGGGGGGCGGAATCGAAATAGCTATAGAATAATGTTAAATCATTGTATATTTGGTGCAATGTATATTTCATACATACATTATAACATACAACGAAAATATGCATCGCGCGGAGCTCGAAAAGGATTGCGAATTATGGTTAATTCATTGTATATTCCGTGGCTCGTATGTTTCGGAACATACATCGTTGATATACGAGCCGGAATCGAAAGGAAAGTAAAATGCGGTTAAATGCTTGTATCACGTCCGAATTGTATATCGGATATACAAAGATTTAAACAAAGAAATGGGCGGGAAAATGAAGCGATAAGAGTTTGGAAGTTATTTTTGAAGCCCGAATGCATATTGTTGGTCAACGATGGTTGACCTGACTATTTTGGACGCTGTATATGCATTTTTTGACACGATTTCCACAGATTTACGGCCCGAGACTTGCGTTCACACAGTCACGCCTTGATTTGGCAGCTGTTTTTCGTCCTGCAGGTTTATTAAATGATGATACTTATTGCTTGTCTGTTTTTACAGGTTTGCAGTTGAGCGGGGAGCTGAAACTTAATGGCGGTGACATCACGGAAAGAGGAGGAAATCACATCTCAGGAGCAGAGGAAGATAACGACGAAGGGCGAGGAAGTCAAAGGCCATTCATTGATGAGGACAAAATGCAGCTGAAGACATTACTGCAGCAGACCACAGAAGTTATTATCGAACTGCTAGGGTTTCCAGAATGGCATATTTCGCCTAGATTTGATGTATGCTCAGAGATATTTTGGGAGATTTGATTTCCAGCATTTATTGTTGTAACCATAGGTTTGAACCAGGGTTAAAACTAAGGTTTTGAGTTGTACTGAGGACAATCAGAGAGTCTATATATTGTGCCTGGATACATTGTAATACTTTACACAGGGATTTTAGGACACAGGGGCTACATAGAGATTTGTAGCAACAAGAATTTGTAAAAATAGCATTTTAGTTTAGTTTAGAAGTGGAAGAAGGAGGCCGCCTCTATCTACAATAAGGAATGCGTGGAACATCTAGCTTCCTTACTGTATCTGTAAAGCTTGTAAGTTTTCTGTAGTTTGGTCAATGAAGCTAGGAGTCATTCAGACATTGTAAATCTTATATGACTGTCTGTTTCTAATACAATTGAATCTAGAATTCTGCATCTATCTTCTGAGTGTTTTCCTGCTCTTCTTTGTGTTTGAAACATTTTCTCTTAGAGCTTGCAATTTTTAGTGTATGTTTGTGAAAATGCTTAGAACTTACACTCAAGGTTTTTTGTCTGTGGATTTGATCAAATTGCTATATTATTTATAAAGTGCATAACAGAACAATTAGATCCTTTGGTAGAATGAATGGAGTTTAGATTAGATCTTTCTAACTTTTCCCAACCCATCTGAAAATACTTAGCTTAAAACGTAGAAATTTGAAGGAAATTTGTCTCATATTTAAAGAGGCATGAACAACAGAGTGGAAAGTAGACAAGTTTTCATAAATATAAAGAGAAGAAAGCTGCAATAATTCAAGAAAGATCATCTAAAGCTTTGCAGCACAGTAACACTTTTATGCAAAATGAATGATCAACATGCTGATATTTAATGATCTTTTGCATAGTTTGAGTCCAGTTAATCATCAAGAAACCCTAAACTACATAAGGCCCCTTGAACATTATAGCTTCACATCGACCAACTGAATTTTCCCAACAGGTCAAGACCTGACCATATTAAACTTGGGATTAAGCGAATCTTAACTGATTCCTTCATATCTTTCAAGTCAGTTTTGGTTCATTTTATGTGAATGCTAACTAATTGTTATGATTGCATCAAAACAATCACCAACACCACGCTTTCTCCATATCAGTTTAGATTGAGATTTTGATTTGCAGATGATGAACTTTCCATGTGCCCCCTGCTCTAATTGGAAGTGAATGTATAAGATGTAAGTGAGGTGCAGATTTGGAAGTGACATGTACAAGTCAACTTATGCAAGAGTGGCCTAAGAGTGCGCCATAGACTTAAGTGGAAGTTTGAACATGTTTCCATACAAGGCTCTATACAAAGCAGGCTTGAAAGCACGCTCAGGATGAGGTGAAAAGCCACTGGGTCTAGGCACATGATTTGTGTATGTTTGCGTGAAGTTCAAGTTGCAAGGTGACTTCCTAAGTGCGCTTAGATGAGTTGAAGTGCCAATTTTGTCTTGGACTGCAAGATGTTCGAGTTCAACATGCGAAGACCCAGCATAAGTGCGCTTATAGACTTGAGGAATGCTAAGATGAGCTTGTGACTTCAGCGAATGCAGGACCTCCTCAAAAGTGCGCCTGATTGCTAGCTTCCTGGAGCGCCAACTTCTTACTTGCAATGAATGTGATCTGTGAATGCGAAGTGACTCGAAAAGTGCGTGCAAATGCAAGGAGTGCTGAAATGCATCATCAAGCATAAGTTCCAAAATTTAGAATGCATGGTCTATCCATATGTGCGTCTATGACAAGATGAGATGAGTGATTTGTAGAGGAGAATTGATTGAATGACACCCCCAAAGACTCCTACAAGCTCAAAATTGCAAAAGAAAGGGTGGGTCCCCATTTGCAATGGGGCGATGTGTAATTAGGTCACAACACATACAGCCATCAAATTTAGGCCTTGTGTGGGATGTATGTGTGAAAGTTTAACCAAAAGTTGCATAAACTATACGACTGTCAGTCTTGCAATTGAGAAAAATTTTAGGTGACAGTTCAAATAATAAAATAACAATCTCTCCCGCAAAACTTAACTGTAGCCACTGCAAATGGGAGAAATATTAGGTGATTGTTCAAATAATAAAATAACAGTCTCCTCCCCACACGTTGAAACAAACACAATATATATATTATACTGCAGGAATGAAATTAGAACATAAATGAGCTCCTCTTACCATCCTCTTGCCAAGGAAAGAGGAGCTCATTCATTGTCTAATTCCAGTCCCCCATTTTGGACTGAAATGCTCCTTCTATATATTATACTGGAGGAATCAAATTAGAAAACAAATGAACTCCTCTTACCATTATCTTGCCAAGGTAAGAAGAGCTCATTCATTTTCTAATTCCAGTCCCCTATTTTGGACTGAATTCTGAAATGATGAAAGGAGCAGCAAAGGCATATATTGCCCGTTGAGCAAACGGGGCCTATTTAACAAAACAAATGTTTGAATACACACACACGGTTGTAGAGGAAAATAAATACATACATATATATGGTTGTAGAGGAAAATAAATTTTTACTTTGTGTAATCTATCTAATCAATTAAATGCACACAACTCCACATAAATTAACCTAGATTGGTGGTATTTAAGAATCCATTTAGAGGATTGCCGTTATGTTGCTAGGAGACATGTTATCCTAGGTTAACCCATGGAAAACTTGTGTAAAGTATATAAAACAGCAGGCTTCAACTGTGCAAATGCATCTAGGATGAATGTATAGTTTTAGATTCCTTTTAATTAATGGCATAGGAAACTACAACGAACGTAAATTCTTATCCACACATTATAAGCTACAAAGAAATTGATTACAATTTGAAATCATTCATGAGAGACTTTGTGCATAAATTCTCCTTTATTGAATTTTGTGCATAAGTCTTTGTGAAGGCTTTCATGATCAGAAGTGGCACTTGCTTTTAAACATCTGACAAAAATCCACTTCCAATTATGCTTTGATGGATGTCCATATCCTCATCCAAAGCTTCAATTTGTGCACACTGCACAGGCAAGGAGGATGCTGGCAAAGGTTGAGGAGTTGGGCTTTACACCCGCCAGTTGGAAATCTGACACTGTGCACATTATTATAGTGTAAGCCTATTTTTCAGATTGCTTCATTTAGCATCATCAATAATCTCCACAAGAACATTGTCCCTGTTTAAAATGATGGAAAGGGTTCACATCTCACTACAATTTCTCTTGTGATAGTCTTGGAGATAAATTTTGTTGTAGTGTGGCAATCAGCACATAATCGAAGGTTCTTAACAACTCTAATAGTTGTTCCATGGGGCATGTTTAACAAACCAAATGCAATTGCCAACTTTTCACTATGGTGGCAGAGAAATAATTATTTTTCCCATCCTTCCACAGCATTAAGTAAATTCTTGAATCTGGAAAATACCTTGCTGCCTTCATCTTCCAAACCAATTTCTCCAACTTTGCACAGATCTCCTTTGTCTATGGATGTGATCTGATCTCCTTTGTCTATGGATGTGATCTGTCTCCTACACAAAAAGCATGTACCATTTTATGCCCTTCAATCGAACTGCATCGAGGGATCTTTTTAATTCCTCTATCTTTCATCAATCTCCTTACCAAATTTAAACCTCACCACACCTGCCCACTTCTGGATAGATGTTTGAGAGAAGAACATAAGTTGTGCAGCATTTTTGGGATCCAAATTAAAATGCAGTGTTGCTGTAAATACTCCTAAGCCTATATTCATATTTGATCTACGGGCACCATGAAAACACATCCATACAACCAGCACAGATTTAACAGGTATCTCAATGATAAAGTTTAGGGTGTCTTCAAGATAGCCAGCACGGGCAAGGAGGTCAACCATGCACACATAATGATCAACTGTAGGTGTAATGCAATAAGGGTTACAAATGTGATTGAAGTTCTCATCCACTAAACCTGCATGGCTGCATGTACCTAGAATACAAGAAAAGCTTACAATGTTAGGATATGTTTCAGAGTGCTTCATTAATTCAAAGATTTTGAGAGCATACTTGCAAAATCCATTTTGTGCATATCCTGCAATCACTGCATTCCATGAGATGACATCTCTTCGAGGAATTCTGTCAAACAGTTAACATTTTTTTGTCTATGATTCTACATTTTGCATACACGTCTATTAGAGCATTTCAAACTATAATATCTCACAAGAATCCCCCTGCCATTATGCTTTGAAGGATGTCACTACCCCATTCCAAAGCTCCCATTTGGGCACAGGCAGGGAGGATGCTGGCAAAGGTTGTGGAATTTGGATTTACAGCTGACAATTGCATTTGCTTGAAAGTTTCTAAAGCCTATTCAACAAATCCATTTTCTGCAATCCTGCAATCATTGCATTCCATGAGATGACATCTCTTTGAGGCATTCTGTCAAACAGTTTGTGTGCCTTGTCTGTGCTTCCACATCTTGCATATATGTCTATCAGAGCATTTCCAACTATAATATCTGACAAAAATATGCCTTCCATTATGCCTTGATGGATGTCCATACCCTGTTCCAAAGCTTACCATTTTGATACAGGCAGAGAGGATGCTGGCAAAGGTTGTGGAATCTGGCTTTACACCTGCCAATTTCATTTGCATAAAAGTTTCTAAAGTCTTTTCAACAAATCCATTTTGTGCATATCATGCAGTCATTGCAGTCTATTAGACCACATTTCTTTCAGGGATTTTGTCAAACAGTTCACGTGCCTTGTCTATGCTTCCACATGCACATACACATCTCTCTCTCTCTCTCTCTCTCTCTCTCTCTCTCTCTCTGTATTCTATTGCATTTGCTTGAAAGTTGTTAATGCCTTATCAACAAATCCATTTTGTGCATATCCTGCAATCGTTGCAGTCCATGAGACCACATTTCTTTGAGGGATTTACATGCCTTGTCTATGCTTCCACATACATACACATCTCTCTCTCTCTATGTATGTATGTATATATATAGAGAGAGAGAGGGGGAGAGGGGGCCGCGGAGGTTTAAAGAAGCAGCATCATGGACTAATTAGCCGATAGGCTTTTATATGTGAGCATTATAGTGCTCGGAATTGTCTCACACTGTAAAAAAAATTCACGTCGGAAATTTTTTAAAACTCGTCGGTTGTTCCTATCACCGTATTCCCTGAATCTCCTATGGGTGGAAGTGCTGGTTACTATAATCCTTTAGAATTTATGGTATGCAGAAAATTGTCCATTTCATTTGATACAACCATAAAAATATTGATTTTATTTGATTTTAAACTAGCATATTTATATTTTAAAAAATATATCTACAGTACGCCGAGATATATCTTCCAATTTCTTTTGGTTTTCGTTTTTATTTTTTTATACTTTTTACGCCGAGAGGCATTCCTACAGTCACAACAGAGGTGGAGTTGAAGCACTGAAAGATTCCAAGATTCCGTGTAATTTTATAAGATTTGAATCTAAAAACAAAAAACATAAGATTTATATGCATGAGATTATTAAGATAGAGGATAATAATGAAACACCACAAACAGCACTCTCATAGATGCTTTTGCTATTTTAAACTAAAATGCGGATGCTCATTCACATTCTGCTGCTGTGGATTATCTTCCATGTTGGGGCTACTGTAATATTCTCTCAATTCAAGCTTACTGGAGTCTCAGTTATCCTTGAATCTTCTGTTTGGGCTTGAGGTAGTGCAGCTAATTGAAGATAGGTAACTATATATAAAAGAAAAATATCATATATGTTTTAATCAATAGCCGCCCCATCATTCTTTACTTCACTGCTGTTATTTCTTTTTAAGTAGCTAGTTATGGTCTGCAAAACTTATTTTTACCCCTGCACTGCAACATTTATTTTTAGCCCTGCACTTTAAAGGCGTTTTATATCTTTATGCGTTTTATATCTTCATTACTGCAACACTTATTTTTATTCCTGCACTTCAAAGGCGTTTTATATCTTTATCCGTTTTATATCTTCATTTTATTTTTTTAAAAATTTTTACGCCTAAGGCGTTCCCTCTGTGAGAGGGACTGGCCAGGCGAGGAAATTGGCGGCTGCAAACACGTATTAAGAATGCAAGACGATTGAAAGTATTTACACCGTCAATCTCTGCAAAAAAACATTAAATTTTCATTGTTCCACGTTAGTTTGCCGTTTTTGTCTGTGGTGTCTCCATTCACTAGTTTTTTTTGCCGCTTTTCTTCCGATTCCCGCTGAAAACGTTAAAATTGTTGGTCCTGTCCTACTTTCTTGGGGCGGATTCACGATTTACTAGTGGGGCAGAGACGACGAAGGAATGGTGTTTTTGTAATTAAGTTTCTAAACATTCAACGTCGAAGGAAAATTTAAAGAGATTCTGCAAAACACCATTCCTCCGTTGTCTTTGCCCCATTGGTGGCTTGTTTTGCGGAGGGGTGTGAACAAATCACGAATCCGCCCCATGAAAGCAGGACAAGACCGACAATTTTAACATTTTCAACGGGAATCATGACAGGACAGAGAAGCGGCAAAGGAAACCAGTGAATGGAGACAACGCAAACAAAAATGGCAAACTCACGTGGACCAATGAAAATTCAATGTTTTTTTCAGAGATTGACGGTGTAGATGGTTTCAATTGTCTTGCATTGTTAATACGAGTTTGCAGCCGTTGATTTCCTCGCCAGGTCAGTCCCTCTCATAGAGGGAACACCTTCGGCGTAAAAATAAAAAAATAAACGCCAAAAATCAAAGGAAATTGGAAGATATATCTTGGCGTACTATAGATATATATTTTTAAATATAAATATACTAGTTTAGTTTACACGGATATTATGGAATCTTCAAGCTCCTCTCTTCCACCCCGCTGTGACTGTAGGAAAGCCTCTGGGCGTAATTAAAACCCATGCATGGCTGGTGCACAATGGTGTACATGCATATTGGTGTGATTGTGGCTACTTGCGCATGTGTGTATCCTACATGTCACACATGAATGCATGTAGATACAAACGCATGTTTATAGATACACAAGTCAAATATTCAGATTCCTGTTTATAGATACATGGGCTAAATTTGATGGCAGTTGTATTTGTGCATTTTTGCCGTAAAATACAATATTTTTTTATGAAATACTGTATCACATGTATAGGAAATTTTTTGGCAGAATCTAAAGTATTATATATGTATATATATCTAGTGTATGCTATTTCGTTCTTTAGCCATAGTGTTTTAGAGTATATATATATATTGTATGATATTTCCTTCTTTAACCATGGTATTCCTTAGCATTTGAAGGGCAAGTTTGAATGGATAACTTTAAAAGGGATAAAATTGTATGTCACGCATTGTTGTAGCACATGATTTGACCTATTTGGTGCGTGAACTTACTCCCACCCAGCAGCCATCAGCCATTTGCTACTTCTGATCACCACAACCTTCCCATTAAGTTATGCCCAATTATCTCTTGAATGATTTCAAATTGTGATCAATTTTCGATCACCAGAACCTTCGTAAAAACTTATGCACAAAATTCAATAAAGAAGAATTTATGCACAAATTCTCTCTTGAATGATTTCAAATTGTGATATTTTTTTATCTGATATTGTGTGGATGAAATTTGAAGTTTCTTGTAGTTTCCTATTAAGTAATGGTATGAGGTAGGTGTGGCTCTGCTAGCTCACTCATATACATTCAGATTCATGTTCATTGATCATTGATAAGAACTCTTTTGAAATATGCATACAAAATGAATGTCTGGTTCTATGTGCTTTTCTTCTGAGGAGTTTTTTTTTCTCTGCATGGATTGAATAATTTTCTGGAAGGAAGCTTTTGTTTGAACACTGTCAAAGTGAGCCCAACACCCTTATCATTTTGTCATATTTTACAGGTTACTTAACCTTATGAAGCGTATTGGCCTATGTAGGTACCTCATCTTATGATGAAAATTAGTCCAGCTTCAATATTGAATTGCTCACATAGTGGGTTGAGTCTTACATTATTTCTTCTAATTATCAAGGGGCGAACCCTAAAGCAATTATCACGACCAGTTTGAAGCTGCTTAACTGCGCTCTACTTATTGCAATGCAGACCTTTTTTGTTATTGTCAATCCTCCATTCTTTTTACCAGTGGCGTCAGAGAAATTTTGTGCTTCAAGTGAATGTCTAATTGCAAAGGTATTTTCTAATAGCTTCATTCTTTACGTTAAATTTTTTAGGTCTCACCATTGTTTATTTTTTATTTCAATTTTAGAATTTTATTCTCCAAAAATAAAAACTGAAGTGTAATTTTTATTTTAAATTTGGGTTTTTGTTCACAGAATCCAACATAGGAAGGGCCACAATTGCAACAATTTTTTTTGGCTGCAAGCAGCAGGAACTCCCATACTCCCATAGAGCATGGCTGCCACAGTGCACCCGAGTGGCAGGTAAGGATTTTTATGAATCCTTGCTTAGGTAATGAAGATTGTCAGTGTCTAAACAAATTCATCCACATTTCCACTCATTATTCATGCCATGTGTCTATCAAAATCTACATTCTCAACACATCTCATGGCTGTAATAAGGATTGCATTCGATTTATGCGTTTTATTTCACGATAAGTTAAAGCACATTAATGCCTAAAATTTAGTCAATTTAAATTAAATTACCTTTGTAAGTTTGGGCACCCCCAGCCTTCCCATGTCCAGGTTGCATACCCATTCACAAGTCATACCTGCTATCATTCCACAATCCCTGGTGTATGTAACCTATATTGTTATATTTACAGTTGGAAATGAATCTAAAGTATATCTCTATGGGCTATTTTTCACTTTCAATTGAATAGCCTGATATAAAATGTTCAAAAATTAGATATGTCAGCTAATAAAATTTTCGACACTACTACAGAAAGTTATTACTTTTGATTCAAAATTCATGTAGTAATAGTAAATCCTGTTTCTAATTTTTTTCCATAGCTTAGACTGTAAAATAACAATATATATTTACTTTTCTTTGGATGAAAATATTTGCTATCCAATGATCCATAGTATTTATAATTTTATTATTATTATTATTATTTTTTCAAACCTAATAGCTGCTGTCACCCCCAAGGTGTCTGTGGGAATAATCGGGGCCTAAATTTGACGGTTGACCTTAGCTGTCAATCAATTTTTTTATGAAAGTTATCGATTCAGAGCTGTCCTTAAAATACTATGACATACCTTAGTATAATTAAAATTATATATAAACCATATATATATATATATATATATATATATCATCATCATCATCATCATCATCATCACAATTCAATATAAATTTTGACAGTCTATGCAAAATATCTCCTTTCATATGATAGTCCTTTTTAAAATTTTGATTGTATTTTACGGAGAATATGCCTAAATATGGCCATACAGCCATCAAATTTAGGTCTTGTGTGGGATGTATGGGTGAAAGCTTAACCAAAAGTCGCATAGACTATATGACTGTCAGTCTTGCAATTGGGAAGAATTTTAGGTGACAGTTCAAATAATAAAATAACAGTCTCTCCCCCAAAATTTAACTGTCAGCCATTGCAAATGGGAGAAATATCAGGTGATTATTCAAATAATAAATTAACAGTCTCCTCCCCACAGATAGAAACAAATACAATACATATTATACTGGAGGAATGAAATTAGAACATAAATGAGCTCCTCTTACCGTTCTCTTGCCAAGGTAAGAGGAGCTCATTCATTTTCTAATTCCTGTCCCCCATTTTAGACTGAAATGCTCCTTATATATATTATACGGGAGGAATCGAATTAGAAAACAAATGAGCTCCTCTTACCATTCACTTGCCAAGGTAAGAGGAGCTCATTCATTTTCTAATTCCAGTCGCCCATTTTGGACTGAATTCTGAAATGTTGAAAGGAGCAGCAAAGGCATATATTGCCATTTGAGCAAATGGGGCCTATTTAACAAAACAAACGTTTGAATAAACAAACACGGTTGTAGAGGAAAATAAATACATACATATATATGGTTGTAGAGGAAAATCAACTTTTCCTTTGTGTAATCTATCTAATCAATTAAATGCACACAACTCAGCATGAATTAACCTAGATTGGTGGTATTTAAGAATCGCTTTAGAGGATTGTCGTTATGTTGCTAGGAGACATGTTATCCTAGGTTAACCCATGGAAAACTTGTGTAAAGTGATAAAACAACAGGCTTCAATTGTGCAAATGCATCTAGGATGAATGTGTAGATCTAGATTCCTTTTAATTAATGGCATAGGAAACCACAAGGAACGTCAATTCTTATCCACTCATTATAAGCAACAAAGAAATTGATTACAATTTGAAATCATTCACGAGAGACTTTGTGCATAAAGTCTTCTTTATTGAATTTTGTGCATAAGTCTTTGCGAAGGCTTTCATGATCGGAAGTGGCACTGGCAACAAAACATCTGACAAAAATCCACTTCCAATTATGCTTTGATGGATGTGCATATCCTCATCCAAAGCTTCGATTTGTGCACAGGCAAGGATGATGCTGGCAAAGGTTGAGGGGTTGGGCTTTCCACCCGCCAGTTGGAAATCTGACACGGTGCACATTAATATAGTGTAAGCCTATTTTTCAGATTGCTTCATTTAACATCATCAATAATCTCCACAAGAACATTGTCCCTGTTTAAAATGATGGAAAGGGTTCACATCTCACAACAATTTCTCGTGACAGTCTTGGAGATAAATTTTGTTGCAGTGTGGCAATCAGCACATACTCAAAGGTTCTTAACAACTCTAATAGTTGTTCGATGGGGCATGTTTAACAAACCAAATGCAATTGCCAACTTTTCACCATGGTGGCAGAGAAATAACTATTTTTCCCATCCTTACACAGCATTAAGTAAATTCTTGAATTTGGAAAATACCTTGCTGCCTTGATCTTCCAAGCCAATTTCTCGAACTTTGCATAGATCTCCTTTGTGTATGGATGTGATCCGTCTCCTACACAAAAAGCATGTACCATTTTATGCCCTTCAATCCAACTGCATCGAGGGATCTTTTTAATTCCTCTATCTTTCATCAATCTCCTTACCAAATTTAAACCTCACCACACCTGCCCACTTCTGGATAGATGTTTGAGAGAAGAACATAAGTGGTGCAGCATTTTTAGGATCCAAATAAAAAAGCAGTGTTGCTGTAAATACTCCTAAGCCTATATTCATATTTGATCTACGGGCACCATGAAAACACATCCATACAACCAGCACAGATTTAACAGGTATCTCAATGATACAGTTTAGGGTTTCTTCAAGATAGCCAGCACGAGCAAGGAGGTCAACCATGCACACATAATGATGAACTGTAGATGTGATGCAATAAGTGTTACAAATGTGATTGAAGTATGTACAGCTCTCATCCACTAAACATGCATGGCTGCATGCAGCTAGACTACAAGCAAAGATTACAATGTTAGGATATGTTCCAGAGTGCTTCATTAATTCAAAGATTTTGAGAGCATCCTTGCAAAATCCATTTTGTGCATATCCTGCAATCATTGCATTCCATGAGATGACATCTCTTTGAGGAATTCGCTCAAACAGTTCACATTTTTTGTCTATGATTCCACATTTTGCATACATGTCTATCAGAGCATTCCAAACTATAATATCTCACAAGAATCCCCCTACTGTTATTCTTTGAAGGATTTCCATACCCTGTTCCAAAGCTCCCATTTGGGCACAGGCAGGGAGGATGCTGGCACAGGTTGTGGAATTTGGATTTACAGCTGACAATTGCATTTGCTTGAAAGTTTCTAAAGCCTGTTCAACAAATCCATTTTGTGCAATTCTGCAATCATTGCATTCCATGAGATGACATCTCTTTGAGGCATTCTGTCAAACAGTTTGTGTGCCTAGCCTGTGCTTCCACATTTTGCATATATGTCTATCAGAGCATTTCCAACTATAATATCTGACAAAAATCTGCCTTCCATTATGCCTTGATGGATGTCCATACCCTGTTCCAAAGCTTACCATTTTGATGCAGGCAGAGAGGATGCTGGCAAAGGTTTTGGAATCTGGCTTTACACCTGCCAATTTCATTTGCATGAAAGTTTCTAAAGCCTTTTCAACAAATCCATTTTGTGTATATCATGCAATCATTGCAGTCTATTAGACCACATTTCTTTCAGGTATTTTGTCAAACAGTTCACGTGCCTTGTCTATGCTTCCACATGCACATACACCTCTGTGTGTGTGTGTATTCAATTGCATTTGCTTGAAAGTTGTTAATGCCTTATCAACAAATCTATTTTGTGCATATCCTGCAATCGTTGTAGTCCATGAGACCACATTTTGTTTGAGGGGTTTACATGCCTTGTCTATGCTTCCACATACATACACATCTCTCTCTCTGTATATATGTATGTATATATATATATAGAGAGAGAGGGGGGAGAGGGGGCCGCGGAGGTTTAAAGAAGCAGCATCATGGACTAATTAGCTGATAGGCTTTTATATGTGAGCATTATAGTGCTCGGAATTGTCTCACACTGTAAAGAAAATTCACTCCGGAAATTTTTTAAAACTCGTCGGTTTTTCCTATCACCGTATTCCCTGAACCTCCTATGGGTGCAAGTGCTAGTTACTCTAATCCTTTAGAATTTATGGTATGCAGAAAATTGTCCATTTCATTTGATACAACCATAAAAATATTGATTTTATTTGATTTTAAACTAGTATATTTATATTTTAAAAAATATATCTACAGTACGCCGAGATATATCTTCCAATTTCTTTTGGTTTTTGGTTTTTATTTTTTTATTCTTTTTACACCGAGAGGCATTCCTACAGTCACAGCAGAGGTGGAGTTGAAGCACTGAAAGATTCCAAGATTCCGTGTAATTTTATAAGATTTGAATCTAAAAACAAAAAACATAAGATTTATATGTATGAGATTATTAAGATAGAGGATAATAATGAAACACCACAAACAGCACTCCCATAGATGCTTTTGCTATTTTAAAGTAAAATGCGGATGCTCATTCACATTCTGCTGCTGTGGATTATCTTCCATGTTGGGGCTACTGTAATATTCTCTCGATTCAAGTTTACTGGAGTCTCAGTTATCCTTGAATCTTATGTTTGGGCTTGAGATAGTGCAGCTAATTGAAGATAGGTAACTATATATAAAAGAAAAATATCATATATGTTTTAATCAATAGCCACCCCATGATTCTTTATTTCACTGCTGTTATTTCTTTTTAAGTAGCTAGTTATGGTCTGCAACACTTATTTTTACCCCTGCACTGCAACATTTATTTTTAGCTCTGCACTTTAAAGCCGTTTTATATCTTTATGCATTTTATATCTTCATTACTGCAACACTTATTTTTATTCCTGTACTTCAAAGGCGTTTTATATCTTTATGCGTTTTATATCTTCATCTTATTATTTTTTATTATTTTTATGCCTAAGGCGTTCCCTCTGTGAGAGGGACTGGCCAGGCGAGGAAATCGGCGGCTGCAAACGCGTATTAAGAATGCAAGACAATTGAAAGTATTTACACCGTCAATCTCTGCAAAACAAACATTAAATTTTTATTGTTCCACTTTAGTTTGCCGTTTTTGTCTGCGGTGTCTCCATTCACTAGTTTTTTTTGCCGCTTTTCTATCGATTCCCGCTGAAAACGTTAAAATTGTTGGTCCTGTCCTACTTTCTTGGGGCGGATTCACGATTTACTAATGGGGCAGAGACGACAAAGGAATGGTGTTTTTGTAATTAAGTTTCTAGACATTGAACGTCGAAGGAAAATTTAAAGAGATTCTGCAAAACACCATTCCTCCGTTGTCTTTGCCCTGTCGGTGGCTTGTTTTGCGGAGAGGTGTGAACAAATCACGAATCCACCCCATGAAAGCAGGACAAGACCGACAATTTTAACATTTTCAACGGGAATCATGACAGGGCAGAAAATGGCAAAGGAAACCAGTGAATGGAGACACCGCAAACAAAAATGGCAAACTAACGTGGACCAATGATAATTCAATGTTTTTTTTCAGAGATTGATGGTGTAGATGGTTTCAATTGTCTTGCATTTTTAATACGAGTCTGCAGCCGTTGATTTCCTCGCCAGGTCAGTCCCTCTCATAGAGGGAACACCTTCGGGGTAAAAGTAAAAAAATAAAAGCCAAAAATCAAAGGAAATTGGAAGATATATCTTGGCGTACTATAGATATATATTTTTAAATATAAATATACTAGTTTAGTTTACACGGATATTATGGAATCTTCCAGCTCCTCTCCTCCACCCTGCTGTGACTGTACGAACGCCTCTGGGCGTAATTAAAACCCATGCATGGCTGGTGCACAATGGTGTACATGCATATTGGTGTGATTGTGGCTACTTGCGCATGTGTGTATCCTACATGTCACACATGAATGCATGTAGATAAAAACACATGTTTATAGATACACAAGTCAAATATTCAGATTCCTGTTTATAGATACATGGGCTAAATTTGATGGCAGTCGTATTTGTGCTTTTTTGCCATAAAATACAATATTTTTTTATGAAATACTGTATCACATGTATAGGGAAATTTTTGGCAGACTCTAAAGTATTATATATGTATATATATCTAGTGTATGCTATTTCCTTCTTTAGCCATGGTATTTTAGAGTATATATATATATATATATTGTATGATATTTCCTTCTTTAACCATGGTATTCCTTAGCATTTGAAGGGCAAGTTTGAATGGATAACTTTAAAAGGGATAAAATTGTATGTCATGCATTGTTGTAGCACTTGATTTGACCTATTTGGTGCGTGAACTTACTCCCACCCAGCAGCCATCAGCCATTTGCTACTTCTGATCAGCACAACCTTTCCATTAACTTATGCACAATTATCTCTTGAATGATTTCAAATTGTGATTAATTTTCGATCACCAGAACCTTTGTAAAAACTTATGCACAAAATTCAATAAAGAAGAATTTATGCACAAATTCTCTCTTGAATGATTTCAAATTGTGATATTTTTTTATCTGATATTGTGTGGATGAAATTTGAAGTTCTTTTTAGTTTCCTATTACATAATGGTATGAGGTAGGTGTGGCTCTGCTAGTGGATGAAATTTGAAGTTCCTTGTAGTTTCCTGTTACATAATGGTATGAGGTAGGTGTGGCTCTGCTAGCTCACTCATATACATTCAGATTCATGTTCATTGATCATTGATAAAAATTCTTTTGAAATATGCATACAAAATGAATGTCTGGTTCTATGTGCTTTTCTTCTGAGGAGTTTTTTTTTCTCTGCATGGATTGAATAATTTTCTGGAAGGAAGCTTTTGTTTGAACACTGTCAAAGTGAGCCTAATACCCTTATCATTTTGTCATATTTTACAGGTTACTTAACCTTATGAAGCGAATTGGCCTATGTAGGTACCTCATCTTATGATGAAAATTAGTCCAGCTTCAATATTGAATTGCTCACATAGTGGCTTGAGTCTTACATTATTTCTTCTAATTATCAAGGGACGAACCCTAAAGCAATTATCACGACCAGTTTCAAGCTGCTTAACTGTGCTCTACTTATTGCAATGCAGACCTTTTTTGTTATTGTCAATCCTCCATTCTTTTTACCAGTGGCGTTGGAGAAATTTTGCGCTTCAAGTGAATGTCTAATTGCAAAGGTATTTTCTAATAGCTTCATTCTTTACGTTAAATTTTTTAGGTCTCACCATTGTTTATTTTTTATTTCAATTTTAGAATTTTATTCTCCAAAAATAAAAACTGAAGTGCATTTTTTATTTTAAATTTGGGTTTTTGTTCACAGAATCCAACATAGAAAGGGCCACAATTGCAACAATTGTTTTTTGGCTGCAAGCAGCTGGAACTCCCATACTCCCATAGAGCATGGCTGCCACAGTGCACCCGAGTGGCAGGTAAGGATTTTTATGAATCCTTGCTTAGGTAATGAAGCTTGTCAGTGTCTAAACAAATTTATCCACTTTTCCACTCATTATTCATGGCATGTGTGTATCATAATCTACATTCTCAACACATCTCATGGCTGTAATAAGGATTGCATTCCATTTATGCATTTTATTTCACGATAAGTTAAAGCACATTAATGCCTAAAATTTAGTCAGTTTAAATTAAATTACCTTTGTAAGTTTGGGCACCCCCAGCCTTCCCATGTCCAGGTTGCATCCCCATTCACAAGTCACACCTGATATCATTCCACAATCCCTGGTGTATGTAACCTATATTGTTATATTTACAGTAGGAAATGAATCTAAAGTATATCTCTATGGGCTATTTTTCACTTTCAATTGAATAGCCTGAGATAAAATGTTCAAAAATTAGATGTGTCAGGTAATAAAATTTTTGACACTACTACAGAAAGTTATTACATTTGATTCAAAATTCATGTAGTAATAGTAAATCCTGTTTCTAATTTTTTTTCCATAGCTTAGACTGTAAAATAACAATATATATTTACTTTTCTTTGGATGAAAATATTTGCTATCCAATGATCCATAGTATTTATAATTTTATTATTATTATTATTATTATTTTTTCAAACCTAATAGCTGCTGTCACCCACAAGGTGTCTGTGGGAATAATCAGGGCCTAAATATGACGGTTGACCTTGCCTGTCAAGCAATTTTTTAATGAAAGTTATCCATTCAGAGCTGTCCTTAAAATACTATGACATACCTTAGTATAATTAAAATTATATATAAACCATATATATATATATATATATATATTATCGTCATCATCATCATCATCACAATTCTATATAAATTTTGACAGTCTATGCAAAATATCTCCTTTCATATGATAGTCTTTTTTAAAATTTTGATTGTATTTTACGGAGAATATGCCTAAATATGGCCATACAGCCATCAAATTTAGGTCTTGTGTGGGATGTATGGGTGAAAGCTTAACCAAAAGTCGCATAAACTATATGACTGTCAGTCTTGCAATTGGGAAGAATTTTAGGTGACAGTTCAAATAATAAAATAACAGTCTCTCCCCCAAAATTTAACTGTCAGCCATTGCAAATGGGAGAAATATCAGGTGATCATTCAAATAATAAAATCCTCCCCACACATAGAACAAATACAATATATATTATACTGGAGGAATGAAATTAGAACATAAATGAGCTCCTCTTACCATTCTCTTGCCAAGGTAAGAGGAGCTCATTCATTTTCTAATTCCAGTCCCCCATTTTAGACTGAAATGCTCCTTATATATATTATACTGGAGGAATCGAATTAGACAACAAATGAGCTCCTCTTACCATTCACTTGCCAAGGTAAGAGGAGCTCATTCATTTTCTAATTCCAGTCCCCCATTTTGGACTGAATTCTGAAATGTTGAAAGGAGCAGCAAAGACATATATTGCCATTTGAGCAAATGGGGCCTATTTAACAAAACAAACGTTTGAATACACAAACATGGTTGTAGAGGAAAATAAATACATACAAATATATGGTTGTAGAGGAAAATCAACTTTTCCTTTGTGTAATCTATCTAATCAATTAAATGCACACAACTCAGCATAAATTAACCTAGATTGGTGGTATTTAAGAATCGCTTTAGAGGATTGTTGTTATGTTGCTAGGAGACATGTTATCCTAGGTTAACCCATGGAAAACTTGTGTAAAGTGATAAAACAACAGGCTTCAATTGTGCAAATACATCTAGGATGAATGTGTAGATCTAGATTCCTTTTAATTAATGGCATAGGAAACTACAAGGAACGTCAATTCTTATCCACTCGTTATAAGCAACAAAGAAATTGATTACAATTTGAAATCATTCACGAGAGACTTTGTGCATAAAGTCTTCTTTATTGAATTTTGTGCATAAGTCTTTGTGAAGGCTTTCATGATCGAAAGTGGCACTTGCAACAAAACATCTGACAAAAATCCACTTCCAATTATGCTTTGATGGATGCCCATATCCTCATCCAAAGCTTCAATTTGTGCACAGGCAAGGAGGATGCTGGCAAAGGTTGAGGGGTTGGGCTTTACACCAGCCAGTTGGAAATCTGACACGGTGCACATTAATATAGTGTAAGCCTATTTTTCAGATTGCTTCATTTAACATCATCAATAATCTCCACAAGAACATTGTCCCTGTTTAAAATGATAGAAAGGGTTCACATCTCACAACAATTTCTCTTGTGACAGTCTTGGAGATAAATTTTGTTGCAGTGTGGCAATCAGCACATACTCAAAGGTTCTTAACAACTCTAATAGTTGTTCGATGGGGCATGTTTAACAAACCAAATGCAATTGCCAACTTTTCACCATGGTGGCAGAGAAATAACTATTTTTCCCATCCTTACACAGCATTAAGTAAATTCTTGAATTTGGAAAATACCTTGCTGCCTTGATCTTCCAAGCCAATTTCTCCAACTTTGCATAGATCTCCTTTGTGTATGGATGTGATCCGTCTCCTACACAAAAAACATGTACCATTTTATGCCCTTCCATCCAACTGCATCGAGGGATCTTTTTAATTCCTCTATCTTTCATCAATCTCCTTACCAAATTTAAACCTCACCACACCTGCCCACTTCTGGATAGATGTTTGAGAGAAGAACATAAGTGGTGCAGCATTTTTAGGATCCAAATAAAAAAGCAGTGTTGCTGTAAATACTCCTAAGCCGATATTCATATTTGATCTATGGGCACCAAGAAAACACATCCATACAACCAGCACAGATTTAACAGGTATCTCAATGATACAGTTTAGGGTGTCTTCAAGATAGCCAGCACGGGCAAGGAGGTCAACCATGCACACATAATGATCAACTGTAGATGTGATGCAATAAGTGTTACAAATGTGATTGAAGTATGTACAACTCTCATGCACTAAACATGCATGGCTGCATGCAGCTAGAATACAAGCAAAGCTTACAATGTTAGGATATGTTCCAGAGTGCTTCATTAATTCAAAGATTTTGAGAGCATCATTGCAAAATCCATTTTGTGCATATCCTGCAATCATTGCATTCCATGAGGTGACATCTCTTTAAGGAATTCCCTCAAACAGTTCACATTTTTTGTCTATGATTCCACATTTTGCATACATGTCTATCAGAGCATTTCAAACTATAATATCTCACAAGAATCCCCTTACCATTATTCTTTGAAGGATGTCCGTACCCTGTTCCAAAGCTCCCATTTGGGCACAGGCAGGGAGGATGCTGGCAAAGGTTGTGGAATTTGGATTTACAGCTGACAATTGCATTTGCTTGAATGTTTCTAAAGCCTGTTCAACAAATCCATTTTGTGCAATTCTGCAATCATTGCATTCCATGAGATGACATCTCTTTGAGGCATTCTGTCAAACAGTTTATGTGCCTAGCCTGTGCTTCCACATTTTTTATATATGTCTATCAGAGCATTTCCAACGATAATATCTGACAAAAATCTGCCTTCCATTATGCCTTGATGGATGTCCATACCCTATTCCAAAGCTTACCATTTTGATGCAGGCAGAGAGGATGTTGGCAAAGTTTGTGGTATCTGGCTTTACACCTGCCTTATTTCATTTGCATGAAAGTTTCTAAAGCCTTTTCAACAAATCCATTTTGTGCATATCATGCAATCATTGCAGTCTATTAGACCACATTTCTTTTAGGGATTTTGTCAAACAGTTCACGTGCCTTGTCTATGCTTCCACATACACATCTCTCTCTGTCTCTGTATATTCAATTGCATTTGCTTGAATGTTTTTAATGCCTTATCAACAAACCCATTTTGTGCATATCCTACAATCGTTGCAGTCCATTTTTGTTCATTTGTTTGAGGGATTGACATGCCTTGTCTACGCTTCCACATACACACATCTCTCTCTCTCTCTGTATGTATGTATGTATATAGGGAGAGGGGGGGCAGTGATTTAAAAAAAGCAACATCATGGACTAATTAGCCGATAGGCTTTTATATGTGAGCATTATAGTGCTCGGAATTGTCTGAGGTCGTAAAAAAAAATTCATGCTGGAATTTTTTTTAAACTAACCAGTTGTTCCTATCGGCTTATTCCTTGAACCTCCTATGGGTGCAAGTGCTAGTTACTATAATCCTTTAGAATTTACGGTATGCAGAAAATTGTCCCTTTCATCTGATACAGCCATAAAAATATTGATTTTACTTGATTTTAAACTAGTATATTTATATTTAAAAAAATATCTATAGTATGCCGAGATATATCTTCCAATTTCTTTTGGTTTTTGGTTTATATTTTTTTATTTTTACGTCGAAGGCGTTCCCTCTGTGAAAGGGACTGGCCTGGCGAGGAAATCAACGTCTGCAAATGCGTATTAAGAATGCAAGACGATTGAAAATATTTACACTGTCAATCTTTGTAAAAAAATATTCAATTTTGATTGGTCCACGTTAGTTTTCTGTTTTTGTTTCCAGTGTCTCCATTCATTGCTTTCCTTCGCCGCTTTTCTGCCCTGTCATGATTCTCGTTGAAAATGTTAAAATTGTTGGTCTTGTCCTATAGCATCATGTTGTCTATACGATCAATTGGAGAGGTTTGAACAAATCGCAAATCTGCCCAATGAAAGTAGGACAGGACCGACAATTTTAACGTTTTCAGCGGGAATCATGACATGGGAGAAAAGCGGCGAAGGAAATCGGTGAATGTAGACACCGCAAACACAAGCGGAAAACTAACATGGAACGATGAGAATTCAATGTTGTTTTGCAGAGATTGACTATGTAAATACTTTCAATCGTTTTGCATTCTTAATATGCATTTGCAGCCGTTGATTTCCTCGCCTGGCCAGTCCTTCTCATAGAGGGAACGCCTTAGGCATAAAAATAATAATAAAAAAATAAGATGAAGATATAAAACGCATAAGGATATAAAACGCCTTTGAAGTGCAGGGCTAAAAATAAGTGTTGCAGTGATGACGATATAAAACACAAAGATATAAAATGCCTTGGAAGTCCAGGGCTAAAAATAAGTGTTGCAGACCATAACTAGCCACTTAAAAAGAAGTAACAGCAGTGAAATAAAGAATCCTGGGGCGGCTGTTGATTAAAAAATATATGATATTTTTCTTTTTTATATAGTTACCTATCTTCAATTAGCTGCATCATCTCAAGCCCCAACAGAAGATTCAAGGATAACTGAGACTCAAGTAAGCTTGATTCAAGAGAATATTACAGTGGCCCCAACATGGAAGATAATCCATAGCAGCAGAATGTGAATGGGCATCCGTATTTTGGTTAAAAATAGCAAAAGCATTTATGAGAGTGTTGTTTGTGGTGTTTCATTATGATCTCTATCTTAATAATCTCATGCATATAAATCTTATGTTTTTTTTGTTTTTAGACTAAAATCTTATAAAATTACACAGAATCTTGGAATCTTTCACCACTTTAACTCCACCTTGTGACTGTTGTCAAAAGAAGAATAAAAAATAAAAACTAAAAACCAAAAGAAGTTGGAAGATAAATCTCGGCATACTGTAGATATATATTTTTAAATATAAATATACTAGTTTAGTTTACATAGATATTATGGAATCTTTCAGCTCCTCTCTTCTACCCTGCTGTGACTGTTGGAACGCCTCTGGGCGTAATTAAAATCCATGCATGGCTGGTGCACAATGGTGTACATATTCACATGGGTGTACATGCATATTGGTGTGAATGTGGCTACTTGCGCATGTGTGTGTCCTACATGTCACACATGAGTACATGTAGATACAGACGCATGTTTATAGATACACAAGTCAAATATTCAGATTCCTGTGTATAGATACATGGGCTAAATTTGATGGCAGTCATATTTGTGCATTTTTGCCCTAAAATACAATAATTTTTTATGAAAGACTATCACATGTATGGGGAAAATTTTGGCAGACTCTAAAGTATTATATATGTATATATATCTAGTGTATGCTATTTCCTTCTTTAGCCATGGTATTTTGGAGTGTATATATATATATATATATATGTATTGTATGATATTTCCTTATTTAACCATGGTTTTTCCTTAGCATTTGAAGGGCAAGTTTGAATGGATAACTTTAAAAGGGATAAAATTATATGTCATGCATGTTGTAGCACTTGATTTGACCTATTTGGTGCGTGAACTTACTCCCACCCAGTAGCCATCAGCCATTTGCTACTTCTGATCACTACAACCTTTCCATTAACTTATGGACAATCATCTCTTGAATGATTTCAAATTGTGATTAATTTTTTATCACCAGAACCTTCGTAAAAACTTATGCATAAAATTTAATAAAGAAGAATTTATGCACAAATTTTCTCTTGAATGATTTTAAATTGTGATATTTTTTTTAGCTTAGTGTGGATGAAATTTGAAGTTCCTTGTAGTTTCCTATTGCATCATGGTATGAGGTAGGTTTGGCTCTGCTAGCTCACTCGTATACATTCAGAATCATGTTCATTGATCATTGATAAAAATTCTTTTGAAATATGCATGATACAAAATGAATGTCTGGTTCTATGTGCTTTTTCTTTTGAGGAGTTTTTTTTTCTCTGCATGGATTGAATAATTATTTGGAAGGAAGTTTTTGTTTGGACACTGTCAAAGTGAGCCTAACACCCTTATCATTTTGTCATATTTTGCAGGTTACTTAACCTTATGAAGCGAATTGGCCTACGTAGGTACCTCATCTTATGATGAAAATTAGTCCAACTTCAATATTGAATTGCTCACATAGTGAGTTGAGTCTTACACTGTTGTATTTTGTAGGTTACTTAAACTTTTGAAGAAAATTATTAAAGGTATCTTTATCTTTTGAAGAAAATTGGTCCATCTATTGGTTTGTTGTCAAATTAATTGCTGTATTATAGAGGATGTATGCTTGTGTACACTGGACCATTGGAGTGAATGGCCCTGCTTTTCACGATATACTTGCAGCTGCATTCCCCATCTTTAGTTCCAGCATTGTTGTTACTATAACTATGAAGTCTGCTTTAACACATGTGAAGGGAAATGCAAAGGACTGTCCTAGGTATATTACCTCTTTTAAGATTTAAGCTCTCTATGACCAGTTTGGGGTATCCCGTATCTCTGTAGACCATTTTTCCCAAGGAGAGGATTTGATGGATTGATATGCCATCCAAGTTAATTGGACGGGTTTTACACTACTAAACTTGATGGGTTTCCACTTTCCAATAGAAGTAAATTTTCAAAAAATCTTGTAGTTTCAGAAGTATCTCAATTTTTTCCCCTTCTTGATTTTGTAACATCCACGAGTATTAATTTTGTATTTCCTGCGTGTAATTCTAAAGCACGAACTTTACGGATGGCTTTGAAGAAAGTTCTGGAGGACACCTAATGATGAATATTAGGTTAATGTTGGAAATACATGTAAATTCTAAATCATGAACTTTGCGGCTGCCTTTGAAGAAAGTTCTAGAGGACACCTAATGATGAATATTAGGTTAATGTTGTTTGCTGTTGTATAACATTAATTTAGTATTTTTTTAAGCTAACTATAATCTTTCATTCTTGGAGTCGTTTTTTTTAGAGTACACCTAATGATGAATATTAGATGTTGTTTGCTGTTGTATAACATTAATTTAGTATTTTTTTAAGCTAACTATAATCTTTCACTCTGTGAGTAATTGCTAGAGGATACGTCCACATAATAAAAAATGTGGAAGAATGGTTTCTACAAAATGCCTGAATTGCAGGTGAGAATATTCATTTTTTTTTTCTAGGATATGCACTCTTATTAATCAAGCAAATTTTCATATTTCACTTCTTATTTATGCCGTGTGGCTATCAAATTCCAAATTTATTAAACTAATGATTTTAAAAAGAATGAAATCAATAACACACGGAAATCGGAATATACCAATATAGGGATTAGATGTATACCAATATAGGGATTAGATGTGTGAATTCTTGTGTCTGGGTTTGCCTAGAATGCATGCAATTTTGCAACGTTACAATTAAACCCACAAATTTTGTCAAAGGTTATCATCTAATTCTTTTGTGGAAAAGCCTCTTTGAAGACCATTGAGTCACTTAGCTCTATAGTACTATAGACATATCAATTCCCCCAATATATATGATGCAACTACACACTTGTATATAAATATAATGCATACTACCTAGATATATATAATATAATGCATACTACCTAGATATAGAATGCTTACTACCAGACTACCAAATATATGACTACCAAATATATAATGCTTGCATCATTTTTAGGTCAACATTGATAATGCTTGGGCAACACTTTTTATTGTTCACACTTACAAATGATCTTACCTATCATTGGCAAATGCTTTGTATTTAAATTAGGGTAGACTCTTGGTCAAGTTTGAAATTCGATTAGCAATGTTCAATTTTAAATTAATAAATGACAATTTGATGAGGGGCAAGCATGGAATCATTGAGGCTTTTCACTTGTCAAGATCACATGATGATGAATGGATTATCGAGTATAGTATTAAGTACAATACTAATAAAGCAATAAAGGTGCTATCAAATGGTTGATATACACAAATATTCACTAAATAGTATACATTTATATT
Organism: Cunninghamia lanceolata; assembly: GCA_027924645.1. Classification (NCBI taxonomy): domain Eukaryota; kingdom Viridiplantae; phylum Streptophyta; class Pinopsida; order Cupressales; family Cupressaceae; genus Cunninghamia; species Cunninghamia lanceolata. Next base: position 2,650,196 of record BSBN01000149.1, on the reverse strand, counting down.
TTTATTTTCCAAGTCATTACATGTAGTATTTGGTGGATAAACTTATAAATACTATAACTATATGTTTCATTATAAATCTTTATTAAGTTTTTTATTGTAGGAAATAAAAATTCTCTAAAGAGAGAATCCATAAATTATTTGAAGCTAAAAAAAAATTGTTGATCTTATTATTTTTTTTTCAAAGATAATGTGCATGATAAACTTTTTAACGTGACTGGTGACGTTAGTGCACAAACGCTTTTGCTCGGGGACATGAACCGGTGAGGCCACAACACGGGGGATCTCATCCCCTAGTTCAAACCCGCAAGCTCGTTGGCCCAGCGAAGGCGTAAAGCTTGCGAGCTCGTTGGCCCAGTGGGGGTTTGAACCCTGGTGGCTGCCACTACAACAAAGCAACTTAACTGCCGAACCATGCCCCTAATGACATTAATATTAATTTTAATTTTAATAGAGAAATTCAATTCTTTTTTCTACAAATAAAATTAATGGAATAGTATTAAATGAATAACCACATGAATTAAATCATCAACAAACTAAAGAACTAAATTCTGAACAAACCATGAGAATTGAGTTCCCATTTAGCTAAGAATTGGCATATCTACTAGTGTCCCAAAGTCATCTCTTAAATACATTCTAAGCAATCAAGACATTAGGTGAACCACATTACTTAAATAATGTAGGATCATGGAAAACTATGTTGCTAAATTCCCTTCTAAAACAATCCTAAATAGTTTGTCATCTCACTTTTTAAAGAAGAGAGCAAAATGTCAAATTACATGATAGAGTCTGCAGTTCCAAGAATTATTAAATGTGATTATCCTTCAATTCAATTTCAAGAATTATCAAATGTGACTACCTTTCGAGTCATAATTGTTGTTGGATTTGACATGTTTTGCATTTATGATATATTGATAAGACATACCCAACAAAATACCACATAATTGACATTTATCACATGCCATTTTGCCCACAACCTTGGGCCCTAAAACAAATGAAAAGAAGCAAGTCCAATCCCAAAACTTTAAAAATAAAATAAAATTATATTATGCCAAGAGTGCTAAAAAGCATATAGATGAAAGTAAACATACATAATTAATGTAAAGTACTCATAAAATATCCATTGTTAACCAAAGAAATAAATAAAACTCAAAATACATCAAAGTAAAAGAGAAGAATGCCTTCCACTATTCTTAAGTTATTTTCGTTTTATTTTTTAAAATTTAATAGAGTCTAAGTACCAAGAATTATCAATTGTGACTACCCTTTAATTCAGTTCCAAGAATTATCAAATGTGACTACCTTTTAATTCATAATTGTTGTTGAATGTGACATGTTATGCTTTACTATGTATTGATGAGACATACCCAACAAAATGTCACATAATTGACATTTATCACATTTCATTTTGCCCATAAACTTTGGGCCCTAAAGCAAATAAAAAAAGCAAGTCCAATCCCACACTTCAGTATCCAAAATTTTAAAAGTAAAATTAAATTAAATTATATAAGAGTGCTAAAAATCATATAGATAAAGTAAACACACATAAATAATGTAAAATACTCAAAATATACATTGTTAACGAAAGAAAATAAATAAAACTCAAAATACATCAATGTAAAAGAGAAGAGGGCCTTTCATTATTCTTAAGTTATTTCATTTTATTTTAATTTTTTTAAATTTTAGTTTATTGATAAGTGCTATCAGAGGGGATAGCACCTGATTACAAACTTGGTTACATTTAGCTTTCATAGGAACCCACTAAGGGTCACACCTAGTGTGAAAGGTATGTCTCGACCAATCTCCATGATCTTTGCCAAATGCCCAAAGCAGCAGCGCCTATTGCCCAGCCATATGAGCTCAATCCCACAACCTGTGATGTCTTTCTCCATCCTCAAGCAGCGATCTCTATCAACAATGTCCTTGAGGCCAGCCCATCGATCAACACAATGGTCAATAACCGTGTTTACCTCTTGTTTCACACCTTCATTTGCTAGCAGATCGGCGGCCATGTTGGCCTCCTTGTACACATGAACAAGAGTATAGTATTCCAATTTACTTAGTAGTTCCCTGACCTGGCGAACCCCGTCCTCCAACTTCCAGCTAGGAGCTTTATCATTGATTATAGCCTGCACACAGATCTTTGAGTCCCCTTCAATCTCAATTGAAGTAATGCCTTTGGTAATGCATAGCTCAAGCCCCATCAATAAGGCCTCCACTTCGGCCACATTGTTTGTACATTCCCTGAGCTTCTTAGAAGCGACCCATATGCATTGTCCCTCATAATTCCTTATAATGCATCCAAAACTAGCCGGACCGGGGTTGCCTTTTGCAGCCCCATCGAAATTTAGCTTCCATTCGCATGTTTCTGTCTTTGCCCAGTGAACCAAATTCCTCTCAACCTTCTTCGAGTTTGTGCTCTTGGTTTTTGGGCATTTCAACCCACTCCAAGTCTTCTGAATCTCGTCATCCCACCTGGTGAATTTTGATTTCGAACTAATTGTAGTCCGATTATTTGCCACTTTGACAGTGGCATCGTGTAGACGTTTAATTACAACCTTACAACTTAGCAATTCCCCTTTGAAAATCCTCATATTTCTCTCCTTCCAGATGTGCCAAACAACCAAAGAGGGAGCAACAATCCACAACCGCTACCAGTGGCCGCCATTATTTGCGAATGGCCAACCAATCAAAAACTCCTTCAACTTGTCTTGTCGAGGGCTAACGAAATGAAATGCATTTTGTAGCCAGTCCCAACAAGAAGCAGCCACACGGTAGGTAAGGAAAAGGTGATCCACGTTCTCCTCATCTTGTTCACATAGGGCACATCTCAAATGGCCAGCAATACCAATCCGTTTTAGGTGTTCAACAGTTAAACACCGATAGTGTAGGGCCACCCAAAGGAAGGCCCTAGCCTTTGGCAATACCGCCCTGTTCCAGCACAACTTTACCATCCAGCCAGCTTGCATGCCTTGTTCCAATTGGATTTGATATCCCAGTTTTGCGGAATACTCGCCAGATCAAGCCCCGCACCATATAATTGTATCTTCTCAGTTGCTTAATCTGATCCTCCACTTGCTTAGTTCTTGCTTTAGTCTGCCAATTAAATCGTGCGGTAATGAGAGAGCATCTGTTTCGAGCCATTCCTCATGCCCACCCACTTCATCGTCCACCCTCCGAACATAGTCCGCCACCTTGCTTCCAAAGGTAACATGTAGCTCCTCAATATACTGCTCTAGGTTGAATATTTCTGTTAAGCTTTTAAACCCGTTCCAGGAATCCGTCCAGAAGTTAGCCGATAGCCCGTTTCCAATTCTCCAAGACAAGTGACCAATGACTAGAGGTCGGCACTTGTTGAGGAACTTCCATATGGATGAACCACCACTTGGATTTCCAATTAGTTAGAATTCTGGAAGTTTGCTCATAGTCCAAGTACTTGTTCGAGAGGATTTTGTACCAAAGTTTGTCAGGTTGCCTATACATCTTCCATACTAACTTCGCCCCAAGTGCCATATTCTGCATTCCAATCTTTCGCAACTTAGCCCCCCTACCTCCTTGGGCTTGCACACTGTATCCCATGCAATCAACGATACCTTTCTTTCACTCTTAGAACCTTCCCATAGGAATTTTTTAAGTAAGCCTTCAATGTTGTCCGCCACTTTAATTCGGGCAGAGCATGCCAATGTGTAAATCAGAATAGCGGATAAAACAACTTTAGCCATGGTGATCCGCCCAGCCAACGTGAGCCAAGAGTTCTTCCACGACATTGCCTTGTTCCTGTATTTTTCTACCACCTCATTCCAATGCCTGGACCTGCACGCACCCTCAAATACTTGGACTCCAAGAAACTTGGTTGGAAGTTTTTTGATTTGGAATTCCAGTATAGCAGCGATGGCAATTTGGACTGTTTCTCTTGTTCTGAAAAAGTAGATTCTTGATTTTCCTCTATTCATCACCTGTCCTGATTGCCGTTGATATTACATCAATGTCTCCCTAATACACCTTGCCTCTTCAATGCTCACTTCACCAAATAGGTTGGTGTCATCCGCAAATTGTGAATGCAAGACAGGTTCTATGTTTGGCGCCACTTTGATACATTTCCATTCCGAGTTCTGTCTTCTCCGCACTATTGCGCAATTGAGAGCTTCAGCCAGGATTACAAAGAGGAAGGGGGAGATGGGGTCCCCCTGGCACAACCCATTGGTCATAGGAAAAAAGCCATGTAGGGATCCGTTGACAGAGACTGAGAATCTGATCGATGCAATGCAGAATTGTATTAGTTCCCTCCACTGATTGCAAAAACCCATCCATTCCATCACCTTTCTCTATTATTTATTTTTGTTGTTTTTAGTTTAGTTTTTTATGTATGTAATTTTTGTATTTTAATAGGTTAACTCAAGTTATATACTAATGATTTTATTGTATTTAAAGGTTATAATTTAATTGATGAGAATAATGGTATTTTTTGTTATATCATCTATCAAGTTTTAAATCATTTGGGAGTGTAATTGGTCTAGCTTTGACACTGCAACCACAATTTGATGTGTTTTTTTATTTGATGTACCAAATAGATTTACTAATATTAACTTCAAAAGGCAAAAAGGAGAACAAATAAAATAACTAATATTCTTGTAAATTTGATGACTTGATATGATCAGTGGATCGATTAGGAAAGATGACCATCATATGAACTATCTTATACTTGATAATGCAAAATTAAGAGTTTAAATGACATTATTTAGTGAGTTCTTCCAAAAATCTCTTTAAATCAAGTTGTAGCAATGATTATGATTATGACAATGCTAATATTTGGCCTTCCTACATGTTTGAGCCTCTTGTGTACAAAAGGATAGTTAAAAAGGCAATGCTTAATCTTTTCAGGATTAATTCCATGAATTCTTTCTTTTGACTCAAGGTCATGTGAATTTTTTTATTGATTTTCATGATTTTTTAATTCTCTATTCTCTGACAAGAGACAAGGGTTACTATTACTTCATTATACTTGTGTCAACATACTATTTTTGGAGGTTTTAAAACACAAACTACTACAATCAATTCAAACCCTAAATGTTTAGATTTTCATCTGCATACACAAATGTCCTGCCTAAATCTAGTGAAAATTTTGTAACATAGTAAAACCTACCAAAGGATAATATATATTACACAATATCCAAATGCTTTGGCTTCCCAACACAATATTTTAACATCAACATTCAATAATACAAAACCAAAAATTCTTTCATAAATAATGTTTTATGATTTGGGATTACATAAATGTACTATTAAACATCATTAATTTTGTTTTAGTACAACTATTTATCCCCTTATTTGCTACTTCAAATCATCAAAGAAGAAAATAATTATTAAAAACATCCCTTATACAAAATTTAAAGATTACAACCCTTTAAACAAACTAAATGCTTTAACACTAAAATATTTGATAAATCCTAATTCAAAATAAAGAGAAGAAGATCAAGCATTGATGAATATGGTAACAACCTTTATACCTCTAGAGACTACATGCTTTCCAAGCTCTTGAGGAAGAGAGAGCCTCACAGTTGTTTGAATCTCCTAAATACTAATGATGATCTTGTTGTGGTGAGCAAAGTAGGTTACCTTGTTGGCATCTCAAAGATGTCATTGATAAGTTTGTTTATAATTTCCATGGCCTTGTTGGAAATAGTAATATCAGGGTTTACTTGTTTGAAAATTTTAAACAAGTAGATCTACTTGCTCTTTTTATTTTTGTTTTTGATTAAGGTAAGCATCTTATAGGGGCTAAACCCTTTACAAACAAGGCCCTCAAGGTAGAACAAGTAGGCCAAACCAAGCCAGGCATAACACAAAAGCAATACAAAAACTATAGACAACCAACAACGAAGTTGTAGGCTAAACAACACAAGATCCCGAGGGAAAAAAACTAACTCCCTTAACCCACTGTTGCAAGGTAGTAACAGATTTAGGGAGGTCTCTCTTTTTGCGTTGAACAATAGTCTAATCAAACTCTGAAACCAAATCGTTAGAACAAGGTGAGAGGGGTGGGGGGGGTCCTTAGCAGGAACTGCAACCAATGGGCGAGAAGCTGACGTCTTTGAAGAACGGGAAAAGATGTCCTGACACACATCAATGAGACCAAAAGAGGGGCAGAGGGCCCAGTAGAAGTAGCCGGAGATGCAGACCTAGAAGCAGGCACAACTAGTAGAGTGGTTGGAATAGCCAGAGAAGAATCTCGTCCACAAACAAGAGCCGAGGAAGGAGCTGACACAGGGGCCACACTATTGTTCAAATCAACAGTCGAATCGACCACCGCACCCATAGGAGCCATAGGGGGAACTCACAAGTCATGATGGGAAGAGTTGTCTCCTTAGGAGGAGCCATCATCTTGAGAATCACAAACAATTAGGTGACCCATGAGTGCATTCTTCCACCAAGTTAGCGGATTCTTGCGACGAGATTGAGGACAACCTGAAGCCAAGTGACCAATAGAAAAACATCTTTTGCACCTAAAAGGAAGGCCCTCATAGTCAAGTTGTTGCGTCCATGGCCTTTCCTTAACCATTAGTACACCAGCTCCATGGAGGGGCTTGGAGATGTCAATATCAACCAATATTTGAGCAACCATAGTGTGCCCCATATCTGAGGTAGTTGAATCTACCTTCAAGAAAAGACCAATAGCATTGCTGATGGCCTCATAGAAAGAATCTTGCCAAAACTGAAGAGGAAGATTCAAAAGATGAACCTAGATTGGTTTGATATTAATTGGCTCCGTAAGAGAATTGAAGGACTAAGCCCAAGGTCTGATGGAAAGTGAATGCTCATCCCACAGCCAAACCCTACCATCCAACACTAAATCTTGCTCTTGCGTGGAGTCAAAAGATGCTATGAAGAAACCTCTAGCATAGGGATAAATCTCAATCTTATCCTCTACCAAGGGTTTCCATAAATCCCTGACCCATGAATGAGGATTAGGAAGAGAAGGCCAATGTCCATTAAACCTGCAAATCACTCCATGGCTCAGGTAGTACTCCTCATTCTTTGAAACCTCAAGGCCACACACCACCAAATGGGTAGAGTAGGCCGCTGGCAATGGCGTAACTCTTGGATGTGAAGAATCATGGGCCTAAGAACTATAGCCATTAACAACATCAAGGAATGATTTCTTAGGGCGGTCAAAAGATTGCCTGTCCCCACCAGAAGCAGTCTTTGGAGAAAGACCAGGAGTTGGGGACAACCTAACCGTAAAACCACCCTAGACAGGAGCACCGACACCCACTGCCACAACGCCCACACCAAGGGCGCCCACAGTGTCCTTAGTGCAAAACTCACACTTCGAAGCACCCACGTGAGAAGCTGTAGTGCAGACAACCCATCCCACGATTTGCACAAGATCCTCGAGTGGTCCCAGAATAGGCTCTCACTCAATGCCATTCAAAATCTTGCCTTCCCGCTTGGAGCTCTTTTTATTTTTTTTATTACCTTTGTCGTCTTTAGCTTTTTTGGGGACCTTCTTTTCAGGAACCTTATTTTTTTTGAAATGTTCTTAGCCATGGCCTTTTTCTCTATGATGGGCTTCTTCTTTGTCTTTCTTTCCATTTAGAAGCACTACAAAAATTATAAAGCGAAATTAGAAATTAAATTTAGGTTTAAATTAAAATAAAATTTTTGGACTATTTCAAAACTCTTCTCTATCCTTTATAATTTTTTATTTTAAATTTTTATATATTAATGTAAAAAAAATAAATTAACTATAAGAAAACAACTTACTAAAAAAAGAAATATGAGTAAATTGTAGATTAAAATATATACGTTTGATTTGTGAACTCAATTTTAAAAGACTTAAAAAATTTCAAACCAAAATTCAAATTAAACAATTAATAATATATATTAAAAAATAACAAAATAACTTGTAAACTAAATTATAATTATATTTAAATAAAAACAAAACTAAAATTTAAATAAAAATAAACTAATAAATTTAATTTAATACATCTAAACTAAATTTTAAATTAAAATACATTTATTATTGCTATGATCCATATCTAAATATTAAACAAATTTAAAAATTTAGTTTGAACTAAATTAAAAATAACTTACAAATTAAAATTTATAATTATAATTTAAAAATTCAAGAATTAATTAAAAATTATATTTAAAACTAAATTGCAATTAAATAAAATGAAATTAAAATTTAAACTAAAAATTAAAGTTAATTTAAATTTAAATCAAATATAATAATGATAAACTTATTGAACAATAAATAAATAAATACATTTCAAAATATGAAAAAATGAGCTACTCAAAGAAGGTGAAATTAGCAATGTGAATTCAAAGAAATATAATTCGCATGTCCTTGGTGCTCTTCTTCACAACCTTGGAAATTAGAGTGAATACTAGAGGAAAAAAAGAGGTGATTCAAATTGTAGTGGGCAATGTGAATGTTGAAGTTTTGAAGAATATTCCTTGCATCAAAATTCTGGATAACCTCGTTAATTCAAAGATTGAGAAACTAAAAAATGCAGTAATTGCCAATTTTTTTGGTATTTGGTCATACTTGGATAGGATTAAATACTAGATCAAATAGAAATGGTTGAGGCTCAACCTTGAGGTGACAGTTTTGGCGTTAGGGTTTTTGCAAATAGTTTTCCAATCATAATTTGAGAGGGAGAATATTCTCAAGGGAGGCCTGTGGTTTATGGGCAATGTTGACTTGTACATTCAAGCATGGACTCCAGGATTCGATCCACATAAGGAAATGATTCAATATGCACCTCTTTGGATTAGATTGTATAAGCTCCCCCAGAGGCTTTGGATGGAGGAAATCTTTCATTTGATTGGGATTCTTTAGGGGAGTATGTCCATTGTTCAAATGCTACCGAAGGCAGACAATTGGCTACATATGCAAGAATTTGTGTAAGAATCAACCCAAGCAAAACTATTAAGCATACTATCAAGCAGTTTTCTATTCTAGGGGAATGGAATCAAGAATTAGACTATGAATGCCTTTTAACCAGGGGTTGTAAATGTTGTAAAATAGGGCACATTGCTAGGTCATGTGATTCGAAGGGCAAAAAGGAGGAGACGATCTCTTATTTGATTTCTCCCAAAATGAAGACGACCCTTTTAGAGAAGGGGAACTCCCTCCTTTAGGAACTACAAGGTCCTGGTGGTGATATCCAAGATACTGGTTTGGATATGGTGAATGGGGATTTGTCCACCTAGAATAATTTGGAGGAAGGGGACAAAGTGGAAAGGAAAAGTCTAGAGGTGCTTAAAGTAGTAGATAACTTTTGTTCTTTGGGGAAAGATCAGAGTAGAGTAGATTTGGGGTCCAAGGCCATGACCCTAGTAATCATGGAGGTTTTGAAAGGTGCAGACAACAACCTTGAAGCAGAGCCTGAAGATGATGATGACAAAGAGGATTCTTGCAACATTGCTACAAGGACTAGGAGATTTGGAGGGAGGAACCCCATTCCTATGGATGTTGGAGGTGCAAATAGTAAGAGAAGGAAGATGGATGTTTGTAAAGAAAAAATGAAGGCCTTTGATGCAGTACATAGCTACTCACATACACACAAAACCCCAATTTCATAGAGAAAGCAAATTAAATTGCAAATCAAAATCTTATTTGAAATATTGGATGATCTTGTTCTCACAGATGATGTCTTACAACATACATTTGGTATTGAATCCCAAGTAATTTTTTACAAGTTTCATCTTGATTTAATATATTCTTATTTGAAATTTGTAATTAATTTTATATGACTATCTATATTATAAGTCAAACTTAATGTATGTAATTGTCTGCGCAATGAAATTCTAGGGTTAGAGTCTTCATCCTACCTCTATTAGCCATCCATTGGCAGGTTATGAGAGAAGGTCGAGTCAGTATGTAATTTATCATATGATTGTAAATATAGTACATATATCAATGGTAATATTATTTAGTGACAATTTGATGATTTCAATAGGGAGCTTCACCATCACCTCCACGGTTTCCTTGGTCCCCTGGATTCAGAACCACTTTTACAGAGGTAAATATAACCATTTGTAATTATTATGCATTTAAATAATGTTATGTATCTATTTTGGTTGAATAACCTTGAACTTTATTTTTAGATGATGAATATGGAGACTCATCTTCGTGAGTTAGCGTAGTTAGGCATTGTTGTAGCTATGTTGTCTTCAAATCCTCTGACTGAGGTATGAGCCAATAACATGTAAATGCCATTTTGTATTTCTTTTTTTATCTCATGTCATTTGATGTACATAAATGATATTTATGTTTAGTCAATTTTGCTTCTTGATTCTTCTCACAAGAGGTCACAACTCCAACCTATCCAATTGCGGACGAAGAGGAAAAAGATGATTGAGAGGGATCATCAACTAGTGGTAAGTGATTGATTACATATGTGATGTTATATATTTCATGTTTTCTATATTAATGTGCATATTGTTTGATTGTATTAACAGGTGGAGCTGCAAAAATCTTTGTCAAGGAGGTCTACTTGATGGGAGAGAGAGGATGAGTCACTAATTTTGGGACATTTTTTGTATGCCTAGATGGCTTTGTATACATACTTTTATATGTTACCGATGTATATTTTTGTATATGCTTGTATGACTTTGTTTGGACATGACTATATGGTTTTATATATAGACTAGATGTTATGTTCATGACATTATGTATATGACAATTTACATTAAATATTTATTATGATGATCAATTATCATTACAAGAATTTGGTTTTACACATGCCAATTGTATTTTCTTGAAAGCTTATAAATAATTAAAAAAAAACCATTTTGTGCATATCTTGCAATCATTGCATTCCATGAGACTGTGCATTTCCTTGAGGCATCATATCAAACAATTCACGCACCTTATCTATGCTTCCATACTTTCCATACATGTCTACAAGGGCAGCTGCAAATACAACATGTGGCAAAATTCCTATATCCTTTATGCTTTGATGGTTTTCCACAACATGTTCCCCAGATCCCATTTTGGCATAGGCAAGAAGGATGTTGGATAAGGTTGTGCAATTTGGTTTTAGATGTGCCAATTGCATTTGGTTCAAAGTTTTTTTTGTGCATTTGCTTGAAAGTTTCTAAAGCCTTATGAAAAATTCATTTCATGCATATCTTGCAATCATTGCATTCCATGAGACAACATTTCTTTGAGGCATTGTGTCAAACAGTTCACATTCCTTGTATATGCTTCCACACTTTGCATACATGTCTCACAAGGTAGTTGCAACTACAACATTTAACAAAATTCCTATATCCTTTATGATTTGATAGATACCTATACCGTGTTCCAAAGATACCATTTCTAAGGTTTTGGAATTTGGCTTTACACCTGCCAATTGGATTTCCTTGAAAGTTTCTAAAGCCTTATAAAAAAATTTATTTTGTTCATATCTTGCAATCATTGCATTCCATGAGGCGACATTTCTTTGAGGCATCATGCCGAACAACTCACGTGCCTTGTCTATGCTTCTATACTTTTCATACATGTCTCCAAGGGAAGTTGCAACTACGACTTCTAACAAAATTCCCATATCTTTTATGCTTTGATGTATGTCGATACTGTGTTCCAAAGATCCCATTTTGGCATAGGCAAGGAGGATACTGACTAAGGTTGTGGAATTTGGCTTTACACCTGCCAATTGTATTTGCTTGAAAGTTTATAAAGCGTTATTGAAAAATCCATTTTTGCATATCTTACAATCATTGTATTCCATGAAATTGCTTTTCATTGAGGCATCGTATTACAAAGTTCACGTACCTTGTCTATGCTTCCACACTTTGCATACATGTCTACTAGGGTAGTTGCAACTACAAGATCTAACAAAATTCCCATATCTTTTATTCTTTGATGGATGTCCATACCATGTTCCAAAGATCCTATTTTGGCATATGAAGGGAGGATGTTGGCTAAGGTTGTAAAATTCGGCTTTACACCCGCCAATTGGATTTGTTTGAAAGTTTCTAAAGCCTTATCAAAAAATCTATTTTGTTCATATCTTGGAATCATTACATTCCATGAGATGACATTTCTTTGAGGCATCATGCCAAACAGTTCACGTGCCTTGTCTATGCTTCCACACTTTGCATACATGTCTTTGAGAGAAGTTGCAACTACAACATCTAAAAAAATTGCCATATCTTTTATTCTTTGATGGATGTCCATATCATGTTCCAAAGATCCCATTTTGGCATAGGTAAGGAGGATACTAGCTAAGGTTGTGGAATTTGGCATTACACCCGCCAATTATATTTGCTTGAAAGTTTATAAACGCTTATAAAAAAATCTATTTTTGCATATCTTGGAATCATTGCATTCCATGAGATGGCATTTCATTGAGGCATCTTGTCATATAGTTCATGTAACTTGTCTATGCTTCCACACATTGCATACATGTCTACTAGGTCAGTTGCAACTACAAGATCTGACAAAATTCCCATATCTTTTATGCTTTGATCGATGTCCATACCATGTTCCAAAGATCCCATTTTGGCATATGAAGGGAGGATGTTGGCTAAGGTTGTGGAATTTGGCTTTACACCTCTCAATTACATTTGCCTGAAAGTTTCTAAAGCCTTATTAACAAATCCATTTTGTGCTATCTTTCAATTATTGGATTCCATGAGATGGCATCTCTTTGAGGTGTTTTGTCAAACAATTCATGTCCTTGTCTATGCTTCCACACTTTGTATACATGTCTACTAGGGTAGTTTCAACTACAACAGATCTAACGAAGTTCCCATATCCTTTATGCTTTGATGGATGTGAATACCTTGTTCCAAACCTCCTATTTTGGCATAGGTAGGGAGGATGTTGGCTAAGGTTGTGGAATTTGGCTTTACAACCACCAATTACATTTTCTTAAAAGTTTCTAAAGCCTTATGAACAAATCCATTTTGTGCATATCTTGCAATTATTACATTGGACATGAGATGGCTTCTCTTTGAGGTGTTCTGTCAAACAGTTCACTTTGCATTTGGATTTAAACTTGCCAATTACATTTTCTTGAAAGTTTCTAAATCCTTATCAACAAATCCATTTTGTGCATATCTTGAAATTATTGCATTCCATGAGATGGCATCTCTTTGAGGTGTTCTGTCAAACAATTCACATGCCTTGTCTATGCTTTGACACTTTACATTATGAATATAGAAGCTAACTTTTATTTGGATAACAAATAAATATATTGTGAACCTATTTACAACAACTTATGATATGGTTTTCATATAATTAATGTTTGTATATAAATTATTAGTTAAGTTTTAAACTTTTATGTTAAGGAAAATATGGAATATGAAAAATACAATTATAAAGCATTTTTGTTAAGAGAATGATGGGTACAAGGAAAGGTGCATCCAATCATAGGATTTATTTACGCCTTTGTAAGTTTTTTATAGGAATCTAACAATTCATAGTTTGAATCATTATAAGGAAATATAATTTGTTTATGCTAAATTATTAGATTGATGGTAAGTGTTAGTTAACATATTTGTTGTACTCTTATTTTTGTATACATTTCATAACAATCATGATAATGAAACTACTAGATTTGTTATGATAATCATAGATAATTTCTCATCTTACATGTTAGACATATCCTCATTTCACCTTCTATATGTTTGACATCATTTTCCTACCTTCATCTCACCTTAGATATATGTTTGACATTATATGTTTAGTTAGGGGGAGACTTAGAGAGAGACCAAGAGGGAGATGATATGTTTGACATTATATCCTCATTTCACCTTCTATAGGTCTAACATACCTTTGTTTCACCATCTATATGGGTTATAGAAAGAGTAAAATGAGACGACATATCTTTGAGGCATCATAAAAAAAATCAAATTTGTTCATATCTTGCAATCATTGTATTCCATGAGACAACATTTCTTTGAGGCATCATGCCAAATAGTTCACGTGTCTTGTCTATGCTTCCACACTTTGCATACATGTCTCACGGGGTAGTTGCAACTACAACATTTGACAAAATTTCTATATCCTTTATGCTCTGATGGATGTCTATACCGTGTTCCAAAGATACCATTTCTAAGGTTTTTGAATTTGGCTTTACACCCACCAATTACATTTGCTTGAAAGTTTCAAAAGCCTTGTCAAATATCCATTTTGTGCATATATCTTACAATCATTGTATTCCATGAGACAACATTTCTTTGAGTTATCATGCCAAACTATTCACATGCCTTATCTATGCTTTCACACTTTGCATACATGTCTAAAAGAGTAGCTACAAATACAACATGTAACAAAATTCCTATATCCTTTATGCTTTGATGGTTGTCTATACCCTATTCCAAAGATCCCATTTTGGCATAGGCAAGGAGGATGGGAGATAAGGTTGTGGAATTTGGATTTACATCCACCAATTGCATTCCATGAGACAACATTTCTTTGAGGCATCATGTCAAATAGTTGACCTACCTTGTTGATGCAGGAGCATAGACTCAAAACCAATAAAGTGACATTAATAGATGGAAAGGAGGATATTTTCATGTTTCCAAGTGGTTTTGCAGGTCAAGACATCCATTTAAGTCATTTAGATAAGGGTTTCCCATTTTCATTCTAGGTCTTGCAGGTCTTTCTAGGAGTGAGATTTTGCATTCAACAGCTCATGGGGCTGAACCAATAGCACCAATGCATCAGAGTGGATGGGTAAATGGTAGGAGAGGTCTCATTTTGTGTGCCAAGTGTCTTAGCAGTAGGCTACCGACAAAGTCAATTAAGATCCATAATAGCAAAAAACTACTAAACTTTGACGGAGTAGTTCTCAGAATTCATGATAGCTAGGAATGTTCCATTTAGACATACAATTACACATGGGGTCCATCTACAATAACCTCTCTCAGTTTTGGTCAACTCCAATCCATTTGATTGTGCCGAAAGAAATGCATTCTTGCAAAATGCTTCATTTTCATGTAGTGAAAATGTGTTAGGAGTGACATTTTGCATTACACAAATCATGGGGACGAATCGATTGTGCCAACGCATTGGGGTGGGTGAGTAATTTCTATGAGAGGTCTCCTTTCATGTGCCAAGTGTCTGAGTCGTTCCATGCTGCAAGCTACTGACAAGGTTGAAAGGTGCTACGAGTGAACTTTTGTATTCCATAGCTCGTGGGGCCAATCTGATTGTGCCAATGCATCGGGGTGAGCGATTAAATGCTAGGAGAGGTCTCGTTTCATGTTCCAAGTGTTCCAGTCATTTGGGGCATCAGGCTACTGACAAAGTCACTTAAGATCTCTAAGAGCAAAAAAATGCCAAACTTTGAAGGAGCAACTCTTAGAATTCATTGTAGCTGGGAATGTTTCGTCTTGACCTATAAGTGTAGGTGGGGTCCATTCATATTAAACTCTCTTAGTTATGGTCAACTCCAATCCATTTGACCATGTCCAAACCAAATGTATTCTTGCAAAATGCTTGAGTTCCATGAAGTGGAAGGTTGCTAGGATTGACATTTTGCATTCCACAGCTTGTGGGGCTAAACCAACTATGCAAATGCATCAGGGTGGGTGGGTAAATGCTAGGGGAGGTGTCTTTTCATGTGCCAAGTGTCCCAGTCATTCAAGGCTACAGGCTACCAGTAAAGTCACTTAAGATCCCTAAGAGCAAAAAACTACCAAACTTTGACGGAGTGTTTCTCAGAATTTATGGCTGCTATGAATGTTCTGTTTAAACCTATAGGTGCACATGGGGTTCATCCATAATAACCTCTCTCAGTTTTGGTCAACTCCAATCGGTTTGACATGAAGAAACCAAATGAATTCTTGCAAAATGATTCAGCTTGATGTAGTGGAAAGTTCTAGGAGTGACATTTTGCATTCCACAACTTGTGGGACCGAAATGACTATGCCAATATGTCAGGGTGGGTGGGTAAATGCTAGGGGAGGTCTCGTTTCATGCACCAAGTGTCCCAGTTGTTCAGGACAACATGCTACCGACAAAGTCGCTTAAGATCTTAAGAGCAAAAACTATCAAACTTTGATGGAGCATTTCTCATAATTCATGGCAGTTGGTAATGTTCTGTTTGGACCTATAGGTGCATGTGGGGTCCGTCCACAATAACCTCTCTAGGTTTTGGTCAACTCCAATATGTTTGACCGTGCTAAAATCAAATGGATTCTTGCAAAATGCTTCAATTTCATGAAGCACAACCTTGTAAGGTGCCATATTATTTATTCTGCTCATTGTGGGGCTGAACCAACTATGCCAATACATTAGGGTGGGTGAGTAAATGCTAGGTCTCATTACGTGCGCCAAGTGTGCTAATCATTCAGGGTATCAGGCTACTAGCAAAGTCACTTAAGATCCCTAAGAGCAAAAAACTACCATACTTTGATGGAGTAGTTCTTGGAATTTGTGGTAGATGGGAATGTTCCATTTTTTCCCTACAGGTGCACGTGGGGTTCGTCCACAATAACCTCTCTTGATTTTGGTCAACTCTAATCCATTTGACCATGTCGAAACCAAATGCATTCTTGCAAAATGCTTCAGTTTCAAGCAGTGGAAAGATACTAGGAGTGACATTTTGCATTCCATAGCTCATGGGACCAAATAGACTGTGCCATGTGTCCCAGTCATTCGGGGCAGCAGGCTACTGACAAAGTCACTTAAGATCCTTAGAGCAAAAATTGTCAAATTTTGACGGAGCAGTTCTTTGAATTCGTGGCAGCTGGTAATGTTTTGTTTGGACCTATAGGTGCATGTGGCATCCTTCCACAATAACCTCTCTCAGCTTTGGTCAACTCTAATCCATTTGACTGTGTTGAAATCAAATGCATTCTTACAAAATGCTTTAGTTTCATGCAACACAACCTTGCCAGGTGCCATATTTTTTGCTTTGCTAGTCATGGGGCCGAACTGACCGTTCCAACACATTGGGGTGGGTGGGTAAATGCTAGGGG
Source organism: Cunninghamia lanceolata (assembly GCA_027924645.1). NCBI lineage: Eukaryota > Viridiplantae > Streptophyta > Pinopsida > Cupressales > Cupressaceae > Cunninghamia > Cunninghamia lanceolata. Next base: position 2,633,252 of record BSBN01000149.1, on the reverse strand, counting down.
AGATCTCATTTCATACACCAAGTGTCCCAGTCATTTGGGGTATTAGGCTACCGATAAAGTCACTTAAGATCCCTAAGAGCAAAAAATTGTCAAACTTTAACTGAGTAGTTCTTGGAATTTATGGCAGCTGGGAATGTTTTGTTTTGACCTACATGTGTATGTAGTTTCCATCCACAATAATCTCTCTCAATTTTGGTGAAATCCAATCCATTTGATTGTGACGAAACCAAATGCATTCTTGCAAAATGCTTCAGTTTCATGCAATGGAAAGGTGCTAGGAGTGACATTTTGCATTCCACAGCTCATGGGGATGAATTAATTGCACCAATGCATTGGGGTGGGTGGGTAAATGCTAGTGGAGGTTTCTTTTCGTATGCCAAGTGTCCCAGTCATTTGGGGCAATAGGCTACCAACAAAGTCACTTCAGATCATAAGAGCAAAAACTGCCAAACTTTGATGGAGTAGTTCTCAGAATTCATGGCATCTGATAATATTTTTTTTAAACCTACAAGTGCACGTGGGGTTTGTCCATAATAACTTCTTTTGGTTTTGGTCAACTCCAATCCATTTGATCATGCCAAAATCAAATGCATTCTTACAAAATGCTTCAGTTTCATGCAACACAACCTTGCCAGGTGCCATATTTTTATTTTGCTCGTATTAGGGGTGAACCGATAGCTTACAACACATAATGAATGGAATGCTTGACACATGAAATGAGAGCTCCCCTAGTATTTACCCTCCCACCCTGACACATTGGCATAATTGGTTTGGCCCCATGATCTGTGGAATGCAAAATTTTACTATGTTACCTATAGCTTGCACCCTGGAATGACTGAGACACTTGGCACACAAAAATAGACCTCTCCTAGCATTTACTCGTCCACCCCAATGTGTTACGATGTAGTTGGTTTGGCCCACAACCTGTGGAATACAAAATTTCACTTCCAACACCTTTTGACTTTAGGGGTAGCTTGCAGCTTGGAATGACTGAGACACTTGACGCATGAAACAACACCTCCCCTAGCATTTACTCGCACACTCCAACATGTTGGCCCAGTCGGTTCAACCTTGCATCTTGAAATGACTAAGATAATTGATGCATGAAAGGAGACCTACCCTAGCATTTAGCCACCCACCCGAAGTGTTGGCGCAGTCAGTTCGACCCCACGACCTGTGGAATGTAAAATTTCACTCATAGCACCATTCAACTTTGTCGGTATCTTGCAACCTAGAATGACTAAGACACTTGATGCACAAAAGGAGACCTGTAGCATTTACCTACCCACCCTGATGTGTTGGCCCAGTCGGTTTGACCCCATGACATGTGGAATGCAAAATTTCACTCTTAGCACATTTCAACTTTGTCGGTAGCCTATTGCCCCAAACGACTAGGATACTTGGTGCATGAAACAAGACCTCCCCTAGTATTTACCTACCCACCTCAATGTGTTGGCACAACTAGTACGGCCTCACAAGCTGTGGAATGCAAAATGTCACTCCTAGCAACTTTCCACTACATGAAACTGAAACATTTTGGAATAATGCATTTGGTTTCAGCAAGGTCAGATGGATTGGAGTTGACCAAAATTGAGAGATGTCATTTTGGATGAACCCCACATGCATCTGTAGGTCAAAATGAAACATTCCCATCTGCCATGAATTTTGAGAACTGCTTTGTCAAAGTTTGGTAGTTTTTTTTCTTAGGGATCTTAAGTGACTTTGCCGATAGTCTAATTCCCTGAATGACAAGGATACTTGCACACAAAACAAGACCTCCCTTAGCATTTAATCATGTTGGTGCAGTCGACTCAGCCCCACGAGTAGTAGAATGCAAAATGTCACTCCTAGCAACTTTCCACTGCATGAAATTGAAGTATTTTGCAAGAATGCATTTGGTTTCAGCACAGTCAAATGGATTGGAGTTGACCAAAACTAAGAGAGGTTATTGGATGGACCCCACATGCACTTTTATGTCAAAAAGGAACATTCCCAGTTGCCACAAATTCTGAGAACTACTCTGTCAGAGTTTGACAGTTTTTTGCTCTTAGGGATCTTAAATGACTTTGCCGGTAGCTTGATGCCCCAAACTACTAGGATATTTGGTGCATGAAATGAGACATCTCCTAGCATTTACCCTCCCACCCTGATGCCTTGGTGTAGTTGGTTTTGCCCCATGAGCTATGAAATACAAAATGTCACTCCTAGCAACTTTCCACTGCATGAAATTGAGGCATTTTGTAAGAATGCATTTGGTTTCAGCATGGTCAAATGAATTGGAGTTGGCCAAAACTGAGACAGGTTATTATGGATGGACCCCACATGCACCTATAGGCCCAAATGGAACATTCTCATCTACCACAAATTTTGAGAATTGCTCCGTCAATGTTTGGCAGTTTTTTGTGCTTAGGGATCTTAAGTGACTTTGTTGGTAGCCTGCTTCCCCAAACAACTGGGACACTTGGTGCACAGAATGAGACCTCCCCTAGAATTTACCTACCTATCCTGATGTGTTGGTGTAGTTGGTTCGGTCCCATGAGCTGTGGAATGTAAAATGTCACTCCTAGAAACTTTCCACTACATGAAACTAAAGCATTTTACAAGAATGCATTTGGCTTTGGCACGGTCAAACGGATTAGAGTTGATCAAAATCAAGAGAGGTTACTGTGGATGGACCCCATGTGCACCTATAGGTCCAAATAGAACATTCCCAGCTTCCATGAATTTTGAGAACTGCTCCGTTAAAGTTTGGTAGTTTTTTGCTCTTAAGGATCTTAAGTGACTTTGTCGGTAGCTTGCTATCCCAAACGATTGGGTCACTTGGCGCATGAAATAAGACCTCCCCTAGAATTTACCCACCCACTCTGACGTTTTGGTGTAGTTAGTTAGGCCCCACGAGTTGTGGAATGTGAAATGCCATTATTAGCAACTTTCCATTGCATAAAATTGAAGCATTTTGGAACAATGCGTTCCTTGCCACCATAAGCAGACAAAATTGATTTAAAAAAATGAGATAGGTGTTTGTAGGTGGACCTAACATCCACCTATACATGCAAAGAAGATGTTCCTAAGTGTCACGGTTTGACAAAATAGTTGGCCCAAAGTTTGACACCTTTTTTGTCTTAGAGCTCTTGAGAGATTGTTTGCATTCAATGTAGTCAAGAATGACCATGAGGCTTTGCCACTGAAAAGACATCTCCCCTAGCATTTACTTGCCCACTCGAATGCATTGGCACCATTTTTTTGGCCCCAAGAGATTTCAAATGTAAAAATTCAGTCCTAATACCTTTCAAGTAGATGAAAATTCAGTACTATAAAGATGTTCTCACTTGATATAATGTCTTATACGGCATCAATTAAGGCTACCATTAACACTGCTATTAATTGTTAACACCAAATGTGAAGAAACATCGTTAAAACTCATTATGAAATAGTAAATAAATGACATCATCGTGAAATAATCATGAAAACCTACCTTATTTTCCTTCCAAAGGCAACTTCATAAGTATTATTCTACCTCCATCATACTCAAATCTTGCATGTAAATGCAATTACACTATTTAGCTAAAATGAGTACACCGATGAACTCTACAATGAAATAACGCTAATCAACCAAGACCAAGGAGCACATATAAGACATTTTTTAAGAGAACATTTCTGAGTTAAATACAACTTTGATATTGAAAATAAATAAATATAATAAAGAGTAATCATATTTGATTTATATAAGAGCATAGCACACATTGAGAGATTGGAGGTAAACTTGTTAGGAAGAAGTAGCACTAATACCTCAAAGGTAGATAAGACCAGCGGTGGAATGGACCATGTCACATCATACTTAGGCAATGGATAAGACCTGCGGTGGAATGGACCATCCTACATCATACAAGGGTAATAAGTAAGACCTGCGGTGGAATGGGCATGTGATATGTCATACAAGGGCACTTAGTAAGACCTAAGGTGGAATGGGCATGTGTTACATTATACAAAGGCACTACCCATAGAGGATGATTTATGCAACCTAACAAGAGATAGTACCCCATCTCCACCAGGGTTTGAAAATAAAATTAACATTTAATAGACAACCCTAAATATGAATCCACTTAAGGATTGAATAATTGAATTATTGATTTATGTTGATATGTGGTTACCAACCCTAATTTGATTATTTTAATATCTAGTACTATTGTTTCCTTTAAGAAGTAATTCTCATGTGCAAGGTGGAAAATAAGGATCTTCTTATAAGGGACATTACAAAATGTCACTCCTAGCAACTTTCCACTGCATGAAATTGAGACATTTTGTAAGAATGCATTTGGTTTTAACATGGTCAAATGAATTGGAGTTGGCCAAAACTGAGAGAGGTTATTATGGATGGACCCCACATGCACCTGTAGGCCCAAATGGAACATTCTCATCTACCACAAATTTTGAGAATTGCTCCGTCAATGTTTGGCAATTTTTTGTGCTTAGGGATCTTAAGTGACTTTGTTGGTAGCCTGCTTCCCCAAACAACTGGGACACTTGGTGCACAAAATGAGACCTCCCCTAGAATTTACCAGTGTAGTTGGTTCGGTCCCATGAGCCGTGGAATGTAAAATGTCACTCCTAGAAACTTTCCATTGCATGAAACTAAAGCATTTTATAAGAATGCATTTGGCTTTGGCACGGTCAAACGGATTAGAGTTGATCAAAATAAAGAGAGGTTATTGTGGATGGACCCCATGTGCACCTATAGGTCCAAATAGAACATTCCCAACTTCCATGAATTTTGAGAACTGCTCCGTTAAAGTTTGGTAGTTTTTTGCTCTTAAGGATCTTAAGTGACTTTGTCGGTAGCCTGCTATCCCAAACGATTGGGTCACTTAGCGCATGAAATAAGACCTCCCCTAGGATTTAACCACCCACTCTGACATGTTGGTGTAGTTAGTTAGGCTCCACGAGTTGTGGAATGTGAAATGCCATTACTAGCAACTTTCCATTGCATGAAATTGAAGCATTTTGGAACAATTCGTTCCTTGCCACCATAAGAAAACAAAATTGATTTAAAAAAATGAGATAGGTGTTTGTAGGTGGACCTGACATCCACCTATACATGCAAAGAAGATGTTCCTAAGTGTCACGGTTTGACAAAATAGTTGGCCCAAAGTTTGACACCTTTTTTGTCTTAGAGCTCTTGAGAGACTGTTTGCATTCAATGTAGTCAAGAATGACCATGAGGCTTTGCCACTGAAAAGACATCTCCCCTAGCATTTACCCACCCACCTGAATGCATTGGCACCATTTTTTTGGCCCCAAGAGATTTCAAATGTAAAAATTCAGTCCTAATACCTTTCAAGTAGATGAAAATTCAGTACTATAAAGATGTTCTCACTTGATATAATGTCTTATACGGCATCAATTAAGGCTGCCATTAATGCTGCTATTAATTGTTAGCACCAAATGTGAAGAAACATTGTTAAAACTCATTATGAAATAGTAAATAAATGACATCATCATGAAATAATCATGAAAACCTACCTTATTTTCCTTCCAAAGGCAACTTCATAAGTATTATTCTACCTCCATCATACTCAAATCTTGCATGTAAATGTAATTACACTATTTAGCTAAAATGAGTACACCGATGAACTCTACAATGAAATAACGCTAATCAACCAAGACGAAGGAGCACATATAAGAAGGTAAGATAGGTGAAATGAGGATAGCAAGGAAAAATAACATACCTTTCTGTCATTCCAATGATTCAATCCAATGAACCATCTGAGTCTACTCTACTCTTTATTGTGTCAAATTGCCTCGTGGTCATACTCATGAACCTTCCACAAGGTCTTGTTCAATGGTCTACCCCCATATTTGATCAAATGAACGTTTGATGCCACAACAAGGTTAGAATAATGAAGAATCTTCCTATGTTTGTCAAAGTCCTCAAACAACCACATATTAGACTTCTTCACTAGGTACCTTCTAAGCCATGTTCTAGTAACAACCATTGATCGTGTAGGGTATTTGATGTTTTCTCCATCTATAACTCAGGAATATAATTTCTTTTTTGCCTCAACATAATGACACAATTAATAATCGATTCCTTCTTCATTGTCTTCAGCTACAATAATTGCATAAATATGCCCTGCATTGATACGTGCATTCAGTTCGATGAATATAGTCAACAATATAAAAAAACTACAAAATAAGATAGAATATTGAATTTGATTAAATTTGAATGCTAATAATAGCTCATTGAACTAGATCTAAAACACGGTTAAAGTAAATTGATGATTCAATATTTGTGAGTTGTAGTATTGTTGATAATCGATACATGTCAATCGGGCTTAGGATTCTTGTACACCAATCATCAACCCTATTAGCTCCCAAATTGGTAGAGGGTTTTCTAGTTCCAATGCATAGATAGATTCAGCAAACAAATACGGGAGGTTGCGTGAGCTGCCTGCCCTTCACTTTTGGTTCTATCGCACCAAGGGGGGTATCCCTATAGCTAAAGATTTGACCTTGACTCCCCCAATGACAAAAAGATTTAGCTTTACAACAATAGGCAGAATACTCTCATGTGTGGAGCAAGATATGCATGATACATCACAAGTTTAACAACATTCTTGGACATAACTAACTGGTTGAGGATGAGAGTATGCAGGGTCCCTATTTCTACTCCTACAAACTAACAGGTTGGAAATTTGAAAGGATTTGTATTAATGTTTTGGATGCAAGACATGGGGTTTTGGATCATAACTACTAATCCAGAAGTAGACCAGTGCCTATCTCAGGGAAAGGAGTCAACTAGACGTATACAAGTGAGTGGCTTGCAACTGGCATTCAAATTTCAATGGGTTAGGATTGGTATTTGCCTTACAAACACTACCCAAGGATAAGTATTTAACTGTCTCTACTTACATCCCAGCTGACATACAATCTTCTCCATACTTGACCTAAAATAATTCAATCCACTCCTTGAATAGAAGTTAAAGATTAAGCATGTGATACAGAAATCCATATCGTAGAATCTGAGAAACCCTTAGCAACTAGATTCAAAAGAAGAGAATGCATACAACACATGGAGACAGACAGATAAACACATGCAATAATGCATTTTTCATATAAAATGACAAGAAACTAAACATATGTGCAAGGTGCACTTAGATGCAACTCATAAACTCCAACAGAGATAAAATAGCCAGGAAAATGCTCTGTCTTTCGTTATTTTTCCCCCCAAAATGCCAAGTCTTCAACCACCCAAATGAGTAACACAATTTGCACTTTATAGCAAGACTGTGTACTCAACAATAATTACATGGCACTTCAAAATTTGCCAGAAACAACACACCACAAAATGGCACTCAAATATTGAATGTTCCAGGCAGAAAGAAGGAAGGGAGCAGGTGAGATCAGGATCTACACTGCTACATGGAGATCTTCCTAAATTGGGTGGTTAACCTGTCAACTCAACCCATACCTCTGCACTGCTGCCATAAATGGCTGACCTACCCGTGGGATGCAACAATGGTTCGTGCTATGAAGTTTCCCACTCGAACTGGTGTAGATACACAGAAAATACTTCCTTCCTCAAGCGTTCAAAATAGGGCCGTCGATCTCCTTCCTATCGTTGAGATCTACAGCATCAAAATGCTTTGAAAAGTTGCCAACCAACAAGAACATGCCATGTAGGCACCCTGTGCTTCCATCGCTGACTTTTCCGCCATCGCAACATGCACTTTGACTCTTTTTGTCCCTTTGTATATGCAAAAGAACATGCATATACAAACAACTATCTACATACAAAGCGTAGACCCCAAATTGTTATAGAACAAATTGAAATTGCAATCGGGTCCCGCCTTGTACATCTCTCTTTGCATATCTCCTTTGTATATTACAGATACAAATGCAATATACATTCTGCAGATTTCAAATTTTTATGAAGGGTTTTGAAATCACTTTGAAATCTAGCTTGTATCTCAATTTTCTTGTATATCAGCATATACAATGCCATATACATGCAAGCCACGAACACCAGCCCTGAATTAGCCAAATCTGACTTTTGAATCGGGTCCGGCTTGTATCTCAACTTTTGCATCTTCGCAATGGATATCAGCACATACAAGCACCTAATATACATGCTGCGGACTCCAAACCTTTATCTGCTATAGTACATCTTCATTTTCATGTCTAGGTTGCATGTTTTTCCTTTGTATATGACCAATGTATGTCACATATGCAATGTAGACATACAAGTAGATTATACATACAAACAACGGACTTCAACCTTATCAATCAGAATGCATGCTCATTTCAAATCCAGCTTGTATATTTGCGAATGCATATTTGATTGTATGTGAGAACATACAATTGCTAAAATATGCAATTGGTGGGCCCCACCTTTTGTATATCGGCCCCTTGCACTTTTCACTTTGCATATAGCGAATGTATATTGCATATACAGTCCACCTTGTATGTGAGGTAGACCCCACCAAATGTATCTCCTGCTATGTATGTTGCCGAATATACAAGACCCCTTGCATCTTTGCAAATGTACATGTTTCTTCTTGCATATGCATTGACCAATGCATCATTCCATTGTATGTGGCGAATGTATATTGCACTTGCATCTCACACATACAAACCCCTTTCACTGTAGCGAATGCATGCTGGCTACATATATTTCTTCTTGTATGTTGGATTGCATCATTGCAATGTATATTTCCCTTGCACATTTCCAATGTATCTTTCCATTGTATGTCTGAACATACAACACAAAAAATAAAGGCAACCCGATATATAAGCACAAAATATTCTCAGAATCTATGATAGATTCCCCAAATGTACATACAAACCCCTTTGTATATACAAAGATACATGCATTTAAAACTATTTTTTACACTTTTCAAGGCCCGATATGCATAAAATGAGGCCGAGGGACTTAGAATTTTTGAATTTTTATGAAAGGTGCCTGTAGATGAAAGTCTGAAACCTAAATGTTTATGTAGGCATCAACACTGGCTCTGTCTGGGGACGCATGCCTCTTGCAAGCATGGCGAGAACCTCAGATCTCTGGGATGCAGACTAGTCCCTTATCCATTGGGCAACAGAGTCAAACACTACATCAACCTGCATCACAAAATACATTATTAAAATATACTTGGTGGCTGAGGGCCACCAAAGAGGAAAAACCAAAATTTCCCCTTGTTAAGTTTCTAATTTTCTTCTGATTTCTTCAACTGAAGCCTAAAAACATTTGGCTGTCTGCAGCACCCTCCTTTGCAATTGGTTGTGCTGCTGCCCATTTTTCTTTTTTTAACAATTCTATAGCAAGACTCATCAGCATACATCACCATCAGCTGCAGAATGTCATCATCATATGAGTCACTGATATTTATTGGAAAAATAATAGACTCACATGAAACAAATGAATCCACGTTAGAATTTTGCCCTTCTTCAAAAAATAAGAACTCCTCTGTATCAAACAAACAATATTCAGGCACAAGCAACATCTCATAATCAGATTCATCTTTATAAACACTCAGGTATTCATCATCATTGTGCTCAGCAATTTTGTCATTAAGGTCCACCTGGAATGTCTCGAGAGAAGGCATAAAAATATCAGAGTGCAGCCCTTCACTGAAAGCCTTGTAGTCACCCCTGCAACCAACATTATCCCCAATTGTATGAGCACACACATCTGCAACTTGTCCATTCACATCTGAATAGTGACCTCGATTTTCCTCTTCACCAATGCACTGATAATCAACAGTAGTTTTTTCAACCTCTGCATTGTAGAGGTGGTCATAATCTTCAAGGAAACACTCATACTCAGTATCCATATATATTTCATCCTCTGAAAGGATCACACATGCATTTGAACGCTGACAATCACTAGCATATTCACTGCCATCCCTTGAATCAATGTTTTCTATATTTAGATTGAAGCTCTGCATATCCACCTCATATAATAATCAAGAATAAATGGGATATGCCTATTGATGTAGGATGCAACTTCATGTATATCTTTCATTTCATCATTTGAAGAGCATTTTGCATCTGCAGGCTTTTCTTCTAGAGACTGACAATAATCTTTGTCCTCACCATTATAGGATGTGCCCATATTTTCTATAGCATCTTCTTCATGTTTATGCATCACATCATGGCTACTCATACTGTTCTGAAATATCTTTCCCTCTGCAGAATCATCTTTCAATGAACACACTGGGAAAGTAGAAACACATTCACTTTGAAAACTATTTTGAAAATTTGCAGCCATGAAACCTACTGGCATTCCATATTTCTGATTATTTTCAATATCCATAGAAAACTTATAAGCTTGGTGAAGTGTGACTGGTTCTTTATCTCTCAATCTATAACTCATTTTCTTATCAAATGCAGCCAAATAAATTGCCAAGCATAATACATCATTGGGTCTCATATATTCAGGAATTTGCTTGAGCAACTTAATAAACTTAAGATTAAAGGCTGGAACCAGTTCCTCATCTTCCCTTTGGATATTCATGAAATATATGATCAATGAGGCCAAATCAAATCTTTCACCAAACTGCTCTAGGAACGCAACTTCTAAATCTACCCACGAAGAAACTGAAGACATAGGCAGGTCTGAAAACTAGATCCTAGCATCATCCTCTAATGACTGAACAAAAAGTCTCATTACTATATCTTCAGCCTCTACCTCATAATCTTCTATGAAATTGCAAAAATTTTGCAGATGTTTGTTTGCAGACTCAAAATTTGATCCACTATATTTTGGCAAACATCATCTAATCTTATTGGGAATAACATTTGGGTAACCATTTATTCCTGCAAAATTCAAAGCTTTATACCTTTCAATAAAAAATGGTCTTCTTTGAGAAGACCACCAGAACTACTCTAAACTCATCATTTTTGAATCAAAAGATGAATACCTGGAAATATGTTGCAACATTGGATAGGTTCAATCAACAGAGTCGCCACCTCTCATAGAGAGGACGACAAATTGACAAGGCACTTTCATTTTCTGGATTCATCACCTTAGTAGAGCACCACATGGCCATTCCTTAGTATTGCTGCAACAACTTTCGTTGGAAACTAGATTTTCTAGCCCTCGAATTACTTGACTCTTTTACTGCAACGTTCCCCAGTAGAGTCACCATTTCTATTATTGACTCGGATGGGCCAAAAATATATCTTTTCAAATGACATCCCTAGTAGAGTCACTAAATCTGTTAGCTCCCGAATCGGCAGAGGGTTTGCCAGTTCCAATGCACAGGTAGATTTAGCCAACAGATACGGGAGGTTGCGTGAGCTACCTCCCCTTCCCTTCTGGTTTTGCCACACCAATGGGGGTATCCCTATATCTAAACATTTGACCTTGACTTGCCTAATGACAAAAAGATTTAGCTTTACAACAACAGGCAGAATACTCTCATGTGTGGACCAAGATATGCATGATACATCACAGGTTTAGCAACATTCTTAGACATAATTAACTGGTTGAGGATGAGAGTATGCAGGGTCCCTATTTCTACTCCTACAAACTAACAGGTTGGAAATTTGAAAGGATTTATATTAATGTTTTGGATGCAAGACAAGGGGTTTTGGATCGTAACTACTAATCCAAAAGTAGATCGGTGCCTATCTCAGGGCAAGGAGCCAACTAGACGTATACAAGAGAGTGGCTTGCAACTGGAATTCAAGTTTCAAGGGGTTAGGACTGGTATTTGCCTTACAAACACCACCCAAGGATAAGTATTTTACTGTCACTACTTACATACATCCCAGTTGACATACAATCTTCTCCATACTCAACCTAAAACAATTTAATCCACTCCTTGAATGGAAGTTAAAGATTAAGCATGTGATATAGAAATCTATACCGTAGAATCTAAGAAACCCTTAGCAACCAGTTTCAAAAGAAGACCATGAACTTGATGTCCACTGCCATGGATTTAACATGCAATGTATAAGGGGACATGTGTAGATCATATGTATATTTCTAGACTGTCATAGTCTTGGGCAACTTAAGAAACTTATATTATCCTTCCTCCACCATAAAACTTCATCACCCTCATAGACATTCAAGTACATCACAAAGGAATAGTTATATTATCATGCAAGGAGGTTCTACTTAAGACTGTCCTGACGACATAATACCCTCCTTGACTATATTGTAGTACATGCACCCACCAATATCAATACTCTATCTTCCTTAACTATCTAATAACTCCTTCACAAGAAACTATCTATTCAATACAACCTCATTGTGATTATAATTGTCCTAATAACTATGCCAATGACATGCATGTTATCTTTTAGTTCACAACAATCTTCCCTACTATATATGAATATCATTTCAAGAGGTCCACTAGATATGTTTATATAGTATCATGGATATCATTTTGCATGGATTTGAGATTAATTAACTTATCATTTAGTCTTGATTGTTTCCTTTAAAGTATCCTTCTAATTATTTAGGTTAGTGTCTGAATCAAGATAATAGCAACATGTGATAATTTTCACTTTCTCATGATAATTTAACTTCTCAAATGATAATCCTCTCACTTGGCTCATGATTGTCCTATAACATGAGATTTCATGGTTTAACATAATTATAAAATGAAGTAAATGAATACATTTAAAGAACATACCTTAAATTTCAAGATTCAAGTTGCTCAATCCTCAAAAATTTAGCTTCAAAATCCTTAAAAATTTGATCTTTTTGGCAAGTTCATTTGTATTTAATGTTGAATTCCATATAACTCAAATAGGATTAGTGAAAATTAAGAAAAAACAAACATTTATCATCAAATTCAATCTAAATACATTAAAATTAACATTGAAACAATATGAAACATGAAACTATTAGTTTAAACAATTAAATTATGTCTTAAAACATGCAATTTAGTTCTACGTTGAAAAACCAGAAAAAGGTGGTTGATTAGGCAAAAAATGATTGTCAAAATGTCAACTAGTTAAAAAAGCATTTTTTGTTTGACTGTGCATGAAAAGTAGGGAATAATAAAGCATGTGGGATTGAAACATGGATCCCACATGCTTTTTGTCCATTTTTTGTTCACAAAAACATGCTCATGTTATAACGCGAGAACGTTTTGTCGAGCATGAAAGTTTTAAAAGATTTCATGCATCAAAAGTCTTAAGTCTTGTCATGCCTTTAAAATTATAAGTGTTTTAAGTGCATGGAAAGTGGGGAGGGAGGTACATAGGTTAGAGAGAGAGGGTAGGAGGTATAGAAGGGCCATAGAGTATAGGAGCTAAAGAGGGGAAAGAGATAGAGAGAGAGATAGGAGATGAGGTAAAGAGGAGAGGGAGAGAGATAAAGATAGAGATACTACTTTTGACATGCAACTCTAAACCTGAGCAACCCTAAACCCCTAAACCTGAGCAACCCTAAACCCCTATATATGAGCAACCCTAAACCTCTAAACCAGAGAAAGGTCCTAAACCCTTAAACCTAAGAAACCCTAAACCTGAGCAACCTTAAACCCCTAAACTCAAGCAACCCTAAACCCTAAACCCTAAATAATGCCCCTTAACCCTAAACTTGAGCAACCCTAGACATATAAAACCTAAATAATGCCCATAAACCCTAACCCTTAAACCTCTATCACTCTATCTCTATCATCCCTCTACCTCTCAATATCTCTCCCTATGTCTCTGTCCCCCACTCTCTATCTCCATATCTCTCTTTCTCCTTATCTCTCTATCTCGTTCTCTATCTCTCTAAACCCCTAAACCCTAACCTGTAACATGTAACACGTAACCCCTAAACCTCTATCTCTCTAGATCTCTCTCTTTAAACCCTAAACCCTAAACCTCTAGACCTTAACCCCTAACTCCTAAACCCTAAATAATGCCCCTAAACCTTAACTCCTAACCCCTAAACCCTAAACCCAAACCCTTATTTATCATAAACCCTAAACCCAATCAACCCTAAACATCTATCTCCCTATCTCTCCCCTATCTTCCTGTCTCTATCATCCCTCTACCTCTCAATATATATGCGTATGGCTCTAGCCATGTCCCTCACTCTCTATCTCCCTATCTCTCCCCTTAGTTTCCTCTATATCTCCCTATGAGTCCTCTCTCTCTAAACCCTAACCTAAACCTTTAAACCTTAACCCCTAACCCATAAACCCTAAACCCTAACCCCTAAACCCTAAACATGAGCAACCTTAAACCCCTAAACTCTAAACCCCTAAATGATAAACCCAAGCAACCCTACCCCTCTATCTCCTTATCTCTCCCTTATCTCCCTATCTCTATCTTCCCTCTACCTCTCAATCTATCTCCCCATGTCTCTAGACATGTCCCTCACTCTCTATCCCCCTATCTCTCCCCTCTGTCTCCTCTATCTCTCCCAATCTCTATCAATCCCCTCTCTCTATCTCTCTCTAAACCCTAAACCCTAAACCCTTAAACCCTAAACCTGAGCAACCCTAAACCCCTAATCCCTAAACCCTAAACCCAAGCAACACTAAACCCCTATACCCTAAACTCATAAACCTTAAATAATGCCCCTAAATTCTAACCCCTAAACCCTAAACCCGAGCAAACCTAAACCCTAAACCATAAATAATTCCCCTAAACCCTAAACTCATAAACGCTAAATAATGCCCCTAAGCACCTCTCTCTATCTCCCAAAACCCCTAAACCCTAAATAATGCCCCTAAACACTAACCCCTAACCCCTAAACCATAAAATCAAGCAACCTAAACCCCTAAACCCTAAACGTAAGCTACCCTAAACTCATAAACCTGAGTAACTCTCTCTCTCTCTCTCTCTCTCTCTCTCCCAAAACCCCTAAACCCTAAATAATGCCTCTAAAGCCTAACCTCTAACGCCTAAACTTGAGCAACCCTAACCTCTATCTCCCTATCTCTCCCTTATCTCCCTATATCTCTATCATCCCTCTACCTCTCAATATCTCTCCCTATCTCTCTAGACATCTTGCTCATGCTCTCTATCTCCCTATCTCTCCCCTCTATCTCCTCTATCTCTCCCTATTTGTCTCCTCTAGATCTCTTTACCTATCTCTCTCTCTCTCTCTATCTCCCTATCTCTTGCCTCTCTCTCCCCTATCATTCCTCCATCTCCCTATCTCTCCCTCACCCTTATCGATGAAGGAAATGAAAATAAGAAAACTAGGACTCTCTTTCTATCTCTCTCTATCTCTCTCCTTATCACCCTCTCTCTCCCCTCTCTCTCCCCTCCATATCCACACTCTGTCCCTCTCCCTTATCGACAAAGAACATGGAAACAAGAAAACTAGGACATGCAAAGAGGGATGAAGATATAAACTAGGAGGATGAAATGGAAACAAGATAAAATGAAAGTTCATTGGATGGTCCAAGAATGATGAGGAGAGGTGGAAAATAGTAAAATAGGGAAAAAATGGTGGGATCTAAGGGGAAATTGGAAAGGAAAAGGAAAACTAGGAGATAGCTTGGGTTGCTCAGGCTTAGAGGGAGAGAGGGAGAGAGAGAGAGAGAGAGAGAGAGAGAGAGAGAGAGAGAGAGAGAGAGAGAGAGAGAGAGAGAGAGAGAGAGAGAGAGAGAGAGAGAGAGAGAGAGAGAGAGAGAGAGAGAGAGAGAGAGAGAGAGAGAGAGAGAGAGAGAGAGAGAGAGAGAGAGAGAGAGAGAGAGAGAGAGAGAGAGAGAGAGAGAGAGAGAGAGAGAGGTTTGCCTTGGTAATTTCCAAGCCTTAGGCTTGGATTTTCCTTGGGCTTCCAACCCAAAGGCTTGGACTATGTTTATGACATCCAAAGATGTATTTTTCTGGATTGTAACAAAAATCACATTATCTGAAGCATGCTCCCCATCAGGTTTGCACTTTTTTCAATGGCAAGTCGAAGATAATAGCACTATAATCTTAAGCTCTCTACTAGCTTTCTAACCATATAATTTTTTTCACGTTTTGAGTATGTTAAGGATTTCATCTTTAATTTATTTTGTTAGTGTATCCATTTTTGGTCAAAAACTAGTGTCTGGTATTTTTGACCTTTTTTTAAACCGTTCATCAAAATTTCAAATAAATTACATTTTGAGAAACTAGACTCCATTCTACACGTATTAAAAAAATAATTTTTGATTAGTTTTAAATTTTTTTAAGGGGGAGCACAATAAATTTTTTGTTTTTCAGGATGTGTCCACTTTTTTTTTAAAGATAATGCGCCTGGTAAACTTTTTAACGTGACCGACGACGCTGGTGCGACACGTCCTCTGGCTCCACGTGAATGCTTTTGCCCGGAGCAATGAACCGGTGAGGCCACAACTGGGGGACCTCATCCCCTAGGAAGAACACTTCAAACCCGCGAGCTCATTGGCCCAGCGAAGGCGTAAAGCCTTGCGAGCTCGTTGGCCCAGCGGGGGTTTGAACTCTGGTGGCCGCCACTACATCCTGAGTGACTTAACCACCGAACCATGCCATCATCGGCAGGATGTGTCCACTTTGAAAATTAGTAAAAAATCAATTATTCATTAAAAAATTATTAGAAAAATCAGAGATAAACTACATGGTGTTAGCTAATTTTTCATTGAAGTGATTTTTGAAATACTAAAAAAAGTTAACATTTTAGGGGGAGCACACCAAACGCTATGTTATATTTTTTTAAAAAAAATAGGACAAATTTGTGTGCTCCCCCTTTTCGAACCCCTTAATCTTAACCATTTTTTTTTTAAAATAGTAATTTAGAAACTAGATTCGGAGCACTACGACTCTTGTTTTTGTTGTATCTTCAAATTTTGAGTGTAGCTATCTTTAATTTCTCATCCAACATCAGTCTTTCCCAATTTTAGAAAAAAGTGGCATCTTAATACCTGCTTTTGGTCCCCCATCTTTGTGCACTTACCCCTATGATAGAGTAGTATCCCATTGACTCTTGCCCTACTGTAATATCTGTATGTGGCCCTGAGTCTGGATATGTGTTGTTTTGGCCTCCACAAGCCTGGTAGGGATTTATATTTGTTGTGCACTCCTCTTAGCTTCCCCCAATATTCTGGTCAGATGTGCCAGTATCAATCTTATCACTTCTCTCAACTATTTGATTTATTCCTTAATCTAATCCTTTTGATCTTGCAGTTGTTGAATTTGTGTGTGGATGACCTCTATTTGTGTCTCCAATTGATTTATTTGGTATTTGATATTCTTTGTTGTTGTTGGCCACTGTAAAACTAGGCCTTAGGGTTTCTAATTAAAAACCAAAATGTTGGTTAAGGCTCAAAACTAGGATATGGGCTTTACAGAGTAGAAGGCCGAGCAAGGCTTATTAGGGTTTCAATATAAAGTTTTAAAATTCATAGGTTTAAGCCATCTAAAGCCAATGTAAGCACCAATAATAATAATGGCATAGACGATATTTGTAGAAAAACAACATTAAATGGACTAGGGTCAAGATTTAAAACATTTAATACATATACATACTTGTTATCTCTCATACGTCATTTAATCCATACCTTATTATCTTAGGCTATGATAATTTGCATTATTATTCATCATGTATTCTATTCACTTAATCAATAAGCTTCTAATCATTTCCAAAGTTCATATGACTCTATCATGACATATCATGTCATAATGCCTATTGTTAAAATCATACATGTACACATATATTTCATCATTTAATTTCATTTTCATACATAAACACATATAATTAGTTCCTACTTAATAATCTTATCATTTATATTTTACAAGTCATAAATTGAACAAGTAATTATAAATTCTTACAAATCATAAATTGAATAAGTAAATATAAATACTTTCTTACCTACTTTACTTGGGATTCCTTACCTATGCTGCAGTAATATAGCCTTTATTGCATTGCTGTTATAAAATACAGATCTAAATATATGTATTTATCCCATACTCTTTTTATATTTTCTCCCCATGATCCTTTTCCTTAGCTGCCCTCGTGTCTTCCTTGTGATAATTTCTTGCTGTGTCTTTGATGAATTCAAATGATGTTTCTTCTTTATTACCTTTATTGAATTCACAGTTGTTTATTTATTTCTTTTTACTACTTCATTCTTTCAATGATGATTTCCTTCTATCTCACAACCTTTATTTATTTCCCTTTCAAGGGATATGTTCGAAGAGGTATGTCTCTTATTATTTTTATTACTTTATATTAATTCCCTTTTGTGGTAAACCTAGTTCTAACCATATGTAACTCCCTTATCATAAGAGGATAGGTTAAAAGATGTTTATTATTATTTATTTACCTTATTTGTATTTATATTATATCATTATAATAAATGATATATTATTTATATTTATATTACAATATAAGATAATAATAATAATAATATTTGTATTTATATTATTAGATATATTTATAATATATTATTTATTAATGTGTTGCACTTATAAATATCTTCCTTCGACCTCCCCTTAATCTTTTTAAAGTACATTATTTATATAATATATATAGTATAAATAAATACTTTTGTTATTAAGTACGGGAGCTCTTTTATTTTATTTTATTTCCAAGCATATAATATGGTGGGATAATGTTTGTCTTATTAGACTTTTATTTTTATATGATTTTATTTTGAATTTAACCTTTTGTTTAACCGTATTACTTTGTCTTATTCCAAATTACTTTACTTTCTAACTTTAATAGGTAAGACTCTTCATAATATTTATTTTTATATATAATAATATATCTCACATAAATATTATATTAAAATATTTATATTTATAATATATCTAGTTAATTAAAATATAAATACATATATTTCATAATATTTAAATTATATTAAATTAATAATATTATTTATTAAATAATACATATTAATAATATATTTTAAATAAATATATTATATATTTAGTTTATATAAGGCTAACTTATTATTTAAATAAACAATTCAATTATAAATCATTATAGGGACATGACAACCCTCCCCACTCAAGATTGCTTGTCCTCAAGCAATTATAATTAGGTATCCTAAAGTAATATTTAATAACATTATATTTTATTAGGTTTCCTTATATAAAATAAGGTTTCACTCACCAATAATATAAAATAACCTCTAGAAAATGTAACAAATTAATATAGCTAATAAACTATAGTGCTATAAATAATATAGGGGCCTAAAATAATAATTTATAAACTTGGGTTTACCCTTTTAAATTTTCAGCACTAAATTTGCATAAAGGCATTTCTATTTATTTAATTATCAAAAATGTTTTAATGACTACTAATATTATTTTAATGCCATGATTAACCAATAGCATCAAATGAACAATCCAAACCAAATAACCAAATGTCAAACATACCTGACACAACCAAAGTGAAAACGGAGGGGCACTACATCCTCCCCCCCTAAAACTCAACTTACTACTGGAAGTTGCAGCTAAGGTGGAAACATTACAAGTTAGTAACAATATTAAAGCTGATTCATTTCATACAATAACACACACTAAAATATAAACCTATATACTCCATTTCAAAAATAATCTACACAATCAAAGCTTGCAATTTCAAAAGTGGTTTCATAATGCATAAAGCACTCCCAATCCTTACAAGTTAGCATTGACACCCAACCAGTTTCTTCAGAACAAGGAAAACATTGTACCTTTTTATTCCTAACTTGTAAAAATTATCATATCATAAACATATGAAGCATTCTATTTCAAATACACCACCATTGTAATTTCTCTACCAATCTGCTGTTAAGCAAACCATAGGTCAGAATGCTACATTTTCACAAAATATCAACATATTCATACACCTAAAACACACCTTTTTTACTAAATCTCATAGCATCTTCAACAAGATCATGAATTTCTTTCACCTTTTGAAGCATGGAAACACACTTTATCATTTCATAAATCCATTTCATGATTTACCATATATTCTTCACATACACACAAATTAACATTACCGGGATTCACATCACAAGGCTACATAAGGGTTCATCTGGATACCAGAAACAACATACTAATCCATGATACATAATCCATGAGCCAAGAGCCAAAATCCATCTCACATAGTCTATACCTCACACGTAGTGGCTTGATGGTGTTAGGCCACACACACATGGTGAGACCATCCAAATAAGACCACAATGACCTATCTCTTGTTGTATAAGGTAGTTAGCCTCCAAGAGATAGTCATCACACATAGGTGGGTAGTGGGTCCTAGCTGTGTAACAGCCTCACATACCCCCATCCTCAAGGTTCCCTGCATCTGCTTCCTCATATACACTCATCAAGTACGCCTCATACGTCCTTGGAGAGGAATCACAATACGACACATGGCCGACATCGAAAACAATAAGGAAAAACTAGTTTAGCCACCAATGTCATAAAGAAAGATCAAATAAAAATTCAATTTCAACAATAAAGAAAGAAATGCGCATAATTTCAACACTAAATCAAATGTAACCACGATGGCTACATGCAAATAAGATCACAAGGTGTGGCTAAACCATCACAATTAAATATAAACAAAGTGTCAGCCTTCACAATCAATAGAAAATCATCAACAACCATAAAGAAAGTCCATAATCTTCAAAATTGCACTGTACAACACTGCGTGACTAGATACTAGCCACCAAACAAGGAAGGAGGGAACAACGTCAGGCTATAGCAGTAGCCCTCATGTGGTGCGGAGTGAGCACGCCATCCACATGGCTCAAGGTGTACTCCTCGGCTACACCCTACATCGCGTCGTCACGCGGCATGGACTAACCAAGTGGCCTGCACACTCCTTGGCTGCCCGCATGGGACGTGCACCTCGGCCACATCCCGCATCGCATCTCAGTGCGGCATGGTCATACATCAGCCGGAGAAGGCATGTACTGGCCGTATGCCGCATGGCAGTGTGTCTGTGGCTTCGTGGAAGTAGGCACGCGCAGAACACACCCCGCATAGCGATACCTCGTGAAAAAGGCACACGCAGGTACTCGTCGTAGCCAGAGGTATACATGGCTAGGACCTACCCATATGCTAACTGACCCAACACTGTCGAAAGCAAACATGGGTATCCCTCTACAAGTGTGCGAGGCCCTGTTACGCTCATCACACAAGTAGGCTATGACACAATCTCATAGTACACCTTCACGTGGCTATGCATGTGGCATCAATTATATAGTTACCTATCTTCAATTAGCTGCACCATCTCAAGCCCAACATAAGTTTCAAGGATAACTAAGACTCCAGTAAGCTTGAATAGAGAAAATATTACAATAGCCCCAACATGGAAGATAATCCACAATAGTAGAATATGGATGAGCACCCACATTTTGGTTTAAAATAGCAAAAGCATCTATGAGAGTGTTGTTTGTGGTGTTTCATTATGATCCTCTGTCTTAATAATCTCATGCATATAAATATTTTTTTTGTTTTGTTTTTAGATTCAAATCTTATAAAATTACATAGAATCTTGGAATCTTTCAGCGCTTCAACTCCACCTTTACTGTGACTGTAGTAAAAAGAAAGAATAAAAAACTAAAAAAATAAAAACCAAAAACCAAAAGAAATTGGAAGATATATCTGGGCGTACCATAGATATATATTTTTAAATATAAATATACTAGTTTATTTTACACAGATATTATGGAATCTTTCAGCTCCTCTCCTCCACCTGTGATTGTAGGAACACCTCTGGGGGTAATTAAAACCCATGCATGGCTCTTGTACAATGGTGTACATGTTCACATGGGTGTACATGCATATTGGTGTGGTTGTGGCTACTTGCACATGTGTGTGTCTTACATGTCACACATGAATACATGTAGATACAAATGCATGTTTATAGATACACAAGTCAAATATTCAGACTCTTGTGTATAGATACATGAGCTAAATTTCATGGTAGTTGTATTTGTGCATTTTTGCCCTAAAATACAATAATTTTTTAATGAAAGACTGTATCACATGTATGGGGAAATTTTTGGCAGACTCTAAAGTATTATATATGTATATATATCTACTAAATTCTATTTCCTTCTTTAGCCATAGTATTTTAGAATATTATATATATATATATAGTGTATGATATTTCATTCTTTAACCATGACATTCCTTAGCATTTGAAGGAAAAATTTGAATGGATAACTTTAAAAGGGATAAAATTGTATGTCTTGCATTGTTGTAGCACTTGATTTGACCTATTTGGTGCATGAAATTACTCCCACCCAACAGCCATCAACCATTTGCTAATTTTGATCACCACAACCTTCCCATTCACTTATGCACAATTATTTCTTGAATGATTTCAAATTGTGATTAATTTTCGATCGCCAGAACCTTCGTAAAAACTTATGTACAAAATTCAATAAAGAAGAATTTATGCACAAATTCTCTCTTGAATGATTTCAAATTCTGATATTTTTTAAGCTTATATTGTGTGGATGAAATTTGAAGTTCCTTGTAGTTTCCTAATGCATCATGGTATGAGGTAGGTGTGGCTCTGCTAGCTCACTTGTATACATTCAGATTCATGTTCATTGATCATTGATAAACATTCTTTTGAAATATACATGATACAAAATGAATGTATGGTTCTATGTGCTTTTTCTTCTGAGAAGTTTTTTTTCTCTGCATGGATTGAATAATTTTCTAGAAGGAAGCTTTTGTTTGGACACTGTCAAAGTGAGCCTAACACCCTTATCATTTTGTCATATTTTATAGGTTACTTAACTTTATGAAGCGAATTGGCCTATGTAGGTACCTCATCTTATGATGAAAATTAGTCCACCTTCAATATTTAATTACTCACATAGTGGGTCGAGTCTTACACTATTGTATTTTGTAGGTTACTTAAACTTCTAAAGAAAATTATTAAAGGTATCTTTATCTTTTGAAGAAAATTGGTCCATCTATTGAATTGGATTGCATACATTTTAGTTTGTTGTCAAATTAATTACTGTACTATAGAGGATGTATTCTTGTGTACACTGGACCATTGGAGTGAATGGCCCTGCTTTTCATGATACTTGCAGCTACATTCCCCATCTTTAGTTCCAGTATTGCTATTACTATAACTATGAAGTCTACTTTAACACATGTGAAGGGAAATGCAAAGGACTGTCCTAGGTATATTACCTCATTTTAGATTTAAGCTCTCATTGACCAGTTTGGGGTATCCTGTATCTTTGTATATCATTTTTTCCAAGGAGAGGATTGGATGGATTGATATGCCATCCAAGTAAATTGGACGGGTTTTACACTACTAAACTTGATGGGTTTCCACTTTCCAATAGAAATAAATTTCAAAAAATCTTGTAGTTTCAGAAGTATCTCATGGCATGACATTTTTTCCTTTTCTTGCTTTTGTAACATGCATGAGTATTAATTCTGTATTTCCTGCATGTAATTCTAAAGCATGAACTTTATGGATGGCTTTGAAGAAAATTCTGGAGGACACCTAATGATGAATATTAGGTTAATGTTGGAAATACATGTAATTCTAAAGCATGAAATTTAGGGATGACTTTGAAGAAAGTTCTAGAGGACACCTAATGATGAATATTAGGTTAATGTTGTTTTCTATTGTGTAACATTAATTTAGTAATTTTAAGCTAACTATAATCTTTCATTCTTGGAGTCATTTTTTTAGAGGAAACCTAATGATGACTATTAGATGTTGTTTGCTGTTGTATAACATTAATTTTTAGTATTTTTTAAAGCTAACTATAATCTTTCATTCTCGGAGTAATTTTTTCTAGAGGACACATCCACATAATAAATGTGGAAGAATGATTTCTACAAAATGCCTAAATTGTAGGTGAGAATATTCATTCTTTTTTTTAGGATATGCACTCTTATTAATCAAGCAAATTTTCATATTTCACTTCTTATTTATGTCGTGTGGCTATCCAAATCCAAATTTATTAAATTAATGATTTTAAAAAGAATGAAAACAATAACACAGGGAAATTAGAATATACCAATATAGGGATTAGATGTGTGAATTCTTGTGTTTGGGTTTGCCTAGAATGCATGCAATTTTGTAACGTTACAATTAAACCCACAAATTTTGTCAAACGTTATCATCTAATTCTTTTATGGAAAATCCTCTTTGAAGACCATTGAGTCACTTAGCTCTATAGTACTATATACATACCAATTATCCCTATATATAATGTAACTACACACTATTATATATAAATATAATGCATACTACCAAGATATATAATGCTTACTACCAGACTACCAAATATATAATGCTTACTACCAGACTACCAAATATATAATGCTTGCATCATTTTTAGATCAACATTGATAATGCTTGGGCAACACTTTTCATTGTTCACCTACATATGATCTTACTTGTCATTGGCAAATGCATTGTATTTAAATTAGGGTCGAGTCTTGGTCAAGTTTGAAATTTGATGAGCAATGTTTAATTTTAAAATAATTTATGTGAATTTAATGAGGGGCAAGCATGGAATCATTAAGGATTTTTACCTGTCAAGATCACACGATGATGAATGGATTATCAAGTATAATATTAAGTATAGTACTAGTAATAGTACTAGTAAAAGCACTAAAGGTGCTATCAAATGGTTGATAGACACAAATATTCACTAAATAGTATGCATTTATATTTATATTTCTAAGTCATTACATGTAGTATTTGGTGGATAAACTTATAAATACTATAACTATATGTCTTATTATAAATCTTTATTAAGTGTTTTGTAGTAGGAAAAAAGACTCTCTAAAGAGATAATAGATACAACTATTTGTAGCTAAATAAAAAATTATTGATCTTAATTTTAATTTTAATAGAGAAATTTAATTATCTTTTTTACAAATAAAATTAATGGAATAGTATTAAATGAATAACCACATGAACTAAATCATCAACAAACTAAACAACTAAATTATGAAGAAACCATGAGAACTATGACTTCCCATTTATCCAAGAAGTCACATATCTACTAGCGTACCAAAGTCATCTCAAAACTACATTCTAAGCAATCAAGACATTAGGTGAACCACATTACTTAAATAATATAGGCATAGAAAATCCATGTTACTAAATTCCCTCCTAAAACAATCCTAAATAGTTTGTCATCTCACTTTTCAAAGAAGAGAGCAAAATGTCAAATTACATGATAGAGTTTGCAATTCCAAGAGTTATTAAATGTGACTACCCTTTAATTCAATTTCAAGAATTATCAAATGTGACTAACTTTTAATTCATAATTCATACATAATTGACATTTATCACATGTCATTTTGCCCACAACCTTGGGCCCTAAAGAAAATAAAAAGAAGCAAGTCCAATCCCACACTTCCCTACCCAAAATTTTAAAAATAAAATAAAATTTTATTTTGTCAAGAGTGCTAAATATTGTATAGATGAAAGTAAACATACATTTAATTAATGTAAAGTACTCATAAAATATCCATTGTTAACCAAAGAAAATAAATAAAACTCAAAATACATCAAAGTAAAAGAGAAGAAGGCCTTTCATTATTCTTAAGTCATTTTCTTTTTATTTAAAATTTAATAGAGTCCAAGTTCCAAGAATTATCAATTGTGACTACCCTTTAATTTAGTTCCAAGAATTATCAAATGTGACTACCTTGTAATTCATAATTGTTGTTGAATTCAACATGTTTTGCTTTACTATGTACTGATAAGACATACCCAACAAAATGTCACATAATTGACATTTATCATGTCATTTTGCCCATAAACATTGGGCCCTAAAGCAAATAAAAAAAAGCAAGTCTAATCCCACACTTCACTATCCAAAATTTTAAAAATAAAATAAAATAAAATAATGTAAAAGTGTTAAAAATCATATAGATAAAGTAAACATACATAATTAATTTAAAATACTCAAAATATCCATTGTTAACCAAAGAAAATAAATAAAATTTAAAATACATCAAAGTAAAAGAGAAGAAGGCCTTTCATTATTCTTAAGTTATTTATTTTTATTTTAAAATTTAATCAACATTTCTCTATTATTTATTTTTGTTGCTTTTTAGTCTCCTTATTTTATTTAGGTTAGTTTTTTATATAACTATTTAGGTTAGTTTTTTACTCAAGTTATATAGTAATGCTTTTATTGTATTTAAATGTTATAATTTAATTGATGAGAATAATGGTATGTTTTTGTTATATCATCTATCAAGTTTTAAATCTTTTGGGAGTGTAATTGGTCCACTACAACTACAATTTGACGTGTTTTTACTATTTGATATACCAAATAGATTTACTAATATTAACTTCAAAAGGCAAAAAGGAGAACAAATAAGATAACTAACATTCTTGTAAATTTGATGACTTGATATGATTAGTGGATTGATTAGGAAAGATGACCATCATATGAACTATCTTATACTTTATAATGCAAAATTAAGAGTTTAAATAACATTATTTAGTGAGTTCTTCCAAAAAGCTCTTTAAATCAAGTTTTAGCAATGATTATGACAATGCTAATATTTGGCCTTCCTACATGTTTTAGCCTCTTGTGTACAAAAGGACAGTTAAAAAGGTAATGCTTAATCTTTTGAGGATTAATTCCATGAATTATTTCTTTTGACTCAAGTTCATGTGAATTTTTTTAATTGATTTTCAGAATTTTTTTATTCTCTATTCTCTGACAAGGGACAAGGTTTACTATTACTTCATTATACTTGTGTCAACATACTATTTTTGGATGTTTCTAAACATACACAGAAACTACTACAATCAATTCAAACCCTAAATGTTTGAATTTTCATCTGCATATACAAATGATCTCCCTAAATCTAGTGAGCTTACATTCCATTCTTAGAATTTCTAGAATAGCAAAATTTAGTTTTGAAAATTATGTAACATAGTAAAATCTACCAAAGGATAATATATATATCACAATATCTAAATGCTTTGGCTTCCCAATACAATATTTTAACATCAACATTCAATAATACAAAACCAAAAATTCTTTAATAAATAATGTTTTATGATTTGGGATTACATAAATGTGCCAGTAAACATCATGAATGTTGTTTTAGTACAACTATTTATCCCCTTATTTGCTACTTCAAACCATCAAAGAAGAAAATAATTATTAAAAACATCCCTTATACAAACTTTAAGGATTACAACCCTTAAAACAAACTAAATGCTTTAACACTAAAATATTTAATAAATCCTAATTCAAAATAAAGAGAAAAAGATCAAGCATTGATGAACATGGTAACAATTTTGTACCTCCATAGACTACATGATTTCCAAGCTCCTGAGGAAGAGAGAGCCTCACAGTTTTTTGAATCTCCCAAATACTAATGATGTTCTTGTTGTGGCAAGAAAAGTAGGTTATCTCTTTGGCATCTCGAAGATGTCATTGATAAGTTTGTTTATAATTTCCATGGCCTTATTGGAAATACTAATATCGGGGTTTACTTGTTTGAAAATTTTAAACAAATAGATCTTGTAGATCTGCTTGCTCTTTTTATTTTTGTTTTTGATTAAGATAAGAAACTTATAGGGGCTGAACCCTTTACAAACAAGGCCCTCAGGGTAGAACAAACAGGCCAAACCAAGGTAGGTATAGGACAAAAGCAACACAAAAACTATAGACAACCAACAACCAAGCTGCAGACTAAACAACACAAGAGCTCAAGGGAAAAATCCTAACTCCCTTAACCCTCTATTGTAAGGTAGCAATGGATTTGGGGAGGCCTTTCTTTTTGCACTAAACAATAGTCCAATCAAACTATAAAACCAAAATGTCAGAACAAGGTGAGAAAGGGGGTCCTTAGGAGCAACTACAACCAATGGGCAAGAAGCTAACATATCCAAAGAAGAAATGGGAAAAGGTATGTCTCGACACACATCAGACAAGACCAAAAGAGGGGCCGAGGGCCCAACAGAAGCATCTAGAGATGTAGACCTAGAAGCAGCCACATCCAACAGAGTGGCTGGAACAACCAAAGAAGAATCTTGTCCATGAACAGGAGTTGAGGAAGGAGATGACATAGGGGCCGCACTATGGTTCAAATTAGTAGTCAAATCCACCACCGTACCCAGAGTAGCCATAGGTGGAACCCGCAAGGCATCCTAGGAAGAGTCATCTCCACATAAGGAGCCATCATCTTGAGAATCAAAAATAGTTAGGTGATCCATGAGTGCATTCTTCCACCAAGTTGGCGCACTCTTGTGATGAGAGTGAGGACAACCTAAAGCCAAGTGACCAATAGAAAAACATCTTTTGCACCTAAAAGGAAAGCCCTCATAGTCAAGTTGTTGTGTCCATGGCCTTTCCTCAACCATTAGTACAACATCTCCATGGAGGGGCTTGGAGATGTCAATATCAACCAATATTTGAGAAACTGTAGTGTGCCCCATATCTGAGGTAGTTGAATCTACCTTCAAGAAATGGCCAATAGCATTGCTGATGGCCTCATAGCAAGAATCCTCCCAAAACTAAAGATAAAGATTTGGAAGACAAACCTAGATTGGTTTGATGTTAATTGGCTCGGTAAGAGGATTGAAGGCTCGAGCCCAAGGTTTGATGGAGAGCGAATGCTCACCCCACAGCCAAATCGTACCATCCAACACTAAATCTCGCTCCTGTGTGGAGTCAAAAGATGCTATAAAGAAACCTCTAGCATAGGGATAAAGCTCAATCTTACCCTCTACCAAGTGTTTCCATAAATCCCTGACCCAAGAATGAAGATTAGGAAGAGAAGGCCAAAGCCCATTAAAATTGCAAATCATTCTGTGGCTTAGGTAGTGTTATGTTTGAAAAATGCACCCTTGGGGGCTTTTTCCTTTTAAGGTTTAGCTCTCAGGTCTTTAGATTGTATTTAGAGCATCTTGCATGATAATTTAGACTCCTGATGAGAAAACCCTTGGGCCTTGTGACAAATGGGACCTAAGGGGGACTATTTTGATGATCCCAGAACAAAGATAGGGGGTGGACTTAGGTGCTAGCTCCCTAGTCTAGCCCTATTTTGGGTTTGCCCTAAATTCAAATGTCAAGTTTGTGACCATTATTTGGGTCCCAGGCTGACATCATAAGTTTTAATTATGAAATTCTTGGCAGGAATCTTAGTAGTTGCATATATAAGCATATTATGTTATTATTTAGAAACTAGAAGATATTTATGATTGTGAGCTATTGGAATACTTGTGATTTTCATTGTGTTACAGAGCATAGCATTGTTATTGTGTTTGTTTTTGTAGGTTCGATTACATCTTCTCCTCATGGCATTGACGATCATCTTCCTTCCATGAGAGCTTCATCATCAAGGTGATATCTATTGTGCTTTATCATCATTATCATTTGGATTTTTGCCTCTATCGTATGGGATACACACTCTCATCTAACAATGGTGTTTGGAAGACTTGAATGTATCTCTGGGGCTTGACCGAAGCCTCTAAACACCACAACCCCCACCCACACTACTTGTGATTGTAGGCCATAGATATTGGATCTAGAGAAAGTGGAGTTGCAGGGAAGATTGGAGGACATTGAAGATTCATGATCTGAAAAGAAGTAGACACTGTGCAAGATTTTGGGACATGGGCGCTATCAACATTGTCCTCCACATCCGAAGCTACAAAAATAGACTAGATAGTGATAATCAGGGTTTTTGATAGAAGATTCCTTAGTGGACTAGGGCGCAATCAACAGTGTCCACATCTGAATTGCTAGAAACTGAAGGTACAGTGGAAATCAATGTTGAAAGGAGATCGAGATTCTATAGAAAAAGCTGCATCTTGGACTTTGGTGCCATCACCATTGTCCCTGACATTTCTGTTTTCTTGACTGCGAAAAATAATGAGTTAAGGTTTTTTGCCCTTTGTCTTATTTCAATAACATCTGTCGTAATTTGCAGTTTTACTTACTGTTTTGCTTAAATTAAGATTTCAAGAGCATAAAAGAATTAATTAGAGACATTGTGTGATAAATTCTAAATTTCCTAGCTTTCTATTGTGGTAATGTGACTTGATAGTTGACTCTCCTCTCGAGTGGATAGACAACTTGGTTGAAAAGCCCTTGGAATATTTAGTGGAAAGGAGGATTCAAACTAAAACCTCAAAACAAAACAACCCCCCTTTTCATCCTAAACATTTTGGTGAACCCGTGTTTTTGAATTTTTTGGCACCTTGCTAAGTGTTGTTTGACAAATTTGCATTCATTCATTCTATTGCATTTGAAAAATTACAAAAAATTGAAAAAAAATGAAAAATTGAAAAAAATTGGCATATTAGGCTTACATTTTTGTAAAATTTGAATTAATTGGAATCTAATTTAAATTAATTTCTTTTATTTTCATTAAATATGATACAAAATATAGAAATTCATCATTTACAATTAATTTGCATTGCATTTGCATGCTTGATTTGTTAGAAATTGCTTGAAATTTTGCATTTTTCATGAAAATCTAGTCTTGCATGAGCTAGGGTTGTAGTCAAAATCTTGTTTCAGATTTTACTACCTTGTTAAAACACTCGTTATATCTGATTTCTAATTGTAGTGTTGCATCATAGTGGCCTCCTTGTGAAATTTCATGTCTAGGGCTTGAAAACTTGCATTTTTCACTAGACTTGGCCTTATCGTCTTGTTAGATTTTCACTCCATGTGTGTTGTAAGGGATTTTTATGTACTAATTAACTGTTATTAGGGTTATTATCTGCTGCATCTTCTCAATTTCCTTACAACACCCTTTCTTTTGGGATTTTGCATTGAAATTTGGTGAAAATTTGCATATTTTCGATATCTTTGCACTAGGGTTTGATCTAGAGTGGCACTATAGGTGTGTTGTAATAGATTTTTTGTCATTAGGTAGCTGTTATTACTATTATAAGTTTATGTCCATCATCATTTTCCTTACAACACTCGTTTCCCTACTCTTTTGCATTGAGATTTGGTGAAAAATCACATATTTTGGCCTATTTTCACTAGGTTTTGATTTATCGATTCTCTAAAGTTCTTTCAAAAGCATGTTGTGAAAGGTATTTTTGCATTAGTGGACTATTTTTAGGCATATAATGTGATTTCTGTCTTAAAAATATTTACAACACCTCTTCTTTCACTTATTTGTATTGAGAAAAGTTGAAAAATCAAGTAGTTTTGCCCTAAAACATATTCTACTCCTAGTGTTTATTCTATTAGTTTGTGCATGCTATTGCATGAGTATTTTAACTCGCTGCCCTAATAGAAATATCTCTTTAAGAAGAAGCATAAGACTCATGGGATCTAGTGCCTTTGAAGAAATTGGTGTATCTACCTCTGAAAATCAATTGAACACCTTCTTTACAAAAGGAGAGACACAAATGTTGCAAGATACTATACCTATCACAAATACAATGGAAGAGCAAATTTTTCATGATGTTGATGAACCCATGAATGTAGAAATACATGTATCTGATGAATAGATAGATAAACTTGATAAAGAGTTAGCCAGTTTTCAAGCATTTATGGAAAATGAGAGGATAGATGAAGAAGCTCTTCCTGCAATTGATAACATAAGAGAATTGATAAAAGATGGACAAGATGGTGTTAATGCAATCCATGGTTTAGTACATATTGTACAAACTAATATTATACTAGTGACTGAATGTGCAAAAGTGATAAATAACACTGTGTCACCATCTCATACGCAAGTATCGGTACCTAGACCGACCACGAGAATATCTACATTTACATCAAATATTTTGACAACTAATGCAAATGCTTGTAGTAATGCTACCACTAGTATTGGAGTATATAATGGCACTAATTCACAAAATTAAAGAGTTATCGGATTCAACTATCAAAGCCTTTCCCCTAGGGTGTCTTCATATCACTCTCAACCACCCCTTCAATCTGCTTATTCTCAACTATCTTCCACCTATCGCTATGTCCAACCACCACTCATTTATTCACAACCTCTGCTTGTCACTACCCATGCTCAATCTCCTCCACATTTTGGTTCCAATTCCTCACCACAAACAACATCTCCTAATGATGCCATCTTAAATCAACTTTTGCAAGGCATGACCTCTTTACAAGTAAAAGTGACAAGATTATAAAATGCTTTGCAACCTAATATACTGACTTACCATGATCGTAATCCCTTATCCTACGCAATCTTGAGAACTCCTATGCCTGAGAAGTTTGAAACTCCTTGCTTTGAAAAATATGGTGGAAAAGGTGATCCTAATACTCATGTGGTAGTGTTCACAGCTATGTGTAGTGATTTCTACTTTGAAGAGGACTTGTTAGCAAAGATTTTCCCACGATCTCTCAAAGACACTACTTTAGAATGGTTTTTCTTGTTACTTCTGAATTCAATACATTCTTTTTCGTAGTTAATTGATCAATTTCTACAACATTTTCAAGCCAACATCAGACCGCAAGTCTCTCTGATTGATTTGGTTCATTGAAAGCAAGGTCTAAAAGAGAAGTTGACTGAGTTTATTAGCTAGTATCAAGGACCTTATGCACAAATTCAATATCAGATGAAAGATGGTTTTGTTTAGAAGATATTTATATCAAATTTACAGCCTAACATCCATGATAAGATCCTCTTGATGAAGTATACTTCTTTTCAACATTTATGTACTGCCCTTCGTGACTACCAACTTTCTTCTAGTTAGTATGAAAATCAAAACTCATTGGCTCAAGCTGGTCAATCTAAAGGTGGCTCGTCACAAAGCAACTTTAAGAGAAATAATAAGAGTTTCATCAAGGTTAATGGACCAAATTCAAATCACTTCACACAAATATCCACTATCACTAATTTGAAAAATACATAGCATCAACAAAAAAAGTTCACTTCGATATCTAGGTCCTATCATTCTATCATGAATCAAACTCTGAGTAATAATCTCTTGAAGCTTCCCCTAATTAAACCAGTGGATCCTAACATGATGCAAGGGCCTTATTTTGATGCTAATGCCTTTTGTCACTATCATCAGACACAAGGACATGATACTGAACGATGTATGCATCTTAAACATGAAATGCAAGACCTCATCAACTTGAATGTTATACAGGTATCTAGTGTGAATGATAATGGGAATAAGTCGATTGCTCTGCCGAATTAGAATTTATAGATCTTCACTAATCCTTTCCCTAAGCATACTGTAGGGCCCACCCATGTGCATCCCTTATTGTGCCCTATTATTTCTATGGTTAGATTAAATGATATATTGAGTTGATTATTATATGATGTAATTGCAAGATGTATATGTGCCTTGCTAGATTATGCATCCTCATTGGTCATTATATGTTGCTTTGGCCATGATCTCCATTGTTGGATTTGATGTTTTGCCTTGAGTTTGTAGGATATATTTTTATTGGTGCTTGACCAATGAGTGGGATGCAGAGAAGTTGACATGGGACGCTTAGTCATCTCTCCTTACCTAGCCCTAGTGGTCAAGTTGTTGACCCTGTGTTTCTTGTGGTAGGTTGGTTGCTTAACCCATCCTATTCAGTTGTGAATTAAAGGATGTTTTTGGTGTCTATGCAGTTTGCTTCGCATATGAATTTGTTGTGATTCTGAACCCTTGTCTTGTGATTAAACCTATAAAGTGTGAGTGAGTTCTTTGTGTGTGTTTCTTCTAGCTTTTCACATTATATTTTAATTTATTTTAAAAAAATGTTTTCTGTGTTTTTGAAATATTTAAATGGTTAGAAACAAGAAAATGGATTATCTAATTTGAGTTAATAGTTTTAATTATGGAATAGCAATTATATGTAATTATTGTGTGCCTTAGGGAATGCTTTGTATTTTATTTATTTATGTTTTGAAAATTAAGCTTTCAAGTGAAATGTATTCTAATTTAATTATTATAGTGTTAGAAATATTAAAATTGTGGAAAATGCATTATATTTCATTATTATATGCTTGGGAAATAGATTAATTTCTATTTATTAGAATTATCTATCTCTATACTTCTGTATTACCTAAAATTATTTTATAAAGAAAATTAAATTTAATTATGTGAGTGTTTAGACTTTATGGAATGCGGTTAAATTATATTGCAATTACCTTGTAGAAATAATTGTATTAATTTAATTAGTTACTTTCCTATTATTTTAAATGTATTTTCGAATAGATATTTGGGAATGAGAAATAAAGAAAATAAAAGAAATGAGAAATAAAAAGGGTTTTGGGAGCATATAAGGAAAATAAAGTTCTATTTTCTTTTTTATGTGTTTTAGTGTATTTTTCTCCCTTTCTCCTTCTTCTTCTCATTTGAAAGAAAAATTCATGGAGGTGGCTACAATTGGATTTTGCTTGTGGGTTGGAGTGCATTGGAATGGTCTTGGGATTGCTTCATTGTAGGAAGAAACTTATATTGGATTCATGCCTCTCAAGAAGAGATTTTTCTATTTGAAAGCTTGCTTGGAAAGAGGTGTTTTTCTTGTGGTTTGATTCCTTTTTAATTTAAAATTTGCATTTGCCATGCTGACAATAGGTGGATGTTTATGATCTCTTCATTGTAGCAATGAATAGAGTTCAATGATGCAAATAAGATTTAGCTATAGTTTGTTTTTTAATTGCATTCAAATTTTATTTTGAAAATGCATGAAAAGAGGCCAAGTTATAGCAAAATTTTTCTAGAATGGGTTGTGAGTATGAAATAATTTATTTGAGTTGAAAAGAATGTTGTTGTGCATATTAGAACCAAAAGGGCACTTTCAGATTTTTGAATTTTTAAGTATTATGGGAGTTATAAATTTGGGTGTTCTTGAGGGAGGTCTCTAAATGGTGAATTTGGAGGTTTTATGGTTTTTTTCCCTCTTATTGAAAAATGAAAATTATGTTTTAAACCTTATTTTTTAGTATTATTTTGTGAGACGAAAAGTCTCATGAGGGAAATAGGATTCCCTACTGATTGGATATGAGTGTTGCATGTTTTGAGCTCATTTTCCGTGCTTTGACTTTTTGGTTAAAGTTGGCCTTCTTATAGGCCTTATGTTTGAATTGTATACTTATGGCCACATGGATATGGTTGTTATGTGTTTTGACCTTATTTCCTTATGTTTTGACTTTTTAAAAAAAAATCATAGTTGACTTTTTTTTTGTCAAAGTTGACCATTGTATTGGCCTTATGTTGGAATTGTATTATTCTGACCATGTGGATATGAGTGTATGTGTTTTGACTTCATTTCTCCATGTTTTGACCTTTTGGGTCACAGTTGACTTTTGGTCAAAGTTGAATTTTGTATAGGCTTTATGTTGTAATTGTATGATTTTGGCCATGTGGTTATGAATGTTATGTGTTTTGACTTCATTTCTCCATGTTTTGACCTTTTGGGTCATAGTTGACTTTTTGGTCAAAGTCAACCTTTTATAGGCCTTATGTTAGAATTATATACTTCTAGTTATGTGGTTATGTGTTTTGACCTCATTTCCCCATGTTTTGACGTTTCAGTCAAAGTTTGACTTTTTGGTCAAAGTTTGACTTTTTGTTCAAAGTTGACTTTTGAATTTAGGAATGGATACGTAGTCTTTCTATGGGTTGCTTGTAGAAAGCCATAATACCCTTGCATCATTGTTTGATCTTGATGATTGTACGTATGGTTATTAATGTGACGATGTCATACGTTGTTTTGTGTGCTATTTCCATTTTGAGAAAATGATGTTTGGTATGCCTTATTAAATGAATTGTATTATGGATTTGAAGTAGTTTCCCTTCTCTTCTCCACTGCATTGAAATGGTATGTTAGTGATGGTGTATTAAAGAAGGATGTGTATGAATTTAAAAGTATTGATGCTCTTGTGTTAATCTCTTTCCTTTCTATTGCTTGGTTGGGTCATGAGTGACCTTAGGTGAATCATGCATTGGATTGTGAGATGTGTAGATTCATGTGTGGGTGTGCATTTAATTCTACTAGTTATTTTATCCCCATGGTGTTGTGTTGGGTGTGTGTGGAACCCATGTTCAACCTTGTGTGAATTACCTTGGAGTCTTGTTGAAACCCTTGTTTGTGTAAGATGGCTTGATAGCGGTGTTGCCATGATCTTCTTCTCCGTAGCTCGGGGGTTGCCTAAAGTGGCATGGACATCTATTATTCTCAACGATGGCAATATGGTAGGGTGGTGGGTAACATTTCCCCATTGGTCCTACAAGAAGATCTCTTGAGAGCTGGAAGAGTTCCTTGTGTATTATTTACTTTGTGATCTTGTTGTATCTCGCACCTACTGGAGCACTTGGGAGGTGATTTATTAATGTTGTAATATTATCATTTATGTAATTTAATTATGGAGTGTGATCCTTCCATGTTTGGGAAGTAGTCTCCATCATGTAATTGTATTATGACTTCACTAGGATAGAAAATGATCCTTGTTTAGAAATGAATTGATCTTGTATGTAATTTAATTATGGAGTGTGATCCTTCCATGTTTGGGAAGTAGCCTCCGTCATGTAATTGTATTATGACTTCACTAGGATAGAAAATGATCCTTGTTTAGAAATGAATTGATCTTGCTTTAGCATAGTTTATTTTGATGAAAATGGTTAAATCTAGACGTTGGTGTCCTTTGTTAATTGTTGCAATGATATCTTATGCTATGTTTATGATTTGGATTGTAATGTTCCCATAGTATTGTTGAGATTCCCATGATTGTTTTTAGTCTGTCTTGATGATGGTGTTGAATGAGCGCATCATTATGTGTCATATTTCTCATATTTGGCATGTATGTTATTTTGAACTGGAAATTATATATTGCCTTTATTTGAATTGATTTCATGCCTTGGGTTAGTTAGCATGTTGATTCATGGGTAATTTTTCGTTGCTATATGTTTGGATTCCCTTTGTATGCTCTTCCCTTGCAAGGTTTTGTAGTTGTTTCCTCCCGTAGTCTGTATGGTCTTTTTGTTGTTTTATCTCAAGCATTAGTTATTAATTAATTTACTTAGTTATTAAGCTTCTCATTTTAAATTTGTGTGGATAGATGTTTTTATAAAGGCTTTAGACTTTAACTATTATCTTGGTTGGTTTTTAAAGGTTAAAATAGATTTATCTATCCTTAGCATGTTTATTTTCTGCATTTTAATTTTATTAATTTTGATAGTTTAATTTCTCAAGTTAGATTTTGACTTAGGTCAGAATCGTGTGTCACCTTCACTCGGGAAACCCTAGGGATGGTTCCTAGATAGAGACCACCCCTCTTAGCGATGCTTCTGTGATGCACACCCCCTTAGACGTAGCTATCATTACCATAGGGTTGGTGAAAGGAGTTCACATCACCTTGCGCCATATGTGACTTTCTCGTCTTTGTGCGATACTCCTAACATGTGTTGCAAATGCAACCACATTATGTGCGCGTGTCACCGAGCATGTATGTTGCGTGCAAGGGTGTTTTAGGGTCGGGTGGAATTATTTATGTTTTTCGTGTCATGACCACATGATAAATGTGGGTAGGACATGTGGTTTTCATGTCATGACCACATGGCAAATGTGGGCATGACATTTGGTATCAGAACCCATGTTTCAACATTGGGAGCTCTAGAGTATTTGCATGTTTGTTGGGTCGACATGGAGTGGATTGAGGTGATTGTGATCCTCATCCTACTCTGTGTGGTTGTGAGAGAGCGAGGTTGTGGACTAACAACCAACCTTCATCTTGGAGGATTATCCATCCTCTAGTTTTGTCATCGTCGTGGCCTTGTCACACAATTATCGAAGTCTTCCGCTTGTGTTTTTATGGTGGTTGTGTTCCTCCTTGTCAATTCTCCTCTTGAGTCAGTTGGTCTAGATTGTGAGTGTTGTGTTGGGCCCTTTCTTGCCCTTGTGTATTTGTGGAGTGTGATGTTGTTCCCTAGTATGCACTCTATGTGGTTGGGATTAGAGTTTAGCATCGTGGGAATAGATAGACTTATGTTGCACCTTGTTGTTTGTTATGGTTTTGGCTGTGAAAAAGATGATGGTGTGTTTTATGCTTAGGTTCTTTGGAAGAATAAGGAAGTCTTAATGCTTGTTTGATTAATTCATATCTTGTGTACTTTGCATACATATACCATATTGTTAGAATTGTATACCTTCTTAATTCTTGACCCTTTTTATCATTTGGAAATTGGCATTGTCTCCTTTGGGTTGGTAAACTAGAAATGCTTGCATGAAGTGTATCTTACTTCAACTTTTATGAGTGCAAGTCATTACAGGTGTGATTGCATTATATTAAATGTAAAAGATTAAGAAAGAAAGAGATGTAATTGAGTAATATGCGTGGTATTGCTAAGAAATAATTCATGCTTTCAAAATGATATAAGGTTGAATGGTGTGCTTGTTGATCATTTGTTAAGTACTTCCATAATACAAATTTTGCATTTTATAATTTTGTCTTGTGTAAATTTGATATCAAGTTATGCTTTCCTTTGTGTGGAGATGTTTAGCATCATAGGGTAAAATACTAAATTAGGGACTTAAGCTTTTAATTATATTATTCTTATGATAAGACTCTATCTTATGAACTTTGTGTTAGATAAATATGTGTTTTGTTCATAGTACATGTGTGATATGGTTTATTAATAGCTCCATGATCTGTGATGTGTTGTGAGACACCATCTTGCGATTTGAAATAACATTGTTTTAATTTGGATATGACCTAGTATGCAAATGCTAGAATGTTGGTGTATTTGTATGGGGTATATTGTATTGCCTCTAAATGTGAAGTATTGGTAGAATCCATTTATGCCTTAGAAAGATTAGATTGAATTGATGTTAGATAGACTTCTTAGAAACCTTTATGGTAATTATTATGTGACTTTGGGTATGAAAGTTCTTCTTCTTCACTAAGTAATGGATAGTAAAGGAATTGTGTTGTGTTACCTTGTGGATGTGAATACCTGTTATGAGAGTACTTGCTATGTGTTGTGAATATCCCATACATGATTTGTGTACTCATGACATTGAGATACTAGGTATCCATCCATGGGTTGAGTGTATAGTTACAAGTATGGTGGAGTCATGATTGTGTGGTTGCTTGTTTGTATACCTTGTAAGGTCCAACCTTGGTGTTGGAGACCTTCCATGTGTGGAGTTAAGTAGTGGAGTGGAAGAACTTAGGAAGCTATGGCGACATGTTGTGACATTGGTTTGGGGTAACCCAACCAATCATACCTTCCTATGCCAGAGTACCCCCTACTTCTCCTTAGTAAATGGACCTTTGAGAGGTTCATAGTTCTATCCTATCATGCATTGTTTCCTTATTGATACTATGGGCATCTAACTTGGGAATATTGGTTATGGTTTGGTATGGGCGTGTGATTTGCTCGAGGCCATGTTACTTGGTGCAGGTTTTCTCTTACCTTTGGTATTTTATTTTGAGTTGGATGTGTAGTAACTTGGAAACATTGACACTATGATAGAGTTGACATTTGTACAAAAGAAATATACGTTTAATTTTGACCATATCAAAGGATTAATTGAGTTGCTTTGGACTTATGATAAGTTATGGTATTTACGTGTGTCGACACCTAGTTGCCATGATGTGAATAGATGTGATGCCACACCACACTGATGTTCTAACATAGTGTTGGTGATGATGATGTGTTACCTTTGAGAAGGGCACGATTCCACGTAGTCATACGTGAAGGTGCATTTGATACTACCTACCTACATGATGCTATTGCATTGGTTGTGTTTACATAGCACATGTAGTGACCGTGATTTCCCTCCTTCTTTATTGGTGACTTAATGTTAGTCACATTGTGACGTAATGTGTAATTTCATGGTTTGTGATCTTCTTTCAATTATTGGTGACTTTATTTATCTTTCTTGTGATGACCAGTGATGTTATTTTATCTTGACTGTAAGTAGCTTAGTCAAAAATATGTGAATCTTCCTTTTCACGTGACTCTTGTGGTTACATTGCTTTATTGTTGAAATTGCACTCATTTATTTATTTTATTGTTGATTTTGGAAAACTTCTTCCTTTGGTATTTTTTAAAATGTGTGTTGGGTAAGCTAGGTTCTTTCTATTTTCAAATGCTGGTCTTGTGTTGTGCTGGTCTTCTCACCATGTCGATGGAGTGACCTCTAGTTGAGTGTATATAAGGAAGCAGACGTGGGAAACTTTTGAGGATGGGGGTAAGTGTCGGCTAGTATGGGCTAGTCATCATCCACTTACCTTCCTAGTGACTTATGTTCTTATGATGACTATCTCTTGGAGGCTAATCCCCTTATACAAACAAGAGGTAGGTCACTTGTGGAAATGTATGGAGAGGCCCCCATATGTGTGGCCTCGAGACCATCATTCCGCTTGATTCTTAGATCTTGGCTACTTGGCACTGGTTATTGGTTACTTGGTTCTATGATGAGACTATGACATGCCTT
This sequence comes from Cunninghamia lanceolata, assembly GCA_027924645.1. Lineage (NCBI taxonomy): Eukaryota > Viridiplantae > Streptophyta > Pinopsida > Cupressales > Cupressaceae > Cunninghamia > Cunninghamia lanceolata. The sequence goes on along the minus strand of BSBN01000149.1, from coordinate 2,593,005 downwards.
TGAACCTTTATGTGAACCTTGAGAAGTTATCCCTGTAATGTGGATGAATGAAAATATGTGTTTAGATGTAAGATCTGTATTTGATGTATCTACATATGAGTTGATGTTTTCTATATAAACATGTTATACGATGTGTGAATTCCTCTATGCATGTGTGAAATTGATTAATGATCATGAAATTCTTTATGTTGAGTTTCAATCAATAGAATGTGTTTTGTGAAAATAATTACGGTTTTATGGCATTTAATTTACCATGCTTTATACTCTTGAGAGGAGCTCTATATTGCATGTGATATTTTCCATCTTATGATTGTTTGTCATGTTGCTTCCCTTGTTTGGTGTGAATTAGTTTTGGTGTGGTGCTTCTATCCTTATCTTCATGACTTCCAGGAGTAAGTCAATCCCTAGGGGCAGGATGTAGGGCCCACCCATGTGCATCTCTTATTGTGTCCTATTATTTCTATGGTTAGATTAAACGATATATTGAGTTGATTATTATATGATGTAATTACAAGATGGATATGTGCCTTGCTAGATTATGTATCCTCATTGGTCATTAGATGTTGCTTCGGCTATGATCTCCATTGTTGGATTTGATGTTTTGCCTTGAGTGTGCAAGATATATTTTTACTGGTGCTTGACCAATGAGTGGGATGTGGAGAAGTTGACATGGGATGCTTAGTAATCTCTCCTTACCCAGCCCTAGTGGTCAAGTTGTTAACCCTGTGTTTCTTGTGGTAGGTTGGTTGCTTAACCCATCCTATTCAGTTGTGAATTAAAGGATGTTTTTGGTGTCTATGTAGTTTGCCTCTCATATGAATCTGTTGGGATTCTGGACCCTTGTCTTGTGATTAAACTTTTAGAGTGTGAGTGAGTTCTTTGTGTGTGTTTCTTCTAGCTTTTCGCATTATATTTTAATTTATTTAAAAAAAAAAGTGTTTTCTGTGTTTTTGAATTATGCGGGTAGAAAAATGCAGAAGCCAGGTGTGCAGGAGTCTGATCCGTCCAAGGGAAAGAAGGTTGTGGTTTGCAGGAAGAAGCAGGGTAGTGGCATTATGGTGGATGGGAAGTCATGGTACGCCCTCCGCTCCAAAGTCTCTCTAAAATCTATGGATTCCCCTTCCTCCCTGCCTCTCGTTTGTAGCCATGTTCCTTTTAGTGCTCACTCTAGCACAAAGGGGTTTCTTTTGTCAGCTTCATCTTCAGATCCTACTTCGATCTCCATGGAAAAGTGTAAAAATAGAGAAAACCCTTTTCATGAATGTAGTACTTTTTGCTTGGAGTAGATTCAACGGTAAAACCCCAACCTTTCACCTCCCCAATCACCTCTGTCTCCTGCTGCTCCTCCTTTTGCCCCTCCCAATATGGTTCAGGATCAGAATGATGTGGGCTCCTCTTTTTCTTTCAGTGATATTGAGGTTGTCTTCTCCAACGAACCAGTGGACCTTTTGATCTCGGATGATTGCATCAATGAGGTTGCTTCAGACATTGGTGCTCGGAGTTTGATTCTGAGATTTATGTGTTGGCGTTCGTCCATTGATTTGGTTCTTGAGTGGGTTAAGACTTCCTAGAACAACATCCCCACTCCAAAGGTTGAACTTCTGGATTTTGATTTTTTTCTATTTTCTTTCAATTTGGTTGATGACTGCAATTTCGTGATGCATAACAACTCTTGGTTCTTCAGGAATTCTAGAGTCTTTCTTTCTCCCTAGACCCCTTTTTTTGACCCAAACACTACCAAGATCACTAAAATTCCCATGTGGATCAGGCTTTATAACCTGCCTCTTGTTATGCAGTCTGGAGATCTAATAAAAAATTTGATTAATCAAGTGGGTGTTTTTGTCAAGATTGATTCAGATGGGAGTGCTACCTCTCGCAGATTTACCAGGGTCTGTGCACTAATGGACATTTCCCTTTGTCTCCCTTACTCCATTCGGATCCTTTCTTCCAAAGTTAATTGGACTCAATTTATGAACTTTGAAGGGCTTCCCTTCAGATGCTTCTGTTGCAACAGCTTGGGCAACAAAGTTGAATCTTGTACTGCTCGATGACTTGATGGTGCAAGATGCATTAGTCTCAAAAAATGGATCAAAAAAGATGGAGGCCCTGATGCTGATTTTATTTGGCAGAATCATGGAAAGTTCTTTTCCTCTTGCTGTGTGCCTAAGTCTCTGGTGGCACCTGCTTCTTCTCCTCTTGATGCTCCAACAGACAATTTTGATGATGAGCACCTACCTTTAACTATATCACAGGGTGTAGGATCAAATTCAGAGGGCACTTACCCTTTTTTGGAGGAATTGGAAGAGAACTACGAGCTCTTCAAACCTGACTTGATCATGGCACCTCCTCTGAAGCTCGGGATTGTGCAATGGGATAGCAGTAAAACTAAACCAGATTGCGAGACAACTAGGAAAAAAGGTAAGTGTTGTGGAGAAGCTCCGTATGGAAGGAATGTAGGTAGTGGAAGGAGGATCTTAGTGGACTATGGAGGCCCTCCTTTCATGGCATGGGCTGAAATCCTAGATTCTTTTTGAGCTTGGGTGATTGCCCTGTGGGCTTTGCTTTTTGGTTTCCTTGTTTCTTCCAGAAATAAGTGCATTTATTCCTCTTCTTAGTCTTCTTAGGTTATTCTCTCCTTCTCTTGCATCTCTTCTTTTCCCATCTTCTTCATATTCTTGGCCTGTTTGACCCTATTGTTCTTATTTCTTATGTTGATTATTAAAAAATCCTCTTACGAATAAAAAAAAAAATTGCCTTAATTTAATTAGTTACTTTCCTATTATTTCAAAATGTATTTTCGAATAGATATTTGCGAATGAGAAATAAATAAAATAAAAGAAATGAGAAAATAAAAAGGGTTTTGGGAGCATATAAGGAAAATAGAGTTCTATTTTCTTTTTTATGTGTTTTAGTGTATTTTTCTCCCTCTCTCCTTCTCCTTTGAAAGAAAAATTCATGGAGGTGGCTACAATTGGATTCTGCTTGTGGGTGGGAGTGCATTAATGGTCTTGGGATTGCTTCAGTGTAGGAAGAAATTTACATTGGATTCATGCCTCTCAAGAAGAGATTTTTCTATTTGAAAGCTTGCTTGGAAAGAGGTATTTTCTTGTGGTTTGATTCTTTTTTAATTTAAAATTTGCATTTGCCATGCCCACAATAGGTGGATGTTTATGATCTCTTCATTGTAGCAATGAATAGAGTTCAATGATGCAAATAAGATTTAGATATAATTTGTTTTTTAATTGCATTCAAATTTTATTTTGAAAATACATGAAAAGAGGCTAAGTTATAGCAAAATTTTTCTAGAATGGTTTGTGAGTATGAAATAATTTATTTAAGTTGAAAAGAATATTGTTGTGCATATTAGAACCAAAAGGGCACTTTTAGATTTTTGAATTTTTAAGTATTATGGGAGTTATAAATTTGGGTGTTCTTGAGGGAGGTCTCCAAATGGTGAATTTGGAGGTTTTATGGTTTTTTACCCTCTTATTGAAAAATGAAAATTATGTTTTAAACCTCATTTTTTAGTATTATTTTGTGAGACAAAAAGTCTCATGAGGGAAATAGGATTCCCTACTTATTGGATGTGAGTGTCACATGTTTTGACCTCATTTTCCATGCTTTGACTTTTTGGTCAAAGTTAGCTTTTTTATAGGCCTTATGTTTGAATTGTATACTTATGGACACATGGATATGGTTGTTATGTGTTTTGACCTTATTTTCCTATGTTTTGATCTTTTCTTTATCATAGTTGATTTTTGGGTCAAAGTTGACTTTTGGTCAAAGTTGACCATTGTATTGGCTTTATGTTGGAATTGTATAATTCTGACCATGTAGATATGAGTGTATTTGTTTTGACTTCATTTCTCCATGTTTTGACCTTTTGGGTCAAAGTTGACTTTTGGTCAAAGTTTACTTTTGTATAGGCTTTATGTTGGAATTATATGATTTTGGCCATTTGGTTATGAGTGTTATGTGTTTTGAGTTTATTTCTCCATGTTTTGACCTTTTGGGTCATAGTTGACTTTTTCGTCAAAATTGACCTTTTATAGGCCTTATGTTAGAATTGTCTACTTCTAGTTACGTGGTTATGAGTGTTATGTGTTTTGACATCATTTCCCCATTTTTGACTTTTTAGTCAAAGTTGACTTTTGAACTTGGGAATGGATACTTAGTCTTTCTATGGGTTTCTTGTAGAAGGCCATAATACCCTTGCATCATTGTTTGATCTTGATGATTGTAGGTATGGTTATTAACGTGACGATGTCATATCTGGTTTTGCGTGCTATTTCCATTTTGAGAAAATGATGTTTTGTATGCCTTTTTGAATGAATTGTATTATGGATTTGAAGTAGTTTCCCTTCGCTTCTCCACTACATTGAAATGGTATGTTAGTGATGATGTATTAAAGAAGGATGTGTATGAATTTAAAAGTATTGATGCTCTTGTGTTAATCTCTTTCCTTTCTATTGCTTGGTTGGCTCATGAGTGACCCTAGGTGAATCATGCATTGGATTGTGAGATGTGTATATTCATGTGTGGGTGTGCATTGAATTCTACTAGTTATTTTATCCCCATGGTGTTGTGTTGGGTGTGTGTGGAACCCATGTTCAACCTTGTGTGAATTACCTTGGAGTCTTGTTGAAACCCTTGTTTGTGTGAGATGGCTTGATAGTGGTGTTGCCATGATCTTCTTCTCCGTATCTTGGGGGTTGCCTAGAGTGGCATGGACATCTATTGCGCTCAATGATGGCAATATGGTAGGGTGGTGGGTAACATTTCCCCATTGGTCCTACAAGAATATCTCTTGAGAGCTGGAAGATTTCCTTGTGTATTGTTTACTTTGGGATCTTGTTGCATCTCCACCTACTGGAGCACTTGGGAGGTGATTTATCAATGTTTTAATATTATCATTTATGTAATTTAATTATAGAGTGTAATCCTTCCATGTTTGGGAAGTAGCCTCCGTCATGTAATTGTATTATGACTTCACTAGGATAGAAAATGATCCTTGTTTAGAAAGGAATTGATCTTGCTTTAGCATAGTTAATTTTATTGCAAATGGTTAAATCTAGACATTGGTGTCCTTTGTTAATTGTTGCAATGATATCTTATGCTATGTTTATGATTTGGATTGTAATGTTCCCACATTATTGTTGAGATTCCCATTATTATTTTTAGTTTGTCTCGATGTTGGTGTTGAACAAGCACATCATTATGTGTGATATTTCTCATATTTGGCATGTATGTTATTTTGAACTAGAAATTATATTACCTTTATTTGAATTGATCTCATGCTTTGGGTTAGTTAGCATGTTGATTCATGGGTAATTTTTTGATTCTATATGTTTGGATTCCCTTTGTATGCTCTTCCCTTGTGAGGTTTCATAGTTGTCTCCTCTCGTAGTTCATATGGTCTTTTTGTTATTTTATCTCGAGCATTAGTTCTTAATTTTTTTACTTGGTTATTAAACTTCTCGTTTTAAATTTGTGCGGATAGATGTTTTTATAAAGGCTTTAGAATTTAACTATTATCTTGGTTGGTTTTTAAAGGTTAAAATAGATTTATCTATCCTTAGCATGTTTATTTTCCACATTTTAATTTTATTAATTTTGATAGTTTAATTTCTTAAGTTAGATTTTGACTTAGGTCAGAATCGTGTGTCACCTTCACTCAGGAAACCCTAGGGATGGTTCCTAGATGGAGACCACCCCTCTTAGCGATGCTTCTATGATGCACACCCCCTTGGACCTAGCTATCATTACCATAGGGTTGGCAAAAGGAGTTCGCATCACCCTGCACCATATGTGACTTTCTCGTCTTTGTACGATGCTCCTAACATGTGTTTGTTGGTAACTGAGAGGGGGGGTGAATCAGTTATCTTAATTATTTGACTTTAAGTCCTTTTAGTTATTGCAGAATCAGATCATACAAGCATACATAACAATAAAAATAGAAATAGCTTCAATACACATGACACAATGATTTTGACGTGGAAAACCCGGTTAAAGGAAAAACCACAGGGTGATTAACCCAAGATTTTATTCTCTGTTAAAAGAATAGGATAGTACAAAATGGCACTTGCTAATTAGGGCTCACTACCTGAGCACACTGCTCACAAGAGGCTCACTTCCTACAAGAGACTCATTGTCTACAAGATACAAGAAGGTAACACTTTACTTGAACTTATGAGGAGCATCTAAGCATGCAGAGGTTTAGTTTCGGTTAGGCTCAATACACTGATCTGCTACAATTCATTCTCACTCTCCTTAGTTGCTGCTGTTCTGTTACATTTCGGACCTGTCTTACTGCCTTCAAACTACACTTCTACTTTTCTTCGCACAACACCACAGACAACACAAACCTTCTCATCTAAATCCATCTTGTATATATATCCGCACAAGTGATTTCAACACTTTTCTAGTCAGCATCCGGAATAGTCAATATTTTCCCAAACTCTGATATGTCGGCTGAATCCTTGCATACCAAGTAATGCGGATCAAGGAGATACTTGTAGAAGTCATCAATCATGTCGGCCAAACATAAATTATACCTTGAGGAACTTAATCACCAACAACATCTCATCCGGATTTAGGTCTGATGCTCTGCCGGTTAGTTCTTCCTCTGTCTACTCTGCTAAACAGGAGCCTGACACTTAAGTGCTCATATCTTTCCAATCTTCTATTACCAGAGGCTAAATACTTGGAATCTATTAGTCAAAGTACTCCTCTTGACTTCCCCAAATTCGTACTTCACTAAGATACTTCCTCTGAGAGATCTGGACCTGACTGTCAGACCTTGCTGACTGCTCTATTCTTGCTTACCGGACCACAACACTTCTTCAATCTGACTTCTAGTAAAGACACATCATGTCCTACGGATGTGTGGGATTAACTTTGTTTCCATCAATGACAACATTCATGAATCCATATAGTGTCTCTTGCCAACAATCTCCCCCTTTGGCATTGATGGCAACACTTAGTGAAAAATGACTGTCACACTATACTCCCCCTTGGATGATGCTCTATTTTTATATACATTTTATGGAGCTCCCCCTTAGCTGGATTCATCATTTTTCACTGATCCTCACTTCCCCTTTGACATCAATGGCAAAGGGTGGGGTCCGCATGCCAAAATTTGAAAAATAAATAAATTTGTACTTAGCCGCATAAGTATATAAGCAGGTTATACTTACATATACTTAAGTATATCTAAAAAAGTGATTTTCAATTGGACAAGTTCTATTGCCCAACTCAGCTTCATCCTATCCAAAATTGAGATGTGACCACTCAACAGGAATGCAAAAGCTTCTGCCTTCTTAAGATCTATCGGATCACTGGTCCGGGCTGTGGCCTGAGCATCAGTTAGGGCTTCATGCATGGCCTCTAACTTAGGGATAATGATCCCTCTGAGTTCACTCATTCTGCTTATTATGTTCTTCCTTTCCTTCTCAAGCTTCTTAATCTCATTCATAACTACAATAGTTTGACATTCCTAGTTTGTTATGGATACAGTGAGAGGATCAAAATTTTGAGATAGGCTTGCCAGTTTGTCCTCTTGTTCCTTTACTTTCTTTTCAATATCCTTTGTTACTTTAGTCCAGGATATACAAAATTTATATACGTCTCCTCCATCCTTGAGAGCATTTTCTAAGCTCTTTATCCCAATATCTATATTTCTCCTATCATTGGTTATCAAGGTTTGTAACTCAGAGAATCTTTTATCCAAAAACTCTTTCCGGACCTTATTTTCTATTGACTTTTCTAAAGAATCAAAATGTGTATAATAGAATTTACAAGAGACTTTAGATTACCAGATGTGGAGGCCGAAGGATCCTTTTGGAAGGATGGCATTATCTTTTCCAATACACCGGATGCAACCTCTATAAGCTCACAGTCTTCCATGTGAGACTTCAAGAGTTTTCTTTTGCCTTTGCTTGGGTAAAGGATGCTATCTTCATTGTTTGAACCGGGGAGAGAGAATCAAAGTCAAATGGTCCTTGAAGTAACTCTGGTTCATCAATCTCCGTCATTTCTTTAGTAAAGAAGTCCTTGACAGTTTCTACAGTGTCTCTTGCCAGAGACAGAGATTTCTTCCCTTCTGCACTATCACTTGTGTTCTTCTCAGTTTGACTTTCTTCTCATCCCTTCACTTCTTCTTCTTTCTCCTCTATTCTTTCTTCTCCTTTAGATCCGGAGTCAGCAGGGGAAACTGGAGGAGTGATGTTTATTTGTTCATGGGCCTCCTCTTCTGGAGCAGAGGATTCTAAGTCCTTATCTTTTTCTTCACCGATGTCCATTACTTCTTCTGCCACTGTCTTAGTAGATTCTTCTTCAACACCTGTAGTCGAGTGATCAACACCCAAGTCCTCTATAATAGGAATGTTGAATCTTTTGTATGCATTCCAGAGGATCTCTTCTGTCTCTTTTGCTACTTTGTCAGTTTCTCCGAGCATAAGTTGATTCATTCTAGCTTTTCTTCGGAACTCATCCTTGCAATCTTTGAAGATCATATTCATTTTCTTTGAATCGATTGAAGGATATAGCTGAATGGCTATCTATTCTCGGATCTCAAGATCTTTTGCCATAGCATTATTCTTTCTTATTTCTAACTCTTTCTCTAGGCTTTTGGGAATAAGGGATATAATTTCAATAAAAGCCTTATTGTAGATATTCAGATACCTGACTGTGGCTTCTTGCAAGATCTTTTGGTCAACTTCATTATAATCATCATAGAATTCAGCCATTGGTTGAAGATTTCCATCCACAGTAAATGATTTGATGACATCATATAAGGACAGAGTGGGTTTTTCAACAAACTCTTCTACCTTTGCCTCCTTATCTTTACCAGATACTTTCTTATTCTTCATCTTCTTGATATCTTCATCAAATTCTGTCTCTTCTTCATCTTTCTGGCTTGTATAAGACCTTGTTGCCTTTTTCTTTGTTCTCTTTTCTCCTTTACCGGATGATTTAGCTTCCGATTTTGATGCTTTTGAGGTCTTAGGTGTAGAGCTTTTAGAGGATATGGTCCGGGAGGGAGCTTCTACTGGAGCACTTTCTTTTTCTGTCTCTTTCCTTTCTTTTTCTGCCCTTTCCATCTTTTCTCTGTTAGCATCAAGCGCCTCTTTTGAGATGCCATAACTTTTGGCAACATTCTCTACTTCTTTTCTCACTTTTCTCTTTATCTCTAGTTGCCTTAGTTCCACATGAATCTTCACACTTAATTCCTCAAAGGTTCCAAACCTTTCTGCCTTGGGATCCTTTGGCTGACTTAGCATGTGCTGAACATGCAGTTCTACAATTTTCTCATCCACTTCATACCCCATTGGCATGATCCACACTGTTCTTGGTTCCACTGCCTCCATTAGGCATTGATCAGTCTCTACCATAAAGCATACTATGTCTTTATACTTTTCAACTGGTGATTGGGGAATTCTCTCTCTAGCTTACATCATGTTTTGGAAGTTCTTGAAGAAACCCCAGAGAGCTGTGTTTTGTGCTTTGTCATCACCAAGTCCATGCAAATAGTCCCTGATTTGTACGGCAACCGATCTATCATTTTGCCACATCCAGCCACTGGCTCCGGGAAGCTCATTCATAAAGTAAAAGAATAAGCACAATATTAACCCACCATACTTAAATGAATTCTTTTTATCCTTCTTTATTCTCTGCAGATTCTCTAATAATTGATTCAAGAGAAGCTCACAAAGGTCATAGTCTGTATTGTTTCTTAGCATTTCATAGGCAGTGTAAATTGTAGTTCTGGGTACTAAATTTTCCCTGCTGGAATGATATATCTTGTAACCAACTATCATGGAGTCAAACTTGATATCTGGATCAGTGATATCTTCTATTGTCATTGCTCTTTTGTCAAACCTTAATCCAGTTGCTTCACTCACTACCTGGTTCTTGATTGACTTGAGAGCAGGTATCCTACCGGATGAGTGTAATCCGGTAACTACCCTAATGGCATCTTTTGTGATCTTGAATGGTCCATTCAACCACATGAAGTTGTCATGTATTATTTTCAAGACATATCGGACCCATTCTTCCTCAGTAAAACAGGGGAAATGTATACACTTTGCAAAGTGCTTGTCCCAGAGGGCCTTGTATTGGGGTTTGAGCTCAAATGATTCATCTATTAGTTGTTTGTGGTAGATATCCCTCAATTTGAATTCACCAAATTCTTCAATGTTTGCATGAATATATGCCCTAACATCTTCAACATGCAAAACTCCATGCAGAATGCTGGAAAATGCACCTAAAGGATCCACTTCTCAGGATTTGTAGGGATGCTTTTTAAATTTAGGGCGCGGCCTATCAGAGATCTTTACAACATTTGGTGTGGCCATCTTATAAAGGATTTAGAAATAGATTTCAAGAGCGGAAAATATCTCTTATGCCTTTAGGGTTCACGTAATGAGCTGAAGAGATTGCTGATTGACTTGAATTCTGCGATTGATCCTTGAGAGAGATGAAGCAAACTTGTTTGCAGAGCTCTTTTCCTTTTCTTCTCGAGTGTAAATGTGCAAATGACAAGCGAATGAACCCTTATATTTCTGTGCAAACCCTAATTATTCATTGTAATAAATGCACAACTTAGGTTATTTCAGATACCTTGTTCTCCTTGTTCAGAGAGGGAGAAACTTATCCAGATCATTATGATGCACTTAGGATTGATGTTAGAGATGAATCATAATGACTATCTTCTCCTCAGATCGTCCCATTGGTCCACAGACCAAGATGTTCTAATTTAGAATCATACTGGACCAAACTGAAAAAAAAACCTACTTTTACCGGAAGACTGTTAAACCAGATCAAATTTAGAAGTCAAGATTGTTCAAAACTTCTTGCGGATCTTCCATATATTTACCAAAGCTTATTTAGTTGTTCCTTTGTGAACCTTTTAATCCACAAATTTCCTCGTGCCAATTTCAGCACCAATTAACTGGCCGGGGGAAATGTTTTTCCTTGTGTCTCTCCCTGAGCTAGAGCTCACTTTTTAATTTCCAGAAGGAGTATCAACACCAGATTCTGGTGCGGATCCATCCGCTACATTCTCTATACTTTTCTTTACCCAAATCTTGTTCATCTCACTTTAAACTTCATTTGTATTCACTTTTCTTTTTCCTTTGTCTTGAATCTGATTATGATGCACCAGACTCCTTTTGTCCCGATTCTTGCTTCTACAGAATTTGGTAATATGACTAGATCTAGTGCAATTATAGCAAACAACATTTCTTTGCATATTTGGTTGATATTCTCTTGATCTACATTGATTATCCATATGTCCCATTCTATTGCATGCAAAGCATCTACCATTGAATGAATTGTTTATTTGCATATTTCTGCATTCATGAGATTTGTGACCATACCTCTTGCAGTTGAAACATTGTCTAGAGAAGGATGTATTAGTCTGATTTATTCTCTTTCTGCATTGATTAGCTTTATGACCAAAGTTATTGCAGTTGTGGTAGTATCCATTGAAGGATAGATATCTTTAAGCATTTGGTTGCCTTATTGGAGGTCTTCTAGGCCTATTTCTTAGATTTTCTGATTTGGAATTCTTCTAACCGGATTTGGAGCTTTCACCTTTTTTATACCCCAAGCCACACTTGTCATCTACCCTCTTTTGGCTTTCAAGAACTTCAAGTTGAGTAGAGCTTATCTTGAATTTCTCTTTATATTCATTTGCTGTTTGAAGATTCCTTTTGTGAGTGTCAATCTGATTCTCAAGTTGTTCTTCATTTTCTTTAGCTTCTTCAAGATCAGATTCTAGATGCCTAATTATTCTGTCCATATTGTGGCAGTCTTCAGACTTCTCTTTGAGAGATTGTTTTAGGTTATCCTCAATTTTCCTTTTCTCTTCAATTTCTTGGGTGAATTTCATAACTCCTGATTCCATTTCATGTCTTACCATAACGATCTCTTTTGATAACTTTTCACATAACTTGGTTTTCTCCTTCAGATCTTCATTTGTATCATTGGCTTCACCTTGACTTGCCAATTGCTGAAGTAGATCCTTTCTCTTTTTCATAGAGAGACTCAGTTTCCCTTTTAGTTCATTTATGAAATCATTAGCCTGTTTGAGTCTTTCCCTCAATTCATTGATTTCAGAATTAGATTGCTCAAGATCATCTAGAGCAGACTGAAGTTGTTCGCTCATACCATACATATCCATTGAGATTCCCAGATCTTCCTCAAGCTGTTAGGCTCTATTTAGAGAAACTTAACTCTGATACCAATTGTTGATAACTGAGAGGGGGGGTGAATTAGTTATCTTAATTATTTGACTTTCAATCCTTTTAGTTAGTGCAGAATCAGATCATACAAGCATACATAACAATAAAAATAGAAATAGCTTCAATACACATGACACAATGATTTTGACGTGGAAAACCCAGTTAAGGGAAAAACCACGGGGTGATTAACCCAAGATTTTATTCTCTATTAAAAGAATAGGATAGTACAAAATGGCACTTGCCAATTAGGGCTCACTGCTCGAGCACATTGCTCACAAGAGGCTCACTGCCTACAAGAGACTCGCTGTCTACAAGATACAAGAAGGTAACACTTTACTTGAACTGATGAGGAGCATCTAAGCATGCAGAGGTTCAGTTCCGGTTAGGCTCAATACACTAATCTGCTATACTTCATTCTTACTGTCCTTAGTTGCTGCTGTTCTATTACATTCTGGACCTGTCTTACTGCCTTCACACTGCTCTTCTACTTTTCTTCACACAACACCACATAGAACACACACCTTCTCATCTAAATCCATCTTGTATATATATATTCGCACAAGTGATTTCAACACTTTTCTAGTCGGCATCTGGAATAGTCAATATTTTTCCAAACTCTGATCTGTCGGCTGAATCCTTGCATACCAAGTAATGCGGATCAAGGAGATACTTGTAGAAGTCATCAATCATGTCGGCCAAACATAAATTATACCTTGAGGAACTTAATCACCAACAACATGTCATCCAAATTTATGTCTGATGCTCTGTCGGTTAGTTCTTCCTCTGTCTACTCTGCTAAACAGGAGCTCGACACTTAAGTGCTCATATCTTTTCACTCTTCTAATACCGGAGGCTAAATACTTGGAATCTATCAGTCAAAGAACTCCTCTTGACTTCCCCAAATCTGCACTTCACTGAGATACTTCCTCTCAGAGATCCGGACCTGACTGTCGAACCTTGTTGACTGCTTTGTTCTTGCTTACCAGACCACAACACTTCTTCAATCTAACTTCTGGTAAAGACACATCATGTCCTGCGGATGTGTGGGATTAACTTTGTTGCCATCAATGACAACATTCATGAATCCATATAGTGTCTCTTGCTAACAGTTTTGTGAATGCAACCACATTATGTGCATGTGTCACCAAGCATGCATATTGCACTCAAGGGGGTTTTAGGGTCAAGTGGATTTTTTTTTGTTTTTCGCATCATGACCAGATGGGAAATGTGGGCAAGACATGTGCTTTTCGTGTCATGACCACATGGCAAATGTGGGCATGACACATACTAATGATAATTTGATGGAACAAAATACACTAGAGATAGAAGAGGACTATTTACACTATGATGAGATAATTACTACAATTGAAGTGGATAAGAAAATTACTCAAGTATCAGATCGTCCATGAAGAAAAGGTATTTACTCTAAAGTTCCTCCTCCGTTATCCCTTTAGGGATGGGGAGACAATCAACATATATCAAAAAGACAAATGGAAAAACTGAAGCAAGAGATTATGACAATAGAAAAGGTTGAAACAATACAAGATAGCCCTTGTCGTTACAATAGACATAACTGTATACACCTAAAAATGACATGACTCTGCTTAAATAAATATTTTAAATATTTATTTCATCTTCATATTCCTCTATCAATAAATAAATAAATAAATAAATTTATTTGATTCATTTCCTCCCATTTAATTAAATAAATTACGTTTATTTAATTAATTTCATCTACATCAACTTTATTCTTCTAAATAATTAAATAATTTTAATTATTTAATTAAATCATCCATTCTTCTAAATTTAAATAAAATGTAAATTTATTTAAATTAAATCTCCAAAAAATAAAATATATTTAAATATTTTATTTATTCCTCCAAATTATCTACAAGTAATTAAATAAATTATTTATTTAATTATGTTTTCTTATCTTCTAAAAAATCTTCAATATCTTCTAAAAATAAATTCTTCTTGTCATACAAAAGCAAAAGCTGAGTTAATTGATTTAAAGCAAATTTGTTTTATCAACAAAACTCTTAAATTAGAAAAATATATTCTAATTTAAGAAATACAAAAATCATCCTTATCAAGAAAGTAGTTAACTCATCAAAGCTTCTTTTTGAATGATACGTGTCCTTCTATTCACGCACGTTCTCTTGAACATTCTCCTCTGTGGATCTTCTCATTTCTTCTCCACCATTGATCTTCTCTCACACAACTCTATAAATACAACTCTCTTCTTCCATTTCACAAATCCATCTTTTGAATAAAGTTATGCTACAGAATCCATAGCGCGCCATTGGCACCCCCACTCTCATACCATCTATCATCCACTTCATATTGTGTTGAAGCTTATCTTCAACACAAGTATCCAAGTCATTTCTCCTTGTCATCTTGAGGAATCAGAGTAAGGAAGCAAGCTTCCTGAGGGCCATCTTCATCACCAAAGGATCAAGAAAGAATAGGTGAACAACGGAAATCGCAAGGTAAAAGGTTGTGAGTATCTTCTCTCTTTTATTTTAAATCTCCTTTTTATCTGCACATTCCATTGATGTTTTGGGTTTTTATAACTAGTTTTATTCATCCCATTTTACCCATCACATTTCTAGCGCTCACCATGGGGCTCTTGCCCCTAATCTAACCAAAAAATTGAGTTTCTGAGTGACAGGTTCCGTGCAGGCTTCAAACATGTTTAGGCAGCACATTTGATCGATCCCGAGGTGCATATACAACCTGTTACGGCACATGCAAACTTCTGGCGCATCCATCCTTTGAGACGGCGCATACACTTCCTGTTTCAGTGCCAACAGCATCTCAGTGCATACACCCTACCTCATGGCGCTTGCATACATTTTCACGGTGCATTTGTTAAATTAACACATTTGTCTCTTCTTCCTGCTCTTTTGACACCTGTCTTAGCGCATCTGTAAAACAACGCTTACAGTCTCTATTTCTATGCATATAGACTGATAAGCGGTGCATCTGATCTTCATTCTGATTTCAAGATTTCTCATAGTTTTAAGATTTTGTGCTAACGTTTGTCTTGCAGGATTAGAGACTGGATAGATCATTTAGTTGCATTAATTAGTTCATTTTAGATTAATTAAGGGAAAAAGTAAAAAAAAAATCCATGCATGCAAATCTCATGTAGTCTTTAACTAGGAGGATAGTAACTAAACCACTGCTATCTTTGCATCATTGCTATCTTTCTTAGTTAGAACATTGCTATCTCACAAATGGAATGAACCATTGCTATCTTTAAACACTTCAAAGTTAACAAATACGTGAGTGCCCAAGTAGATAACACATTTAGTTTATTTTTTCCTTTTAACTAGGATTAGATTAATCACTGTCTTCTATGACTGTTGAATGACAATAGGCTTATGCTCTCCCCTTTACTAGGTGACCAGAACGCCAGACTTGTTATTCCCTTTGTATAACCTTTAGAGGGGCCTGCCCTTGGATGCCCATCTATCCAAGTGTGAACGACCCTGAGTGGAAATAGGCTAAAGCCAAGCCCTACCGATCCACTTTAAATAAACTGTGCTTGAGGTGAAAGCTTCCTGCAACGAGTGTTGCTGTGTTACACCGACAACCAACCTCCCCCAAAACCCTCCAAGGTGTAACCCTTGGAGGCTGGGAGACTCCATAACTGAGAGTAGTGCTACCACATGTGTAACCACTCGAATGGTTACCTTGACTACTTAGCCACTTGTTTAGTATACCCAAAACCCCTATTTGTTGACACAAAATGTGGAGCCTTTGAAGTGGCCTCGATTCATGTGATTCTTAGTAGACGTAGCAGGGACAATCCTATGGTTCGGTGGGGGTACGAGCCTAAGGAAACCTGGATCTGGTATGTGTGAGAAGTGAGTGCCGTGGAGGGGAGTCGGTGCTACCAGATCTTGGAGCTACACACTTTGAATATGCACAACTAGGGGATTCAACAAATACTGTCCTTTCCAGCCTAGGTTGTACTTGTTCTTGTGTCAAAAAGTCCAAAAATACAAAAAAAAATAACAAAAGATAAAAATCATGAAAACTTCTATGTGCTTGCTATGTCTTCTACCATAAATTAAAAATCAAAATAAAAAAAAAGCCAAGTTTTCAACCAAAAAAATAGAAAATTTATGAAAAACGTACCAAAAACTCTACAATTCAAACTGAAAACTAGAACAACACATTTACTGAGACCTAAGACGCATTTGCTTAGACTTGCTGCGCATTTGAACACTGTTGCAGCGCATTTAAAAAATGCCAGATTGATGCATTTGATTCGACCTGTGGTGCTTTTGCACTCTGTTTTGATGCATTTACTGTTGTGCATCCAAACCAGAGAGCTATTTTGTACTTCCCAAGAGAAAAAAAGTTTCAACTTTTTAGAAACCCACTTCAAACCTGTTTCAGTTGTTCCAAGATCTAATTAAAATCGTGCAAGTCAAACATTTCCCTCTTTTTTCGCACCATAGCTACTTTTTCCACACTACATCATCCAAAATCTCACAAAATTCTTCCAAAATCCAACAAGGTTAGAACCAAGCTATTCTTGATCGCATCAAACCTCAAACAAACCTAGTGAGTCTCCACTATCAAGGATCACTTATCCTTTTCTCTTGGAACTCTACTAGTGGCTTGTGCAAAACTAGTCCACATCAAGTAAATGGATTTATATCATCCTTACTTTGACTATAATTTTGTTCACCCAACTTGTTTGACACCGATTAGATCTGGAGAATCTTGCTCAAATCTTGCCACATTCTAGCACATTTGTTCAAAACTTTCAAACTCACTCCATCCCATCTCTCATCACCTTGCATGGTCTTAACAAGGTTACAAAAACAAAAATAGATTGAAATGACTGAGAAAACTATCCCAACCTCTCACGAAAGTGATGAGGCAATTTCTATGGAAGAAGTCCTCCAAACACAACAAGACTGAAGATTTCAACGCATAATGGATAAGGTACTTGCCCAAGATCCTACCAAATTCTTTCTACACCTAGCACAACTAGGAGTCAAGCTCCCTAAAGATTTTGACGTAGAATCTCTAAAGGAACCTGAGGAAGAAATAAACCCTGAGGGAAGCACACATGAGGAAATACCCGCAGACAAAAGCAAAGTAACCATTGATTCTACGGATGCCTTAAGATTAATGACCCAACAAATCCAAGCTTTACAACAACAATTCACAGACATGCAAACAAGAGTATCAACTAAGCATTACTCCCTAGAGGATATTTCACCATATCCTTTTGATAGAACCTTGATCATGATACCTTTCCCCTCTAAGTTTGAGGTGCCAAAATTTGATAAATATCGAGGGAATGGTGATCCAAGGGAGCACATTAGGGAATTTAATGCTGCATGTCTTGAAGTCTCTCACAATGATACTTATCTTATGCGACTATTTCAAAGAAGCATAGGAGGACAAGCCATGGAGTGGTTTTCTAGACTACCACCCGGCATCAGAACCTTTAATGAACTTGTGGACAAATTTTTCACACATTTCTCCTATAATATTGAGCATGACATGTCAATCTTAGACCTTTGTAATACCAAGTAAAAAGGTTGAGAATCTTTCACCACCTTCCTACAAAGATGGAGACAGTTGGCAAGTAAGTGCCCACATCAAATGCTGGAAATGTTTGTCCATAACTTACAAATTGACTTAAGCTATCAGATACAAATCCAATGTCCTACTTCCTTTAGTAAGGTCATTGAGATGGGTTTAATCATCGAAAAAGATTTAATCTCAAAGGGTCAAATAAAGCTCTATAAAGACACTCCTAGTACCAATACCAACATAGATAAACCAAGATTCTAGACAAAGAACAAAAATATTGTGAATGATGGGGTGGTAGATGCCAAGAATGCGGCACCAAAACAACCAATCTTCAACTTATCAACTCCTCAAAACAACCCCCCACAAAACAAACCAAGAAGCATTGAATCACGGTTTACAAATTTTCAACCTAGGAGAAAATTTACACCTTTGGGAGAATCATTAGAAATTGCCCTATGGAATCTCGTCACAAGTAAGATCATAACACTTCCAATGGCATGAGAATATGAACCAAAAGTCAAACCTCCTTGGTGGAATGACGATGATTTCTGTGAGTACCACCGAAACAGGGGGCACAAAACCAACGACTGCATTGCACTCAAGCACACTATCCAAGATTTGATCAAGAAAAACAAACTGTCACTTGATGGACATACCTCTAATAATGATCATCAGGCATTCAAGGATCCTCTTCCTAACTATGAGCAGGGAGGACCTTCCAACCAAAACAACAGTGGATCTAACAACACAAATTACACAAACGTCAGATTTGACTATGTTGTTAACCATATCTTGGAAAGTGATTCACGCATCAATGTGATCACTATAAGAAAATATCTTGATTGCAATGTTACCACCCACAGTAATTGAGTCACTCTTAGAGGAGCCGCCGCCCCTCCAACTAATCAATACAGTATCTTGGATCAGCTACATAAGACACCTGCACATATCTCCATTCTGGAACTTCTGTGTCTGTCCCCATCCCATAGGGCCATACTTGACAAAACTCTTTTTGAAGCCTTCATCCCAACGAACCTCACTGAAGAATAGTTTCAAACCATGGTAGGTCACATAACCTCACCTCACTCCCTATCAATCACTGAAAAAGAAAATATGTCAATCACCCAACCTCATAACGCCTCTCTTCATATCGAAGCCTTCATACACAAACACAAGATAAAAAGGGTCCTAATTGATGGAGGAGCTAGTTTGAATATTTGCACCTTATAGCTAATCCTTGCATTGGGGTTTTCATAGAAAGCTATAGATCCAAAAAAGAAAATCACTATCAAAGCCTATGATAAGGAGGAGAGAACTTCCAAAGGAATTGTTACTTTACCAATCAGAGTGGGACCTATAGTAAAAGATGTGGCTTGCCAAGTCCTCGATATGGAGCTAACATATAACATTCTTCTTGGGAGACCATGGATACACACTCTAAAAGCAGTGCCATCAACATACCACCAATGTATCAAGTTCCCTTATGAAGGCCAAGAGATCACCATCCAAGGTGATCCCAATCCGTTTCAGTATTGTAACTCCATTCAATCTAAACCTGAAGTTGTGATTCCTAACAACCGTGCCTCTGCTTCATCCTCATCTCGTGTTGACGTAGCTTCACTTGCTTCCACTTCAAAGACATCCCAACCTAACCTTAGACTCAAAGATAAGGGCTTGGGTGAGTACACAATCTCCCAATCTCTCCGTTTGGCACAACTCCCCCTATCTCCCAGATCATATGGAAGACCTACTTTGAACAAATCAAAAGAAGATAAAACTACCAAAGGTCTATTTGTCAAATGGGGAAGCCTCAAAGATGAGAGTGATGAGAAAGATATCCTGCAATGGTTATATAAGGATGAATGCAGTTCATCAACACAACAAGACCATAACACTATACAAACTAAACAATATGGTCAAGGATTCCAAATGCTACAAATGGGGTATGAAGGAGACGGTCCACTCGGTCCAAGAAAAGAAGGTATCATTGAGTCCATCCAACCTCATACCCTAACAGCTCGAGACACTATAGGGCTAGGTTACACTAGCACATCAAGAACCAACAGAGCAAATAAGAATAAAGGAAAACAACCAGAAACATCTACTAGTAATCTGGTTGATCAAATTTAGCAACTGTAATTGGGGAGTGAGACTGATTCTAATGAATATGAGTGGGATAGTCTCTCAGAGCTATCTTGTGACAAAAAAGATATTGATGTTGTCCACGAGTATGACCCAACCCATGCAAATGAGAGACAAAGTCCAAGGGCTAGACCACTAGTGAAAGTTGTAAGGAAAGAATGATACCCCCTTGACAGATCCACTAATAGAGAGTACCATCACAGACTTTGTCCATGCTTTTAACAACTCTATCCTAAACATCAACACCATTGAACCAGACCAACCCAATGATTCCTTACCTTTGGTGCACCCCGAACTCATAGATTGGGATTTACAAGGTACTACCCCTGAGCTCGATACCTTTGAGAACGATGAAGCCATCATAGATTATCTTGAGCTTAGAGATCATATACCCTTAAGGGACCACAGAGTTGGCTATGCCATAGAACTCAATGACAAGGCCTATTTTGGTGAGAGTGCCTAGCCTTTCAGTCTCAAAAATATCAAAATGAAAGAAAGATCTAATGGTGAAAACCATTCCGCGGCAGTGTTAGATCATGAAACAAGTAAAAATATAGACGTATCCAATGGTGAAAACCTCTTTGAGGTGCCAAAGGATGAAAGGCTTGACCCTCTACCCAATCTTACACATTAGGAGAGATCTTCAATCTTGATAGAACCAGAAGAACCAATCAATGTCAGCACAGGTGATAATCCTAGAATGATCCACATGGCACAATCTTTAACAGAACAAGAAAAGCCAGCATTCATCGACTTCTTCAAGAGAAAACAAATCAATTTTGTTTGGACATATGCGGATATGCCAGGGCTAGATCCGAATCTCATAATGCATAACTTATCCTTAGCTCCAGGAGCTAAGCCAATAAAGCAAAAACTTAGAAAGAAGCACTCACATGTGGCCCTCATGGTGAAAGAAGAGTTGAAGAAACTATTAGATGTCAGATTCATCAGACCAATAGACAATCCTGAGTGGATTTCAAACATAGTACCAGTTTCCAAACCAGATGGCAGAGTCTGAATATGTAATGACTTCAGGGACCTGAACAAAGCTTGTCTGAAAGATGATTTCCCCCTGCCAAACATTAACATGATTGTAGATCTCACAGTAGGACACACCATGCTGTCACTAATGGATGGTTTTTCTGGATATAACCAAATAAAAATTAGACCTGAAGACCAACACAAGATTGTATTCACATGTCCTTGGGGCACCTATTGTTGGTGTGTCATGCCATTTGGTTTGAAAAATACTGGCACAACATATCAGAGAGCTATGACCACAATCTTCCACGACATGATGCACACTATAATGGAAGATTATTTTGATGACATTCTGGAAAAATAACTCACAAGAGAAGGACACTTGGTAGTGCTAGACAAAATCTTCAAAAGACTGGAACCGTTTAATGTGTGCCTCAATCCAAAGAAGTGCATATTTAGAGTTACCTTAGGTAAGCTAATTGGATACATAGTGTCCACTGATGGAATTGAAGTTGACCCAGCTAAAGTGAAGGCCATCATGGAAATGCCACCTCCTAAGAATCTCACTCAGCTAAGGTCCCTACAGGGAAAACTACAATCTATCAGAAGGTTCATTTCTCAATTAACAGACAAGTGCCACCCATTTTCCCACCTCCTACATAAGAATGTCCCTTTCAAATGGAATGATACATGTGAGTAGGCATTTCAATAGTTAAAAGAGTATCTCATGAAACCACCTGTATTGATGTCACTAATTTAGGGAAAACCTCTGCTACTGTATATCTTGGCCACACCAATAGCTCTGGAAGCTCTCCTCACACAACAAAATTATGACGGGAAAGAAAAAGCAATCTACTATATCAGTCAAACACTTGTTGGATATGACCTGCAATACACACCAATTGAAAGAGGATGTCTCGCTGTGGTCTTCACCTCACAAAAGTGGAGACATTACATGTCACATTCGGTCAAACTGGTAGCAAAAATCGATCCACTCAAGTACTTACTCAACAAGGTAGCCCTCACAGGTAGATTGTCCAAATGGGTCATCCTTCTCAGTGAATTCAACATCGAATCTATAGACAGGAAAGCAATAAAAGGCCAAGTACTTGCAGATCAACTGGCAGATGCACCTCTAACAGATGACAACCCTTTGAGCTTTGAATTTCTAGACGAATCTATCTTCCACATAACCACAACCTGGAAAATGTATTTCGATGGCTCATACACTCAGAATGGATTGGGAGCAGGTATCTTGTTGATCGCCCCTAGTGGCGACACCATTCCTAAATCATACAGATTACTATTTCCCTGCACTAACAATGTGGCAGAGTATGAAGCACTTGTCATTGGCATCAAGCTAGTAGTTGAATGGAATATCCAAGAACTTCAGGTGTATGGTGACTCACAGTTGGTCATAAATCAAGTAAATGACAACTACTAGACAAAAGATGAGAAATTGATCCCTTACAAACGAATGGTAGATGACTTCAAAGAATAATTTGTCAAGATCTCTTTTGAGCAGATACCAAGGATTGAGAACAAAGCTATAGACGCCATGGCAACGATTGCATCTCTCCTCGATAATCCAAATAATCAAGCACATTATGAGTTCTTGGTAGAGCCAATGTCCTGTCCTGCATATGACACCCCTGAATCCCATATCATTTGCCACATTGTTGGAGCTAATTCCCCCCTCTATGGAAAAATATTTGCCTATCTTAAAGAGAATACCATCCCACCTGATCTCTCTAGTAACCAAAAATGAACCTTCATCCATCAGGCATCCTGGTATGCCATTGTCGCTAATACCCTATATTGCAGAGGTCTTGATGGTACTCTCCTTAGATGTCTCAATAGTGAGGAATATCAAACCACCCTAAGTGAAGTGCATGACGGTATATGCGGGACCCACTCTAGTGGCCCTACCCTAGCTAAAAAACTCATACGCATGGGATTCTACTGGCCAACAATAGAACAAGATTCCTATCATTTTGTAAAGTGCAAAAAGTGCCAAATCCATGGGAACCTGATACATGCACCAGCATAGGAACTATAGCCGTTAACGACTCCTTGGCCTTTCTGTCAGTGGGGACTCGACTTAGTGGACAAGATTCACCCTCCTTCATCCAATGGCCATAAATTCATAATCACCGCCACTAAGTACTTTACAAAGTGGATTGAAGCCGCACCCTTAGCCAATATCATAGACAAGCAGATTGCCTCGTTTATCTTGAACTACATCATTTGTCGCTATGGTGTTCCTTCGTGCATTGTCACGGATAATGGACGACCTTTCAAAAATCAAGATGTTAGGGAACTGTACAATAAATTCCATATCTAACACTACTTCTCTACCCCATACTACCCCCAAGGCAATGGCTAGGTGGAGGCATCAAATAAAACTATCCTAAAAATCCTAAAGAAGACTGTCAATGACACCGACCGTGATTGGAATGTCCAATTAAATCCTACACTGTGGGCCCATTGTACAAGCATCCACACACCCATAGGTGCAACACCATACTCCCTGGTCTATGGATCTGAAGCTATCTTGCCCATTGAAGTTGAAATCCCCTCCTTGTGAGTTTTGTTAAAAGCCCTCATATCTAATGAAGAATACAGAGTGTCTAGACTTCAAGAGTTAGAGCTACTCGAAGAGAGAAGGCAACAGGCCTTTAACCACCTAAAAGCTTATCAACAATAGATGTCCTGAAGCTATAATCACAAGGTAAAGCCCTGAGTATTCCAAGTTGGTGATCTAGTCCTCAAAGAAAATTCTAGAAATCAATAAGATAGAGAAAAGAAAGGCAAGTTTGAACCCAATTGGCTAGGTCCCTATGTCATCATTACAACCTATGGGTCAGGGGCATATCAATTGGCTACATCTAAAGGTGAATTGTTTGATGATCCTATCAACAACATACATCTTCGCAAGTTCTATATCTAAAACCCCAATGCAAGGGAGTCCTAAAAAAATTCAAATTTTTTTTGAAAAAGTGATCAAAATCAAACAAAAAAATAAAAAAAATGGAAAAATAACCAAAAAAATTGTCCTTTGGTGAAAACCTGGCAAATAGGCACCTAGGATAGGTACCATGATGAAAACCTCACAAATAGGCGTCATGTGTACTTTTAGCTTTCAGGCAAATAAAAGCAAGTGGTGAAAACTTGGTAAACAGGTGCTATCTGTGACAAACCACTTCCTCCATCTCTTGTAACCTCATGTCTATTGTGTCCATCATATCATTCATCTTGAACAAGTCCTTTGAACCATTGTCAAACTACGTCGCCTCTAAGCTATCATGTAGGCAAGGCCATTACCAATGAGCCCCTGAGGCTCTGCTCCACTTTGTCTCTTTCCTCTCCATTCCTTTGAGTGTCATCTGTCCTGCTGTCCATACCATTTTTGCATCTTTGCCATCACCTAGGTCTTAGGTCCATCAGGTTCACCCTAAACTACGTTGCCTCTGCATCGTCATGTAGGCAATGCCATTTAATAATGAGCCCTTGAGGCACTAGGTCAGTCCCTTAGGGTCCGTCTCTCCATGTCTGTTTGTCCCATCACCCATAATAAGTTGATCCTTTGTCTAAACTGGGGGAAACTCGTCAACTTGGTTGCGGGTTTGGATTCTTGAATGCCACTTTTTCTAAGACGATACCAATAAAGGATTGTGATACTTTTCACTAGACAAGCACGTGCAACAAAGCAAGCTTCCAAACAAAAATCTTGACACAAAACATCAACCTGTCCAAAGCAAATGTATACCGAAACACTCAGACTAACTCTATGTCAATAATGACAAAAAGGCACATCTAATGCAAGAATGTTTTGTGAACAGGTTAACTTACAAAGTCTTGAATTTTTGTCATTATGTCTTCCTATGCTACTCAAGGATGCCAAAAGCTAGAGATGCTATGATGGGGGCATAATCATTTTATTTGTTTGCTGTTTGTGGATTAAACTTTAGTAATGTGATGACTTTTGTCTAACGACATGTTCAAAAGATCATCGAGGACTTCAGATGTCTGAACATGAAAAAGGGGCAATCCTTGTCTGTTGAAATGCAAGAAGTACTCAGGTCTTCTAGATTCAAGTTTGACTAGATGCTTGTATCAACTTGCTATATCAAAATCCATTTAAGGAATACTCAGGTCATCTAGATTCAAGTTTGACTAGATGCTTTTATTTCCTTACAACATTTCAAAAAGAGAAAAGAAACAAAAAGTGCCTAATGATGAAAGTAAAATACTTGTAATATCAAGATGACAATCCACATCCATCCCATATCCAAAATTCCATATCAACCATGCAATAAGAAAATCCTGCAGTATATCAAATGAAAACCCATTTTTCTTCATTTCTTTTCTTCCGCCTATCTATATCATCTTTGTGTCGATTGAGTACATTTGGACATATCAAAAACATAGCATAGGTCACATATCACATCACATGAAATAGTCATTCACATGATTAAATCATTTGCATACATAATAAGTGCATTAGGTCATCCACATACATTTGCATCCGTATATCATCTCAAAAGACAAAAACATAAACAAATACACATAGAGATGCATAATCATATCAATACCATTTACATTTGCATTTGCATGTTAAATCATCCTAAATCTATCTAGTATGCATCACATATACAAAGCATCATAAGATAGGTTGCATCCATATATCATATCAAAAAATAAAAAAAACTTAGAACATGTGCATGTAGAACACCAATAATTGCATCATTGTATAAAGCATGAAAACATGTCCAAATGTGCAACATATCAAAATATCTATCCATTTCTCAGAGTCATGTCATGAAATGTATACAAAATATAAAAAGATAGTGATACATGTCTCGAGGCAAAATAGTACATATACAAGCTATCTCAGCCATCAAAAATGTGTACATCAAATCAAAAATTGGTACAAGTGTCCAAATCTATCTAACCCTACTGCCATGGAGCATTGCTCCCTGCACTACCCTCTCCTCTATCTCCCCCTGACTGCTGTGGGCCTCTCACTGATGCAACAGATCAGGATCCACCAGCCATAGACTAAATCCTATAGCTAGGTGCACGTTGGTCCGCTGACACTGCCCTGTGATATAAACCTCTGTAATACTGAGCCTAAGCCCGTGCTTTGGCAAGCTCACCATGTACCTGGGCCAACTGTGTTTGTGCCTACTGCACCTGTGAAACCAAAAAGTTGGAAGTACCATTTGTACCCATGGCCGCCATGGATGCATCTCTCTCTCCCCTCATTGCCCGCACACTAGCTAAGGCTGTGTCTCATTCTTTAGATATCTTTGATATCCATCCTATGTCTGCCTCCCTTCGCGACTCTGCCGCTCTCAGATGGGCTCTTAACTGCCTAATCTGACTCTGTAATGCAAGCATAGCCTGGTGCTGTAAGTTAGGCTGCGGAGCCTGCCTTGCCTGTCCTTGTCCTTGTACCCCCTACTATGCTGGTCCCTACCCCTGCATCTACTGCTGTACCACCTGCTGTGGTGGCGACATCTGCCTCTGTGGTGCCACCTGCCCTGCATCCTGCTATTGCCCAACCGCCTACTAACCTGAAGGTCCCTCCCCAGACCTCCTCCATATCCTCCTCCTCCTCCATCTCCTCCATCATCTCCCTGACCTCCTCTCCCCCTCCTCTGTCACCTCCTCCCGCTAGCTCCACCCTCATTATTTGAATCCTCCTCATCTATACAAGGAGCCAACTCTCTAGGTCTTGAATATCTAGGAAATGGATTAGCGACGAACCACTCCTCATAGTCAGGTGTCATACCCACATATACTATATCCCTCCTCATGGACCAGTCTGCATGGGGAATCTGCCGAAATTCTTCCAAAGCCTCCTCATATGATGCCATGGGACCCCACCTGTATCTCTTTGCATGGGTCCTCGCGAATCGTGCCTGCCTCTGTGGCCTGCCCTGTACTCAGCCAAACTACTGCTGTACCCTACTCACAATCTACAGCTCCAATATGTACCTTGTCCTGCCAATGAGCCACTGCATTTGAAAGTAGTATGGCAACTCATCAGCCTCATCCTCCTATACCTCGCAGTCTAGCTATGGGTGCTAGATAACCAGATCCACATTATCTAGTGCATGTCTCCAATACTCAAGCTGGGAAATCACACCTACATAACCATAGCTATAGGGCTCACCCCTCTGCCTGTGAAAAAGACATATCAACAGCATGATAGCTATGTGCTCCCATAACCAAAACTACAAAAGAGACACACCTGCTGATAGGCTAGCCCCTCTGTGATACACAACCTGGTGCATATCCCTATATAAGTGTGCTAGCATGTACACACCCCATGCATATCATGTCCCATCAGTGATCATGCTCTCCAACACCCTCATCCAGCCAATCAGAAACCCATGTGACCTCCTATTGGGACATACTACGCCACCGAATAGTCCCGCCACTATACCCAGGAAGTAGTCATAGCAGTCATGAATGTCCTGCCATGAAATCACCTATTCAACCAACTCTGGGTCATCAAACACTCATCTGCACTCAACCAATCCAGCATCACGCTATGACTCGTACTCTACCAACTCTCCCTGAATAGGGAGGTGCAGAATCCTGTACACATCCTCTAGAGTGATCATCATCTCCCTAGTCGGTAGATGAAATGTACCATCCTCGCTGTGGAATTGCTCCACTGCTGTAGTCAACAACCCATAGCACCAAGGGCCTCGCGGTCCATCTCTGTCAACATATACTGCTTCAACAATGGTAAAGGGAACTGCTCTCATGACACCAGGGTATCTCAAATATCCTCCTACAACCAAGCAAAGCATAACATCAAAGAAATCCATATCCAAGAAAACCTACTCAAAGCAATCAAACTATCCTATCATTGAATTAGCATATCAAATTAATCAAAATAGCATATCATCTCTTGACTAGATTCTCGACAATCTCAGAGATCGCTTATCAATTTATGCATCGATCAAGTGCCAATTGAGTTAATTTCATTAAGTCAACTGATTTTCCTAGTGCAAATGCACCGATTCAGATCATATGCACCGCTTCACCATGAATGCGCCAATCCTTGATGTGTATGCACCATTCTAGCATATGCGCCGCTTCTAGTGTCACACACGCCGTTCCCCAATGGATGCGCCAATTCCTAGCCTATATGTGCACATCTATCATATGCGCCATAAGATCTATCATATGCGCGACTTCACAACATATGCGCCATTTCGGAGAGCATATGCGTCAAACTACAATTCAGCGCATCTGTCCTACTTTTTTTTCCAAGGCATTTATTGACCTAATAAATAACTTCTAGTGAGTTTTGTCGAACTAAATACCGGTGGTCCTGCCTCAGCTAGCCGATTGAACCGTCAGACTTTCTCAAACCAGTGCTCCTCGCATGAAATATCCATCTCTTTGTTGACTGCCCTAGCTCCCACACTCTCCTTAGCTCTTAAAGACCAATCAACTAAGGACAAGTGTGCAAATGAATATAACTTGTGGACCCAGCTCCTATATATAGCAAGTGAACCATAGCTAACTGTGTGACAACTGTGACTACTTTCCATATCTATTTCTTTGAACCATGTCCTATTTTTCTCCATCCTAACCCGCTTTTCACCTTCTTGTTCATGAGATTGTCCATCTCACGCCTTCTGCCTTCTTCCCGTCCAATCTCCCGAGGGGGAATCCTATCGTTAAACTTGTACCAGGGGCAAACTGGGGCATGTATCATTGTTAGACAATCTTATTCTTTGAAACAACGTGATAAAACACATTGCATCAAAGAGGGGCAAAATGTATACACCTAAAAATGACATGACTCTACTTCAATAAATATTGTAAATATTTATTTCATCTTCATACTTTTCTATCAATAAATAAATAAATAAATTTATTTATTTGATTCATTTCCTCCCATTTAATTAATTAAATTATGTTTATTTAATTAATTTCATCTACATCAACTTTATTCTTCTAAATAATTAAATAATTTTAATTATTTAATTAAATCATCTATTCTTCTAAATTTAGATAAAATTCAAATTTATTTAAATAAAATCTCCAAAAAACAAAATATATTCGCACGAAATATCCATCTCTCTGTCGATTGTCCTAGCTCCCATACTCTCCTCAGCTCTCAAAGACCAATCAACTAAGGACAAGTGTGCAAATGAATAGAACTTGTGGACCCAGCTCCTATATATAGCAAGTGAACCATAGCTGACTGTGTGACAACTGTGACTACTTCCCATTTCTGTTTCTCTAAACCATGTCCTATTTTTCTCCATCCTAACTTGCTTTTCACTTCTTCTTCATGAGATTGTCCCTCTCACGCCTTCTGCCTTCTTCCCGTCCAATCTTCCGAGTGGGTATCCTATTGTTAAACTTGTACCAGGGGCAAACTGGGGCATGTATCATTGTCAGACAATCTTATTCTTTGAAACAACGTGATAAAACACATTGCATCAAAGAGGGGCAAAATGTATACACCTAAAAATGACATGACTACTTAAATAAATATTTTAAATATTTATTTCATCTTCATATTCCTCTATCAATAAATAAATAAATTTATTTATTTATTTGATTCATTTCCTCCCATTTAATTAAATAAATTACGTTTATTTAATTAATTTCATCTACATCAACTTTATTCTTCTAAATAATTAAATAATTTTAATTATTTAATTAAATCATCCATTCTTCTAAATTTAAATAAAATGCAAATTTATTTAAATTAAATATCCAAAAAACAAAATATATTAAATATATTATTTATTCCTCCAAATTATTTACAAGTAATTAAATAAATTTATTTATTGAATTATGCTTTCTTATCTTCTAAAAAATCTTCAATATCTTCTAAAAATAAATTCTTCTTGTCATACAAATGCAAAAGCTGAGTTAACTGATTTAAAACAAATCTATTTTATCAACAAAGCTCTTAAATTAGAAAAATATATTCTAATTTAAGAAATAAAAAAACATCCTCATCAAGAAAGCAGTTAACTCAACAAAGCTTCTTTTTGAATGACACATGTCCTTCTTCTATTCGCGCACATTCTCTCAAACATTCTCCTCTGTGGATCTTCTCATTTCTTCTCCACCATTGATTTTCTCTCACACAACTCTATAAATACAACCCTCTTCTTCCATTTCACAGATCCATCTTTTGAGTAAACTTATGCTGCAGAACCCATAGTGCACCATTGGCACCTCCACTCTCATACCATCTATCATCCACTTCATATTGTGTTGAAGCTCATCTTCAACACAAGTATCTGTTGTGATGCTCACAACACGCCCCATTTTACTTCCTAGCAAAATGAGGACCCCTGTTGTGGCTGTGTCTTTTTTCTTGTGTGTGTGGGTTTGCTTGGTGGTAAAGGGAAAAGGAAGTGAAAGGTACAAACCTTGTTGAAAATAAAGAAAAATAGCATTAAGTACTAGAGCATAATATAGGTGAATTCCTTGTCAAAAATGAGTAAGGGTTGCTTTTTGAACTGTTTTAAAATTCCCAATATTTTGCAAGATATGTGTGTTTTTGGTAAAATGTATTATGGGAGGGTTTGTATGTTACATATACAAAGTCGTTTGTATGTTGTGTTGTTGTGTTAGTCGCATAAGGAAGTCATCGGGTTATATACATCGTTATACTTGTATGCATGTCGCTAACGCTTTATTCTTACATACGAGTCAGGCCCGACAGAGTTCAGAGTTTAAATGAATAATCGGTTAAGTCTGTCGGATGCATTTTAAGTTTGTATGTTTGGTAGAAGGGAAATATACAAGGTGATATACAACAATATATGCATGTCACGGAACCAAAAGGATTATGAAATGAGGTTTTATTGTTGTATGTTTCGTTCTTTATATGTATGTTTTGGGGACATACATTGCGGTACACATACAATGCGGAACTCAGGAAAGGTTAAAATTTGGTATAAAGGATGCATCATACCTTAAAGTATATCAAAAGATGCATTGCACTTTATATACATTGCGGAGCTGAAAAGTAAGTAAATTGTGGTTTACAAAATGAGAAGTCCAAAAAGGAGATACAAATGATTTTGTATGTATCTAGACTTGTATCTAAGGGTTTTGATACAAGTATTGTTGTATCACGGAGATACAAGGGGAAAGTAATGTGGGCTCCACCACTTGCACGTTGGGCTTGTATAATAACAATGTATATCTTCGATATACAAGCTCATGTACAAGTTGAAAGATGCAAATAGGAGATACAAACCGGATGTCAAAAAGAAGTTCAATATAGAAAAGTCTTTGTATGTTTATGATATACATATTCGAGATACAAAGGAATAAAAAGCATCGTGGGGGATAAAAGGTAAAGAGAGGGTTTGTATAGGTTATTGTATATGCGCTTGTATATAATGAGACATGCAAAGAGCGATATACAAAGCAAAAGATACATGTACAGACAAAATGAAAAATGGAAAGAACGTTAGTCTAGTTGTTTGCATATATGTTTGTATGTTAAAGGATACAAAGAAAACATACACGAGAAAATACAAAGAAAAAGGTATGTATGCAGAATTAAACTAACGGTAAAAAAGTTTAAAAACTCAAACACTGAAATAGAAGACTGAAGTTTTGGTGCATTAATTGCTGTAATTAATGTTGATCTAACACTCACAAAAGAGTAAAATTTAACAAGAGTTAGGGTAATTTTAATGTTATTTCACTTTCAGATATACATTGGTAAGAATTGAAATTGTAGAGAAGGAGAAGTGCTACAGAAATTGGGCAGAATTCACCAGGGTGAAAGAATTACGGCAGTTGGACGAAAGCAAAATGGTAAAAGTAAGTCAACGGTTGATGTCAAGTGGTCAAGATAAATAGGTATTTATCACCAAAACACCATTATATTTCAAATGGTAAATTACATGTTAATTTCAGTAATTTTGTTAAAAAATGTAGGCATTTGCCAAATTATTGTTTTAAATGTTAATTAACTGGGTAGAGCTTAACAAATTTAAAAGTCAAAACAGAAAGGACAAATTGGGTTAGGGTAAAATGGTAAAAAAAGAAATTCACAGTAAAACCCTAAGAAAAGGTAAAAATGAAGAATTTAAAAGATGCATTGTTTCACAGGATGGCCCCGAGGCAGAACAAGATAGACACAGGGGGCAAAGTGAAAAAGGAAAGAAAACCACAAAAGGAGATAGAAAAAGTGGAATTACCCTTGCATAGAGGTTATCCGTCCCTAATCAGTATGAGTGGAGTGGGAATGGATACAAACATTGGAAATTATGATGCAGACGATGTTTTAAAGAAAATCACTGTTGCAGATGCTTCACCGGATATGAAATGTATCTGGGAGAGTGGACTATACAGGGCTGCAGGTTTCCCATTGGCTATGGAGGCTAGAGATTTGTGTTTAGATTGTCTAACTCTATATGATCCAGCTACTAGGAAGATCATGTTGTATGACAGACTTATTGCTGATCTAACCATAGAGGGGATTGCGAGGACATTCAGATTGGAAATTAATGAGAAAATGAGAGATATTGATATAGATCAATATAATAAGGACTTTCATACAAATGAAAGGGACTGCAAAGGTAAAATATTCTACAGTTGGTACAGCCTACAAAATAAGCCCAAGGCTATAGCCAGGGTGCATAATGTTAGTGTAGGTTTTTATTTCCTAGTGGGTTATTTATTTTTTCCCTATATTCCTAGGTTTTTCCTACACTTCTATTAATCTCGCTTAGGTTAATAAAGCATGTCTTATTAGGTGAGTGGTTGCGAGGTGTCACCTTCCTACATGTGAGCATCTATTAGCTATCTTAGGAAGATACTTTGCTATCTTTAGTCCAATAGATGGCTGCTTCTCATTGGTCAATGCTGCCACCTCCTCCCTCTTCCTAGTCTATATAAGCATGCTACCTGGCTTGTATTTTGTATCTTTTTCTTTTGCATCCTCTTAATACTATTTTTCTTCTAGCATTTGCATTACTCTCTTGGAGACTAACTCTGTGTTGCTATTTTGATTTCATATCATTTGCATTCATAGTTTAGATATCTATTCTTTGCATTAGTTTTCTAGGTTAATAATCTTTTCAGATTCTAACATGGTATCAGAGCTGTTCTATGTGCAAGAGTAGATTTTAGTTTTCTTATTTGAGAGATTTGGGGGGGGGGGGCTAATTAAGGTTATTGTAGTTTTTGGAAAAACCCAGTATGATCTTCTCTTGCATCTTCGGATGATCTTGAGAATCAAAAAAGTTTGACAGAAACTTTTTTAATCTCTGGGTTTGCACATGTGTTTTATGAAATCTATGTGATTGTATCATTTCTGGTTATATTGATAGTATTTCTAGCTATTTCAATGCATCTAGGAGGCTTGAGAAAGTCAGATTTAGCTTTCGTTTCACCGAAATTAGAGATCGTCATACACAGTTACAGAACCGGGGTTTCAAGCTCAAATCTGACAACCAACTTGCATATTTGGATTTTTCAATCAATATTTCAGGTTCTAGCATGCCTTTACTTGCCTTAGGTAACTGATTCAGCCTTTGCATGTCATTTTTTGGTTGATAGGGTCATTTTTTGTAGCTAAAAGTGTTCTATTTACACTAGAACTACTTCTTCTGTGCATCAAAAAGAAAAATGCCTTATGGGTTTTGTTTGCAGCATAGAAAAACCATCTAGGTATCTTTCAGGTTTTGCATGCAATCTGTATATTTTGTAGAATCGAAATCAGCAAGCTACAGCAGTACCCCTCTCCATTGGCATTTGCAGTTTTGAAGGCAGTTTTCAAATGCTCCGTTCTTGCTCATACGGACTTCGTTTCCCACAAATATTTTTTTGATTTTAGTTATTTTTTCATGCTCTATGCACTAGTGCAGTCATTTTTTGATTTTGATGCAGAGATTTTTTAGAAATTATAGATTCTTAGTCATGACACTGCATAGTTCTCGTTTTGGGAACTTTGGAGGATCATAACTTTTACATACGACCTCATATCGAGGCAATTCTTTTTTTAAAAGTGCATGATTTTTTGAGTAGATCATAGTGGTGCTATTTATTTCTCTAGGTATTGTGCCAAAGTTGTATTTTCAACATATGCTCTTCGTGAGGGTTTTGTAATGCATTGAAATCAAGACCACTTAATATTTCTTGCTAGTGGTAGTTGTAAATGCACTAATATGAAGTGCCAAATCATATTTTCTTGAGGGGGTTCTTTGCAATGAGTACAACAATCCAAGAAGTTTTTCCAGCTCCTAATACCATTATTATTGTTAATATAATGACAAACTTTATCCCCAAAAAATTGAGTAGCAATGCCAGCAATAATTCCATAATCTCCTTGAGTAACAAGGGCCTTATCATTGATCCAAATATCTTCCCAGAAGTTAATAGAATTACCATTCCCCAGTTTCCATCTAAGCCCATGCTTGAGTAAACTTCTAGACTTCAGCATTTTGTTCCAGATAACAGATCCATGAGGAAGCCCTTCCTGGTGAAGAAAACTAAAGTGATTTGTTCCCTGAAGGTACTTGGCTTGCATCATGTCCCCCCACTCTTTATGGTTGTGGATCAAATTCCAATTTATTTTAGAAATGAGGGCCTTATTCATATTCCTGACAGATCTAATGTTAAGGCCTCCATGAGGTTTGGGAAGACAAACTTTCTCCCAAGTAACCAAAGACATTATCTGTTTGTCTTCCATCCCTGTCCATAAAATTTTTCTTTGAATCTGTTCCAATTTGTCAGCAACAAACCTAGGCATTTTGAAAAGGGACATGAAGTAAGTAGGAATACCTTGCAAAGAAGCGCTTAAAAGCTGTAATTTTCCCGCACTACTGAGTAATTTCTCCTTCCAACCAACCAACTTCTTCTGAGTTCTTTCCAGAATTCCATTCCAAAATCCTTGAGACACTTCTTTGATTGTAAGAGGCAGGCCAAGATAAATAGCAGGGAGATCAGCTTCAGTACAACCAATAATATTAATGATTTTTCGCTAGAGATCTGTCGGAGTATTAAAAAAATACACATTGCTCTTCTAAAAGTTTATGTTTTGGCCAGAAGCTTTGGCATAGTCATTTAAAATATTCTTCCAACTACGAGCTTCAACCACAGAAGAGATACCAAAGAGGATGGTATCATCCACAAAATGCTACACAAACATAGGAGGAAGGGAAGAAGCGGGTTTAATACCCATAATTTCTTTAGAGGAAATCTTAGAGTGAACATACCGCTCAAGGGCCTCTGCCATCAAGATAAACAAGTAAGGTGAGAGAGGATCCCCCTGTCTAATCCCCCTCGAGGAAGAGAAAAAACCCCTAGGGACTCCATTGACTAGAACTGAGAATTTAGCTGTAGAAACAACCTCATGAATGAGAAGGGAAATTTTATCACTGAAACCAAACTTTTTAATGACTTCAAATAGAAATTTCCATGAGACTCTATCATAGGCCTTGGAGGTATCTAACTTTAGAACCATGCCAGGAATTCTGCTCTTGTCCATAGAATGGATAGTTTCATGAGTTGAGATTACTGCATCAAGAATTTGATGACCAAGGACAAAGCCTTTTTGAGAAGGGGATATAATTTTGTCCAAAAAAGGTTGAAATCTCAGGACAATCACTTAAGCTAATGGGTTTAAAATCAGAGAGATGAATAGGCTTCAATTTTTTTGGGACAAGAACAATAAAAGAATTATTAATCTTCTTTAGAAGTTTACTAGTTCTTAAAAAATCGCTAACAACACCTGTAACATCAGTACCCACAATATCCCAATATTCCTGAAAGAATATTGGAGGAAAGCCATCAGGGCCAGGGGCTTTAAAAGGACCCATAGAAAATAAGACAACGCGAATCTCCTCCTTAGAAATAGGTTTTAGCATTTCAATGTTGTCTTCTTTAGTTATCAGACATGGGATCTTATCAATAAATTGGTCCATAACTCTTCCATTCCCAGCATTATTGGCTTGTTCTGACAGCAAACTCTAAAAAAATAACATAGCTTGGTCTCCAATCTCATTATCCTCAGTGATGATATTGCCATTTTCCAAACATAATTTTGAGATGGAATTAGCCTTCCTATGTTTCATGGCTGAGAGGTGAAAGAAAGCAGTATTCTTATCACCTTCTTTGAGCCACTAAACCTTGGACTTCTATTTCTAAAAAATCTCCTCTGCTCATAAGATTCTTCCAGTCAAAAATCAGATCACATTCCTCCTAAATAATATCATCAGTAATATCTCCTTCAACCATTAGCTATTGAAGGCCTGCTAATCTTCCAAAGATATTTTTCTTTTGGCTAAACACATTGCCAAAACTATATCGGTTCCACCCACGAACTTCTTGTTTAATGTGAAGAAGCTTTTTGACCAACCTATACATAGGAGTACCCTAAATGGGAATTTGCCACCATTGAGCCACAAGGATTCTAAAATCTTTATGTTTAATCCACATGGATTCAAATCGGAAGGGGAAAGGACCTCTCTTACATTGTTCCTTCCAATTAAAGAAAATAGGGCTATGATCAGACATGGTTCTAGGTAGAGCCTGCAAACTCATATTATGATGGTTATCCCAATTGCTAGAAATAAGAAATCTGTCCAGTTTAACTTGAATCATTTGATCCCCTCTTCTTCTATTTGACTAGGTGTAATTCTGGTTCTGCAGCTCCACATCCAGCAACCCAAAGGAATTGATAAATTCTGGAAAGTCTATTAGTATAATCAAGAATACCCCCAGATTTCTCAGAAGGATATATTAAAATCACTAGCCAATATCCACCGGGAATGAGGAGAAATGACAAGAGTATTATATAAGTCCTCCCACAAAGTTTTCCTCAAGGCTCTAGTGTTCAGAGCATAAATATTGATTAAGGACCAATTTAAAGAAGACAAAGAGAAATTAACAACCAAAAAATGCTTACACGAAACAACAAGCAAACCCTAGATTTTAGTAGCATTCCACATAGTAACAATCCCTCCAGAGGCTCCTGTAGCTAGGCTGATACAGAAAGCAGCGGATTGTTATTTTTGGATTTTCTAATATTTTTGGGAATTTGTGGATATTTTTATTTTTTTAGGTTTTCTAATTTTTTGGACTTTCTAGATTTTCTAATTTTTTTGGATTTTCTAGATATTTTGTTGTACAAACAGGGCATACAAGGATCCACTTATCCAAGGATATGTCTTGGGTGGGTGATGAAGGGTGGGATGTTTGACATTGAATGTTTGCAATACGAAGCCATGGGATGGAAGTGGTATGGAGTGATTTATGTAGGCAAGGACTTATTAGATGGTAGAAGTGGCCACTACACATGGCGCCTAAAATAGGTTTTCACCATGGTACTTATCCAAGGCACCATCGAAATATTTTTCACCATTGGACGACTTTATTGCACTCAATTTTTTTATTTTTGGATTTTTTTGGCCTTTTTTGATTGGGATATCTAATGGGTTAAGAGTAGAACTTCTTGAGATGCATGATGTTCATTGTCTCATCTAGAGGTTACCCCTCAGGTGTTTCTAGTTGTTAAGATCTTGATCTATAGTTGATTGTTATTACAAAGAGTCCCAACCAATTGGGTTTGAACTTGTCTTTCTTGTGTAACTTCTGTAAATTTCTTTGGTTTTCCATGAGGACAAGGTCACCTATTTCAAATCGACGGATCTTGATTCTCTTGTTATAGCTTCTTCAAAGGTGATTCTAATAGGCTTGCAAATGGATAAGAGCATTGAGCCAATTTTCATCTAGGAGTTCTAGCTCATTCAGACATGCAACGTGATACTCCTCCTCATCAATGAGATTATGCAATGAAATTCTGAGAGAGGGGAGCTTGATCTCGACCTCGATGGGTAGGATGCCTTTAGAACCAAATACAAGGGAGTATATTGTGGCTCCTATGGGGTACGGATGTTGGTGCAATAAGCCCAAAGGGTGAGGTTAAGTTGTAGGTGCCAGTCACAACAAACTTCATTCATTATTTTCTTAAAAATTATGAGGATAGTTTTTTTAAGCTTCGGCCTGATCATTACCTTGAGGGTAATATTGAGTGGAGAAGTGATGAACTGGATATGGAATTTCTGATAAAGGGTGTGGACTTCTTGATTTTTAAATGGTTTCCCATTATTAGTGATGATGGTGAGGGGGATGTTGTAATTACATACGATATAGTGGAGGATGAATTTGGCTATTTGGATACTAATGGTGTAGGTTAGTGGAATGGCTTCCACCCATTTAGTGAAGTATTCAGTGGCAGTGATAATGAACTTAAGTCCATTGGATGATGGTGGATGGATTTTTCTGATGAGGTCAAGCCCCCATTGTGAAAAGGGCCACAAAGTTGTGACAGGTTGCAATTCTTGTGACAAAGCATGAATGAGATCTCCGTGTTGCAAACAATGAAGGCATTTCTTCAAAAACTAGTGTACATCATTAATATTATCTAGTGTCAGCCAATAATATCCTTTTCTTAGAATCTTTTTTGCAAGGGTAGGTCCACTAGAGTGTGCCCCACAGATACATTCATGTACCTCTTGTAAGGAGGTTTGAGCATCTCAATAATCAAGACACCTTAGAAGGGTACCATCAAGACTCTTTCAATATAATGTGTCACCAATGAGGGTGAAACGAGAGATTCGGTGGATGAATGTTCAACATTGGGTAGATGATAGATCAAGCGGAATGATGTTGTCATGGAGGTATTAGTAGATATCTTGATACCACAGGGATAAGGGACCAATAATTTTGCATACCAATTCAGATTGTGAAACATCATAAGCTGGCATTTGTAATTCTTTGATGAGGAACTCACATCGTTGACTATTCTTTTATATGTCTACCAAATCTCTTATAGTGGCCATAACATCTATTTCTTTGCTATTTAACCTTGGGACTTGCTCAAAGTGGATTTCATGGAAATATTCTTTGAAGTCATCTACCATCCATTTATAAGGTAGGAACTTGTCATCCTTTGTCTTGTACTCATTATTGACATATTTGATAACCAATTGGGAATCACCATATACCATGAGCTTCTCAATTTTCTATTGGATGGCCATATGAAGCCCTATGATGAGTGCCTCATAGTCTTCTACATTTTTTGTACAAGGAAATGGGATTTTGTAGGATTACAGGATGTAATCTCCTTGAGGGGTGACAAATAAGATTCCTACCCCTGAGCCACGGTGTGTGTACAAACCATCAAAATACACTTTATATTCTATTGTAGGTACCACTGTGAGGATTGACTCATCTATAAATTTGGAGAGAAGCAGATGCTCTATTGGGATTGGTGTGTCTACTAGCTAATCTTCTATTACCTATCCTTTAATGGCCTTTCTTTCTGTGTACTCAATATCAAACTTGCTAAGGATCATCACCCACTTAGCCATGAATCCTGTAAGAGCTTCTCGGGACAATAAGTACCTTAGTGGATCAATCTTTGCTATGAGCTTTGCCTTATGATCAAACATGTAGTGTGTTAATTTCTAGGAAATGAAGACGATTGCGAGGCATGCCCTTTCAATAGGTGTGTAATTAAGCTCATATGCCACTAAGGTATGACTAATATAATAGATAACTCTTTTCCTTGATCATCATGTTGTTCTAACAATGCCCCTATTATTCTTTATGTTGTCAAAATATAGAGTAACATGGGCTATCCTTTCTTTGGTGGTATGAGAAATGGTGGTGTGGCAATATATTCCTTTAATTGTTCAAAGGGCTTCTAGTAATTATCATCCCATATAATGCTACATCTTTACAAAGGAGATGTTGAAATGGTTGGCACTTATTGACTAGCTATGATAAGAAGCATCTGATGGACTGGAGTTCCCCTTGATGGCTACATAGCTACTTCAGGTTCTTAAGTGGAGGCATTTCAACTATTAATTTTACCTATGTTGGATCCTCTTCGATACCTCTTCATGATAGAATGTAGCCAAGGAGTTTTCCTGAGGTGACTTGAAAAACATATTTCTTTGGATTGATATGCACTTTGTATTCTTCTAGCCAGTCAAAGATTTTATCTAGCACTTGTAGGTGTTCATATCTTCTTTTTGATTTTCCCAATAGGTCATCGACATAGTCTTCCATGATGCTATGGAATAGGTCATGGAATATCACTGTCATAGCTCATTGATAGGTAGCTCCTATGTTTTTAAGGACAAAGGGCATAACAACTTAGTAGTATGTTCCCCATGGACAAATGAATGTCATCTTATGTTGGTCTTCCTCAGTGATCCTAATTTGATTAAACCCTAAAAATCCATCCATAAGTGACAACATTTTATGCCCAACTATTAAATCAACTATGATGTCGACGTTTGGTAGAGAAAATTCATCCTTAGGGTATGCTTTGTTAAGGTCTCTAAAATACGTATGCACACAGATGCCCTCGGTAATTTTTTCTACATGTATGATATTTGATACCCATTTTGGATAATCAATAGGGCATATGAATCTAAGAACTTTTTGAGCTCAACTTTGATGAGCAATGCTACTTGTGGATTCATTTTTCATAGCTTTTTTTACTCGCTTCAAATTAGGATGTACTGGGATGTGATGGACCACTAATATTGGATCTAATCCTAGCATGTTAGCATATGTCCATGTAAAGTTGTGGCTTCGTGCTTTGGATACTAGCAAGGAGGCCTCTTATTTTTTTGGTGCGAGGGAAGTCACTGTAAAGGTGATGTTTGGTGATTCTTCAGTACCAAGGTTCATCTCTTGTGATTCTTCCACAAGGATTGGTGATATTTCTTGATATAGCTTTGGGATTTATAGGAGATCCATTCTCTCATCTCTTGGCACCTTGGGGAGGTTTTTGTCAGGAGACACATCCTTTATTTTTACTTTTTTATAATTTGAAAGTGCCATAGAGTATTTTTCACTAGGGGATGTTATTTTATGCTTTTGTGACTAATAGATGTTGAGGTCTCCTCGAAGCAGGTTGATGTGTTGAGTTCCATGATATAGTCATCTTTGTGATCTCTTAGGGGTATATGGTGTCTAACCCCCATCAATTCATCTATTTCTTCATCATTTTGTGAGACATCTATGACCAAGGGTCCTTATTGGTCCCAATCAATAAGTTGAGGGTAGACAAGTGGAAGTTCATTGGATGATGATGGCATGGTTGAGATGCTATAAATGGTGTGAATGGAGGATTCAAATAGTTTAGAGAAATCAAAAAAAAGTGTCTTGATAATCCTCTTCATTGGTGTTCTTGATTATAGGAAAGGCTCTTGCAACCTCACTTAAGATATATCCAAGTTCGATGGGGTAGATGCTTGTTTTCCATAACCTAATCCTTTATGATAGGGATTCTTTGTAGCTTGGATTGGTTCAAGGATCCCTTATTCATGAAGGCCCATACCGCCTTGTCCTTTGTAGCCTATTTGTTTGACAATACTTAGACCCTTTTCATACTTTTTAGTAGGTAGGACAGGAGCTTGTTGTTTTTCATCTTCATCTTTATATAGCCATGATGACACATCTTTGAGGATATCTTGTTCCATGAGGTGTATTCACTTGAATATTGGAGACAATTTGCATTTGATGATCACCATTGAGATTTCTATTATCTTAGGTGCACCAAATGTTTTAGGAGATGGTAGAATTTGTCCTACACAAAATGTTCTATGTAGATCGTATTCTCCACATGCTGTCACTAGCTTTGATCTTGATCTCTGGGATAGGTGATGGTAAGGAGGTGGATGCAATGTTAGAGGGATCGATGCATGATGTGGATGGTTTTGGATGAGAGATGGATAGTTTGATGGCATTATTATATGAGAAGAAGGGTTTGTCATGTCCTTCCTATTGGATTCAGGGTAGACAACTGAGAGGCGAGGGTGAATCAGTTGTCCAAAACTTTCTTCCAATTAAACACTTAAATCCACTTTGTAATTCAGTAGCATAATAATAAATCAATCATGGAAACACAATGCATTAAATCAAGAGAATAAACACATTAACACATGAGACACCAAGATTTTGACGTGGAAAACCTGGTTAAGGGAAAAACCACGGGGTGATTAACCCAAGGATGTATTCTCTGTTAGAAGAATAGAAAGAACAAAATGGCACATGCCAATTAGGGCTCACTGCCCGAGCACACTGCTCACAAGAGGCCCACTGCCTACAAGAGACACATTGTCTACAAAATGATAAGTATCACATACTTGAACTGGAGAATAGCATCTTCACCATGCTTGAATCAGTTCCATTTAAGCCCAATACTTCTGCTCTACTTTTTTCTCTCCTCCTCTCTACCACACTCTCATCTCAGTAAGATACACTTTGAAATGACTTTACAACTCCTTATATATACAAGACATCGACTTAGGAATGATCATCTAAGTCGACAAACATTACAGAGCAAATATATAAATACATCATGACTAATTACAAAATACTTCACATGAAATGACACACTATCGGCCACATAGATCTAAAACTTTAATCTTCTTCTAGGAACACGCCAATCTTCACATAACATCTTCAAGATCATCCACAAGATGTGTAACTCATTCAATCGACTAGCCTTAGGAAGAATACCATCATCCAGAAGTAATTCTTCAATTGTGAGCTCAAACTCTAATGTGGACCACCAACACGAACTAGACACGATCCAAAGACCTCCACAAGCTAGCCTGAATCACCAAGAACATCCACACTACATCTGCTTACTGAAATCCTTCTCTCCTTCATCCAAAACCTCAAGAACATAGTCTATCATTACTGTCACAATGGAATAGATGCTTGTGGACCTCTAGATCATGAACCATTTGAGTTGTCACTCCACATGGACTTCTTAAACACTCCACCAAATCCGTAGAACAGGATACTACAT
Source organism: Cunninghamia lanceolata (assembly GCA_027924645.1). NCBI lineage: Eukaryota > Viridiplantae > Streptophyta > Pinopsida > Cupressales > Cupressaceae > Cunninghamia > Cunninghamia lanceolata. The sequence goes on along the minus strand of BSBN01000149.1, from coordinate 2,550,213 downwards.
TTTCAAATCTCACCAGACCTATTTGTGTCACTCTGTCACCTCTGAACACCTGCCAGAACCAGTTTTACTTGAGTAGCCACAACTTCTTCAAATATTCATGTGGACCTCTAAAATCTTTACTGGATCATCTTAAGACACATATCTACAAACCCTTTGAACCGCATCCTCTGATATTCATCTTAGCTAGGATCTTTAGCTCACTGTCTGCACTGTTCTTCTCTGTTCCTGATTAGAACTAATTTTCTCAATATCCTCAGTACACAACTCATCCAATCCTTATCATCAATGCAACAGGAGTATGTTGACATCAATGACAACACCAGTTAGACCCATACTTGCAACACTTCCAAGAAACTACAATATTGGAAGGGATGAGGATCAACGTTGATGGTAATCTTAGTGTTGTTGTATGGGAATTTAAAGCATTGGTGAAAGGTGGATGGAACGACCTGCATGGCATGGATCCATGGGCAACTCAAGATGATGTTGTAGGGGAGATCAAGATCAGGCACTTGACATTTGGTCTCCAAAATATTATGTCAAACTTGAATAGAATGCTTGACAGTCCCTTCAGATAGCCTTTCGGTGTCATCATACCCTTTGATGGTTATGATTTCGCTTGAGTCTACAACCACATTAGAATATCCAAAATATTTTATTAGTTTGAGAGTGCAAATATTTAGGCTAGAGACCACCATCTGTTAAGACTCATTTTATGGTATGTTTATATATGCAGACTTTGATGTGGAGGGCTTCATTGTGATATGTACTAGTGGAAGGAAGATCTTGTTTAAAGAAGGTGAGATGATGAGGTGATGAAAGGTGTCCCACCATGGCTTGGAATTGATTAACATTCAAGTCATTATGAACATGAGTCTCCATCAAATCTTTGTCAAGGACTTCTTTGTGGAGAGGTGATGTGTGAAGCACTTCAAGGATGGAGATTTAGGTAGGTATTTTTCCAAGGTGTTTGAGGAGGTTGTATTTTTTTGTGGGTGGGTGACTAATGCGTGTGGAGGTAGTAGGTTGATCATCGTTGTAGGTTCCTCAAATAGATATGTGGCCACAATTAGTAGTGATGACATAGTTAGGAGTTTTGGCTTGAATGGTGATGGTAGCAACTTGGTTTTTACATTCTTCTATATGCCTCAAGACAGAATCATTTCCCAACAACTTGAGAGTGCAAAGGAGAGCATATGTAATAGTCTTCTTTTGCACTATCTATATAATACTTGTGTCTAAAGGAAATACTTCTTCTTGTGCATGACATGCATACAATAAACATAGTTGATATTAATGACAACCAAATGCATTCTCCAACCATTGTTGACATCAATGACAATCAAATGCCAACTCCCAAAAGGGATCATATTAATAAAAAGTAATCTCAATAAAAATATTTTCTACACAAACATTATAGCTTACCTTCAGGCTTCATAACATAAATAGAATTACATTGCATGAGAAACTAAAAAAAGTAGAACATCACATAGGAAATTCATATATATGAATCACAATTCTTAATTACCAACCACAAGAAATTTAGATCCATAATAGTCATAAAGAAAACTCAAGCTATCAAAAAGCTTTCTTAACAAAAAATCATAAAAGACTTTATTGCTCAATCAAAACAAGTACACAAAATAATCTTGCAACCAACTTGCATCATCATTAATTTTCCAACCACTACTAGGCTTAACATTCACTCTCATGTGTCCATGTGTCATCATGGCATTGTACCAAAGTCATCAAGACTTAGCCAAAATTCATGCATAAAATCATAAAAGAGTGTCATTAAATAAAATCATTATCTAGCAAAAATAGACACCCATAGGGTGGTTCTTAAAATAGAATCACATGGAGTCCCATCCATGATTCATACAAAGAATAATACACAATAATTCATAAATCAAGCAAGGACCAAAATTTTCCTTTCTAACTCAGATTTAATTAATGTTAGCCATTCATTAAATTTTACACACAAGTGCCAACTCGGTCCAACAAATATTTCCAAGTTCCTAATGAATCATCAATTCATTCTTGAATTGTAATGTCCATCCTTGACATTGAAATATAAACAACAAATCTCTTATTAATCAACTTCTTTCTTTTCACCAAAGTTATAAACTTCTTCCAAGAACAAAATTTTCACTAAAACTTTCCCCCTTAGGGAAACACTTATACCACCACATATTCCAACTATTCCTTAAGAAACATATTCTCCAATAACAATATCTAAACTTTAGCTTGAAACATCCATCTTTAAATCAAGTGGTTATACCTTCTCAAGGTTCTATGATGAGCCTTTTACCTTTTAAGCGATTAAAAAATAATACAACGAGTAATTTTTAGTTCACAAATATATCTGAATAATTTCACACAATTATGTATAGTTAATTAAGGTTGATTAAAAATAATATGCATCTTTTTAAAATAATCTATCTTGAATAATATTAATAAATAATTTATTTTCATCAAAAGTTTAGATTAATATTTGTTTTTCTTTTTACTGAGTGGGTTGCTCTATTTTCTAGCCAAATTAGTCCAAGAATTCTAAGTCATGGCACAATTTATGAGGCACCTTTGTCAAAACATAGCATATGCCTATGCACTACAAGTCCTGGCTAGGACCATCCTGGGTGTACTTTGTACCCTGAGTTAGACATACTCTGTATGCCCTCTCCTATACCCACTTCTTAATCTTGATCAAAATAGCCTAAAAAACTTTCTCCTTCTCCCATCTCAACTAAAAGTACATTTTTATAATTTTTTATGGGTAGTTATTGATGAAAGTAGATTGTCATTGATGTCAAAAGGGCATTGGTTTTGATAAGAGTTGTTTATGGTTTGATATGATTGATAAGAGATGCTCTCATTTGATCACGATATGATTGTCATGTTTGTTTCAGAATGGATTCTTATGTTCTTGAGTCATATTTGATCATGGCGTTATGATGCATTGAATTGATCATATCCACAGGACTTGTTTGATCATTTTGTGTACGTTCTTGATCAATTTGTGCACATTCTTGATATTCACAAGACTGCAGGATCAAGATAAGTATGAAATAATGCATATGTTTTATGATACAAGGTTGCTGATACAGTTCATCTTGTCATGCTTGATCAATGTGAGACATTGAGGCTTGTTAATAACAGATATAAGAGGTTTATAGAGGCATTAATGTTGATAGAGGCATTAATGTTTATTAATGGTAGAATCAATGGTTATCATTGTGAATTGAGCATTTCACTTATTCTACTATGTTAGGATTTTGTTATCAAAATGCCTAAAATATTAAAATCCTAACTATAAGCTCTAAGTGTATACAAAGATATTAAATGTCATAAAGTATGCACTTTATGTTATAAAGTAATGTTGACTTGCAAGAGCAGGTTATACTACTTAGAGCAACCTGCTAGAGGGTTTTAATTCATGGCACTTGCTGGCCCCTTCATATTCTATTTACCATTTAAATTTGGTTGAATATCCTTATTTAATTTATGGAGAGCTTGATTTTAAAAAAAAAGCATCCAATATTATTTATATTAGAAAGTCTCATTTAAAGGTCTTATATTAAAAGGGGAGCATGAAAAGGTTTCAAATGACTTTTTATAAAGATTTGAATATAAAACATTTCAAAAAAAAGAAGCATTGAATATGCTTTAAGAGGAGAACATGAATATGCCATTTCATGGCTTTATTTAAAATATTTTTTATGAGCTTTTAAAATGTTTTTTTATGCTATTTTCTAGTGGGCACATTTCAAGGTGAGCTTTAAGCAGATTTTCAAAGCTATTTTTAAGGAGATTTTGTGGGAGATTTTTATGGATATTAAAGGCATTATTTTTAAGATCTTTATTCTATTTTAGATTCCACTTCATGGCAGAGAGAATATTAAGGAGGAAGTTTTTTTTGGAGAAATATACTATTGGCTTTCCAAATATTTTATTTGGCATGGGAAGTTTAAGAGTTTTGTGTTGGAATTTTTTTTCAGAGAGGATTTGTATATGGAAGACATGAAATTTTTTTATGATGCAAGGAAAAATAAATATGAAATTGCAAGATGGCTCAGAAGATGAATGGGGTTTGATATTGAAGGTTTTTTTTTTTTTGGAGATGTCTTTTTTGCAGAGATGAAGATTTGCTTTTGTGGGAAGAAGTTGAAGGGATTTTGCAGAGAGGAGAAAAAGAAAATAAATGACATATTGAAGATTTATTTTTGCTTTTGCAAATTATTTTTTTTGTTGCAGGTGATTGAATTTCTTTTGTAGAGAGAGGAATATGAAAGGTTTTATGCATAGTGAAATTCATTTGTAGGACATAGAATTTGAAGAGATCATTTTATTTGTAGATACAAGAATATCAAGGATTGAAATGATATTTTCATGTCAAGTTATTTTTGTATTGTAGGAGAAGAATTGAATATGAAAGGTCATGAGAGGACATTCAGATTTTTATATAATAGAATTGTAGATGGAATAGGTTAAGTGATTTTATACGTAGAGAATACATATTTGTGAAGATACAGATGATTTTGGGAGATTATGAACAAAACATAGATTAAAGATATTATGAAACAAACTTTCAGATTGAATCATATCTAGCATAAAGATAATATGAAGACAATATGCAATTAATTGTGTAGAGATAAAATGAATGAGGTGAATTGGTTTTTGATTGAAGATGAAATGCAGAGGAAGACATTGAGACATTGAGATTGTATCATGTATCAAATAACTTGATTGTGCAGAGATCATGAAATTAATATGTAGATTGTATTGAGTCTGGTTGCAAATACAGAGAAGACATGTTGTATAATGGTGCAAATCAGATTGATTAGGAATCAATTCTTGCACACAAAATCTTATATGTTGATCATGGTGATTGTATTTTTCCAGAAAGGCACAATGTATGCTAGTGAGGCACAATGTATGCCAGCCAGTGAGGCTTATAGGTCCGTGAGACCTTTTTGTTGTCAGTGAGACAATTTTTAGCTAGTGAGGCCTTGTAAAGAAGTTTTAATAGTTAAGCTAGTGAGGCAATTCATGAGTGGTTTTTCTACCCCAGAAGATTTTCCACTTGGTAAAAAGCTTGTGTCATGCTTCTCATTGATTTCCTCTGTGTGTGTGCATATTAATCATTTGATCATGAGTTTTTGTTTACATCTTTTATTATAAGTCTTGTGCATTTAAACTCAACAAATCATTAATGTCCTCTCTATTTGTCTTGTAAGATAAAGTTTGCAAAAAGTTAAAAATTTATACAACACTGATTCCCCCCCCCACTCAGTGGACTCCAACAAGTGGTATTAGAGCCAAGTTCCCTTTTTGAAGTCTAATAGGCTTAGGTATGTCCTGGTAGTGGAGTAAAATGGGTAAGAAGAATAGAAGTAAGGTCCCAAATAGAGAAAAGAAAGATGCTGATCAAAAGATGGTAAAACAAGCCTCAGTTAAGTCTACCAATGATTTGTTTCATATGTCACCCTGATAATTGATACAAAGAATGGTCCAGTAATTGAGAATTTTGATAAAAAGGAAGAAATTATTGTGAATAAAGGAGAACAAGAATTTATTGAGACTAATGATGATGATGAACAAGAGTTTGATGAAGATGATTGTGAAGTTGATTTAGAAGGTGAATTATTGTGTTCCCTAGATACAATCAAGCAACTCAAAAAAGAGAATAAGAAACTAGAAGATCAGCTTCAACAAGAAAAAAATTCTAAGAACAAGGTATACTCAGATTTTGAAAATCTTTCTTTAGAATGTGATGAAAAAAATCAGATTGCAATTTTAAATAGTTATGTTGATGAATCTAACAAAGTCATTATTAGTTTAAAGGGTGAATTTAAGGAGACTAAGAGAAGAGCAGAAGTCACTAAATATACCTTGGATGCCAAAACATTTGATTGCCATAAACTTGAAGAAGAGTTTGTTGCTCTAAAGAAAGATCTTGAAGATCATAAGATTCAGTTAGAAAAATAGCAGAAGTTTGATAAAAGTATTACTAGCTTAGGGTATGAGGTAGGACAAGCATCTTCAAGTGGAACAAAATGAAACATTGAAACAATTTTTGTATCTCCAAATGGGAAAGGATAGAGTTTTAAAGTAAAAAATGCTCCTTGGAAAAAGAGAGACTTGAATTATTATTCTGCTGCTCTTAAGGAAGACAAGAAGGAAGGAAAAGATAAAGTTTCTAATGTTGGAAGAGAGAGAACAAACAGACCTCCACCTGTCAGGCAATACCATTCAATAAGGTATAATGATTCTCAATTTCATGGTTATTGCTATTCTTGTCATATCTATGGTCATAGAGCTAGAGATTGTAGGACTTATGCTAGAAATGATGTTGAGTGGCATAAGAACAAAAGTCTTTCTCGAATGACAAATAATAGTTCTAATGCAATATGTTACAATTGTAACGAAGTTGGTCACATAGAAAGAGACTATTGGATGCATAGAAGATATGATTATGGAAGTAGTTTTGGCATGTCAAAGAGATATGATTCCTTTACTCCTCTAATTGGTTATAATGTCACATGCTTTAAGTGTCATAATCTTGGGCATAAGGCACAATTTTTTAGGAATAAATTGAAGACATCTAGAGCAGACACCTTGAGCAAAGAAAAGAAAAAGCCTATACAGGTTTGGAGAAGAAAACAAAGTCAGGACAAGAAGGATTCTAAACTTGTGCATCTTGCACAAGTTACATCATCAGTTGAATAATAGATAGCATGATGTGAGGGGGAGTTGTTCATGTGTCCTATCAATAACCCCCAAGAAGTTTCAGGAAGGAGATTGTTTGAGGTTTGTCAATATGTGTATGTAAGTGCTACAAGTGATTAGTGTTCAAAGTGATCTTGTGAAGTATTGGTTGTGGCTGAAAATAAAAAATTCAATTCATAGCACTTATCTCTGTATTTGATTTTGCAAAGTGTTGTTGCAGGAGGAGCTTGATGGTGAAGTTAGTTTATTGATGTGTTGATTTGATGAGCTGTTGTGAATGATATAGTCAAGAGTCATCAATTCTTGTTGATTGTAGTTTATATCAGATTTGACATTGTATTGTATAAAGTGTCTTGTACAGATACAGGATGATGGTTGTCATTCTTTATCATGTTAAGAAGTGTGGGCATGTGTAGATTCATTGTAGGTTGTTGCAGATTGATTGTTCTTCTCAAAGTGGTCACTATGTCATCTTGTGTTGGGAATTGTGTAATGAGAAGTCCTCATGATTTTTTCCTACAATGTTGTTCATCAAAGAGTATTAATATGTTTATGTCATCTTTGCATAGAGTTTAAGTTCATATGTACCATATCAAAGGAGTTGGTATTTGGGTGCAGAGATATGTCAAGTCATATTCATTTGGAAGTGATCTTGGTGTAATAATTTGACATGTTCTTTGATGGTCTTCCTCATTAATATGTTTCCTGAAGGTATATGCAAATTATGTGCTTCTAGTTTTGAAGTGGTATCAGGTATGTGTTTCAAGCTATGACAATCTAGAGTTGCTTATGATATTCATCAAGTTTTTCTTTCAGAGACTAGTGGTATCAAAGGTTTGGCTAAGCGATATTTTAATTCTTGGTTGGTATGAAAGATAATAAGAAATGAGTAAGTAGTTGATTGATATCAGCATACTTTGCTAGTCTTTTACTAATGATCTATATGAGTTATTTTTCTCAGGGGGAGATAATAGTCTTTGTCATCAGATATTAAAAAGGGGGAGAAAGAAAAAAAATTATCAGGTAGTTTTGCCAACAATGACAAAGGGGGAGATTGATGAAAGTAGATTGTCATTGATGTCAAAAAGGTGTTGGTATTGATAGGAGTTGTTTATGGTTTGATATGATTGATAAGAGATGCTCTCATTTGAACATGATATGATTGTCATATTTGTTTCAGAATGGATTCTTATGTTCTTGATTCATATTTGATCATGGAATTATGATGCATTGAATTGATCATATCCACAGGACTTGTTTGATCAGTTTGTGTACATTCTTGATATTCACAAGATTGCAAGATTAGGATAAGTATGATACAATGCATATGTTTTATGATACAAGGTTGCTAATATAGTTCATCTTGTCATGCTTGATCTGTGTGAGACATTGATGCTTGTTAATAACAGATATAAGAGGTTGATAGAGGCATTAATGTTTATTAATGGTAGAATCAATAATTATCATTGTGAATTGAGCATTTTACTTATTCTACTATGTTAGGATTTTGTTATCAGAATGCCTAAAATATTAAAATCCTAACTATAAGCTCTAAGTGTATACAAAGATATTAAATGTCATAAAGTATGCACTTTATGTTATAAAGTAATGTTGACCTACAAGAGTAGGTTATACTACTTAGAGCAACCTGCTAGAGGGTTTTAATTCATGGCACCTACCGACCCCTTCATATTCTATTTACTATTTGAATTTGGTTGAATATCGTTATTTAATTTATGGAGAGCTTGATTTAAAAAAAAAGCATCCAATATTATTTATATTAGAAAGTCTTATTTAAAGGTCTTATATTAAAAGGGGAGCATGAAAAGGTTTCGAATGACTTTTTATAAAGCTTTGAATATAAAACATTTCAAAAAAAAAGAAGCATTGAATATGCTTTAAGAGGAGAACGTGAATATGCCATTTCATGGCTTTATTTAAAATATTTTTTATGAGCTTTTAAAATGTTTTTTTTGTGCTATTTTCTAGGGGACACATTTCAAGGAGAGCTTTAAGGAGATTTTCAAAGCTATTTTTAAGGAGATTTTAAGGAGATTTTGTGGGAGATTTTGCGTGAGATTTTTATGGATATTAAAGGCATTATTTTTAAGAAGATCTTTATTCTATTTTAGATTCCACTTCATGGTAGAGATAATATTAAGGAGGAAGTTTTTTTTGGAGAAATATTCTATTGGCTTTCCAAATATTTTATTTGGTATGAGAAGTTTAAGGGTTTTGTGTGAGAATTCTTTTTCAGAGAGGATTTGTATATGGAAGACATGAAATTTTTTTATGATGCAAGGAAAAATAAATATGAAATTGCAAGAGGCTCAGAAGATGAATGGGGTTTGATATTGAAGGTTTTATTTTTTTTGGAGATGTTTTTTTGTAAAGATGAAGATTTGCTTTTGTGGGAAGAAGTTGAAGGGATTTTACAGAGAGGAGAAAAAGAAAATAAATGACATATTGAAAATTTATTTTTGTTTTTGCAAATGACTTTTTTGTTGGAGGTGATTGAATTTCTTTTGCAGAGAGAGGAATATGAAAGGTTTAATGCATAGTGAAATTTATTTGCAGGACAGAGAATTTGAAGAGACCATTTTATTTGTAGATACAAGAATATTAAGGATTGAAATGATATTTTCATGTCAAGTTATTTTTATATTGTAGGAGAAGAATTGAATATGAAAGGTCATGAGAGGACATTCAAATTTTTATATAATAGAATTGTAGATGGAATAGATTAAGTGATTTTATATGCAGAGAATACATATTTGTGAAGATACAGATGATGTTGGGAGATTATGAACAAAACATAGATTGAAGATATTATGAAACAAACTTTCAGATTGAATCATATCCAGCATAAAGATAATATGAAGACAATATGCAATTAATTGTGCAGAGATAAATTGAATGAGGTGAATTGATTTTTGATTAAAGATGAAATGCAGAGGAAGACATTGAGACATTGAGATTGTATTGTGTATCAGATAACTTGATTGTGCAGAGATCATGAAATTGATGTGTAGATTGTATTGAGTATGGTTGGAAATACAGAGAAGACATGTATAATGGTGCAAATCAGATTGATTGGCAATCAATTCTTGCACACAAAATCTTATATGTTGATCATGGTGATTATATTTTGCCAGTGAGGCACAATGTATGCCAATGAGGCATAATGTATGCTAGCCAGTGAGGCTTATAGGTTAGTGAGACCTTTTAGTTGTCAATGAGACATAATTTTTAGCCAATGAAGCCTTGTAAAGAAGTTTTAAAAGTTAAGCTAGTGAGGCAGTTCATGAGTGGTTTGTCTACCCCAGAGGGTTTTCCACTCAGTAAAAATCTTGTGTCATGCTTCTCATTGATTTCCTCTAAGTGTGTGCATATTAATCATTTGATCATGAGTTTTTGTTTACATCTTTTATTATAAGTCTTGTGCATTTAAACTCAACAAATCATTAATGTCCTCCTCTCTATTTTTCTTGTAAGATAAAGTCTGCAAAAAGGTAAAAATTTATACAACACTGATTCACCCCCCCCTCTCAGTGGACTCCAAGAGTTACCCAACCAACAATATACCCATTGATAAAAAATAGATATTATTACACTTTTAATCAAATGTTTTATACATGACATTCAATTTTATGTTTCTACTTACAAAAAATAGAAAATAACTTATTTCTTTCTTCACTTTCAGGATTTACAAATATTTACATCATTTTCCATTTCACTTCTTTACCCAATATAATAATATTTTAGAAATTATTTTCACTCTTAAATACATTTTACCCATATAATAATTATTTTAACTTCATTGTGTCTAGGTGAATAGTTCTATAACATTTCTCCCCTTATAAATTAGTTTCTACCCTTAGGAGCATGAGATTTATCTATGCCATAATTGAAATTAAGAGTGTTTATTCAAATAAATATGGATATTGATGCTTAATACAATCAACCTTTTCCCAAGTAGCACTATTAATATTATAGCGAGTCCATTTTATTTTAAATTAATCCATAGTTCTATTTCTTAACTTTATATATCTTCTTTCAATAATACTTTTATATGCAATTCTAAATTCACAATTAGGTTCAAATAAATATTTTGCCAATCAATAACATGATTAGCACTATATATATATATTTTAAGTGATCTCACATGAAATACAATATGGATTTGTAATTTTGGTGGTAATGCAAGTCTATAAGCTACATGACCTTTTTTAGAATTTCAAAAGGTTCACAGAAATGAGGAGCTATTTTAGCATATTTACCATGTTTTAAGGAACTTCTTATAGGTTTTACTCTAGAAGAAAAATTTGACCACTATCATCAAACCGTCAAATAGTCCTTTTTGTATCATCCCAACTTCTATACCTATCATGGGTAACCTACATGTTTTGTTTAATTTTAGTAATAATTTCTTCCATCTCTAACAAATTTTCATTTTCATACCAAATTTTATGGATGGGATTAGACCAAGAAATAGGTGTATTACAATTTTGATCATACATGGATTCAAAGGGTGACATTTTGATAGTTGAATGGTATCCTTGATTATATGCAAAATCCACTAAGTGCAAATAGTCTTCCCATAACTCAGGTTTATCTATAGTATACAATCTTAACATGTTTCTTAATTCTATTTTCCCATTTGACGTAGGATGGTATATTGTGCTAAAACTTAGACTAGTACCAAGTTAAAAAAAAAGAGATTTCCAAAAGCAAGAGTTATGAGGGGGCCAATCTCAGAACACACAATAACACAAATTGCACACAAAAATAGGAATGTTATTTTATTGATTTAGACAACACATTACATTGCAGAAACTGAAATAAGATCAAAGGATGAATCCTCAACATGTTGTAACACCCTACAACTTCTTTTCCCCTTAACTCTATAACCTTTTAACTTATATAGATTCAAAACAACTAGGGTTTCTATTTTCTGTCATTTTATTAACTCTCCACTTTCCCCTTTTTCTCCACTACTCCCAAGGATTCTGAAAAATGTTCACAAATAGCCCTTTTTGGTACCCCCTAGCCAAAGTTTTAAAATTTGTAACTCCCTCCAAAAACAAGTCAACTTCCGAGAGCCATACCTTTCTATTTGGATGTTTGATTGATGAACTGTATAAAGCTTTGGAAAGATCATGGAGTGCTCTACACATAAAGAATTTGCTTTGTTGATTCCACCCATTTTTGGGGTTGTATGAGGCCTCTAAGTGCCTCAAGTATGACTTTTCAAAATTTTCATGGATTTTTTAAAGAAACAAAAACTTTAATATCTTACATCCCCTAAGTGATCTTTAGATAATTTCTTCACGAAAGGTCATATTTTTCAATTACGAAGTCTTGTGTAAATATTTGCTTCCATATGTGCTCAAATGCAAACTTTCTAAAAATAACAATTAGATATTTTTAGCAGGTTGGGAAAACTGAAGGTTCTACATCATTATTCAAAAAAATGGGTGTCCAAAAATACAAAAATTGCAAAGAACATAAAACAAAATCATCATTTTTTTGGGTGATCAAGATTGTCCTTACACCAGTGGATGTTCCTCCATAAGACAGCTAGGGTAATTTATGAATTGACCTTGTCACATCTCAAGTGTTTGAGGAAAACCCAAATGGTCAACATCTGTCTTAGACAATTATGAAGAATCTTCAATATGCCTTCCTTTCCACTTCACTAGATATTCTTCATATTATTGTTGCAAGTATGTGCCCAATTAGTGTTGTCATTGATGTCAACATATCTTTGTTGTCATTGGTGTCAACTATGTCCTATTCTATTACTTGTTTAGAATCTTTGTATGTTGAGGATATTGAGAAAATTGGCCTCTCCAGAAGAAACAAGTGAGTTATAGTGAAGTGTAGTATAGACAGTGAGTTGTATGCTGAATAATAGTCTGGTAGATTACTCTGCATTTCTTGCTACTTGAAGCTCTTGGTCTACTGATAGCATAGGCTATGCTATAATACCAATCTGATAGCATGATAACACAACCATGCACAATTACCCTTACAATCTTCCAATGAGAAACAAGTCTCTACCCATCTAACAAGCCTTTCTATTACTTTTGTCAATTAAATAATAGGACTAGGTAACAATATAAAGATTCCCAAGTCTTTCATATACAATGCGATAGGAGCTTAAAGAAATATTCATTCCCAATGTTTATATTATTTAATCCTGACTTGCTGCAGGAACACACCATCAAGCTACAGAATAACATAACTAGACTTTCATACAAAATAGCCCAAATCGGCTTCTCTATTACAATATCAAAATTGTGCAATAACATTTAATCTATTTGGCCTATGGCCACATTCAATCTCTTCCTCTCCACTTTGGCTATCTTTATCAGCGACTACTTTCATCTCCTTATTGTTCCTCCTTAGCAATAATTGGCCTGACTTCATTTATGTTGGCCTCTATTCTTCTGTCTTCCTAGCCATTTCTTCCTTCCATATCTATCGGCCTCTTCTACAGATATATGCAGCCTCTTTCAACCTCAGCCTTCTACCTTTATGCACTCGGCCACATCTAATCAATCCCCTCTAATTCCTCCTTTCTATATAACTTGACCTTTCTCTATAATGTCTCGGCCTCTCTTATACTCGTTCTTTTTTTATTGGCCTTTGCTTATTCTTTTTGGCCTCTTGTGAAATGTTCAGTCCCTTAACTAGACATATAGCCTTTTCTCCTCTCTTGCCTTCTCTCTTCTCTGTTAAATCAGCCTAGCGATCTCTTGTCCCTACCGCTCTCTGCTTTTTGTCATCTTACGGCCTCCTCCATATAACTTATGGCCTTCCTCCAACATGTTTGCGGCCTCTTCTTTCTTTATGTGGCCTGTTCATTATTTATTGCCCACGACCTCCCTTTTCTAGATGTTCACCCTCTACATCAACGACCCTCTAACTATCACCCATCACTCTTGACTATTCTCGGTCTCCCACTTCTAATTGCATGTGGCTACTTTTATTTTCTTCTTTTTCTTTTCCTATTTTTTACCTTCCTTCCTTTTTCCACTTTCTTGCCTATCACCAACCATTACCCTTTGGTTAAATATAGAATTACTTTTATGACACCATCAACATGGCTGACACCTCCCCATATTAGCCTATGAGACTTCATGCTTCTGAGTTAGGATATAATCACCATTTTCACTACTATTCAACTTTCTTGATTTTAATAATTAATTATTATTGTTCCTGTCACCTTGGCGATAGGAGCCTCCTCATGCATCTATCACTCGACCCACACATTAAAACCAAAAATCCATTGCCAAAGACAATTTTCAAATTTTAAATGGATGCCCTTGCATCATCTATGGATTGGAAGTTATTTAAAGAGATGTCTAAAGATGCTAAATCCTAAGTTTGAGCCTCCGGTGTGAAGAATTGAGAGAGTTGCATTCACTAGAGTAAAACCTGCTTTCTCTGATTATTCTCTAGTGATAGGGAGAAAGTATTTGGCTCCACATTCCTCTGCATTAAAGTGTTTTTCTAGTCTGTAACCTATCTTTCTTTTATGATAGTTGAAGACAGTGAAGTTCATGTGCTCTAGTGTTAGGAATCTCATGAATAAAGTGGTTTGAGTTTGTGTGGTTTCTCTTGGTGATTTCAATGTGCTTTTGGATACCTCCTGATCATGTTCCTACCTTTACATTGGTCCGCGTTAAGGAATTGAGATTGTGTTTGAAGATTATTCCTAGATAACGTAGTGTGTAACCAGTCTTAGCTGACTTGGTTCATTCCATTGATTGTGGAGATCCCTTGAAGATTATAGAAGCGTGTTGTGGCATGGAAGATCATGTTTGAGTCCTAGTTAAGGCATGGCATGATCTGCATTCATCTATACAATGAATCCTTAGCATAATTTTTGTATTAATTCAAGACCTATTTTGTAAATGTTATAATGCCAACCTTGGAGATTGTTCCAATGGTGGATATTGTGATGCCGACCTTGATGATCATTCCAAGGTTGATGAAGTGTATAATACTTGTAATTGATTCATGGAAAAGATGTCCTTGTGTGAAGATGGGAAGATAAGGAAAGAAGTGGAAAGCTAGAGCAGAGGACCCATTGTACTTCAATGTATTTGTAACGCTCCGCCATGAATACCTTAGAGAACATCACATTAATGCTATATGCAACAGGATAATTTTTTTTTTTTTAAAGATAGAAATAACACAGTAATATTAACACATCATTTAAACTAATGACTTGTCCTCTAAGATATCATGGTTGCATTACTTGACAAAACCATTAACATAATCTAACACACATCATGAATTAACAGCAGTAACTCATTGTAAACCTAATGCACTAAAACAATAAACATTTACATCTACATAACATCATATAAGTATTCATCAGGATCTAGTACATAGTCACAATTTCTCCTGACATATAAATACAACATTACATTGTTACATTATCATCTTCTGAATACATATGAATACCTTCATTAAGAATAATCTGATACATAGGACAGTACATGAGCATAATAACTATCTCCATAAATAGGTACACGATCTAAATCTGCTATAGGAGTTACAACCTTCTTGCTCACGAACAAAGGCAAGGAAAAACCAATGGAGATAAAGCACATCCACCCAACCATGTGGAACCCTAAGGTCCACCCGCCGTGCTAGGAGATAACATAAGGTCCCAAAACATCATACAGTTAGGTAGACAATTGCCTAATAGGAACAAAGACTCCATTACAACACATGACAACACCACAAGCAACTCAAAATCACTTCAGAAGGCAACACACGATGAATGGGAAGAGTACAACTAGGGAATGCTAGGCTGCAGTAGGAAGAGTGTCATCGCATGGTCCTGACATGGGTTATCCTGACAGCCTCTCACTAGGCGCCGACCCCCATCTATGGTTATCCTGATAGCCTCTCACTAGGCGCCGGCCCCATAGGGTGACACATGCGGAATCAACCTTCCTTTCGTGAGGACAAGAAAGTTGATCTTGCCAACCAGGCCTTCTCTACCCATCCTTAATCTAAACAAGCACTACAGGCATGGGAGAGGAAATCCAATTATCTTGTTAATGTGTAATTTACCCTTTTCCCCCCAGTTCATTTTTAGGTTTTCACTTAATTAACAACTTTCAATGGGTTATCCTGACAACCACTTTGGGTGCCGGCCCCACACTGAAAGCCACTCCCCTACCTGCATATAGAAACCCTAACCATCAAGCAAGACAATCACTATCATACTGATAAGTATACATAACAATGCAAGGCATTTACCTTCTTGCATACAAAACATAATCACAATGACCAACCTGTACATCATTGTCCCAAAACTTTTCGTTGATCAATTACAATAACCATAACAACACATATCTCGAGCAAGGTATGGGTCATCTTGCTCGCAAATCTCAACCATGAACAAAATAGTTCCTCATTACGATTTCCAAGATCTCCCCATTACAATACTAAACACAAGCTCGATATCAACACATACGTGAAGGAGGTTTAACCCCATCATAATATATTCACAACACAGTATGTACAACATCTCACATTATTGTTTACCATGACCCACATACATAGACAAAAGACATCATGTTCTTACAACATCTTCATTTCAAGACAACTATGAACAGAATACATACAACCAAATCATATTACCTTATGCCTCTGGAACCTAAACTTGACAATTTACACATAGACCAACTCACATGAAAATTTTGCTTGCAATAAGCAATTTCAACTAATCAACTCATTGACAACATAAATTCTTCTTACTAGAGCAATTCTATTTAATCAAATTAGCAACTAGATTCAAGTTATATCTCCACCAAGATATTCATAAAACCTAGGTCTAGTTTAATTAATATTAATTCTATCTATTATATTAATCACTCATCAATTACATATAATCGTCAAGCTAAACAATGCATAGATAATATTAATTACAATTACTTATAAATTAAATGCTAATTACAACATTTATAATCCAAACCCATATATAATATTTCTACTAACAAAACTATTATAATTATGTTTAAGAAACCATCATTCAATAACCAATAAATGCATAATTTATAAACATGCCTATCCTAACTGAAAGCCCAATTGATAGTTGTTAGTAAGATATTCCACAATATGCATTTTATCTTTAACACACACACATAAACCCCTTATTGTCACCTTACTAATGCATTAAAACATAAGGCCAACTATCAATCCAATTAAAACACATTTTCCATACAAACAATAGGTTCACTGCTAACCCAAAATCAAGTAAAACATTACCTCATTTCACTAGTTTTCCTATGTAATAATTTATCTGATGAAGTTCTATTCCATTTACTTACATAAATAGTGAATCAACAAACTTAGCTCATTAAAGAGGATACATTATATATAATGCATTCATGTTATTGACAAAAGAAAACATAATATATTTAATTCTAATTAAAGCATTTCTTATACTAAAATCCTAATATAATATATATATGTTATTATCCAATGAGACACATTCTTTATGTAGTCACAAAGCACATAAAGGTATATAATTAATTATTTAATTTATAAAACTAATTATCAATATATATATATATATAATATATATATATATATATATATAATATATATATATATATATATATATATATATATATAAAATAGATATATATATATATAAAATAGATATATATATATATAAAATAGATATATATATATATATATATATATAATAACGTCAAGCTAATAAATTAATATAAAAGTGTAATATAATGTCTATAAGAATTACATATCTATTTGAAATAATCAAATCACTTTAGTTTAATTAATTCCACCAATAACTACTTATAATAAGGATATAAGATCATAATACATATAAGGGTTTACTACAATTCCCATAAGATGCCAGCCTAAAAGAACAAGTTTCCATCTAAGTTTAACGTAAGCATATTGACATATTTAATATTTTCCTTGCTTATGCAATGAGTAATGATAAATCATCCAATGGTGATCTTTACCATTATGGCATAATATTAATCCACTAATCAAGAGAAAAGTTCTATCTTTAACCTTGGTTAACTATTCTTAAATAAAATACCTAAAGAAAGTTGTCTTCATAAATCCTAAACATGAATCATACTAGAATTATTATTAAGGACCTAAGAACGTATAGGAGCTCTTTCTTCATAGAGTAAAACATGAAATTTACTTATGCCTTAAAGTTTAAAGTACATCTTTTCATCAACAACAAGTGTAAAAATAAATAGAGATAGGAAGATAACACATAAGAGATATACTATATTTTGCATTAGATTCAAGACCTAATCCCGTAACTCATCTCCACCTATTAAACGACTTTGTAAGGAATGAACATATATGAAGCTCTCAAGTTGTTACCATGAAATACAATGATTGTAGGATACACTCAAAATTGGTACATGGAGAGGGCTTTAAGAACTTTTAGGCAAAAGCTTTTGGAAAGTGTATGACCAGACTTCGTAACATTTGCTAGCATCCTATGTAACTATGCACAAATGGAGCTTTGGAACAACGTATCAATGTCCAAAGAGGATAAATGATAGAGGCATTTTGTCAGATGTTTAGCTTCAACTACCCTAGCAGACATGCATGCGAAATTGGGAAGCATAGACAATGCACGTGACTGTTTGACAGAATACTGTGAAGATTTGAACAACCAAGGAACAAGACACCCAAAATATAAATTGACTAAATGAAGAGCTAATAAGATGTTTAATACAATCTACTATAAGAATTGGATCCTGAAGAATCTATGCAAAAGTGGGCAGTTTTATATGATCCAAAGTCCATATTTATATGAGACCTTAATGCACATAAGAAAAACATTTCCATCTAGATCTAATAGAAGGCAGAAGTAAAGAATACTCTAATGGACAAGGTACTTGAATTGTTTGACAGGTTCAAAGATACTTACGTACACAAAGAACATCATTAGTTTATCTATTAGAGGATATGAACAAACTAACAGATCCTTAGCAAGATGACTTCGTAACCCCTTTTAAAAATAGATAAAAACCATCGTTTCTAAGATCCAACACCAACATTTAGCAATTATAAGATTATATAGAAATCTTAATACTAATATATAGATAACATATGATTATGTGCAAACCTTAATGCCAATATATATGGCGATTACTATCTTATAATTATAGGAAGATCTAATATAAAAATCAAAAAATATAATTCATGCTATGATGATCTAGGTTTATGCAAATAAGGCAACAAATATGCTTCTTTCAAGACTTACATTGAAATGTTTGCTTTTCCAATTTCACAAGAAACAACCCTTAGAAAAACAACCTTTACATTTAATAAATAAAGGATACATACAATATTTACATTTAACCAATAAAGAAAAACATATAATATTTATATTTAATCAATAAAGAAAAAACATATAAAATTTACATTTAATCAATAAAGAAAAACATATAATATTTATATTTAATTAATAAAGAAAACATGGTACCTCAATCGCAATATCCCACTAATGGTAGAATCCTTGAATGAGAATCATAAAATGAGCAAGTCACCCCCACTCCATGAAGAGTTTTTAAAGAGAAGGAAAGAGTAACTTCCTACCCAAAACTAACTCAACCACCCAACTAACTCAACCACCCAACTAATTCAACCACCCACCTTCCCATTTTCGTCACTTTTGTAAGTGGGGCTTAAAGGAGGGTCTAAAAACCTTTTAAAATATTATAAATGACAAAAATAAACTTCTTACCTATGTACCTTGGACATAAGACAATTTCCAAACATAAAATACAACTTAGACCTCTTAAAAACACTTAAAAATTATTTTAAAAGTTACAAGGTTAAATCCCACACAAGAACATAATCATTTTATCACATAAAACTAAAATTAATATTTCTTAACATCATGGCCAATAGACCTTAGGGCCCCATGCCTAGGTCAGACATCACACAGAAAGACATAAAGTGGCTAAATGACCACCATCATCCATTGACATAATAATTCTACATGTACACTCAACAAGAAGTGTTAGTACAATATATAGCCAAAATATATCCATCATAAATAACATATTATCACAAATCCATTAGTAACCATAGTGCAATGCTCAATCAATACACTCTTGATCCAATTGTTAGGCTTCGTCAATTGGATGATAGGACTGTCTCCTCTCTATTCTAGGGTCTGGTTAGTACGTTTACTAGTGTTCAGCGACCTTCCCTTAATTAAATCAATTTAATAGTAGTAATAAAATAATTCATATTCAAACAAGTTTAAATAATTATTTGAACTAGCTAATTATCAATTACCAATTTAATCTTATTAAATATTATTAATAATAATAAGAATATTATATGACCTTATTCAATATTAAAGTGGGTCAAATATTAGTATGACTATAAAATGAAATATAGGCATACAACATAACCCGCTAAGTAGGACAACCGTTAAAAGCCAAATCAAACATGTTCACTAGCCAGGGCCAAACACGCACTTAACCAACAGGCTCCATCAAATATCAATCAGTTGCAAGACCTGACATACTGACAGAACTGACAGGTTGAACTAGACATGTCATGCACCCTGATCGAGGATGATGACTTGGGATGTGGGACCTTAAGTTATCTCTGAAACAACTTATCCATTGGGTTTAGGGCATGCTCAGACCTGTTAATTCAGGTGGAGTCGATGCCTGATACCTGCATCCTGCAACAAATGACACAGTCAAGCATATATAGACACACAAAAGCTGACACTAGGTGAAAAAGGAATCACAATATCGCAGGGCACTCACAAGCAAGTGATACGACATCGTCCTTTCCACATCATATTAATCTAGATTCGGTAACACATAACCGTAACCAAATCAAATCTACCTCATTATCTGAACAGAACATATATTGAACATATAGGTGCATGAAATTGAATAAGTCTCAGAAGTACCATCATAACAAATAAATCTAATAGAATCAGTCCATGATATCCATTCTAACATATAGCAATTGTAGTAAGATCGACATCTTAATCATAGGAATACAAAACAATGTCAAAGCCTTACCTTAATTATTCCTGTTATTTTACCTTCATATTCATGCGCCTTAATCAGTTCACTTGTACATCCAAGGTGCGAACGGAGGGGCACTACAGTATTAATCTCAGACATGAAGAATATGTTGATCTTGGCAGTAAGCCACCAATAGGATTTAACAGCCTTCAGGGTTTAACAACCCTTATTGTAATCTTTCTAAGTTTAGGGTTGAGGTAGTGAGCTTGCTAGACCTATCTGTACTTCATGGTGGTGAGCTAGTATGTTATAGGCCCGTGGAGTGACCAAGATTGAACATTATTTTTCAAATATTTTAATATATTTTGAGAGCTAATCCTCTTTGTGGTTTTTTACCCACCTTGGGGTTTTCCACATAAAAATTTGGTGTCTCTTGTGTATAATGTTGCATATGTGTTTTAAGTTTTTGATTTCATGCATTCATTATTAAATTGAAATATCTGTGGACAAGTGATTAATGTTTAAGTGAAGAAGTGATTGAGTTTTTGTGACAACTGATTCACCCTCCCTCTCAGTTGTTTGGCACATTTCACCAATAACCTGTTATGAGTACTTCTTCCCACACAATTATCCAAGATCTCTTCTATATCCTCCTTTGTAATAGATGCTGGGATACTCCACTGTTCCTATGTTGGTACATCCTCTGTGCCACCTTCACGATATTTTATTAAATCAACAATGTTGAATATAGGGGAAATGTTTATTCCACTCGGCAACTCTACCTAATATGCATTTCTTGAATCATGCTTCTTTAGGATCCTGCATGGTCCAAATTTCTTCATCTTCAATTTATTATATGTCCAAACCTGAAACTTCAATTTTCTCAAGTGAATGATATCAATCACTCTATGAAAATTCCCATGGACATGTGACATAATTAGATTCTTGGTGTGCAATTGCATTGCTACGTTTTGGAAATAATTTGACAATTAAGTTTGCATTTGACATTCCCATGCTTGTATTGCACAAAGCCACATGAAATACTACTTGTCACTTGTTGAAACCCATTTTGTAAGGTTTTTTTGTACTAGCGGTACATTTTCTTGTGATGTCATGATTGTAGTATATGCACAAAATGGGTTTTGTTTATTTGAAATACATGAGAATAGGTTGGTGACAAAGCATTGAGAAGGAATAGTTTGCATATATTTGACAATTGTAATGTCAGCTTTTGTGTGTGTTGTAACATAGTTTATTCTTGAGTTATTTGCAAAATATTTTCACAACTATTTTGGTGAACAAGTTTGATTTTGCATTATATGTCAAACAAACAACTTCAACTATAAAGTCTATAGATCATTTTTCCTTAAAAATGCATTGCCTAAGACTATATGTTGTTGTTTGTGACTAGAAAGCATTATATTGCATCCAACCATGTCGAAGGTAGCTAATTCTAATGAAAGATGCATAGATCTATTGAACTAAATTTGACCTTAGATATAGATCTATGTCCACTACTAACTATTATATTGTTGTGTGTTCAAGTTCTCATTAAAAATGTATTGGAGAACTTAAACAAACAAGTATACAACATCAATAAGTGGACATTTTCCAACATACTCCATTTGGACACTTGTTAAGTACCGATTCATTGTACTAGTGAGATTGAAGTAGTAAACATAATTTCTATTTGAATACCTTTTGATGTAAATTTGGAAACATAACTCTTGCAAATGATGGTCTAGAATACCTTATGAATGTTCAAACAATGAGCACAAAATATACCTCTATCTATAGCTATCAAACCCCAATGGGTTCAGTAAGTTGTGGACCTTTCAAATTGGTTAATGGATCATATATTTAAGGCTATCATCTATTGAGATATAATCTACAAAAATGAAGAGAAAGAGGGAAAATTAATTATGGGACAATTAATATGGTTGGTGATATTAAACCTTCATTTTATGCATATCCCGCAATTATTTCAATCCATGAGATTACATCTCTTTACCATGCAATGGGTATGTTGAAGAGGTCTTAAAGGTGAATTATGAGGTCCTTAATCAAATGACATGCCACCCTAAGAGTAGCTCCGCATGGACACTTGTCATCTTTGAATTGTTGGCATAAAATGACTAATTGAAAGTCTCTCTCTATGTTCCAATTTATGGTTATGTAAAGCTTATTCATTTGACATCTACCTCTCTCTCTCTTTATGTTCCACTTTCTAGTTATGTAAAGATTATTCATTTGACAAAGATGTACAAGGAAATCAAAGATGGACGGTTTCACTAGGAGTTTTAGGAGCCATTTCTCAAGTGGTGTTTGTGGTGAAGAAGATATTCAAGTGGCTGAACACCATAAAGTTCAAACATGAATCAGATTTGAAATATTGATTTGTAAAGTTTGTTGAAATGGATGAGTTTGATAAAATATATTGGCACCCTTTGATCTATTAAGTGCCATATAATTATTATATTATATCTTATATGTATATATATTAAATATTTAAATGTATATTAAATGGAACATATATAAATGTATATATATTAAATATTTAAATGTATATTAAATGGAACATATATAAATGTATATAAATAAATAAATATTAAATATTGTTTCTATATTTAATAATATATATTTTGTTTATATTACCTAGTTTTAAGGACCAAGAACCTTTCAAAAATGGGCCTAGCCGAGAGTATAAACTTCACTGTAATAACTAAAAACTTGCAACAACCATACACCCATCCCAAAACCTAGCAACAACAGGCTAAAGCCACCAGAAAGAGAAATGCCTATACAACTATGACTACCCTCCATAAATTCATATAACATATACTATATAGACTAGAAATGGGGGGCATGGCAAATTACTCAGGCCCTGACCCACCTTGACCCTTAACATTACAAACATTGCATACTGAATCTTTACCATCTGCCATATCCTCCTCTATTCCCCCATCACCTGAGCAATAGTTAATGAAATCCATAATTACCTCCATAGGAAGGTCTACCTTTAGCCTCTTCACTATCTCCTCAATCACCATTTGAAGATACATGTCACTTCTTCACCACATGCAAATGGGCCATGATGCAATCATGGTACACATTTGCCTACTCCATAATGTCCCTGACATTATCATGAAGCAAATATGAACACACTACAACCACCATTATGGGGGCAAAAGAAAGTGATTGAGCCACAGTAAATATGTTCTAACACCCCCCAAGTATATTTTGGGTCCAACAAATAATTGGCCATGGATTTACGCTAACCCACCTCTGGCTTCCCATTCAAATCCTTAAACAAAACTCATATCTTCTTCATCCATATATGCAGATTTAGATTCTCAGTTTCCTTGTCTATGTAACCAAAAAAACCCCCACCACTTCCTCACTCCTAATCCTCTTCTTCCTCCTATGGCCAACCTCCTCCTTCTATTTACTCTTCTTCTGATCCACCTTAATCATGATTCCTCCAATATGTCTCTTCCCAACAAACGCAGCCATGGCTAACACATAGCAAGAAAGAAAACTCCAATTTCACCACCAAAATGCCAAAGGCAATATAAAATTACAAGTTACCATAATATTTCTAGTTTTTAACACCTGACATGAACATATCACATGAATGCTCACATGAATGAATAAACAGTCATACTACCGCCTTACTCAAGCTTGCCTATTCATAATTGTCTCTAGGTTATTCTTCGCTTCAGACAGATATTTAATAGTATATTATAGAGTATATAATATATAATAAATATAATAATTATATTATATCTTATATTTAAAATAAATATAATTGAGTAACAAGTGCCACGTAGTAGCCAGTACCTACCTTTTTTTGGTGTTGATGTTTGTTATCTTAAAGATTGTATGTTATGTTATATAATGGTCGAGATTCAAATATTTGTGAATGGGAAACAATGAATCATGAATTTATTGTTGATGTACATGTAAGAAGGTACATATATTATTGAAGTAGATACCTTTTAATGTTTTTAAATAATCATAGTACATGCACAAAAGTTTGAATTAATTTTTATTCAGAAGAGCCAATAATTTGTCATAGTTTGTTAATATGTAAGTAGTTTGTTGAATCCGAGTATGTATAACAAGAAATTTGTTTGTAAAGAGCACATTATTAGATTAAATGAAATAGTCAAGTAAAATATCCTTGAACTTATGAAATACATAGACAATATAGTAGGTTAATTTAAAAGAAGTAGCTCAAATTGACTTTACAAAAGCTAATTATTTTGCACAGACTTTAACCACTAACATGCTTAATGAGGGAAAAGGAAAGAAAGGTCCATCTCTAATGGATACCTTTTGTAAAAACTCAAGTTATATGGTTATAACCCTCCATGAGTAACAATGATAACAAAGATAAAACTCCATGGGTGAATAGTAAATACACATATATCTGATTACCATAGTCAAAAATCTCAGTAAGTGATAATAGTGATGGAGTTTTATTAGGCATTGCGAGCAACAGAAGAGACAAGTCTCCTACAATTCATAGAGTTTGTGGCCTTTGGGAGATTTTGTAGCGACCCTTTCTCTGATAGGGAGGCAATTTTTTTATTATAAAATAGGTGCCCACATAGCTTTTTGATGCTTGTGTCTATCACAACAAATTTGTAGTCTAATGGTATGCAAACAAAAGAGAAACCTGATTGCAAACAATGAAAAATTCTTTGTCTGCATACACATTTAAATCATAAGAAGTGCTTCAACTAAAGTCACATGCACTAATGCGTGCCATTTGGACTGATTTGATAGTGGAGAGCTATGGAAGAAGGGAGGTTTTTCTCATTCATGTCACAATGTATAGGAAACATTAGACCACTAAGTCATACACCCAAAGCTTATGCTAGTTGAATTTTTACATATATTTTTGATCTCTTTAAAGTTTAATGTTAGTAGTCGGACTGCTATGCCTACTAGGTCTTATAGTGCCATTAGAAAACTTGGGGAAAATTAATCTAAAGTAATCAACTAAGTTGGATCAGTTAGATCCTACTCAATACATGAGGTGTGATTTACTTGACACAAATGGTAGAAGATGAATAATCTCTATAAATAATCAATTCAAGCTTATAGTTGCTAAAATTTTGCATATTTCTTTTGTTCTGTTTCATGTCCCTAGTTTGACTATTATGCTTACTATGTCCCACTCTTGGGATAGTAGTTGAGGAAAACATGATTCAAATAAATTTACTGAATAGGATCTTGTTTGCAAGAAACCCTTGCTCATGTGAAAGGAAAAGCCATTTTCATAGCCCTTACCTTCAATCAACTCAAGCAGCATCACTGGTGTGAGGTTAGCTTAGAATCTTTTAGGGAGTGGTAATGGAAGCTGACCGTTAAGCTTTGGAGGGGGAAATGGAACAAGTAAAACTATTGTAGGAAGCAAGACAAGTTCTTCCACACATGGTATTTCATCTACAACCAATGGGCCTACAAATTCAAATTATTATGGGGAAGGCACATATCTAATTTTTAATGTGGGGGACATGCAGTTTCAGTTCACATGACAAGGTAGAGAAAATTAAATTATTTATTTAGTGCTTTACTTATATGAAATGTCTTGAGATATTTGCATGTTCTATCAACTTGTTTTGATTGCTTGTCAAAGATCTTTGTAGTACATTGTAGAAGCATCTGTTGGGTAGTATATCTGAACCCTAGTGATGGTTATCATATTTTCAAGATCCTACTAAAGAAATCCATTTTAGTAGCTCAAATCCTATTTTCCATGGCTTTGATCCCAATGCTAAGGATTCCTGAATATACAAACAATTATAGTCAAATGAATTGAAAAAAAGAAAAATAAATAGAAGAAACTCATTGCGCTTCTTTGGTTAGAATAAATATCTTCTTGATACTCACTATCATGCACATATATACTATGTACAAACACATCAGATTATTTCAATAAATCAAAGATCTATTGGCTCATTATAGTTTTCTATTGTATTGTCTAAAGTTAATTTTTTTCTTTCAAGGCCACATAAACATTGAGACGCTCTAAAACTTATCCATTATGTGCAAAGAACTTATAAAATAGCCAAAGTTCACTTGGAATGAAAGAGGGTTTAATCCATTTCAAATCTTGTAAATATTTTACCTCAATTTAGTATGCATCAACCACTTGTTTGGTTACTAATGACTACATCTTCTCTTCCAATTTTAGGGAAAAAGAAATCACTAACTGATTTTTCTAGTAATTGTATACAAATCTAAAAAGCTCCCTACAAAGAACCAAACTGTTAAAAGTATTTGAATCTGAATATTATTTATTCAATTGCTTTCTTTTACTTTCTACTCTATGTTTGAATGAATATATTGTTTTTATTAAAAAATATCGTTGGCCTTTATAATGACACTTAAAACAGTGTAGATCAATTATGATAGTTGGGTAAGTAGAAAGCTCTACTTAAACTTCATCCACTTTAATGGTCAAATAGTCAATAGCAATTTTACACCTCATCCATTACAAAAATGTTAAATATTGGCCAAAATTAACTTTTGACTGTTGAAGTGGATGATATTTAAAAAATCCATAAGTAGAACATATAAACAATAGCAGTCCATAGTAATACTCCATTTTTTTCTTATCAAGATTTTTAAGCATCTTCCAATTGATTTAAATCTTTCACTTGGAAGAATACTAAATAAAAGACAACACAAATCTCAAAATAATTAATCAACACATGAGATAAACATTATCATAGATATTCAAGCTTAAAATGAATAGAATCTGATTAAAAAGCTAACATAATTACCTACATTTTTCTTCCTTTTTCTAAAGGTTATTATTATTGATAAGATTTCATAAGATTTAATAAGATTGTGTATAGGAAATGCCTTTTTTACATTGAATTTAATATTGAATTTTACAACAATAATGTCTATTTGATTGGATTTAAAGTATGGGTCATTACTCATTTCATTTAATTTTGGTATGGCTGCTATTGACTGGAATATTTAATGCTTGCCTTGATTCATGTGAAGGTAGCCATAAGAGGGTAAACAACAATAGTCAATCAAATCTTGTTTTAACTTTATAAACTATATTCATGATTGAAATACAATAAAATGATTGGTTCAAACTTGAGAAGACTAATGCAAGAGTACCATGCCATGGCATGTACTAATATATATATATATATATATATATATATATATATATATATATATATATATATATATATATATATATATATATATATATATATATATATATATATATATATATATATATATATATATATATATATATATATATATATATAACAATTAAATATATTAAGATTATAGTAAATTGAACATATATAAATATATAAAAATAAATAAATATGTAAATATTAAATTGTATATTAAATATTATATTTTGTTTTCCATGGGTAAAGGTCAAAGTTAATGATGGGAAATAAAGTATGCCTATAAGTGTGCCCATTCACTTCCAATTTGTTTTCAATTTTATCATTTCAAAATTTTTGAGACTCAAAACTATGGCTATTGAAAGCTTCGAGGGAATCCGAACTTGCAAGTGGACAAATGATGAATCAGACAAAATGTTGTACCATTTGCCCAACTAATGAGGATTCAATGTACATTGTAAATGTGGATGGCCAAGATATATTCAATTATTGTCTTGCATAATTAGGAATGAGTATTAGCTGTAGATCCCAAAATAATATATTAGAAAATATAAAAAATTATCATTAGTTCTAATATATAAAATAATATAAATAATATACGTAGAAAATTTAAAATTATCTATTTTTTCTTCCATTTTAAATAAAGCAACACAAACAAATATTCAAAAGAATAGCT
This sequence comes from Cunninghamia lanceolata, assembly GCA_027924645.1. NCBI lineage: Eukaryota > Viridiplantae > Streptophyta > Pinopsida > Cupressales > Cupressaceae > Cunninghamia > Cunninghamia lanceolata. The sequence continues at coordinate 2,521,600 of BSBN01000149.1, read as the reverse complement.
TTAGTATAAACTAATAAAAATAAACCAACTTAAACATATACAAAGAATTCATCTTTCATATGTGATATATTCTAGCAATTGTACTTTAGTGTGCAATGGGTACATTGAAATTGAAAGAGTATTGGAATGGTTGACTGTGACTTTAAGTCTATCACACAATGGAACACTTTTTGTCACTATGTTTATGTAGTTAATCTTAGTTTTGTAATCCCATGATAGGTAATGATTTTTTCTTTTAGCAAATGCCTCTTCAATTGTGATGGGTGGTGTTGTGTGGTCTCACAACACGCCCCATTTTTCCTTAGCAAAATAGGGACCTAACTTGTTGCTTTTGTTGTGTGTTTCCTCTCTTTGGGTGATATGGTAAAATGCCATGTCTTGATCCATGGTTAAAATTCAAGTTCATAAAAATTCCTAACAAAGGTAACCATTGGATAGGAAATTGAATTTTGAGTAACTTTGCCTTTTGAACCATGTTGGAATTCCTTGAAATGAAGAATTTATGCTTGGTCAAAGTTTTGGTTTTTATGCCTTTTATACTTGGTTGAAAAGTCAAAAATCCAATGTTATTGGAAAAATATTCAAGATAAAAACCTTAGAATATTTTTGGTAGTTAGTGAGTTTAGGGTTTCACTAAATCCTTGACCAAGTGTAAAAGAGAAAAGTTAAGTCACATGTTGGTTCAAATATTTCCTAGAGTGCCGATGAGAGAAAGACTTAAAGAATTTTGTAGAAAGGTCAAAGTTTAAATTTTGTAGAAATGTCAAAGTTTAAATTTTGACCAATTCCCTGACCAAGAGGTAAAATGAGAGAAATAAACACAAATCTTTTGGTTCGTAGATTTCCAATGTTGCCAAAAAGGAAAAGACTAATTATTTTAGAAGTTAGCGGGTTTGGTTTTTAGTTGATTCACTAATTGGGTGATAAGAGGGAAAAGTTAAATTTTACCGTTTGATCATTTTGCTGACTAAATGATTTCAAAGACAAAAAGGAAATCAGGAAAATTCCTTCGTCAGGGGAATGCCTTAGTTGCAAAAGGCCTTAGTCAGGGAAATGAATGTTTTCAAAACTTTTTCAAAAGTTTGTCTTTTAGCCGATTCACCAACAGAGGCAAAAGGGTGACAAAATTAAAGTTCACAATTTAAATGTTTCACCAACTAGCGAATAAAAAGGATAAGTTCTTAATTTTAAACTTTTACCGATAAACAAGGCAAGATTTGTATGTTCAAGATTTTGCTGATAAAAGGCCAATAAAAGGTCAAGGTTCAAGTTTTGACCATTTAGCCAACTAAGCAGAAAAGATTAAAAAACTTAAGGTTTAGATTTTTTTTAAACATTCGCCGATTGAAGAAGTTGAATAGCCAAAGCCATTTATTGAGGAAACTTTCATTAGGGAAACTTAGGTTTCTTAAAGTCAATTCATAAGTTAGTGATTCTTCTGAGTTGCTGATAACTAAGGCAAATGTCAAGATTTTGAACTTTTTTCTATGAAACAAAGCAAATTTTGTGATTTTACATAAGGAACGACAAAGGAAGGAAAAGTTTAGGATTTCAATCTTTGGCCAATATAAGGCAAAGAGGCCAAAAGGATGATGGTTCATAAAAATGTACTTTCACTGATAGAAAGGTAAAGTTCACAAATTGAAACTTGTGTCAATAAGGAAAAATATAAGGTGAAGTTTGAAACTTTAGACTTTTACCGATAAAGAGCTAAAAGGGCAAAGTTCCAAACCTTGTACATTTGTCCATAAAAAGGTAAAGTTTAGAAAGTTGAACTTTTACTGGTACAAGGGATAAGAAGCATAAAAGGTGATAGTTTTAAAAAACCAAAGTTCACCAATAAAAGGTGATAGTTCTAAATAGGTGGACTTCGCTGATAAGCAGAACAAGGGTGATAGTTCTGAAAATAAATAGATTTAGAGCCACAGTTTGTAAAAGCATAATTTTGTCGATAAGGGCCTAAAAGGCAAGTTTGTAGAAAAGAATAAATTTTCCTATGGATTTTCATATAAATATTAGCATTTGGATATCCATATCTAGACCATCCCTTCACAGTTTATGCTTTGGTTAAAAGGTCAATTCATCCTAGCATGTTAAGTATAAGGATATTTGGAGCAATGTGTAGGAAATTGAAAGAGATTAAAGATGATTTGTAAGTGATTCCATAGTACATTTAACAGAAAGTTCACCTCAACTCTAGCATGATAAAGAGGTAAGGTCTTGGTAAACAAGAATGAATAGGACCAAGCTACAGGTATGAGTAAAACCAAGCCTCTCTTGTCATTTTCAAAGGCACATTATAATTTTACACAAGTAAAGGTCAAATTACAAAGATTAAGCCAAATCCTCAGTATTTGTATGCTATTTTAATCCACATAAAGGGAGTCTAAGGTAATGAACATATTGAATCATGGATATTTTTTTGTTGTCAGATGATAGAACTAGATGATAGAAAAACTTAAAGTTTGGAGAAGATGTTTTTACTAATGTAAGGTGAGAAGTTGGATTTTGGAGAGGAGAGATAAACTAGATGAAATTGCATCTGAAACAAATGATGCGTCAATAGGAACTAGAGGAATAAGAGGAGTTAGAGAAGGTGACTAAATATATTCAAGGATGTTGAGTCAAAGATGTTAAGGATATGCCTTTGCTAGCTGTATTCACCATTGATTGCCAACTAGCAATCAAGTGCCACACATCCTGACCATTGATTACTATTTAAGATGTTATTGAATGTTGGATCAAATGGAACTGATTTTGGACCTTGTACTATAAAAGGACCATGGTTCTTCTATTGTAAGGGAGATTGAATTGTTGAAAACTTGGAGAGATTGAATTGTAGAAATTCTGAGCACTCAATTTGTGAATTTTGAAATTTTTTATTTCTTCTCAAGGTTCCTTCTGAAGATCATTGTAAATATATAAGTTCTTTGCATACTAAATGAAAGTGAAGTTATAGATTACTTCATGATCGTAAATCCTACATAGTTTTCTAGTTGATTTCTAGATATGTGATTATGAATTGTTGCGTGCACTTGGAGTGCATTCAAGTAATTGCATGTTGTTATTGAAATTATCCTTTGAAGATTTGTGTTGATCATAAATAGCTATGGAACATCTTGGTGAAGTATGGTTTGGTTTACTTCTTTTCATCAAAGTATTAGAATTTGTATGTGGATCATTGATCAAAATTAGTAAATTTTAGGATTTCATTCTCTAAACTCCAATCTTTTGATTTTATTTCATAAATAACCATAGATAAATTACAAATCATGACAAATCATAAGCAAATATTGTAGGTGCATGCTAAACAATGACTTATCTAGAGCATACATAGTGAATAAATGCAAATATTCACACATTTTGAGTAAGATATAGTGAATAGATGTGAAATATAGGGATATACAAAGCATACATGGTAAATATTAGTGAATTACATAAAATACCATGCAAATAGGCATAAATATCAGTGAATTATAGAAAATATATGCATATAGGCATTAATATTGATGAATTACATGCTTTAAAGCACATTATTTATGCAAATTTGAGGTACAAAAGCAAAGATTAGCTCACACAAAGAAAATTTCACAAGAATTCATCAAAGTTAGGACAAATTCATATAAATTTGTACAAATCCTAGCTGAATATTGTAGGATTTAACATAATTGTTGAAGACATATGCAGAAATAGGTATTTTAGATAGGATAATGGTGAATATTGATTGAATTTGTTGAAATCTTGGATCAAAGCACGTAAGGCCCTAGACATGGAAAACAACAAGACACATCAAACACTAAGTAATGATTAGATGGTCAAGGCTTGACTAACGGAGACTTGGGATCATGAAATCACTTGAATTCATCGTATTTTTCAAGATAAATAGAGGTTTGTGTATAAACTTTTATTCTTGTTTATGTGACTAATAAACACATCAATAGATTTGGCACTAGAAGGAGGCCCTACGATTGAAATCTTTGTATTTCCAAAAAGGTCTCACCAATATTTCATCATTTAAGCTAATTGACTACAAATATCTTTTGTTGGAGAGAATTTAACTCTCTTTGCAAAAATCTAGTCTAAAAACTTCAAAGTGCGACCTAAAATTATGAGTTGGCTCACCGACACGCTACTAGATCATGATCTACTGGACCATTCCAAGAGTTGCTTATTGTGAGTTGAAGGTCACACTCAGCTGGTGCACAACCTAGATCTATTAATCTTGTAGGATTATTACCTATACAAGTCCCTGTGGCTTTCTTCAATGTTGAACCACCTATCCACTTTGCTACGTACAATGATTTACCAAAAAATCTAGATAAATTGTGTTCAAAATATTATCCATACTAGGATGCAGAAGATCATTGGGGAACATTCAAAGAAGCATGATTCAGAGCTAGAGTACAACATGAAGATGTAGTGTGTAGACTATTTCCTTACACACTAGGGGAAGGGGCATATGGTTGGTATGTAACTTACCTCAAAACTGTTAGGGTTAGCTGACATAAGATATTAATTAAATGCAAATAAAGATTAAATAGAGGAATGAAAATACACAGAAATAATAACAACGAGAGACAAGTTTTTAATGTGGTTCACCCAAACTCGGGCTGCATCCACCAACAGAGAGTCTAATATTATTATTGAGTAAATCAAACCGATTGCAACCAACAATCCTTGCAACTCAATACTGCTGTAAAATGCTACAATACAATATCAATAGAAACCCTAACCCTTAGCTATTTTTATCATGACTTTTGTTGGTTACAAAATAGGGTTTTTATTATGTCAGCCAATTAAAAAAAATAACTCTTGACACCTTAATAAAATAATAAAAAATCATGTGGGGTTTTGGGAGCGTTGCCCTTGAGCCCTTGCAAGGGCACTACCCCTCAATCCTGCCCTATATTGCGACAGGGAGTGCGCCAAGGGTGCTTTCCTTGGACCCCACAAGGGGAATTACCCCTTGAGCTTGTCTTGGGGGCGCTACCCCCAAACCCCTGCAAGGGGTGCTGCCCCTTGATCCTGTAGGAATTTGGAGGAAAAGTGTGCCGATAAAAGTGGGGAAAATTTAACCTCCAATTCTGATTAGGCTCCATATAACAACATTGGGGCTAGATGCTGGTTTCTCCACTTTAGATCTATTATCTTTGCTTTCTAGAGTGCTTGATGTCTAATCTACTAGAGCATCTATGGACTTTGATCCTCTTGATTTGGATTTTCCCTTGATTGTTCAACTAATGTTTTCTCTAACTCCTTAGGTTCCATAAACATTATGGAAGATAATTTTGAAGATTGCCACTCTTATTGTGGATCTGACACTCCGTCCAATATGGATTTCAAAAGATACACTATCTCTCAGTATTAATGCCATCAATATGATGAGATGTGTCATTTATTATTTCATGATGCCACCACTAAGCTAAGTTTTAGTTCCCTCGAGAGCTACATTTGCTATTATCATTTTGCATTCCCCAAATTACTGTTGCGTCCAAGCTCCGTTCTCTGCAGGCATTTCCAGCTAGGTACAAATCTTTATAGTTTTCTTATCTTCTTTGTTAAGAGCTTCCAAATTTACAGAAATGTCAGAGACACAATCACCATAGGAAAGGCTAGGGATCTTTGAACATGCCGATAAGCTGATGAACAACAAATCCTATGCTTCTACACCTGCATAGCTAAGGAAAAACTTTCTGAGGACAAGAGTTGAGTGTGGACCCTACTTAGGTAAAGGATTTTGCCGATGACATATTTGAGACATGCTTGCAAAAGAATACTAAGAGTCTCTGGGAGAGAGCTCATTAGAGGTGCCTCGTCTAAGTGTCAAAGGGTCAATGGGAAACTTTTGGGATGAGAATATGGACATCTCAATTAGCACAGTTTCTAGTGCCTAATGTGCACCCATACCCTATGCTGATTGATTTGTGCATAGAATTGTTTCACCCACCATCAAATTCTATTCAGCAAGGCCCATTCATGGTCCACATTACCCCTAAGGCAATTAGGGATATGCTGGCTTTGCAGTATGATAGAATAGCTACATTTCCAACTATTGCCAAGGTGCAGGGCACATGGGCAAATCTCCATGGCACACTGAAGTTTCTAAATACAAAGATGCGTCTGGGTGAGGATAATACCTAGTTACCTACACTACCCACTAGCCGCGCTCAATTCAACCCTGATGTCCAAGAGGCCCTTTCTATGCTGGCCTTCATCTTTGGTTAGAATGAAGATTTCACAGTTCATGATTGGTAGCTGGTGGTTATTTTTAGAATGAAGACCATAGATAAGTCCCAGGAATATCAGTTGGATTTTTTAGAGCAAATTGTAGTAGCCATGATTGACCAACTTGCAAATTTCCAAACAAAGCATGTTTTTAGGTATTCCGCATATTTGTTCCATCTAATGTTGTATTAGAATTTTGGTCTCTTTAAACAATATGCGACTCTAAATATGTATGACCCAGAGTCAGATGGTAGGACCATCCTAGTGTCCACATGGACTCATGTATTGTCTGATACCTCAGATCCTTATGAATTTTTAGAATGTTTTGTTGCTCTTGCTTTTAGCCATTTAAGTCTTGAACCTGTAGAACACAGGATAAAAGAGCATCAAGGGTTTTCTAACCAACTACCCAATACCTTGTGATTACTTCTTTGGGGCTCACACTACTATAATTAGAGTCCATGGTTTTAATGGTGAACTTGTTTTATTGCCTAAAGTCTTGATCGCTAGGGTCACCTTTTTAGAGGTAGCTCGTCAAGTGTTTGTCATAGACAATGAGTATGGGCACAAAAAGAGGAAGAAAAAGATGTATGAAGTCCCCTAGACAAGAGGGAAGATGACGATTGAGGTTAGGGGAACTAAGAACCTCTTGCTGAGAAAGTTGGCTGCCTATGGTTTCCTAATCATAGAAGATAGATGGAAATATGACCCAGACAGTTTCCTGGCTTCCTAGATCATCAGGAAGAAAGTTCGTGCCAAAGTTGTCCATGAGGGATGCCCTTTATAGGAGGACAGGAGATCTCCAAAAGAAGATAACCCAACTTTCTATGTAGAATTAAGTGAATTTCTATATGAAGGGCCTAGATCTTGGGAGACATTCTATGTGAAAGAGAAGGAATATGACCCTAAATTGAAGATGACCTAGGGCCTGAGGAAAACATTGAAAAGTAAAGGTTGGAGTGTAGAGAAGATTGAGGATTATTGGAAATATCGCCAAGAAATCTCTAAAATTACTCACATTTGGAAATGTTGAGAGTGATGAGACATGGGAATCAATTTGGGATGAATGGTATCCATCTCCAGTCTCAAGACTTGATACAAGAAAAATTCAAAGAGGGTGTGAAGAAGCTGAAAAGGAAATCGAGGAAGCTCAAGGAATGCAGGAAATAGGGCAAGCATCATCTATTGATCCTAGAGCTCTATGGCCCCAATCTCTTAGCACCCTCAAAAAATAGAAGGGAATTGTATCATCGCCATCTCTCGGGACCCATATAGCTTTGGCATCTAGGTTCCAGAGTGGCACCTTTGCAACAACCTATAATTGAAGAGATTGAAGAAGAAGAAATAGAGTAGGCATCAGTTAGGGCTCAGAAAATAAGAAGACTAATTCTAACAGAGTAAGAAGAAGTCCTAAGACCTCAACAACAACAAACTTTAGTCATCTCACCTGTGACTCAAGTAAGTACTACTTCCCTCTTCTCTCCTATCTCTATCTCTTCTTATTCTGGAGTGACATCCCTAAGTACCCAAGTTTCCATGAATCATGCCACTTTTGTTGTGCCTTCACAAACTTTTACTCCAATTGCCAGTACACTGGGCATGTCTTCATAGGCCATAACTCTACCATTATTTTCTCCATCCATGCCCAAGCGGGTCTCGCCTCAAATTTCCCCTAGTCAAGAAATATCTGCTATTCCTTATGGCTTACCTCAGGGTCATCCTTTTTCTAGAGGTTATATTGCATCTCCTCCTACTTTCTAGGCTCAAGCACACACAACAAGGAAGGCCAGAGAAGCCTGGATGGAGAAGAAAAAGAAGAAAGAAAATAAAAGCCCTGTTGTGGCTCATATGAGGTCACTCTTTGACCCTATTCAATAGTCTTTGATTGTGACACATTTTTCTCCAAATGTGGTTAAGCCAAATGAACAGATGCAACCACAAGATTATGCAATGAATGCGGTGGCTATGGACATGTCCCTTTTCAAGCCACGGGACCGGGTATAGTTAATGAATGAGACTATTACTGTAGTTGCCACTAAATACTTGAAAGTATCCAAAAGGCTAGAAAAGGTGGAAGTTGATCTAGCACAAGAAATGGTTAATAGCAGTAACCTCACCTGGGAGATTCAGTCTAAGATTAATGAAATTGATTCCTTGAATAAATAGTTGCAGACTACAGTTTCATTACAGATTCATCAAACCATATAGGCTCAAGTTGCTTCTCTAAAGACTGAGCTTGTACAAGAGAAAGTTGTTGCTGCTTTGAAACAAGAGAAGGCTATTGTTGAAAAGAGAAATTAGGATAAGTTGCAAGAGGCAACACAACTGCAACAGAATCTAACTAGAGAGCAAAATGTAAATAGTGCAGCTCAAGAACAATACATGGCTGAACAACAGAAGACCAAACAGTTAACAATTGAGTTGGCAAATAGACCACAGAATGTAGGAGTTTTAAACTTGGTCAAGGAGTTGTATGTTTCAGTATGGAAGAGAATCTCTGAGGAGATTATTCAGCTCAAGCCATCTCTCACTTTCTTATTGAATGCACATCAATTATGTGAGAAGGTGGAACCTTTTGTATAGACCACATTATCTTTTGTTTCCTTAAGAGTTTCTGATTCTTAGCTCCTATTGCAAAAGTTATATGATACAACAGTTGAGACACTAAGTGTAGCAGGTATCAATGATAGGATGATTGCTGCTAAGAAAGTAAATGAAGTTTTGAGTTGCAATTCTACAACTATGAATTGTTAAGAACTCCTGGATATAGTGAAAGAGGGAGTGAAAAATATGAAGAAGCATATTGAAGATTTGGTGCAACTAGGTCTCCCTTCACCTTTCCCAGATAGTAATACAGTATTGATGATAGATGAAATAAATGCTCTATTTTTGAAAAATAGAATGATCGGGCTATTTTCCATGGTCTGAGTGATTCATCTACTATGGGAGAGGTTGAAGTAGTGTTGGTGCCAATGTCTCAATTGGAGTTTCAATTAAAAGCTATGGTCCATATTTTGCAATCATTTTCGCATAAAGATATCATCAATCTTGATTTTGCTATTCAGGATTTGTAGAGCAAGCAAGGGTTGTCAGATTCAGAGTGGTATGTATATCAGACTACATTGTTAAATTTGTAATTGAAGTTTTCATGATTAGTGGCATTATCTTCTTTCTTCTTCCCTTTTTGGGGTTCTTTCTAAGCAGGATTAGAAGTCCTAGTAGTTGCCAAGAACTGTAGAGTTTAAAAACTCTACATTTGTTTCAATAGTGTTGCAATATATTTTCAATGGCTTATAAATTTGTGACTGTGTGTGTTTCTATGCACATATCATGCCAAGTGTCTAAATCAACAACAAAAGAAGCGGTCTCAAGTTTTAAGCGGAAGCTGCCGTGTGTTTCTTTAAAGAAGTTGCAAAGCGTGCCACATAACAGGTAGCATTTTTCTTTTGTTAGGTTTCATAGTTGCTATGGGCTTCACCACGTGTTAACAATGGAGGTAATTCTTAAAAGGTTTCTTTTTGTGCCACTTGTTAGCAGAGGTTGCCATGTGTCATCCTAAGTTCTAAGTGGAGGTTGCCACATGTATCTTCTTTTATTCAAAGATTGTTAGTACCAGCATATATATATGGTGGGCCACAGTTTTAAGACACAGTTTCATACTTTTTGCAGAGAGTAACACATGGTGACAGCGGTGGAAGGACTCTTCCTTTTAGTTCAATGCTCTTGGGTTGAAGCATTATATTTTTTAGTGCACTAGAGTGTGACAAGTGTCGGTCTCCATGGGATCTTTCAAAGCCCCTTTTATAAGTTACTTGTTTTGCCAGATAGTGCCATCTGTCCTATTTCATTTCTTTGTGCTGATAGTAAATGACCTATGTAGTGGAGCCCATAATTATATCTCAATCTAACTATAGCGGATGGTGACAGATGTCATAGCAGTGAGTTTCTCGGGCATAAAGATACATTTTTTTTAGTGGTTGGCAGAGAGTGACACGTGTCTATTCCAAGATAAGGTAGAGTGTGACAAGTGGCAACTTTCTATGTGTTTCTTTTGAAGATAAAGAAGATATAAGCCTACAGATGTCACCATGTGTCTTAACGATAATATAGTTAGAGTTCCCTAGCCAATGAGTGTGCGGGATAAAGTAGTTACAGATTTAGGAGATCTCAACAGTCGAGAACTCCTAATTAGCCCCAGTTTTGTTTTACCGTTGAAGATTTAGGTTGTTACAGGGAATCTTTGGTCAAGTCTGTGGTTATAAATATATAGCGATCATAATAGAAGGGATCTGATTTGATAAATTTTATCAAGAATTAAATAGAGAATTTAGAGACTTCATTGTGACCAGATTGTATCATTTGCCTTAACTTTGTTATTTCTGATAAGAAGGTTAATATACTTGTGCATGTTACTGTGCCTCTTGTATTTGCTGGAAGATTAATGAAAAGAACTCTATTCTATGCCTTTGCTGATATTATCTGTCTTTACAAAGTTGTCTAAGTATAGCCTTTGACCTTATTCATTTACATCTGTTTATATTAATCATGCAGTATCTACTCTTTAATATAGCTGCATCTTAAGGATTGGTTCACTGTGCTAATTAAAGGAATACATTTCACTCAGGTGCATCACCATAGTTTAGATTTACTTATTGTATCTGTATTCCCATTTTTCTCTTTCTCCTTTACTCAATACCCCATCAAAAAAGAAGAGCCATCTTCTTTAAAATTTGGAGGTTGTTTCAAGTAGCAAGTCCCACATTCTTGAAACTTCCCATGTTGGTGTTAGAACCTATGCAATTTTATGTATCAATAGATACCACACACTATTTTGATACCCTTTTGATTATCCTCTATTATCCTTTTACAAACCCCTTAATATTTTATAAAAAATTTATATAGCATCATACAATTGTAAGAAAATAGAGATATCAATACAAAACTCCACAAGATATCAATATAGTGCTTATGATTTCTTCCATCAAAGCATAAAGGGTAGAGAAATTTTGTGAAATGTTGTAGTGGCAACTGCCCTAGTAGACATGAATGCAAAATGTGGAAACATAGACAAAGCACGTGAACTATTTGAGAAAATGCCTCAAAGAAATGTTGTCTCATGGATTGCAATAATTGCAGGATATGCACAAATTGAACTTTTTGAGAAAACTTTAGAAACTTTAAAAAAAATGCAATTGGCAAGTTTAAAGCTAGACTCCACAACCTTTGCCAGCATCCTTCCTGTCTGAGCCAAAATGGGAGCTTTGGAACAGGGTATGGACATCCATCAAAGCATGAAGGATAGAGGAATTTTGTCAGATGTTGTAGTTACAACTGCTTTGGTAAACATGTATACAAAATGTGGAACCATGGACAAGGCACATGAATTGTTTGATAGAATGCCTCAAAAAAATGTAGCCTTATGGATTGCAATGATTGCATGATACACACAAATTGGATTTTTTGAAAAAGCTCTAGAAACTTTCAAGAAAATGGAATTGGCAAGTGTAAATCCAGACCACACAACCTTTGCCAGCATCCTCCCTGCTTGTTCCAAAATGGAAGCTTTGGAATAGGGAATGGGCATCCATCAAAGCATAATGGATGGGGGATTTTTGTTATTACAGTTGGAAAAAATGCCTCAAGGAGATGTCATCTCTTGGACTACAATTATTGTTGGATATGCACAAAATGGATTTGTTGGAAAGGATTTACAAACTTTCAATGAAATCCAATTGGTAAGTGTATAGCCAATTTCCAAAAACTTTGCCAACATCCTTCTTGCCTGCGCCAAAATGGAAGAATTGGAACAAGGTATGGACATACATAAAAAAGTAATGGATAGACATGTATGCAAAATGTGGAAGCATTGACAAGGCATGTGAACTATTTGGCAGAATGCCTCAAAGAGATGTCATCTCATGGAATGCAATGGTTGTAGGATATGCACAAAATGGATTTGTTGAAAAGGCTTTAGAAACTTTCAAGCAAATGTAATTAGTAGATGTAAAGCCAAATTCAACAACCTTTGCCAGTTTACTCCCTACTTATGCCAAAATGGGAGCTTTGGAACAGGGTATGGACATCCATCATAACATAATTGAAGGGGGATTTTTGTCAGATAGAAATGTATGAAAAATGTGGAAGATAAGGCACATGAATTGTTTGATGGAATTGCTCAAAGAGATGTCATCTCTTGGAATGTAATGATTGCATGATATGCACAAAATGGATTTTGCATGGATACCCTCAAAATATTTGAATTAATGAAGCACTCTAGAACATATCCTAACACTGTAAACTTTAATCTAATGGGCTGACCTTCATTTTCCATGCATACACATTAATTTAAAATCTAATAGGCTGACCTATACAGCAGCTGCCATCTCTAATGAAATAATTTGACTGATAGCATTGCTACTTTCAAAAAAGCTTGTAATCTAATCAATAGTAACCTTCAAATACTGATACATAAGAATGTTACAGATAGAATTATGTCAAAGGAAAATTTCCCTATGGTTGACAACAAACATTAGAATAACAAATCTATAATCATTAAGAAGGCTAGGGTAGTGAAAACATATAGTCATGTAACATGGGGAAGCTTTGGCAACTAAGCTCCAATCTACCTGCCTATCAAAAGGCATATATGAAAATGTTGCATTGGGCGACTCTTCTTCAGTTGCACTCTGCAAGCAAAGCAAGACAACCTCACTTTTCACAATTGGTGGATGAATTTCATGATAAATTAACAATCATTTCATAAACAAAAATTACAAGGTAGTTTCAAAAAAGAAAATTGTAAAACCTAATACAACCTCAACAAGGAGCCCCTTAGGAGATCCTAGCTAGTAAGATTGTAGCTTTAGATTACAAAAAAATAGTATTTGGGTATAGTTTGGCAGAGCAATGACGTCTTTCACAAGATAGTTCAGTAAGGTTGTGCCCATTAAATATCAACTTTGAAGCATTGTGTTGCATGTGAACCTCAAGATCAGTATGAATTACATTCAGTTTTCCTTGACTTGGAAAGAAGGGACTTTCTGTATGCTCCTTGTAACCAATAAGTTCATTCAATTGTTTCACTTCCTCTTTTGTTAAGTTCCTTGTCTCACTTCCATTATTATTCTTACTATTCTGGGAACCCCTAAAAAGAGAGATGATGAAATGTCAAGCATAAGTATCTGGTAAAAACTTATCAGGAAGAATAAAATAACATATTAAACATGATATAGATGGAGCTTAAATAAATAATTGGCCAAATTGCCACCAGGTTTTTTGCACACAGAGAAATAGATTTACCTTCTAAAATACTCCTCAACCTTTGAAAGCATCCTTCTTGCCTATGTGTGAATTGGAGCTTTGGATGAGGATATGAACATCCATCAAAAGCATATTTGGAAGTGGATTTTTATCAGATATTGTAGTTGCAAGTTCCACTTTAGATCACCAAAGCCTTCACAAAAAATTCTACACTTTATAAAATGTCACTATATGGCTCCACCGCAACGCCACATGATTTGTTGTTGGGCCCTGTGATGATGCAGGAAAGACTTTTATTAAGTCATGGCAATCAATATGAATGTTTTAAGCATGGGTTCTTGTAGAAGAGCCTATATCTTATCTATGGGCACATTTGGGATGATCATATTTTGCTCCACTAATATCATGAATCAAAGGTACAAAAATACACTCCTCTACCTTAAATATTTGAGATCTCACACATTTTTCTCAAGGCATCACATGTTGACTACCTCAAGCTCTTTCACTATGCATTCCAAGGATTATCATTGTTTGATGCCCAGGCTATCTATTATTATGACTTCTCCTTAGAACTTCATACCCTTTCCTTCATGCCTTGGTTGTTCTAATACATTTGACTATGACTGCATTCATGAGTGAATGCTTCTCCCTTTTGATCATAGTGTCCCTAAAGAACTGCTCTCTTAGTATTATTTCTACTCTGACTGTGGATTATCACTATTTCTCTAGCCATGTCCTTTTGATATCCAATCAATGACTACTGCCACACTCATGATAGATTGTGCCTACTCTATCCTCACATAAACTCTATCACAGGCTATTGATAATAAATACCTTTCATGGTTTTCAACACAAGAGACAATTCAAGACACACAACATAGTCTACAAAAGGATAATGAGAGAAGGTAGTCAACGGTTCCCAAGGATATAAGCATAGTAATAAAGGTTTCAATGGTGTGAGTAAAAGAATAAAGGACTCCAGTTTTATCATTAAAAGGAAAATATGTGAAGATGCATGACAATCATCAAGAAATACAAGTGTTATTGATAGTGAAGGTAGGCAGTGCAATACAAATCCATTTGACAGTCTCACAAGTGCAAGAGCAAGGAATAATTATAGAAGAAATGTTGTCTTAAGTCACCATCACAAGACACAATCACCTTGACACAAGATAATGAGTCACAATCACCTCATACAAAGATAGTTGATGCAAAAAGGCAGATCTAGGACAAATAATGGACATTGTTAGGGAGACTAATTAAAGAGTAGAATCTTCATATGAGACAATCTCTAGGTTTGAATACCATAGATTGAGGAATTTTCTACCCTGTATAAACCTACCTTCACTTTGTTTGATAGCACATATGGGTATTGAGAATTGTAATAGCAGTGAGTTGAGGTGAAAGACATCGTGCACCAAGACAATGGGAAAATCACAGTCTTGAGGAGCTAAAGTATAGATTAGACTTGTGAAGAACACCCCAGCAAGGTAGAGAGTAGGAACTTTGATGATAGTCCATAATGGTTCTTTAATGGACAGAGAATCCCAAAGACATTATGATGAATAGGGCCAATGTCCTCAATAGTACTAAAAGATTAGAGGTTTAGATGACTTAGAACATAGTTTAGTAAAAGAAAGTTAAAGCCTTTGGAAGATATAGTGACATAATGATTTAAGGGCCTATATAATGGATGCAGATCTTTTTAAGGTATATCTTGAATGTAAGGGATATTATGGTAATGAGTCTCATTAACAATAAGATAGATATCATAAAGGAAAAGTTGTAGGTCAAAGATCATGGGGAGAAATGTCATATGAGGATAGGATAACACAAGGACAATCATGGCTTGTAAGGGCAACCATGATGATTGTAATCAAGAGTATAGGTGGACAGCTGCTACATGAATGTATAGTCACTTAAAATTTGCATATCACGGTCTTTAAAGTTTATCATGCCATGTGACAACTTTAAAGGATAGTTTGAGTGCATGAATACAAGATGTGTAAAGAAAGTCATATGAAGGTGGAGTATGGTTCCTAGCATAGAGGATATCTCTTTGAAGTCCATGATTGACAGTGTTGGTTGTAGTTTTCAATTTCTTTTCTTGAAACTCTATTAATTCATGACAAGTTATCTGTGATGTTATTGGTTTTTTGAAGTCATTAAAAGGTGTAAGATGGTAGGAGATAGAAAATCATCCCTACATAGTGATATGAAGGTGAAAGAGTTTGTAAAAGAGTAGTAACATAGACTCACTATAAGAAAGCTAGAGATATGTACAGTGAGATCATCACTGTGGTGATTTTTGTAAAAGGCTTCAATTTAATAATTCAACAAAAGACTAGAAGTTTTATTTACTGAGATTGAATCTAAAGGATATAACCATCCCTTGAACATAGGGATTTAATTTCATTTTCCAAGAAAGAGGTTTTTGGTGACAATATTCAAGATCAGAGAAATAATGCCATGTAGATGACAAGGATATGAAGTTGTTAAGGTTGAGATAGGGAAAAAGATTTCAAGCATGCAGAACTAAGCTACCATAAAACCCTAACTATAATGAAGTGCAAGAAATCCTATAAATCAAACAAACAAATAGAAAATAAACTATATTTCTAAGATACAACTTGACTAATCTTTATTGTTCTCCTCCATCTTCCATAATGTTCTCAGATTTGTAGATTTTGCACAATCTTGAGAAGCTCAAAGGGGTGAAAGTGGTGAGATATTGGAGAGAAAGAGATTCAAGAGAATAAGAGCATGAAAATGAACTAAGAGATGTCTAGAGATTAAAAAATAAGAGGTGAAAATTGAGCTAGATAAGTGATTTTAAAGAACCTATTTGAATGGAGGGTCTAGATTCTATCATACCCACATTTTTCATGTGGTCACGACTCACAACACACGTGTCATGTCCATATTTGTCATGTGGTCAGGACATGAAATATCAAAAACTTTTCCACATGTCCCTAGAAACCCCCTCGTATGTGTCAGCGTGCTCGGTGGCAATACGCATAAGGCATAAACATGTCAATCAAACATGGGTATTGCGAGTATCTATCGCAACCCCTACACAATGGTAGCCTACTAAGGGGGTTTATGCGACATGAGGAACGTCACCATTAGGGTTAGAATCGATTGGATTCGAACCCCAAGTTTCCTAGATGAGCAGCGCGATTTTGACATGTGTCCAAATTAAAACCCTAATGCTAAGCATAAAATAATTAATTAACAAGTTCACCAATCCATAATTATTTAAAAAAAAATAAACAATGCTTGAATTAAGTTGAGCAAATAACTTCTACTGGTTCCCAAAAAAATCTGACAGCATAACGCCTTATTAGAGTTTATAGAAATTAATCTAAAAAGATTTCCTAGCTAAACTATTTATGAGAATATTAAATTAAATTAAAATACACTCCTATTGGTAGGTGGTGACTGATCAGAAAAGTACTGTATATTAAATTTTTTTTAGAGCCGACATAAAAAATTCCATTTTTGTAACCGACATAAAAAAACCCTATTTTTGTAACCGACATAAGGCTTGATAAAAGCAGCTAAGGGTTAGGGTTTTTGGGTGATATTGTATTGTAGGATTTGCAATGGTATTGAGTTGTAGGGATTGCTAGTTGTAATCAGTTTGATTTACTGGATAATAATATTGGACTCTCTATTTGGTGGATGTAGCCCGAGTTTGGGTGAACCACGTTAAAACTTGTCTCTCACTGTTATTATTTTTGTGTATTTCCATTCCTCTGTTAAATTTTTATTTGCATTTAATTGATATCTTCTGCCAGCTAACCCTAACAAGTGGTATCAGAGTAGGTTGTGTTCGATTATTGTCTACAGGAAAGTCTCATGGTTGAGTGGGAGCAATGGTGGACGAGGGTAAATTGAAGGTCGATAAATTCAATGGGCAGAACTATCAGTTATAGAAGATGTAGATGGAGGATTACCTCTATCAAAAGGATTTATGGATGCCATTGGAAGGAGTAGCTAAGAAATTGGCAACAATGTCTGATGAGGATTAGAATCTTCTTGACAGAAAGGCACTGGGAACCATTCGGTTGTGCTTGGCACCATCGGTGGCATTCAATATAACTGAAGCAAAGACAAGAGATGGTCTGATGAAAGCTTTGGCAAAATTGTATGAAAAGCCCTTAGCTTCAAATAAGGTATTTCTCATGAAGTGTTTGTTTAATCTGAAAATGGTTGAAGGTGGATCTATGATAGATCATTTAAATAAATTTAATATGATTGTCAGTCAATTGATTTCTGTAAATGTAAAATTTGATGAAGTTAGATCTCTCTTGATATTATGTTCATTTCCTAAAAGTTGGGATAGTTTGGTAATGGCGGTTAGTAACTCTGTTCCTAGTTTAAATACCCTAAAATTTGATGATGTTGTTGGTGTTATTCTGAGTGAGGAAATTCGTAGGAAAAGCTTAGGTGGATCCACATCAAGTAGTGTTTTGAATGTAGAAAGCAGGAGTAGATCAAAGAGAGAGGAAAAGGTTCTGGAGGTCATGGGAAGTCACAAGGAAAATCAAAGGACGATCCCAATCCAGAGGACAAAAGGATTGCTGGTACTGTGGGAAACTAGGTCATCTAAAGAAAGATTGTTGGTCTTAAAAAAATAAAGGAGACAAATAAGAAGGCAATAAGGAGGCAAATGTGGTAAGTAATAAGTTTGAAGATGATGCTTTGATTCTTTCCCTAGATAATGCTGATGATTCATGGGTTTTAGATTCAGGGGCCTCATTTCTTGCTATGCCCCATAGAAGTTATTTTCTTGATTATGTCCAAGGGGATTTGGGGCTGGTTTATTTGGGAGATAACGAACCTTGTCAGATTGTTGGAAAGGGAAGAATTAAGATTAAGTTGTAGAATGAGAATCATTGGCTACTACAAAAGGTAAGGCATGTTCTAAGGCTTAGTAGGAATTTAATTTTAGCAAGGCAGCTAACTGAACAAGGTTGCACTATTACATTTACTGATAAAAATTGGAAGGTTTCAAAAGGTGCCTTAGTAGTAGTAAAAGGTGTGAAAGTAGGCACCTTATAACTTTGTATAGGTCATACTATTCCTTCTACTTTAACTGTTACAGAGAAAAAATAAACAGGTTCAGGAACAGTTGCTGCAGGTTTGTAGGAAGAGATTGGAAAAGTTGCTGTAGGTTCTGAGACAACACTGTGGCATAATAGATTTGGGCATATGAGTGAAAAAGGTATGAAGGTACTTCATTCTAAGAAAGTTTTACCAGGTCTGAAATGTATTAATATGGATTTCTGTGAAAGTTGTGTATGGAAAACAAAAGAGAGTCAGTTTTCTCAAGGATGGGAAGCAAAAGAAAAATGAAAAGTTGGAGCTTGTGCATACAGATGTATGGGGACTAGCTCAGGTATCTTCTCTCGGTGGCTCTTGGTATTATGTTACATTCATAGATGATGCAACTAGGAAGGTATGGATTTATTTCCTTAGGCATAAATCTTATGTATTTGAAACATTTAAAAAATGGAGAAGCTTAGTTGAAAATGAGACAGGTAAAAGATTAAAATGTCTCAGATCTGATAATGGTGGTGAGTATTGCAGTAAAGAATTTGAAGATTATTATTCCTTTAATGGAATTCGTAGGTAGAAAATAGTTCTAGGGAGTCCATAGGAAAATGGAGTGACTAAACACATGAATAGGACAATAATGGAGCATGCAAGGACCATGAGATTGCATGTTGGGCTGCCTTTAAACTTGTGGGTAGAGGCTGTCAACATTGTTGTATATTTAATTAACAGAGGTCCTTTAGTTCCTTTAGGCTGTGGTATTCTAGAGGAAGCATGGATAGGTAAGAAGGTGAGTTAATCTTTTCTCAAAACCTTCAAATGTGAAGCATTTGCACATGTAGATTTTGAAAATAGAACCAAGCTGGATGCAAAATCAAAATAGTGTACCTTTGTTGGATATGGCATTGATGAATTTGGTTATAGACTTTGGGATTTTGAAAATTAAAAAATTGTGAGAAGTAGGGATGTTATATTCAATGAGAAGGTACTGTACAAAGATTAGTTGTAGCAGCATGAGAAGAAAGAAAAAGATTATGTGGTGCTGGATGACACTCCAAATAGTGATGTTCCAGTGGTTCCTCATGCTCCGTAACAGCAACTAGAAATACCACAAACTCTAGTGAATGTTAGACGGTCAACAAGGATAAGTAGACCTCCTGAAAGGTTTTCTCCCTCTTTATATTCTATTTTGTTAACAGATGCTGGTGAACCAGAAGGGTATGATGAAGCTATGTAGGTGGATACACAGGTTTAGTGGGAGCTTGCTATGAAAGAAGAAATGGACTCCTTGCTGAAAAATCAGACTTGGGAATCATGTAAGTTGCCTAGAGGTAAAAAGGCTTTACCAAACAAATGGGTTTATAGGTTGAAAGAAGAAGATGGAGGTACAAAAAGATTTAAGGCCAAGTTAGTTGTAAAAGGATTTGCACAAAAAAAGGGCAATGATTTTGATGAGATATTTTCTCTGGTTGTCAAGATGACTTCTATTTGTATTGTTTTAAGTATTGTGGTTGCTGAAGATTTGCATTTGGAATAGCTAGATGTGAAAACTGCCTTTCTCCATGGTGATTTGGAGGAGGAGATATAAATGGAACAACCCCAAGGATTTGAGGTCAAAGGTAAGGAGAAATAGGTGTGCAGATTGAAGAAGAGTTTGTATGGCTTGAAACAAGCACATCGGCAATGGTATTTAAAATTTGATAGTTTTATGGCTGAGTAAGGCTACAACAAGTGTAATTTTGACTATTGTGTTTATTTTAAGAGGTTGGATAATGACAACTACATTATTTTATGTTTATATGTTGATGACATGCTTGTAGCTGGGTCTAACATGGATCATATAAGAGAGTTAAAACAGCAGTTAGCACAATCATTTGATATGAAGGATTTGGGGGCAACAAAACAAATCCTTGGTATGAAAATTTATAGAGATAGGAAGAACATAAAATTGACTCTATCTCAGGCTACTTATGTTGAAAATGTGTTGCAGAGATTCCATATAGAGAATGCAAAAGCTGTCAGCACACGTTTACCTAGTCATTTGAAATTGACCAAGGAGATGTGTCCTAAGACACAAGAGGAGGAAGAGAAAATGTCCAAGGTACCATATGCTTTAGCTGTAGGAAGTTTAATGTATGCCATAGTATGCACAAGATCAGATATTACACATGCTGTAGGAGTCGTTAGCAGGTATATGAGTCATCCTGGATTGGAGCATTGAAATGCAGTAAAATGAATTCTCAGATATTTGAGAGGTACATCCAATAAACACTTATGTTTTGGGGGTTCTAATACTGATTTAGCAGGTTATGTAGACTTAGATTTGGCAGGGGATATTGATACTAGGTAGAGTACTACAGGTTATGTCTTTACTATAGGTGGGACAGCAGTGAGTTGGATTTCCAGGTTGCAAAAGGTGGTTGCTTTATCCACCATAGAGGCAAGCAAGGAGATGATATGGCTGCAATCTTTCATGAAAGAATTGGGCAAACAACAGGCTAACAGTTCTTTGTATACAGACAGTCAAAGTGCCATACATGTTGCAAAGAATTTTGCCTTGCATTCAAAGACCAAACACATATAGTTGAGGTATCACTTTATTCAGTTGGTGTTGGATAATGGACAGTTAAGGCCAGAAAAGATACATATAGATGAAAATCCAGCGGATATGTTTACAAAGGTAGTGACAAGGGAGAAGTTGAGCTCCTCTTCAGCTTCAGTTGGTCTTCAAGACTGAAACAATAAAATTAGAACAACAGAGTCCAGGGTGCTTATTTCTAGTGGGCAATGCACGCGCAACAGTGTCATCCAGGATCAGTCTCCAAGTGGGAGATTGTTGGTAGGTGGGGACCGATCAAGAAATTTTTTTGGAGCCGACATAAAAAATCCCATTTTTGTAACCGACATAAAAAAACCCTATTATATTGTAGCATTTGCAACGGTATCGAGTTGCAGGGATTGCTGGTTGTAATCAATTTAATTTAATGGATAATAATATTGGACACTCTGTTTGGTGGATGTAGCCCAAGTTTGGTGAACCACGTTAAAACTTGTCTCTCATTGTTATTATTTCTGTGTATTTCCATTCCTCTGTTTAATCTTTATTTGCATTTAATTGATATCTTCTACCAGCTAACCCTAACAACTCCTATTAATCAAAACAATAATCCAATCAAATAACCAATATGATTAAATTTTGTCCAACTAAATTAATATGCTAACCTAAAAATGTCAAAAAGGCTTAAATTTAATCTCACAAAACATACTAAATAAAAAAGAAATGAAATAAGGTAAAGAATAGTTTTTAATAGATAATTTAAATTTAAAACATAAAGAACATAAATTAATCCCGACAACATACGAAATAAAAAAACAATTAAATAAGGAAATAAAAAGATTTAATTAAATAAATTTTCCACATGATTTTTCCCACTTAATTGAATAAAGCAAAGAGACAACTAGATAAGAAATTAGAAAGATTTAAATTAAATAAATTATCCACCTATTTCCCACTTACTCCATAAATCAAAAGCAATATTCTAAATTTTAAAACAAATAAGCCTTCAACTTAATAAAATAAAGCATTAATTTAAAAGGTCAAAATCTAAGCTCAAATAAAAGTCACAACTCATAATAATAAAATAATTCCTCCAATCAAGGAAAAGAACAAAAGAAATGAGAAGAGGGAATAAATATATTCCAGTGTACACAAAATTCACTCAAATTAAATCTCCATTCTTTTATATTACTCACATCAACCTTAAATTCTTTTCTAATAATAAAATATTCCTCTCATCTCAAAATCCCTAAAAACTCTCACAATAAAATATTAGTTTCCTTATGAGAACAAAAGAAACCCTAACACTCCTTATCCCTATTCTATTCTTTTGTTTTCCTCTATCATTTTGTATTCTCTCTTGTTTCCATTTCTTTTGTTTTGTAGGTTTTCTTCATAGGGCAGCCATGGAAGTTTTAGAACAGAGGGTATAAACAGAGGTATACCCTCATCATTGTAGTATCTTCTTCTTTCCAAATTTTGTTTGCAGGTCACAGAGATGGGCAGCCATGAAAATGCAACCCAAAAGTATATCTTCACTATATATATACCAGATTTGAAACCCCTGTTCTCTTTTTTTAGAATATATATATATATATAATGCATATATAACATAGATTTTTTTTTTGTGCAGAAATGGAAGAATACACTGTAAAAAAATATCATTTATTTTCCCCCTTCTTGTGTTTCCCATTTTTTTGTTGAGGTATAAATATGGTTGGGTGTAAATACCCTTGTAAAAGATTTTATTGTGAAAATGTAAAGCATAGGAAAGGTCGTAGGTCGGCACAGGGAACACACAGTGGAGGAAGGCGTAGCCGCCTCAGCCGTGGCACTAACAGGCAATGAGGAAAAAGGAGTTGGGTGGGGGAGACGCCCCACCCAACAATAGTTATTAGATACAAAAGATTAAAGGGGGGCGGCAGTATTGTCATCACCCCCTTCTCTTTTCTTTTATTTATTTACAATAATTTCTTAGCATAAATTAGAAAAAAAGCTTCAACATGGGCACTACCATGGGGCTTTGCCTTGACTACTGAAACCAACGTTTTTTTTTCCTTTTACAGCCAGTAACAAATACATATATATCATGCCATAAAAAAATACCCAGTTTGATATATTAAGATATAAGTAATGTAAATATATATAATACATAAAATACTTGTTCATTACTCTTACTCTCGGTAAATAGGAGAATAATTTCAAAACATCAGATATGTATAAGTATATATATACTCTTATGAGTATATGTATATATATAGTTATATATAAAATATACATCCATAAATGGCAGCATTTATTCTATACAGAAACAAGAAAATAACATTTCTTGTGGTAAGAATATATCCAGTAAAAAAATTTAAAACCATGAAGCTGAAATAAATATTTAGGTAAATATAAATGTATATATGTATGTATATATGTATATGTATATATGTATATATGTATATGTATAAATGTATATATACACATATACATATATACATATATATACATACATACATATATATACATACATACATATATATATATATATATACATACATACATATACATACATATATATACATATATATACATACATACATACACACACACACACACACACACACACACACACACACACACACATACATTCATAAGACTAGGCATCCACAAAATTTGCACATTAATCTCATTTTGTAACAAGTTTAGGACAACAAGTTCTCATAGTTGAAATATATATATATATATATATATATATATATATATATATATATATATATATATATATATATATATATATATATATATATATATATATATATATATATATATATATATATATATATTTGCAAGAATACAAGGATATATTTCTTTTTTTAATTTTCCTTTTGCAACTATAACAATAAGAAGCAGAAATTATATATCATTTCTTTTCACAGTCTAAATACATTTTGAACTAAAACAGGTTAAAAATATATTCTCTTTCAGCCCCTTTTATTTTTTCTTTTCTTTTGAAAATGAACTAATACTATTAACACACAGTTGTATTTTTTTTTTAATAAACATGATTTCAACACATTCATACATATAACTTTTTCAAGAAATGATTCAAAACCAGCAACATATTCTTTTCAAACAATAATTTAAAAACAACATCATATCTACTTTCCTTTTGCAAAACTTTCACACAACATATTAGAATAAAAAAAACACATATTGCATTTTTGCAACCACAAATATGGTGGAATACAACATTAAAAAAATCATTTAAACAAATACATATTAAGAGAGCATTTTCTCTCTTTCCTTTTAGCACAAACTACACATAGGCCATATTTTGTCATGGCTCTCAAGTAGCCAAAATAACAATGAACATAAATTTACATGCACTTCCACCAAGCTCCAAAAGTCACCAAAATGAACCTGCAAGAAACTAAAAAATGGAGGGACAACTAAGCCACAAAAACCACTCTCCTCCCTACCATAGACCTACAAGTGGGTCACCCCCGAGCTAGGAGGTCGATCTCACACGTGTTCTATCATTCAACAATAAATATCACAATACAACACAAAATCACCCATGGTTTATGCACAATACAAAACTCATAGAAATGAGTTTGGAGGGGTAGGGGAGTGGACCCCTTGACTCAAGAGGTCACTCCAAAACTCATAGTCTCAACACCACAAGGCCTCAAGCCAAAATAATATCTCCATGAAACACAAAAATTACCATGGCACTCATGCCAACCATAATAATCCCATACTCCAAATGATGCCCTCAAGGCCATAAATAAACCAACACCAGGAGGTGACCTCGAGGAGGTTATCTATCCCCCACCCCATATAAGTTGAGCATTTGCTCCAAATGGAGAGGCTCTTACCAACACCCAAAACCCACACAAAAGAAAATAACACCCAACACAAAATTTCATGCACACAAGCAAAATAAAACAAGCACAAGGAATGGCTAAATACCATAGGGCTTACCTTAAGAGCCCAATAATGGATGCATGTTGAAGAAGAGCCCACAAGCTTTCTCTAAGTCTCCAATCCTCCAAGTTTCCTCTAACTCCTTCCCACAAACCTCTAAAGATAGAAAATATTCAAAAAGCAATAACCCCCAACTCCTCTCCAAGAGGAGATAAAATAGGCCTCCAATCTAGGCCCTAAGGAATGAGAAGGTGACACATGTCACCTTCTCCTTCCTCATCCCATGCCACTTGCAAGGGAGAAGGAATGTGAGGGTGACAAGTGTCACCCTCTTATCCATTCAAACCCTCACCTTCTCCACTTGTGCTCTCATACATGTGTGAGAGCCCAAGTGGAGAGGTGGCATCTCTCCCCATGGCTCCATAAGGATAAGGGATGACACATGTCATCCTCTTATTCTCCAAGAGAGCCCCCTCTCTCCAAGATGCTCTCACACATGTGTGAGAGTCTTGGAGGGAGGTTCCACACATTTGGGGGTCTTGAAGACCCCCTAAGTCTTTATGGTGGAGGAATCCCCAAGCCTTGGGAAGGGAGATGGGCCTTTTCCAAGGCATGACTCATCTCCCACCCTTAGCCATTTTGAAATTTCGCCACTTTTATTAAACCCAAGTTTAGGGTGATTAGATAGGAGTTACCCTAGGGTTTAGTATGTCCAAATGGACCTTCGACCCTAGGGGTACCACCTAGGGTAAGTTTAGACCTCAAATAAACACATAAGGAGGTGTAAAATCGCATTAAATGGCCCAAAAATAAAAAGAACACCAAATGATGTGAATTAAAACATAAGTTTTACAACACATCAATTAAATCAAATAAAGGGGTGAACTAGGCCAATTATAAAATTCAAGCATTCATGAAAACATCATTTAATCAAACATGATCCTCATCCCTCTTGGGAATGGATCGACTTAACAAGGAAACAAATAAATGTGAGATCTGCCTCTGATTTTTTGTGGCCTAGAAAATCACCTACGCACTCGATCAAACGGTCAATCTTACATAAATATATCATAGCCAAAGAAATAGAATGTAATAATCATGTCATCGCATAAGTCAGACAAAACATTAAACAACTCACATCATGATTAAGATTTAAAATTGTATTTTCTATCTATTATCCCATAATCAGAATCAAATAACAAATCCATATAATGAGCTCATAATCAACATCAATAATAATCATCAAATGTATCTCACATGTCTAGCATCATAAGAGCATCAAAATGGAATCTAATCAAATCACCACATAAGTAATCAAAGCTAATCCAAAATTAGGAGATATAGTCTAAATTTGTATAATGGAAATCAATAGTCTTTAAATGTCTAAAATGTCTCCAACTATAATATGAGATGATCAAAATATGGAAGTGAAATAAATAGGCCTCACAGATTCAATGTTGACTTTGGAGCCAAATGAAGGGTTGTGATTGATTAGGGTTCCCATCCACTAGAGGACAAAAGATAATTTTAAATTAGAAGGAATGATGAGATGGATAATATTTTTAAATTAAATAAATTGGGTTTATTTATTTAATTTATTTGAGGGGAATAATGTGAGATGATTAAATTAAATAGGTGAGACCTATTCAATTAGGATAAGGCCTTATAATTTAAATAAATGTTTATTTATTTATATTAAAGGGGGAAAGGGGATAGTGAATAATTAAATAATTAATCAATTAAAATTACTTATTTAACCATAGAGGAAAATTAGGGAAAAATAGTAGAATGTGGAAGAGATTGGTGTTTTGCGATCTAAGGAAACTTATAGGTGTCTATATTTTGTCCCTCTCTAAGATGATGTTCAAGATGATGAGTTTTATGTCAAGTAACATCATTTCAAAGAAGCTAAGGAAATGGATAGAGGAAAAGGATGATGATGGAAAGATAGGATGATGATGCCCCCTCAAGAGGATAGGTAGGTTGGACAAACACAGGTAGGCTCTCAAAATGAAAGGGATTGGTTAGGGAAGAAAGATAGGGGAATGGATAGAAGAAATGAATGATACGTTAAGCTGCAATGAAGGTGGAGGAATGAAGATGCGAGAGAGAGAGATGGTGGAGGAATGAAAGATTGGCTAGAAGAATGGGAATGAGATCTTGCTTTGATAGATTTTTGATCTTTTCACTTGCAAATTTTTGCTTATCATCATAGAACTTATTATGTCAAAGGATGACAATCACAATGGTGTGGTAGAGGCCAAGTGTGGAAATGTGATCTCTTGCAAAATAGGCACATGACAGACAAGGAATGCCTAACTCAGACTAGTAATTGTGGTACCTTGTCAGAACATGTGATGAGATAACTGTGAGGTGTGCAAGTCCAAATGCAAGGAAGTAGTTATTATTTCCAATGTATAGGATGTCTTTGATTCACACCCAATGGAATCCTAATCACATGTAAGGCACCAAGTTGCCCCAGTTATTTTTCCAAGACAAAATGCAAATAGAAATCAAAGAAAAAGGTCCCACTCTATCCTTGCTTCTCTTCATCATTTAAGGACTGCCTTGAGAAGCATAAGAACGAGATTGCAAAACAATCAAGTAAAATAAGATAGACTAGACCAACAACTTTGGACCTTTTGCCAAGTGATATGTGTTTGATTTATTATGATGATTCGATGAAGGAGGCCTAGTTTTAGGATAGGAAGCATGTTGTATAAGATGCCTAGTCTGGTTTTGACAATGCAACATCTTGTATAAGGCAGGTGATAAGATTGAGACATCTCGTATAAGACAAGTGGTCTGGTTTTGAGAATGTTGCAAGTTGTGAGATGATTATTATGTTTGATCTTAGAAATGATGCATGTCATAAAAGGCAAAGAGTCTTGGTTTCGACAATGCCCCATTCTGTATAGTGTATGTGATAGTTGATAAGGATAGTAATTGATTAGTTTAGATGATTTGAATAGCTTGTCTTATTTGATGTTTGGGATTGTTTTTCATGTGAAAGATTGATTACTTTGTCTAATTAAAGTGTCCATCTCATCAAAGGATGACTTATTATGATAGTTGAAAGGGCGAGCCCTAAGGGAATGATCTAATCTTAGAGGCGTCATAGTTCAACCATGTGGTTGACACCATTTATTGTTTGGGATTTTTTGGTTGACTATGTGATTTTTTGTGATTTTTGATGATATTCGATGTTTTTGAGATTTTTGAGAATATTTTATTTTTTTTATCTTTGAGAATATTTTTATTTTTTTGGACTTTTAGAATATTTTGATTTTTTTGGATTTTGACAATATTCGGATGTTTTTGGTTTTTTGAGAATATTTGATTTTTTTTTGTTTTTTGGAAAAGTTCTGATGGGTTTGATTCAAATACAAGATAAAGTGATAACACACACAAGAAAGTAAGAAAGCATGCATAAATGATTCAAAAACAAACAAGGGATTGCCCCTATCAAGCTGTAAACCAATGATTAAGTGATTGATTGATTGATAATGATGATGATGTCTAGCTTCAAAAAAATGAAACATGTCGTCCAAGACACCTGGTCTAGTTTTGACAATGCAACATCTTGTCTAAGACAATTGATTGCTTGATTAACACTAGTGTTGTTGGCCAGCGAGCAACATCAGGATTTGATTAATGATTGATTGTTTGATTGGGTTTACAACAAGGCTAGGATCAAGACCATTGATTCAATTGGATAATTTGGCAAGATTGATTGACTTGATTGGTATGGATTGATATGACTTGCATTTGGATTATTGCTTGGATTAATTGGATGAATGGATGAATTGATTTGAACTGATTGAAGAATTGATTGGAAGAATTGATATGATTGACCTAAAATGAATTGAGTTGATGGTTGAATTTGAAGAAATGGTTTTAATGAATGATTTGATTGGATGATTGGAAGAATTTGTTGTAATGGTTGGATTGAATTTATTGCTTAGATTTTTGTTGGCTAATTGATTTTTTTGTATTTTTGAAATGTTTTGATTTTTTTTTGTATTTTTGGAATGTTTTGGAAAATTGCATTAGATTACAATTTGGGTAGCCTTTGTGCTAGATACCAATGAAAAGGGAAAAACCAAGTCTAGGTGCAAGAAGGTAGGTGGATAAAAGTATAGGCGATAGTGGATGGAAATGATGTATGCATAAGGGAGAAAGGATGTGATCTCCAAGGACTATGTTGCATAGTAATAACATGCCCCATTGTATGTGGAATACTTATGATTTTCATGACAAAGATTATGAAAATAGGATGATAGAATGGATTTGAAAGGATGAGGTATATCAAGAGATATCCAAATCATGTTTCAATATTTTTGTCCCCATATCTTTATCAAGATCAAAAGAGGAAGGGAGGATGAATGGATGCAATGGGATAGGGGTATGTATGGGTGTAATGGATAAGGATGATAGGTAGGATATGGAAATGATAGGATGAAAGTGATATGTTGGATGAGACAAGGTGCCCCCAAGTGTAAGTGATATAGAAGATCAACTTACACATGACACATGTTTGCCAAGTTTTCATCATGGTACTTATCCAAGGTGCCACCAAGGGTTGTTTTCACCATTGGATGAAGGGATTTATCTTTACTATTTTGACGATTTGATTTTTTTTTACTTTTTTGATTTTTTGATAGAAAGAGAATATGGATAGAAGGGACTCAAGTTTCTAGTTCCATGAAAGATCATAGTCCCATTGGAGAAGAAAGTCTTCACATGGACCATGTCAAGTCATTATGCTCATGTTGGTAAGGGATTGGATGTAAGTGAGATGAAGTAGGTAGATAGTGGATTATGGAGGGAAGGATAGTGGATTATGATGTGGATTATGTAGGACTTATGCTAGGAAGATGGAAGGCTTATGCAAAAGCATGGACCATAGGGCTAGGATGGGTGAAATATGTAGGAAAATAGCTAAATCACGGGGTGATGGAGGTATGAAAAGGAATCATGACCAACGGTTGCACACACCATGATAAACATGGAAGATTTTGATTAGAAGGTGGTGTAGGAAGCAATGGAGATGTTTGCTTAGGGGATGGGTGATGGGGTGATTTATGAACCCACATGGACTTAGTATTTTTATGATTTTTAATTGATCTGTGGGATTTGTATATGGATTTTTTGAATGGAATGGGATGGTTGGTATTTTTGAGAGGTGGATGCCTCTTTTGACATGATTATTTTTGCTTAGGGACCCATACCATTTTAGTTTTTAACTTTTGTTTTGGAGGTATGGACTTGGATAGCTTAATAGGTGGATTTTGCTTTGATTTTTTGCATTTATGCCGTAAGGCATTAGGATCCTTAGGATATTTGGTTTTATGAGAGGAAGCATCCAAATGTTTATTTTTGAATCCCATGTGGTAGGTGGAAGCTTCATGTTTAGATGATGCATGCATTTGGTCATTATGATTAGGAATGTAAGGGTATTTATGGATGATAGGTATATTAGGTGTTGGAAGCAATGGTGGTAAAGTGGATGGATGGATAGTAGGAGTTGGAAGTAGTGGAGGTAAAGTGGATGGTGGAAGGTGTATGGTCACATGATTTTGACATTTGTAGGATGATGGACGTGGAATGGCAACATATGTTTTTGGTATATGATGGGATGTGCGATGTGTTGGTAGGTGGCGACTGATCAGGAAAGTACTGTACACTAGCCATGTATCCTCACCGGGGTTCAGGGCCTAGTCGGGCCCTGAGCGGGGGTTCGAGGGCGCAGCCACCAAATTTTTTTTGAGGACTGACATAAATTTTCTTTGTAACCGACATACGAAATCCTATATTTTGTAACCGACATAAGGCTTGATAAAAGCAGCTAAGGGTTAGGGTTTTGATATATTGTATTGTAGCATTTACAACGGTATTGAGTTGCATGGATTGCTGGTTGTAATCAGTTTGATTTACTAGATAATAGTATTGGACTCTGTTTGGTGGATGTAGCTCAAGTTTGGGTGAACCACGTTAAATCTTGTCTCTCGTTGCTATTATTTCTATACATTCCTTTGTTTAATCTTTATTTGCATTTAATTGATATCTTTTGCTGGCTAACCTTAACAAGTGGTATCAGAGCGGGTTGTGTTCGATTATCATCTACAAGAAAGTCTCATGGTTGAGTGGGAGCAATGGTGGACGAGGGTAAATTGAAGGTCGATAAATTTAATGGGTAGAACTATCAGTTATGGAAGATGCAGATGGAGGATTACCTCTATCAAAAGGACTTATGGATGCCGTTGGAAGGAGTATCCAAGAAATCAGCAATAATGTCTGATGAGGATTAGAATCTTCTTGACAGAAAGGCACTGGGAACCATTCGGTTGTGCTTGGCACCATCGGTGGCATTCAATATAATGGAAGCGAAGACAATAGATGGTCTAATGAAAGATTTGGCTAAATTGTATGAAAAACCCTCAGCCTCAAATAAGGCATTTCTCATGAAGCATTTGTTTAATCTGAAAATGGTTGAAGGTGGATCTGTGACAGATCATTTAAATGAATTTAATACGATTGTCAGTCAATTGACTTCTGTAAATGTAAAATTTGATGAAGAAGTTAGAGCTCTCTTGATATTATGTTCATTGCCTAAAAGCTGGGATAGTTTGGTAATGGTGGTTAGTAACTCTGTTTCTGGTTCAAATACCCTGAAATTCGTAAGAAAAACTCAGGTGGATCTAAATCAGGCAGTGTTTTGAATGCAGAAAGCAGGGGCAGATCAAAGGAGAGAGAAAAAAGTTCTGGAGGTCATGGGAAGTCATGAGGAAAATCAAAGGACAAAAGATCCCAAACCAGAGGATAGAAGGATTGCTGGTACTATGGGAAACTAGGTCATCTGAAGAAAGATTACTGGTCTCAGAAAAATAAAGAAGGTGACAAACAAGAAGGTAATAAGGAAGCAAATGTGGTAAGTAATAAATCTGAAGATGATGCTTTGATTCTCTCCCTAGATAATGCTGATGATTCATGGGTTTTAGATTTAGGGGCCTCATTTCATGCTACGCCCCATAGAAGTTATTTTCTTGATTATGTCCAAGGGGATTTTGGGCTGGTTTATTTGGGAGATAACGAACCTTGTTAGATTGTTGGAAAGGGAAGAATCAAGATTAAGTTGGAGAATGGGAATCATTGGCTACTACAAGAGGTAAGGCATGTTCCAAGGCTCAGTAGGAATTTAATTTCAATAGGGAAGCTAACTGAACAAGGTTGCACTGTTACATTTACTGATAAAAATTGGAAGGTTTCAAAAGGTGCCTTAGTAGTAGCAAAAGGTGTGAAAGTAGGCACCTTATATCTTTGTACAGGTCATACTGTTCCTTCTACTTTAGCTATTACAGAGAAAAAACAAACAGGTTCAGGAACAATTGTTGCAGTTTTGTAGGAAGAGACTGGAAAAGTTGCTGCAGGGTCTGAGACAACACTATGGCATAACAGACTTGGGCATATGAGTGAAAAAGATATGAAGGTACTTCATTCTAAGAAAGTTTTACTAGGTCTAAAATGTATTAATATGGATTTCTGTGAAAGTTGTGTGTATGGAAAACAAAAGAGAGTCAGTTTTCTTTAGGATGGGAAGCAAAAGAAAAATGAAAAGTTGGAGCTTGTGCATACAGATGTATGGGAACCAACTCAGGTATCTTCTCTCAGTGGCTCTCGGTATTATGTTACATTCATAGATGATGCAACTAGGAAGGTCTAGATTTATTTCCTTAGATAGAAATTTGATGTATTTGAAACATTTAAGAAATGGAGAAGCTTGGTTGAGAATGAGACGGGTAAAAGATTAAAATGTCTTAGATCTGATAATGGTGGTGAGTATTGCAGCAAAGAATTTGAAGATTATTGTTCTTCTAATAGAATCTGTAGGCAGAAAATGGTTCCAGGGACTCCACAAGAAAATAGAGTGGCTGAACGCATGAATAGGACAATAATGGAGTGTACAAGGACCATGAGATTGCATGCTGGGCTGCCTTTAAACATGTGGGCAGAGGCTGTCAACACTGTCGTATATTTAATTAATAGAGGTCCTTCAGTTCCTTTGGGCTGTGGTATTCTAGAGGAAGCATGGACAGACAAGAAGGTGAGTTATTCTTTTCTGAAAACCTTTGGCTGTGAAGCATTTGCACATATAGATTCTGAAAATAGAACCAAGCTGAATGCAAAATCAAAAAGGTGTACCTTCATTGGATATGGCATTGATGAATTTGGTTATAGGCTTTGGGATTTTGAAAACCATAAAATTGTGAGAAACAGGGATGTTATATTCAATGAGAAGGTGTTGTACAAAGATCAGTTGCAACAGCATGAGAAGAAAGAAAAAGATTATGTGGTGCTAGATGATACTCCAAATAGTGATGTTCTAGTGGTTCCTCATGCTCTGTAATAGCAACCAGAAATACCACAAAATCCAGTGAATGTTAGACGGTCAACAAGG
Source organism: Cunninghamia lanceolata (assembly GCA_027924645.1). Classification (NCBI taxonomy): domain Eukaryota; kingdom Viridiplantae; phylum Streptophyta; class Pinopsida; order Cupressales; family Cupressaceae; genus Cunninghamia; species Cunninghamia lanceolata. The sequence continues at coordinate 2,488,124 of BSBN01000149.1, read as the reverse complement.
CTAAGTAGACCTCCTGAAAGGTTTTCTCCCTCTTTGTATTCTATTTTGTTAATAGATGCTGGTGAACCAGAAGGGTATGATGAAGCTATGCAGGTGGATACACAAGTTCAGTGGGAGCTTGCAATGAAAGAAGAAATGGACTCCTTGCTGAAAAAGCAGACTTGGGAATTATGTAAGTTGCCTGTAGGTAAAAAGGCCTTACCAAACAAATGGGTTTACAGGTTGAAAGAGGAAGATGGAGGTAAGAAAAGATTTAAGGCCAGGTTAGTTGTAAAAGGATTTGCACAGAAAAAGGGTATTGATTTTGATGAGATATTTTCTCTAGTTGTCAAGATGACTTCTATTCATATTGTTTTAAGTATTGTGGCTGCTGAAGATTTGCATTTGGAATAGCTAGATGTGAAAACTACTTTTCTCCATGGTGATTTGGAGGAGGAGATATATATGGAATAGCCCCAAGGATTTGAGGTCAAAGGTAAGGAGAAACAGGTGTGCAGATTAAAGAAGAGTTTGTATGGCCTGAAACAAGCACCTCGGCAATGGTATTTGAAATTTGACAGTTTTATGGCTGAGCAAGGCTACAACAGGTTTAATTCTAACCATTGTGTTTATTTTAAGAGGTTGGATAATGACAACTACTTTATTTTATGTTTATATGTTGATGACATGCTTGTAGCTGGGTCTAACATGGATCACATCAGAGAGTTAAAACATTAGTTAGCACAGTCATTTGATATGAAGGATTTGGGGGCAGCAAAACAAATCCTTGGTATGAAAATTTGCAGAGATAGGAAGAATAGAAAATTGACTCTATCCTAGGCTGCTTATGTTGAAAAGGTGTCGCAGAGATTCCATATGGAGAATGCAAAAGCTGTCAGCACACCTTTGCCTAGTCATTTGAAATTGACTAAGGAGATGTGTCCAAAGACACAAGAGGAGGAAGAAAAAATGTCCAAGGTACCATATGCTTCAGCTATAGGAAGTTTAATGTATGCCATGGTATGCACGAGACCGGATATTGCACATGCTGTCGGAGTCGTTAGCAGGTATATGTGTCATCCCGGATTTGAGCATTGGAATGCGGTAAAATGGATTCTCAAATATTTGAGAGGTACATCCAATAAACACTTATGTTTTGGGGGCTCTAATCCTGATTTAGAAGGTTATGTAGACTCAGACTTGGCAGGGGATATTGATACTAGGCGGAGTACTACAGGTTATGTCTTTACTGTAGGTGGAACAACGGTGAGTTGGATTTCTCAGTTGCAAAAGGTGGTTGCTTTATCCACCACAGAGGCAGAATATGTCACTGCAACAGAGGCAAGCAAGGAGATGATATGGCTACAATCTTTCATGGAAGAATTGGGCAAAGAACAGGCTAATAGTTCTTTGTATACAGACAGTCAGAGTGCCATACATCTTGTAAATAATTCTGCCTTGCATTCAAAGACCAAACACATATAGTTGGGGTATCACTTTATTCGGTCGGTGTTGGATAATGGACAGTTAAGGATGGAAAAGATTCATATAGATGAAAATCCATCGGATATGTTTACAAAGGCAGTGACAAGGGAGAAGCTGAGCTCCTCTTCAGCTTTGGTTGGTCTTCAAGACTGAAAACAACAAAAAATAGAACAACAGAGTCCAGGGTGCTTTTTTCTAGTGGGAGCTGCACGCGCAATGGTGTCATCCATGATCAGTCTCCAAGTGGGATATTGTTTGGTGTGGAGCTTGATCAATCTCCAAGTGGGAGATTGTTGGTAGGTGGCGACTGATCAGGAAAGTATTGTACACTAGCCATGCATCCTCCCCGGGGTTCGGAGGCGCAGCCTCCGAATTTTTTTTAGGACTGACATAAATTTTCTTTGTAACCGACATAAGAAACCCTATCTTTTGTAATTGACATAAGGCTTGATAAAAGCAGCTAAGGGTCAGGGTTTTGATATATTGTATTGTAGCATTTGCAACGGTATTGAGTTATAGGGATTGCTGGTTGTAATTGGTTTGATTTATTGGATAATAGTATTGGACTCTTTGTTTGGTAGATGTAGCCCGAGTTTGGGTGAACCACATTAACTCTTGTCTCTTGTTGCTATTATTTCTATGTGTTTCCATTCCTTTGTTTAATCTTTATTTACATTTAATTGATATCTTCTACCGGCTAACCCTAACACGATGGAAAGTGGAATTACGAGGAATGGAGGAAGTACCAACATTGTTATATTGCTTACCTTGGGATGTGTATCCAAGGCCATATGAGTGTGGAGGGACATTGATATGGATTGGCTCCAAATAACTTGTTCACGAAGGCCTAAGCCCTTACCTTGATAATTCATGTTTTGGAGCATGTGATGGACAATGGGACTAGGCATGTTTTGGACACTAGACTTGAGATCATTATTTGATGAAGAAGGTGAAGTGGAAGACAATGGTTGTTGTTGTCCTATGGAAGAACATTCATGGATGAAGGTGGTAATACCAAGTGGATATGATGGAGGATTTGAAATGGGATCGATGGTGGATGAAGAAGGATCATTAGGAGCTTGATTATCATTATGTTCACTAAAATTCAAGGTAATGGTTTGATACTCTATGTTTACTTGGAAGGAATGTGTCTCATCATGGGAAGTGGAAGCTTGCACATTAGGGCTAGATGGAGGATGGATGGATGGAGTGATAAGCTCTTGACCATGGAATGCATAAAGTGGACTAAGGGGATCATCATGGCCTTCTTGATCATACATAGGATCTTGATCATAGATAGGATCGAGTGTGTTATGAATGGGATCAATAAGAGGGGTTTGATCTTGCTTTGGAAAAGGGGCTAATGTTTCCATGTGCTTAGGATTATGCCCTTGACATATCTCTTGACTTTGAGTGGAAATGGAAGACTCTTGGATAGGTTCAATATGTTCTTGATGGTCAATGGCATAAGGGTGTGATGGGTCTTGACTAGGACTCATGGGGGGAAGCTCTTGGAGAGGCTTAATGGTTGGTAGGCCACATGATGGGTTTGAAGGATTAGAGGTTTGACATGAGGATAGGTTGTTCCTAGCTAGTAGCCAGTGGATCACAGCATTTGCAATTGCATGTGTGGAAGGACAATGTAGTGGATGGATAATGAGGTTAGGTGATGTGGACTCATGATTAGGATTAGGAGTTGAAAGTTCCCATAGTGGAGGGATAAGAGGGATGGAAGGTGTTAGCTTAGGGTTTGGATTTTGATTGGATGAAGGGTCAAAAGGATTGGATGAAGTGGTAGATTTGGATGATTCCACTTGTTTACTTTTGTAATGTTTAAAATTAGGGCATGGAGTTAATGGGGGATTAGAGGATGGTAATGATAGTGAATGGCTTGTATGGACAAGGTTGATTTCTCCCTTGTCAAAGCTGGCATTAGGATTCAAAGGCACTTTATTTTTTTACAAAGGTGGACTTAGGCTCACATGTTCTTGTTGGGGTGTGAATGGATATGTTGATTTGGTGTTGACTTGACATGTGGATGGACTAGGTTTTGGACTTGTCCCATCCTTGTAATTAAAGAGATAGTCTCCTCAAATTATGAACTTGGGTTTAGGAGGAGAGGCTCCTTGGAGTATAAGCTTAGGTCTTAATTTAATCCTGTCAAAGAGATTAAGAGGGCCACCTCTAAGTATTATTTTGGGCTTTGGTTTGACATAGGATTGGCAAGGATTAGGACCATGTTGACAAGTACTTAACTAGGATTAGGATGATAATAAGGTAAAATGACTAGGAATGTGATAGAGTGTGAGATTGATTGGCTGATTAGATAGGTGATTAGGGATGATTAGGTTATGGTTAGGGTTGTGATTAGAATGAGTTTTATTGAACAATGTGATTAGAAAGGGTTATTAGGATGTGAAGGTTGAATGATGAATATATGAATAGGATGTCATTATGATGATGCCGAATGACAAGAATAATGATTAGGATGAAAATTGATTGGGATATGATTAGAATGATGTTGATTGGATGATAAGGATGATGTGGAATGACAAGGATGAATGTGTTGGTGAGAAAGTTGTGTTGATGTGTTCACTATAGGGATGACTAGGAGGATCTACTCCCTTTCTCTTCTTTTTGCAATCATGTCTTTACCATACAAGACTTGTGAATTTGGGGATGCTATGGGGATGTTAATGCAAGGTGATGAGGCCTAGACTATGATAGAGGCTAATGGATATTAGTCTTTGAAAAGTCTAGCTCCAAGAGGGTACTCGTGTCTACTAATGACCTTGTCAAATTATAAATTGGATTTATCAAGACCTTGAGGTGTGGACAAAATGATTGATTAAAGTGAACCCATGAGTTTCAGAATTCACTTGGAAGGATGTACTTAAACTAGCCTTGTGGTATTAAGCCCAAGTTGTGATTGATTTGAAAAAGATGTCAAGGTGTCTTGGTCCAGATTTGTACTTGTGATACAGTCAAGCTTTGACAGTTTCTCCCTATGTTTCAACTTTAGGAAGACTATTTTTGGGAACCTCTATAGATGTCAAAGGCTGAATGAAATTGAATATGTAGTGGGTGAATAGATCCAGTAGGTCTATAATGTTTTGACACAGTTGCAATCAGATGTGATAGGGAGAGTAGATGCTCAAAGGTTTCCCTATGGTTGTAGTGTATTATGATTAGGATGAAATTGATTGTATTGGAATGAATCATTAGGATATGATTAGGATGTGATTGATTGGATTAGAATGAAGATAATGATGTGTAGTGATTAGATTAGATGACTTGGATATGATTAGATGAAAGAGGTGATTGGGGTTTGATAAAGATGACTTGGATATGATTAGGATGATGTTGATTGGATGAGGATGACAATGTGTAATGATTAGGAATGATGAATATGATATAAATAGGATGAAATTGATTGGAAATGTGAAATGATTAGGATGAAGTCGATTGGACTAGAATGAAGATGATGATGTGTAATGATTAGGAATTATTAGGATTGGATTAGGATGACTTGTATATGATTTGTGTTTGATTAGGATATGATTATGATGAGGTGGAATGATTAGGAATGATGAATAGGATGTGATTAAGAGGAGGTGTACTGATTAGGAATAATGATAAGAATGTGATTTAGGTAGGACAAGTATGATGATCAAGATGTGGACAGTTGGATGATGTGATTAGGAGATGATTATGATAATGTGATTAGGATATCATTGAAATGTTTAGGATGAAATTGTTGTGTTAGGAGGGTGACTAGGATACAAAGGTTTAATGATGAGGATATGATAAGAGTGTGACCAAGATATGATGACTTGGAATGGATGTATCATAAATAATGTTTAAGGGTGATGATTAAGAAAGCACATACATCAATCATAGAAGATACTTGGCAATCAGTTTGACTATTTTTAGTGACTCTTGACAAGTATGAAAACACTTGTAAACATGCATGATCCTAGGCTATTAAAGGATACTGCTTGCTGATTCCCCACTAAGATTTCTCTAAATACTAAGACAAGGTGGACAACTAGAGAATTTGGTGACACTGGATCCCCCTTACACAACACGGACACACTAAACCTCTTACCCTTTGATCGTAGGGATTGAGGGAATTCTTGCCTCTACAATGAATAGTACATGTGGGGCAGCTTGGGAGGTCTGACCTCCTACACTAGCAAGTAAAATGGGTTTCTAGCCTCTAGCACAAATGGTTCTTAACCAATGTTTTGGGATATACTAGTGACTATACATGAGGTGGTTCACTCATTTAAGAGGCCTCCCAACCCTTAGAAATGGTTTTTATGCATCACTTGGATATTGAGGGAGACTTCCATCGGTATAGAACATCGACACCAGGTGATTGATAACTTTCATCACAACCATGATTATTTGTATAGAGGATCAAAATAAAAGTATCGCTTGGGCCATTCCCTCTCACAAATTAGGAGGTAGACACTCTAAAGGTTTGCACAAAAGTGGTACAAACACATGTTTTTGATCTCCAATGTCATACGAGGATGCAAGGAGAGAGCATACACATGTGTTTGACCACACTATACAAAGTTAATTAACCTTTAGAAATTTAAATGTGGTGTGATAATGAAAGTGTCAAGAGATGATTTTGATTCCCAAGATCACATAACGTGTGAGGGAAGAGAATACACACCTTAAAACACCCACAAAATCACCAAGCAAAGAAGACACTGATTCTTTTTAAGCCCCGAGCCAAGTGTGAAAACAAGAATATAATGTTCATTTTAATGCACCAAAATCAAAGTATTCCTATAATAACAAAGCATATGCACATGAAAAGAGGAAACCTTGCACCAAATTCATTAGTAGTTTTAACTTGAAATCTTTTCCCAGCGAGCACCACAAGCTGAAAATAAGAAACCAGTATCATATAATCCCTTATCAAAGGGTGAAAAACATGAAACATCAAGTAGACACCCCCTTTTGTAAGCCACCAAGTCAAAAAGGTCAAGAAAGGGAATCTAAAAAATATTTGAAAAGATTGATTAGTTATAGAAAAATAGAGAGCAGCACCAGAAAGTTCAGGAGATTCTATGCATTTTCAAAAAAAAATTGTCAAATTCTGATAAAAAAAGTTCAAGATATTCGTGTTTAAAGTTTTAATGCAATGTTGAATTTGACTAGAAAAAATCTTGGTAAAATGGCACTATTACCTGATGAAACCTATACCATTGTAAATTTTGCTGAGTCAACTTTCTGACAAGCCCTCGTTTGTGAATTTTGGAGCCCGTATGCCCAAGTTATGAGAAAAATTAAAAAAGCCCCTCTAGGGCATGTAGGAGGCAAGGTAGGCCCTGGAAGTTAATTGTAACTGCTAGCTGTTAAGAAAATTTTAGTCACATGTAACCATTAAATTTAGGTGATTAAGCTTGGCAATTTGTGTTAGATGGACCCCTAGTCTTTAATATGACCAGGGGCTGGATGGATGCAAAAATAAAAACACATTAAACCTAAAGCCAAAGCCTAAGCCTATGCATTAGGTGCTTAAATGCTAAACACTACAAATTAAATCTAAATACAAAATGCTAAACCCTTAATGCTAATCTCAAATGCTAAGCCTAAACCCTTAATGACAATAGAGATAGGCAGTAGTTGACATGAACCAGGCAATGCCAAGGATTAAATGGGCAGAGCTAGCGGCAATGAAGGATCCTTGTGGTGGTGACGATGTGGTCGCTACTGATGATGGTGAGAGAAGAAATAAATGGTGGCAATGGATAATGAGGATGAGTAGAAAGGAGGTGTTGATAGAGGAAGTTGACTACGACAGTGGTAGGGGAAACCAGAGGTGGCAGAGGAAAAAATGAGCGGTACTAGGGTTTTAAAGCACCAACAAGATTTTGATTAGGTGGCAAAGCCATCTCTGGAGGTGGTCAATGGGAGAATCCACTATAGGTGGTGGTGGTGGTGGAATCCTCAACACTAGAGGTGGACACTTAGAATTTGTAGAGTGGTGGGAAATATATGAATGGTCAAAGATTTAAGGAAGGCCAGCGAAGGGCCGAGAAAAGAAAGTGGGGGAATATCAGCGGTGGAAGAGGTGTTAGGGTATGAATTTAGGAGGTCAATGAAGGTCATGATTTAGTAGAGCATTTAGGGTTTATCAGATGGTGGTGACAAAGATTCTAAACTTGCAAGTGTGAACATTTAAATCTGCTAACATTTAAACCTGCAAACATAAACAAAATACCTTGCAACCATGATTTTTGACCAAAATTTAAAACTTGCAACTTGAAATTGAATGAAATCCCACTACATAGAATCCATATGGCCAGTCTGTACCATACAGATCCGTATGGTATGGACTAGCAAAATTAAAAAATTTCAAAAAAAATACAAAAATTTCATATTGAGCAAAACTGGTCAAATTTATAGTCATTTTTTGGTGAAACGGCCTCCCATACTCAATGGTGAGGTCGTTTGAGTATGGGAAGCCACTTGCAAAAGATGAGATGCTAAAATCAACAAAAAATGTTAGATTTTCCTTGTTTCATGTCAGGTACACCAAATGAGATAGGGAAAAAACTTTCAAGCGTGCATAACTAAGCTATAATAAAACCCTAACTGCAATGAAGTGCAAGCAAGCCTAGAAATAAAGGAAACAAATAGAAAATAAACTATATTTCTAAGCTACACCTTGACTAATCTTCATTGTTCTCCTCCATCTTCCATAATGTTCTCATAATTGTATATTTTGCACAATCGTGAGAATCTCAAATGGGTGAAAGTGGTAAGATATTGGAGAGAAAGAGATTCAAGAGAATAAGAGCATGAAAAATGAACTAAGAGATGTCTATGGATCAAAAACTAAGAGGTGAAAATGGAGTTGGATAAGTGATTTTATAGAGGAACCTGTTTATTGGAGGGTCCAGATTCAATATTGCCTTTGGAGCCAAATGAAGGGATGTGATTAATTAGGGTTCCCAGCCACTAGAGGATAAAAGAAAATATTAAATTAGAAGAAATGATGAGATGGATAATGTTTTTAAATTAAATAAATTGGGTTTATTTATTTAATTTATTTGAGGAGGGGAATAATGTGAGATGACTAAATTAAATGGATGAGACCTATTCAATTAGGATAAGGCCTTATAATTTAAATAAATGTTTATTCATTTAAATTAAAGGGGGAAAGGGGATAGTGAATAATTAAATAATTAATCAATTAAAATCAACTATTTAACCATAGAGGAAATTTAGGGAAATATAGTAGAATGTGGAAGAGATTGGTGTTTTGCGATCTAAGGACACTTTTAAGTGTCTACAAAGGTCACAATAAGTGTGTAGGGATGCATGAGAAAGTGGTCTTAAACCATGCAATGAACTCAATCAAAAGGAAGGGGTAGGACAGTCTGAAATTTATAACATGGAAGGTTATAGGCCTTTCATGAGAAATAGTATAGAAGGTAGCAAAACTATGTGTCAAAAGGATTGTGCAAGGGCAGTGATCATATAGAAATGATAAGTTTTTTTTAATGCCAAAAGACAATGAATACTTAGAATGAGTCCAGTGATGAATGAGGACTAGAAGTTTGCATATGATTCATCACCATGACAGTGTCAAGTGCAAGCTGCATGGACAACTCTTAGCTATACCTTGGATTATGAGAGGTTCCTGAAGACACGAAAGTACAGTTTTGAAGAGGATAATGATCTATTAAATACAATCATGTTACAAATGGCAAAGGCTTTCACCATGAAGGTCTCCTTGAGCATTCAATAGTGGTAGACCTATTAACAAAGTGAAATGAATTGTGTATAAACATTTATAAAAAGGAAGATTGCAAATAATAAAAGATGGTTATAAGACATAAAAGATGATAGTCATTGTCAATGGATAAGGGAAATCCATATGCAAAAGATACTCTCTATGACTGTAATAAATAGGACAAGTACCATGAAGCTAAGGGAAAATCAAGAACTAGGGACAGTTACTATAACCAATGGATAGTGACAAAATTTTATGAGGATAGTTAGCTCATACATGATAGTAAATGTGACCTTAGTCATAGTTGAAGCTAGCATAAGTGGATATCAAGTAATTGCATTGAGATTGACCTCGTTGAAATAGGATAGTCATGTGGTTATCAATATTTATAAGACATGAAAGGATAGAGCACAATTATCTTGAAGAATTTTAAACTGTCATCTTCAGATATGAATGATAGTCATGAAAGATCAATCATGAAGGATTCATGGGATAGTTATAGCCACATCACAATGGGTGATAAGGGAGATCTAAAATGTTCATTTTTTTAGGTAGAAAAGGATAGATAAAAAGAAAGAGAAGCTATGGTCATGATAATTTAGATTAAAAAAACATGCAATGGTAGGTTACTTTTGAACACCCACATCAAACCCTAATGAGATTTGTTTCAAGCATTTATTTTCAAATGAATAGATTTGAGGACAAAACCCCATAGATTGTTAGTAACTAGAGGACAAAACCCTTCTAGTTTGTAAATGGCCAAGGATGAAAACCTATTGGGCAAAGAAGTGGTTATCACCCATAGGTCATGGCTGAATTTTAATGGTGGTTGATATTGGTGATATGAAGATAGTAAAACATACATATTGCCATTTATTCATCATTATTTTCCTTATAGATACATACATAATGTTATTCATAACCAATAAAAGCCATTGACACTTCAACAATGAGACTACTGTCATGTCTTAAACATATCATGGCCCGTGATCTTCTCAAAAGATCTCCATTGTGATATGAAAGTATCAACTATGAAGGTGGTTGTTTTCCTAAGAAGAGATTTAATTTTCTTGTTTGGGCTTATGACAGGGATAAAACCTTCATGAGGAGACAAGCAAACTCTTCCTCAAAACTTCAAACAAAACTAAAAACCCTAACAACATAGAGTATACCTAGCGAGATGTGAGGATGAAGGCTTCCACGAAAACCTTGAATATTATCTCAACGTGGGCATGATCTATCCTCAAAACCTTGGACAATCTCCTCGTGCATGCAACATGTCTTCAAACCCTTGTGAATCTCTGTAGTGTGGATGAATTCAAATCCAACAAAGAAAGGTTTCTTCAGAGCAAACTCAATGTGCCTTTATCCCAGATCTTCTCAACAACATGGATAGATGTTGGTGCAACCAACTGTTGGTTCTATACCATGCCCTCAAAAAAATTTAAACGTCTTCCAACCAACAAACTAAAAAGCCCCTAATCTTCCTCTTGTTGCATGGATCAATATACACAAGGAAATGAAAATTCTCTTTTTCATTGTTTGGTGCCCAAAAAAACTTAATCTTTCACTTTCTTTTTTATTACTTTCCACTTTATTTTCCACTTCTCCTTTTTTTACCCAATGATCAAATTAGTTATTTATAGATGTGTTGTAGAAAATGACTAGAATTTAATCATTTTTAGTTGTCATGACTAAAATTTTTAGTCATGTAGTCATTTATTTGCCAAATTCTACTAGTGTTGTGTGAGCTTGAATTAGAAAAGCAAGCACAATGTTATTATTTGAGGTTGGTTGGATAATTCATTGTTGGGGAGGAAGGCTGGGTGAATGGGCTATCATTATTGAGTCTTTTTGAGGAGTGCATATGTGAAGCCTGGCATGGGATGTGTGGATTCATGCTTGGACACATGGAGGATGTATTGGAGAGGCTTGATGCTTTAGGGGTATTCATTGTAACTCTTGTATTGATTTATTGCTAAACAATAGATGGAGTATGGATGCCTTTGGAGGCTAGGTTTTTCCCTCTTGATGGTTTTCCCAGGGTATATCTTATGTTATCTTGAGGCTTGTCTATTTGATCTATGCATTATGGTTACTTGTATTCATGTATATCTATCATGGGGTTATGTAGGAAATGGATTAAGATTGTGGGTATTCATGCATTATTTCCTAACAAGTGGTATTAGAGCTTTCATGATTGATTGGAGGTGTGAGCTTCCATGTTTTTTAGTTATAACCCTTGTTTGAATATATTTGTTGAAAGTTGAATCCATGGCTATGCAGGAAAGATTCAAGACATTACAAGATATGGAACACATGTTGCAGGTGTTTATATACAGATTTGGGCTTTTGGGTTGTCAAGGTTTGTTGTGTATTTTATAGATCTAAAGGTGAAAAATATTGGCAAAGGGTTTCTTGGTTGTGCTTCAATATGAGGGTTTTGAGGAGGAATTTTTGTAGATGACCTTCTGGGACAAAACAAACCTCGCCATTGAGTCCAAGAGGCTTGAAAGGTGAAGATTGATGTAAAATTTGACCTATTTAGGTCATTGGAGCAAAAGGGAATTTTTTTTAGCCTTCCAAGTTCCACCATACAGACTGCAGAGGTACGCTTAATTAAAAACTATTAAAAAAAATTCTTGCACAAGAAAAAATTGATTTTTCTATACTTTGAAAAAATTAAAAATTAAATCTAAATTATAGAAATCATTTTTTGAAAAAATCAAGATATTAAAAAAAATAATAGAGGGCGGCAGGTACCCCCTTGTACCCTACATTATGCAATAATGGTATCATTGGCACCATGGTCAATTGACCCTCACCGGCTCCTATCAGCCTCTGGCAGTTAGGTTGTGCCAGTATGGCAAGAAGTCCCATAGATGACCTCTCCCTAGGCATATAAGTACAAAAATCATCCACAGCCTCCACGAGGACCCCTATGATGATTTTTAGTCCTTGTCACTATTAGGAATTAGTATTCACATAGGTGTTAGAAATAAGAGTTAATGTGCAAATATTGACATTTGTGACATCATTGACCATGATCGAAGACAAGCAAAGGATGTAGTCAAAGCAATGAAGAAGAACCTTGGTAACAAGAATCCTAAAATACTACTTTCTCTCACGCTATTGGAGGAGATGCACCTCAATGCCCACACACTACCTGATTTGGTTTCATGGCATGCAGGTGATAGCATGCTTCCTAAAAGCATGCAAAATTACTCCATACAACCTTCAAGTGAGAATCAAGTCTCTACAAAGTGAACAAGTTTTCACATAATTTTTGTCATTAGAATGACAGGATCTAGGGTAGAAACATAAACATTTAAACAAAACCCTTCTTGCATTAAGATTCACCACAATATTCTAAAGGTGACAGGATTAAAGATAATACTAAATCAGCTCTAACTTGCTATGGGAACAACATGAATTTAGACTTAGTTACAACCAGCTATAGGAACTATCCACACTCATGATACAGAGACTTAGTGTAAATAAATTGATCTTTTATTTTATTTATCAACTTGGCTTCTATTACAAATTCTAACAAAATTATTCAAAATCACATCTACACCTTTATCTGTTTGCTAGCCTGCGGCCTTATCCTCTATACTCCCTCCTATTCTTTATCAAATCGGTCCTACACTTTTCCTTGGCCTCTCCTCATAATGCAAGCAATCAGCCTCATGAATTCTCTCTGCAACCATCCTATGTATCATTATCAGCCTTTATTTCTTCTATCAGCTTGCCTTCTACTAACTATCTTCTCTTATTTCTGCAATGACGGTTTCTTCCTGCAACCACCTTCCTTCTATCTTCCACGACGGCTTCTCTTACCTTATCAATACTCTCATTTCACTGTCGGCCTATCATAATTGGCCTCTCTACATCTATATTTCTAGTCTCCCATTCAGTTGGTCTGCATTCACATTGGCCTACCTTTGCTATCGACCTTTCTCAAACTTATTCGACCTTCTGCTATCCTCTGGCCTATCGACCTCTCTCCAATGTGTGTAGACTCTTCTCAAGATATATGCGGCCTACACTATTATTTTCTACTACTTCCAATCCATCCTCCCTTCTAATCACCCTATCTTTATATCAGCCTCCCTCTCTCTACACAAATTAGTCTGTTTACCCAATGACCTCCATTCTGCAACTGCTTGGTTGCCCAGTTCCCATTTGCATGTGGATGCTTTTATTTTTCTTCTGCTGTCTTTGTCTATTTTTAGTCTTTCTCTCTTTCTCCACCTTCCACTATCTGTCACTAACCATTATTCTTCGTTAAATATAGAATCTCTTTTATGACACCATCAACATGGCTAGCACCTCAAAATAGCCAACAAACCTTCGTATGCCAACTTCCTCAAAATAATCAAGTAACTAATTTTTTTTCAATAATCACCATCTTCACCACTAATTTGACTTTTTGGAGATTAATAAACCATTATTATTGTTCATGTCACCTTAGCAATAGGAACTTCCTACCCTTGTGCTTCTGTCGTTGATTTGACATATAAACCCCAAATTTTAAATGCTAACACAAATTTTAAAAAATTGATAGGATGCCCCTGCATCAGACCCCCCAAGGGACAAAAATCATGTGCTCTGGCACATGTGTTAATCAAACATTTTCTTCCACCTTTTCCATATTTTCTTTATCCCATATGCATTTATCTTTGAACATTCTCGTACAACACTATGGGCCACTCTCTCATGACTGTCAACATCACTTAGGGTCCACCTCCATTCTCTAACTCTTCTGTCATTCGTTCTAAACAAATCATTGATCAAATGGGAAAATTATAACAACATCCAATGCATTATCAATAATTGTCATTTCTACATCATACTCAACATGTTCATCTAACATATTTTCCAGCCATACTTCCCTCATGGTCATCTGCTGCAATACCAAATTAGTTTCAACTTCATCCTTTACCATCTTTCCTTCCAAATCTGCATCATCTTCATTCTTTATTTCTACAACCAATTCTGCATCATCGTCTTCAATCTTTTCCATTATCCTACTTATGCTCACACCTTTAATCTTCTCATTCCATTCTTTCTCAATGGCTGCCAACTGCTTCCACAAATTGTCTTCAGCATTTTCTATTGCTGCTCCATCTTCTGAGTTTATCTCTTCTTTGCTTTCATTCTTCTTTTGTACACCTTCTTGCTCTGGAACCATAGCTTCTCCATTATCATCTTCTTCCTCTGTAGTTGCTAGTTGGTTCAAATTTGCATCTCAGCACATACCTCTGTTGTCTTTCTTTTCCATACAACTCTTCTATTCCACTTTTCCTCTTTTTTGTCTTCTCAAATATCTATTTCTCCTTATCTCCTTTTCATCTAATAATCTCCTCATGTTTTCCTCATCATTATGAATTTTATTCAAAGTTTTAGCATAAAAATTAGATTTCTTTTCTCTTACCTTACATACACTTTGCTTCTCTTGCTGCAACCTTACTGTATGCTTCTCCTCTGTCTTACCATCCTCTACTAGATTCATCTTACTTCCAGTTTCTAGGGGTTTATTCTCCTTTTCATGCCTCCAATTCTTTGTCTTTTCTGCAACACAATTGTTTGTTGTTGCTTTCTTTACTACCCACACTTTGCCACTAGACTGTTGTCCTTTCCTTGTTGCACTTGTACTTCTCTTCACTTGTTCTGTCTTCATCCTCAAATTATTTCCTCTAGGCCTCTTTTCTAGCTAACTCAACCTTACATTAGGTTGCCACTTAGTCATCTACACATTTCTCTTTCTATGCACTTTCTTGTTAGCATAAACATAATTAAAAGGATTCACTTCTTTACAACTCAATTGTTGTTTTTCATCAATCTTTTTCCTTTGCCAACATGGCACTACATATCCATGATCCTCAATCACATTTACATTTTCCAATTTCTTTTTCTTAACAACTTGCCTATCCATATTCTTATTTCTACATTCATGACCAAAAATACCAATTTTACCTTCATTCTTCTGTGCAAGGACCCGCTGTCCCAAATTGCATCCACCTTCAGCTTCTTGGCTTTTCAACTTTTCTTCTTTATAAGCATCTTGTGATGCTGCTGCAACATCTTCACATGCATCATGAAACTCTATGGTTTCCTCTTCATCTTCATCATCAAACTAAACATCTCTAGCATCAACCTCTTCTTCATTTTCAAGTTCTCTGCAACATTCCTTTGCTATAAACTCTTATTGGCTTTCCGCTGCCATCAACCTTTCTTCATTCACATCTTCTGCTCTTTCTTCAATAGCTATTCTTGCCCCATCTCTCATCTTCTTCAAGGTATCATCATAGACCTTCCTCCACACATTCTTCATACCTACATACAAATTTGCAAACATAACATTAGCAACTAAAATGAGAGACCATAGTGTCTCTATCAATGCCCTCCTCATTGACATTCTTCCTTCTTCATTTCTCTTTTCCTCTAGTGCTACTTGTTGCACCTTTTCCTCTTTCTCTTTTCTCATGTTCTCTTCAATGAGAACTCTATTGACCTCTTCCAGTCTATGTTGCTCCAATGGCAACTTTCTTCTATCCCATCTTTTTTGGAACCCTATTATCTTCTTATCTTTTCCTCTTAAGAATTTTATACTCTACCTTTTCCTCTTCTCAATAATCTCCTTTACTGGCCACTTTAATTTCTTACTCATTGGCCAAACCCAATAATATCATTGGTCTTGTTCTTCATACCATTGTTTCACCATCATCAGATCCCTCCTCAACACTACCAATTCTCTTTTGAATTCTGCATTTGTCATCCTTTTGCCTTCTTTTCTTCTATCTCTTTCTTTGACTCTCTTTCTTCATTTGCTTCTGCATCATTCTATCTTCTTTCATCTTTTAGGCACCTCACCTAGGGCTTCTTTCTTTTTCACTCTGCCTAGTCTTTTGGTGCTACACAACCACACTGCAATACTTACAGTCTTCTTTCTTCTACTACTCAAATGTCTTGGCTAAGTTGCCTCTCTTCGGTGATCTACTCAGCACTCAAGACCAACTTTGTGCTTTGATACCAATTTGATAGCATGCTTCCTAAAAGCATGTAAAATTACTCCATACAACCTTCAAGTGAGAATCAAGTCTCTGCAAAGTGAATAGGTTTTCACATAACTTCTACCATTAGAATCACAGGATCTAGGACAGCAACATTAATATTTAAACAAAACCATTCTTGCATTAAGATTCACCGCAATATTCTAAAGGTGATAGCATTAAAGATAATACTAAATCAGCTCTGACTTTCTATGAGAATGACATGAATTCAGACTTAGTTACAACTAGCTACAAGATCTATCCACACTCATGATATAGAGACTTAATGCAAAGAAATTGATCTTTTATTTCATTTATCAACTTGGCTTCTATTACAAATTCTCACAAAAATATTCAAAATCACATCTACACCTTTATCTGTTTGCTAGCCTGCGGCCTTATCCTCTATACTCCCTCCTCTTCTTTATCAAATTGTTTCTACACTTTTCCTCAGCATCTCCTCGTAATGCAAGAAATTAGCCTCACGGCTTCTCTCTGCAACCATCCTATGTATCATTATCGGTCTTTATTTCTTCTACCAGCTTGCCTTCTACCAATTGCCTTCTCTTATTTCTGCAATGATGGTTTCTTCCTGCGATCGCCTTCCTTCTATCTTCCACGATAGCTTCTCTTCCCTTATCAATACTCTCATTTCACTATTGGCCTATCATAATTGGCCTCTTTGCATCTATATTTCAGGCCGCCCATTCAGTCAATCTGCATCTGCATTGACCTGCCTTTGCTATCATCCTTTCTCAAACTTCTTCGGCCTTCTATTGTCCTCTAGCCTATCGACCTCTCTCCAATGCGTGTGGCCTCTTCTCAAGATATATGCAGCCTGCACTATTATTTTCTACTGCTTCCAATCTGTACTCCCTTCTAATCGGCCTCTCTTTATATCGGCCTCCCTCTCTCTACACAAATTAGTCCTTTTACCCAATGGCCTCCATTCTACAACTGCTCGGTTGCCCACTTCCCATTTGCATGCAGCTGCTTTTATTTTTCTTCTGCCACCTTTGTCTATTTTTAGTCTTTCTCTCTTTCTCCACCTTCCACTATCTGTCACTAACCATTACACTTCATTAAATATAGAATCTCTTTTATGACACCATCAACATGGTTGGCACCTCCTCAAAACAGCCAATGAACCTTCTTGCTGCCAACTTCCTCAAAATAATGAAGTAACTAATTTTTTTTTGAATAATCACCATCTTCACCACTTATTTGATTTTCTAGAGATTAATAAACTGTTATTATTGTTCATGTCACCTTGGTGATAGGAGCTTCCTACCCTCGTGCTTCTATCACTGATTTGACATATAAACCCCAAATTTTAAATGCTAACACAAATTTCAAAAAATTGACAGGGTGCACCTACATTAGCAAGATAGGACAATGTCTCCACCTGCAAGATGAGCTATAGCAAGTCCTTTGTGTCAGGCGATCTAGGTAGGAGTCGAACCCTACTTCTTGGTGATGGCATTGGTCCTGGGATTACTTCTCTCACCAAGAATGTGCTATGCCTTGTTGGGTTCCAACAAGAAATTGACTTTAAGTTCACTAAAATGCTAGTGGACAGAGCTGCAATAGATGCAATAGGAGTTCCCTTCTCAAATGAAACTTTTCTTGCATGCAAAGAATCAAATGCAACACTGATTGTGGCTATTTAGGGGTATAAGTGGGATAATAATGAACCACACATACGGCCAAAGTATACATTCAAAGATCTTTTTCAGACAAGGGTTTCAATTTAGTTAGATGTAGTATTTATTTTAAGTTTTGTTTTTAGATTCTATATTCATAGATTAAGTGTCTATTTATTATTCATTTAGTGTCTCAAAATGTATTATTAGAAATATTTTGTGTCAAAGAAAGTCAAAGTTAACTTGTATTGTTTTGTTTAGAATAGGGTCTATTTTTTAGAGTTGTTAATTGTTATGTCATCAAAATTCAAAAGTGTCGAAAAATGCTCAATTGGAGTGCATGATCGGTGGTACTCGAAACTCCTTGTAAGAAGTTCACATTAAGGGGTGAGGATATATTCTTTCCTCACAACTGATGAAATGAGCCTTAAAAGACAAATTTGCTAAATAAGTAGCATTTTTATTGGAGGACGGAGGCACAAGAGACTGGAGGACACTCAATGACCTCTTGTTAGCCACTAGTGATGGGGTTGCAAAATTGTATTAGTGAAAAAATTATTTGTACCAAAATGACTAAAGCCAAGATCAATTTCTAGGTGGTAGCGACAACTGTCTCATATCATTTCGGATCAGAGTGGCAATAATCTATAGTGGTGGTTGCATATGCGACAAGGAGGGCTTGGTGTTTAATCTTTTACGTTGTGGTTGGATGTGTATGTCCCCAATCACATTTCTTGGTTGTCTGTGAATGGATGTGTTTTTTCCCATTCACAAGATGATGTAATTGATTGGAAGTGTTTGTCCCCAGTCACAAGAGTTGGTGATTATGATTGGATGTGTTTGTCCTCAATCATAATTATTGTGAGTAGATGTGTATGTCCCTGTTCATGACTAATGTTGGAATGATGCAATTGTCCCTATCCAAACCTGATATAAGACCTTGGATAGATGTATTAGTCCCTATCCTTGGATCCATATGTATATGTGTTTGTCTCTATCCTTGGATGAAAATACACTAAGCATAGTGAAGCTAGTTCCACAATTGCTTGACATGAGTAGATGTGTATGTCCCTACTCTTATCTTCTATTGTTTGGTGAGCTACTATGTGTGGTCATCAAGTATTGTGATGTTCTTTCACCCCATTTTCACACTAAGGGAGGGTGTTAGGAATTAGTGTTCACATAGGTGTTAGAAATTAGAGTTAATGTGTGTTATAAATAAGTGTCATAATATTAAGTTGTTGGGAAACAACTTAATATTATTATTAGTCACATGGTTTGTTAAATAGGTTATTAGATTGATGGTACGAATATTTGTTTATATTGAGTTGTTATAACAACTCAATATAATTAGGGAGGTTGTTTTGGAGGTTTCCTATAAAATAGGATATGAAAATCCTATATATATATGTAATATTTATTGAATAGAAAATGAGAAGCACATATTATTTTGTGTTGAATCATTTCTACCTTCATTTATCTCATCCCATATTTCCAATAGTCACATACATGTAAGCGTGAAATAACATCCTCTAAGCAGCAATCCTCTTGGTGACATTTCATTTCTTTCATCTTGTGTTGTTTCCCTTCATCATTTTCTCTCTCTGTTGTTGACATTTTTTGACAATTGTCGATTTATATTTTCTGAGCTTGTGACCTTGTTCCTAAGTCTTGTAAGCATCTTGGAGGTGAGTTTTCACCTCTCCCCAATGTTTTTCATCTTTTCCATAGCCTAGAATCCTTCTAGAGGTCCTCCTAGCCATCTCCCACTTTCAATTTTTAGTTTCACTCAACCAGTCCAAATCTCCCCCTATTATTTCCAGATCTCCCACTGGGAGATCTTACTTTGCAAGTGGAGATTTGGATTCTTGCAAATGATTGACCTATTTCTAGTGGTAGATCCCCTTCTTTTCTCCTCCTCTTCCATCTCCCAACTTGCAAGTTAACCCCGTTGCTTTCCCTAGTGGGTTACCAATGGGTCACCCCTCGAGCAACCAGACTGGTGAAAGGGGTGACCCCTGGGTGATCCTATCATGTTTTGAGTCATGAAAAGACTCGAGTTTCTAACTTGAAAAAGCTCCATTTTCACCCATTTTTCTTCCTGTTTGCATGTATTTTTGATCCTAATATAAAGTTAACTATTTCATGCACCCACACATGAATAATTAGCTCTATTTCATCTTAAATTAACAACTTGTGCATTTCCATGTACTCCTTTACTTCTTGAGTGATAAGATTTACTAGGTAGATCATTCCATTTTAGCCCAGATCACTCTTGAATCCCCTGTGTTAACTCTCCAATCAAATGGAGTTAACTTTTCTTCTTCTTCACCTCTCATCCCTTCTTCTAACCTATAAATACCTCCCTCCCTCAAGCACAAAGAGAGGTAATTTCATTTGTGAACACAACTCTTGCAAGTTATTTCTCTCCATATTCAACATTCTCATGCTCGTACAGGATATAGCAGCCTTTTGTTTTGTTCATTTATTCATCTATCTTTCACAGAAATCTCATCATGCATCCATACGCTATTCATATCAAGCCATTGTTCTCGTCAAAGATATCCTTGAGCTCTCTTTACAAATCATCTAAAGCTTCTTTCTCTTCCATTATCATTTTATTGCCAAGAGGATTCCCCACTTTTACAAGAGGATATGAGGTTGCCATCACAAGGATTACTGAGGGTAGTGGAGGCTCATGCATATCTAGGTTCCTTTATGCTTTCTTTTAATTTATAGTAATTAGATCACTAAAGAATCAGTAATCTTGTTGTTTTTTCCTTGATAGGATAGATAGATCTTGCATTCCTAGAGTAATTTGCTTTCAAAGTTCATAGATTAATTCATTTAAAATAAATTTCCTTTTTCTTAGATTAATTTTTTCCAAATAATCAGAAAATCCCAAAAAACATAGTTTACATTGCATTACATAAGTTCATTGTAGCTTGCATACATCTTTCAATTCCCAGATTAGAAAAAAAACATCTTCAATTCCAAAAACATTAAAAAAGCACAAAAAATAAGTTTTGCATTTCATTTAGTCTTGCATTCATAAAAACCCAAAAAAAGAACAAAAAACATTAGAGACTTAGAAAATTTACAAACCCTTGATTCCATCACAAGGTCAACCATAATCAAACATTGGTCAAAACCCTTGATTCTATCACAAGGTCAATCATAGTCAATGCTCAATCAAACCTTAAGTTGAACAAACCCTAAGTCTAGTCAAGGTTATCTCACAATCACCTATCTCTTGTCTCGGCTCATGAATGTGCCCTAGATTAAGAGGTGAGTGGGTGAGGACAATCCTTGACAAGATAGATGAAATCCACCCAAGACCACAACAAGACCCACTAGTCATCCAACAACAAGAAGTGTTTAGAGAGCACTTAGTGCAACAAGCATTCATATAAAAGTTTGAAAGATAACACCAACAACATCAAGTAATCAACGAGAACAACTTACCCATGAAAAGGTAGAATATCAGAAACCCCAATAGGAGAACGATGACTAGTGACCCTTCGGGTCATATGGTTATCTTTACAACCACAATCATTGAATGACATATCTACACAAGTGCACAACAACATAGGCCTTGGAACATGCCAACCCCTCTCCATGAAGTCCAACTCTCTAACGAGCCAGACCACCCCATGTCTCACCTCCTCTCGACTGGCTACTTCCACGAGAGTGAGAGTGACATCACAGTTTTCCCTGTGGCAAGGAGGGAAGGGTCCGTGTGCATGCTAAAATCTAACTTGACAACCCCAGGCCACTGATGTCATGATTTTGAGAATACATGTTTTGGTGAATCTGATGTGAAGAGAAAAACTTTTTATTATGCTTTTTACATTCCAAATGCATAGATCACATCAAACAATGAAACATTTAACACTTCAAAACAAATAACTTTAAAACATTTTTACTTTATTCTTCATAGCCACTTCCATAGCCTCAACCTCCATCACCTTTTCTGGGTCATTTGTTCCATTTATTTTGTGGTGTCTACGGCACCCCTGAATATGATGGAACCAGATCTGAACTTAGGGAATGTTCCCTCTAGAGAACTAGAAACTCTTTCTTTCGATAGCTATGTGCCACCTCACCCAAATGTACCAATCACAAACTACTACGATTATTAAGACTCTAACTATGAACAAGACTAAAGAGAACCTAGGTGTTCTTTGTCTTTCAATAGCCCCACATGAGAACACAACCCTACCATACCAAATGCACCTCATAAGGTTAGGAGTGTTCAACTAAGGTCAGAAATACATCAACCTAGCCAACCTTCCACAAGTACCTCAAGTACTCATCTCAATGAGGAAGTAAAAAGGTTGAAAAGACACTTGTAAGATGCAAGAGATGCTCAAGAAGCATTAAAAATTGCCTTGCGAGAAGAACAAAGAGACAATACTATGCAAGAAGAAGCACAATATCATAACAACACTTGAAGAAAAAACCCTATAAATGAGGATATGCCTAGAGCTACCACTCTTGCAGACCTAATCATGACTCTAGTGCAAAGGATTAGAACCTTGGAAGCTAAGCAAGTTGCTCCTGAAAGAAGACATAAGTCTTATGACAACATTCAAACTGAACAAGACCATGGGGCATCTTAAAATCCCCCTATCTCAACTATTATTTGAGAAATGTGAGTACGATATATGTCTGAATGGGAATCCTCCTATTCAAAACAATCTAGCAATATTGGCAAACCAAACAAATCAGATAGTGGGTTACCAAAACCCTCCTATAGGGTTTTTTCCTATTAACCCCCCAATCACAAAGTACCTTTCTTGGGACATATCTGGAATACTTAAAAGAACCATTTGATTCAAACATAAGAAGTGTTCAGTTGCCTCGACTATTACTTGATCTCCCGAAATTCAAAGGAGAAGGAGATCCAAATTCCCATATCAAAGCTTATACCACTGCAATAAGAAAACTCCTACCTTGGGATTGGGCCATTACTAAGATATTTCCAAAGACCCTCAAAGGAATAGCTCTGGATTGGTATTATTATCTACCAGAGGCTTCAATCCACTTATTCAAACAACTAGTCAGAGAATTTGTCATGGCATTTAACATGAACAAACTCATCAAAATAAGGATCAAAGAATTCCTTACAATGAAACAAGAGCCTAATGAATTTGTAGCCCACTTTGTTACTAGATGGAGACAAGTCATATATTCCTCAACCAGTGCCTCAAACATGGACCATCATGAGTTATGCAACCTTTTCTTACATGCCTTGAATAAAGATATGAGAGAATACATTTAGAAATTACCATACAAATCCTATGAAGAAGCATTGGAAAGTGCTTTGAGGATTGATCAAGCTACCATTGATAGTGGCTAAAAAACTTACGTCACTAATGGAAAACTCAAAATACCAAAAGCCATGGAAATATTATGAAAAATGTCTCCACAAATAAAGATGTCAATGTTGTGAAAAGAACTCCCAATAATGACAAGTGGTGACAAAAAAGAAATCAATGATCAAGTCATTACTCTTACAATCCCAATATGTATTGTTGGTTCCACAGGACAAAAGGAAATGAAACAAAAACCTACTATGAATACAACAAAGCTATCTCAAAACTTACTTTGGATCAACAACGTGACTTCCTCATACTCCTTCAATCTCAAAGAAAGGAGAAGGAACCTCAAAAGGAAAAAGGGAAGACCAACTAGAAAAGCTCCAATCACGTGGAGTTGAACCAAGAAGTGTTTGTGATTTAGGAAGAAGAACAAATAGACCAAACAGAAAATGTCTTCTCACAAGTAATAAACTTGTTGAGAGCTTCCCCCACACACCAAAAAACATTCTTGGAAGTATTGGAGGTGGGATGATCAAAACAAGAGCCAACACCCTCACCTTTGATATATCAAAAATCCCTAAAGATGAAGGAGGTAAACAAAGGGATTTACCATTACACATACAAGCTCCAGTCGAAGAGGTTATCATAAAAAGAGTTGTGGTGGATGAAGGTTCAGAAGTCAATCTCTTGCTAATGTCATTCCTACAAAGGATGGGATATAGAAAGACAGGTATAAGGCAACAAGCTTCCACCTTGAGGATATATGATATCCATGACATTCAAAAAGTTGGAAGAATTAGTCTACCAATCACTCTCACACCCAAACCATCTCCACGGATTTCTATGTCATCAATAAAGAAACTAATTACAACATGATCCTCAGAAGACCTTGGATCCATGCTATGAAGGCTATAGCCTCTACATTATTCCAAGAAATACATTTTCATCACTTGGTAAAAGCCTATGTTGTCAAAGCAGATCCTGATCCTTTTAGTGTTTTCAAGAAGGAACAAGAAGAGAAGGATAAAAAGGTAAAAGTGCAAGAATAAATAAAAGAAGAAACTCAGAATCTTCACCCAAACACAAATACTCTCAACATATCATTTCAAAGCATGGATGACCTCAAATAATTCCCCTTCGATCCTCATACCACTAAATCTCATGCTCCTTTTGCCCTAGTAGCCATCCCCTATATAAATGAGCATGACGTCACGAATCTTTCGATTGGGCCAATAGAAATCATCGAAGAAGGGGAAAGAAATGAGGAAAAATGAAATTCAACTTATGACTTTGGAGAAGCATCCCAATCACAAAGCAATCAAAACCTATGGACTTTACATTTTGATGAAGCTAGTTGTAAAACATGAGTAGGAATGGGGATAATCCTTACTTCCCCTGAAGGAAAAGTCCTCCCCTTTACTTTTAGGTTGGATTTCTTTTGTATGAATAACATCACCGAATACGAAGCCTTATCCCTAGGAGTCATGTTAGCCATTAGAATGGGAATCAAGAGAATATCTTCCTTTGGATATTCCCAATTGGTGATCAACTAAGTTGCAGAGAACTATGAAGCAAAATTAGAATGACTACGACCTTATATAGAAACCATTAGGAAATTGGTTCAATTTTTAACTTCTTTTCCATAAAATCCATACCTTGGGAAGAGAACCAACTAATAGATTTAATGGCTATGTCTACCACACTATTTTCACCACATGCTCAACTTCAAAGCTCAGAATACATTGTGTCAATTTGTGGAGAACCATTGTTGGAAAGTGAAGAATTACCAAGCATTCTAAATTATACTGTGGATCAAATAGAGAAACCAACTCGAGACTATGCTTAGAATGATGAAGCCATCTTAGAATATCTCCACACCTATGATGGCCTCCCAAGAGTATACCACTTGAAAGGGTACATGATCCTCCCTCATCTAGAAGATTATTTTTGAAGTGAAAAAGAAATCCTCCAAATTGAAGCAAATTTAGATTTACGACCTGCCCCTTAGAAATTTGAAGAGGGACATCCATCATTAACTGGAGATACCATTGACATCAACATAGGAACTCCTGAGAAACCAAGCATGTTAAAATTGGGAGGGGAGTTAAATGGCAAAGAATTGGAATAATCAATTGAGTTCCTTATCAAATATTCTGACGTCTTTGCTTGGACATACTCAGACATGCCATGATTAGACACCAAAATTATGGTGCACAACTTAGTAACAAAACCTAATGTGAAACCCATAAAACCTCAAGCAGTTAAAATAGTAAAGGAAGAATTGAGGAAATTGTTGAATGTTGGCTTTATCAAACCAGTGATTATTCAAGTTGGATATTAAACATCGTACGGTTTTAAAGAAAAATGGAAAAATTTAGATATGCCTCAATTTTAGGGATATCAATCAAGCTTGCCCAAAAGATGACTTCCCATTGCCATGAATATATCAAATTGTTGATTGGACCACGGGATATGAAGTACTCTCTCTTATGGATGGGTTCTCAAGGTACAATTAGATCAAAATCTTAGTAGACCAAAACAAAACAACCGTCACCACCCCTTGGGGGACATTTTGTTATGTAGTCATGCCATTTGGACTAAAGAATGCACGAGCTACCTATCAAAGAGAAATGACTCACATCTTCCATGATTACATTCATAAGATAGTAGAGACATATGTTGATGATCTCTTGGATAAGTCAGAGCAAAGGTCAACACATGTGGAGGATCTTAACAAAATATTTAATCTATTTCAAGAATATAAAGTAAGGCTAAATCTTGAGAAGTGTGTTTTTGGAGTCACAATAGGTAAGTTGTTGGGCTTCATTGTTTCATGAAGAGGGATTGATGTAGACCTAGTGAAAGTTAAAGTAATCTTAAATGCAACCCTACCAACAAGTGAAACAATGGTAAGGACTTTCTTGGGATAATTAGGCATGATCTGGCATTTCATACCAGACATGACCTTTAAAATTCACCTAGTCAATCAATTACTGAAGAAGCAAGTCAACATAACTTGGACTATGGAATGTCAAAATATATTTGAGAAAGTAAAGAAATTCTTGTTAAATCTGTCAATGCTAATGCCACCAAAACATGACAAACCTTTCATCTTATATTTTAGAGAAACTAACACATCCATAGCCTTCATGTTGGCTCAGGAAAATGAAGGTGGAAGGGAACAAGCCATATACTTCATAAGCCAAACTTTACTGGAATATGAGAACTATATGCAGGATGAAAAAGAATGTTTGTCCATTCACAATATGGAGTGTGGCATTACATGCTAAACCAGGAAACTAGAGTCAAGATACGATCTAAACAATTAAGGACATTCTTAAATCAACCAATGCTATCAAGAAGAGTTGGCTAGTTTGTAACATTACTAAGTGGGTTTGAACTAACTTATATCAATCAAAATTTAGTCAGAGGACAAGTGATAGTGGATTGGCTAGCAAAAAATTTGGTTCCCCAAGAGGAGCCCATAAATGAAGAATTCCCCAATGAAGAAATCTGTGCAATTGATCTTGAGAAATACACCACTTTATATCGGTACAGAGACTGTGCACTACCTTGCAAATAAAACCTACCCGAAAAATATGAATCCCTTAGGAAAGATACATTTATGTGTCCTCACTACAAGATATGTCTTGATTGACGACATGTTGTACTAAAGAGCTTTGAATGGGATGTTACTTCGATGTGTTGGCAAAGAAGAGGCACATAAATACCTAGAAGAATGTCAGTGGAATCTATGGACACTTTGGTGGTCATGCTACAGCAAGAAAAATACATCGGTTGGGTTATTTCTGGCCATGTTTATAGGGAGATGCAATCAAATTCATAAAAAGATGCCCAAAATGTCAAGCCTAGACACATGTCCATCACACACCAACAAGAGACTTATAGCCCATAGTTACCCCTTAGCCCTTTTCCATGTGAGGCTTAGACTTGGCGGGGAAGATATCTCTCCCATCAATGGATGGACATTTGTTCATCATCACTACAACATAGTATTTTACCAAATGGACAGAGGCCATGCCTCTCACTACAGTTTCAAGGACTATAATCACCAAATTCATATTAAATCAGATTATATGCTGGTTCAGGATTCCCCAAGTGGTAATGATACACAACACATCATCATTCAAAAATCCATAAGTAAGAGAGTTATGGTAGAGATTTCACATCAATCATAACTCTCCCTTAGTTTACTAGATCCTCAGGGGAATAGATAGGAAGAAGCCACAAACAAAACATTGAAATTGACATTGGTCAAAATTGCGAAAGACTCCAAAAGAGACTAGCACTTACAATTATACCCAGCTCTTTGGGCTTACAAAACAAGCATAAGAACTCTAATTGGAACCACCCCTTATGTCCTCACTTTTGGGTCAGGACCAGTGTTTCCATTAGAAGTGGAATTGCCCAGCTTAAGAGTGTGAGTGCAAGGTCTATTAGATAATGAGAAATATCAAGAAGTAAGATTAGTTGAGTTAGATATGATGGACCAAAAATGATTAAGAGATATTCAAAGACATGATTCCTATCTCACAAGAATGAAGAAACAATATAATAAAAGAGGTTGTCCCAAGATCTTTTCAGGTGGGAGACTTAGTACTCAGAATCGACAACCTAATCGATAAAAGAGCTAGTGAAGGATGCAAATTCAGACCCAACTAGATCGGTCCTTACATGGTTAAAGAAGACATTGGAAATGATGCCTATCTCTTATACACAATGGAGGGAGAGGAATTTGACAAAACAGTCAATACCTTTCACCTCAAGAAATACTATTTCTAAAAATCATAAAACATGAAAATACCAAAAAATCAAAGATTCCAAAAATACAAAAAAAATATCATAAAAATAAAAAATGCCAAAAAGAATTTGTTTCTTGCATTTTAGTATCATTCTATTCATCTTGCATTGCAGTGAATGAATCGTTCTTATATTATTTGCATTTCAATAGGGAGTCTAAGGTTGCCTAGATATATGTGATCCTTTCAAGTCCTAGAGATTCCCTATTTTCACAATCACCATGTCCCTTTTCATTCCCAGTGATTCTAATCAAAGCCTAGCTCTTAGCTTTACACTAATCCCAATCTTAATGAGCCAAGATGTTAGGTCTAAGAAAAGTCAATATTCAAACCTACAATGTTCAAAGAAAGCTTGCAAGTAGACCTTCCCAATTCTTCCCTAGTAGAAGAGAAGTTCAACTGGATTACAAAACTTTAGGTGGCACTCAGCCCCTTATCTTTCCTAGCAAAAAATGTCAAGAGAATCAAAAATCTGAAGTAAGCAATCTAAAATATGAGTGAATAAAAAATGAGTGATCAAAATAAGAGTATTAAATTGAGATATCAAATTATTAAATATCAAAAGTTCCAAAAGCATTCATTTTCATAAAAAAGTCAAAATCCAAAACAATGAGAAAATAAAATGAGGTATTCTAGAAAAAGAAAAAAAAGAGATACAAAAAAGAGTGGTAGAGAGAAGATTATTGAATGTATGTACTCTTGGGTGGAGATCAATCTAAGCTCAAAGCTTCAAGGGTGACATTTTAACAGAGGAAATAAAAAAGAAAAGTACAAAGCACACACATGCACTAGTTGAGCAAAGCCAAGAGTCTAGTTGTTCTTTCCTATTTATCCTTTACCCTGGGTCTATCTTGATTGCCATGTATGATCTACGTCTAGCAAACATCAATACAATTTTCTACTTGTCTAATTTGAAAGCTTGTTAGATTGTCTTATCTAGATAAGGATCAGTGTATAGCCTTTAGCAAAGCCCAAATTCAAAAACACTCCATTTCACTCCTACTCTCCACTTGAGTTCTAAACCCCTATCTCACAGCCTTGGATACATCTCTTATATCAAGACAACTTACAATCCCCTGGATTGAAAATCATATCAAAGAGCAGTCATATTGTGTGTTCTACATTGCATTCATATCAAAATTAGAAAAAGAGTCCTAAAGCAATAAATTCAATGGCATAACTCATGACATTTCATAGAAGTAAAAGTTTCATTTCAAGCATCCCTTGTGTTCTTGCATCTACATATCGTAAACTGCAATTCATATATATTCCAAAAATTACAAAAACATGTCATCGTTATCATACTTGAATTGTTAAAGTTGAAGGTCAAAAACATAATCAAAGAGTTCTTAAACTTCCAAAATGCACAAGAGATGAGTACCCATACTATAGCTAAAACCATAAAAAGACAAACTTTCATTGATATATCTAAAGTTTACATGTATACAAGTGCCAAGAGCTAAGGAAAAATGCTCTCAAGGAAAGAAAAGACTCCCCATGCAAGGGGGAACAGTTTCAAAGAAAAACAAAATAGATTCAAGGGAGGTTTCCTTTAATGTAATCCTCAAGACTCATACTCCTCTACCTATGTGTACCACTAGTCTCTCCATGAGACCTATGGGGGCAAGGTACTCTACTATGAGTGTGTGATTGTGAAGGTGCTATAGCTCTAACATCTCACCATCCAAACCTAAGACGAGCCATCTCACAAAGCACCTGATTCTCACCCTTAAGGATGAGATTCTCGATCTTTAAATCAACACTTGCTTGACATCCATGATAGGCTAGAGCGAAAATGTCAGTGTATCATCTAGTGGTGGGACCACACCAGGATCATCCAAAAGTGCCTCCCAAGTCATCCTAGTGAAGGGGGCAACTAAGCTAATATTTACCTCACAAGCAAAATCCCTCCACTCCTCAAAATTACCTACAAAGAGACAAAATATGTGTTAAATCTTGATGAAAAAGAAAGAAAAGAGAGGATGAAATGCAAAAATAGTAAAGAAAAATTTGAATTGCATGGGTCACTAGGCTACTAGGCAGGGTAAAGTTGCTGCATCACCTCATTAGAGTGAGGAGGTCTAGGAACTATGAATGGACCCTCAAGAGCCTCATCAACATCATATGAGCCATTATCCTATGCATCCTTTGTCAGTCCCTTGTCTGATGAATCATCTCTATCTGGAACATGGTCCTCATCAGTAAAGTCTAAATCATTGACCATAATCAATGATCAAGGAGTCCCTCTCTCCCTCCCCTCTATCCTCCTCTTGAAATCCTAGAATCTCTGCTAATGAAAACTCCAAGAGTCAAGGGAGTCCAAGTAACAACTCTCTAACCAATATCACCCATCTCCTGGATGAATCTGTAGCAGGTAGGCACTGGGGCAACTCGTCAGGGAAATCCTCACCAAATTGCTATGGGACATGCTCAACACAATGAACCTCAACTAGACCATTATAGTCTGAAATCTCTGATACACCACGATAGTGCTTCATGATCTCATCATCATGTGCCCATGCTCCCTCCATATCTAGGTAAGGATAAAAAATCATATCCACATTAGTAAGAGTAGCAATAGTGCACAATGAAGTATCAAAGTGGCACACCTATACCCATCTAGTTGCTCTTAGTAGCCATTTGTTAGGGGTTAGAATAAGTTTCTGATAAGGTTTGATGTGCTCAAAAATCCAAGTCATAATCAAAGAGGAATGACTGAAATCAAGAGCCCCTCGTCATGCGATATAGTAGAAATACCTGTATACCATGGCCAAAATGTCTAGCCCCCAAGCGTAGACTCTACCTTGCTCAAGACTTTGTATAATTGGTGCCCAACACCATCTCAAGCAAGCCAAGGCCTTGTCTCCAAACAACCTCGATGCAATCAAACCAATCAAAAACTTCCTCAAGCAAGGAATGCAAAGTTGCTGCATAGAAGTAAGTTGTACACCTATCTGATCCTTAGGATGACTCACCTCCATAAACTATGCCCAACAAGCCTTGTCCTCAATGGACTCGCTAGCTGGTAGGACAAGAGGGTGCCCTCTCATAGGAACCCCTAGAATGCGATAAACATCAAACACAGTGATAGTCCACTCTCCTTAAACCTACGAGAACATGAAGGTGTTCCTATCTGCATCCCAATATGTCAAGATATCACAACATATGCATGCCACATGATGAACAATTGGCGCGTGGCAAAATCTAGCTAAGCCCACTCTCTTCATAATGGAAAGCTCATCAGTACTCAGTGTTGCAAACATCTTTAAGAGCCACAACTACTCTCTGCAAGCATTCTATCGAATGTGCATATCCTACAAATTAGAAAATAATTTTAGAATAGATATCGTCAACTCTGTTAAGTAGATCTCCCCTTGGGCAACCTACCTAGTAAAAAGGGTGACCCTATGTGGAGATCTCCCAAATTAAAAATACTCTAGAAACTCCAATTTCTTAGCTGATTTTAGAAAATGAAAGACCAATCCTACTTTAAATAGTGAAATAAAGACAATACAATAGAGAAAATCATCAAAACAGACAATTTTAAGAGATTTTCACAAAATTTGACCTAGGGTTTAGAGAAGGGTTTTTCACTGTTTGTGCACCTAATTCTCAATGGTAGAAGAAGTGGTGGTCATCTTCACAATCTCCTCAATGATATCTACCTAGAGATTGCTTGCACGACTAATTCCATCACCACTCAAATCTCACTAATTTGCTTACT
Organism: Cunninghamia lanceolata; assembly: GCA_027924645.1. Classification (NCBI taxonomy): domain Eukaryota; kingdom Viridiplantae; phylum Streptophyta; class Pinopsida; order Cupressales; family Cupressaceae; genus Cunninghamia; species Cunninghamia lanceolata. The sequence continues at coordinate 2,456,332 of BSBN01000149.1, read as the reverse complement.
CTTTCCTCTACCTTAGCTTAGTTTCTTTCATGTATTCTTAGATTAGTTTTTTTTTATACATCTCTCATGTGTCATTTTATGTGCATTCATTTCTACATGTCTCACTAAAAAAGGCAAACAACTAGTCCAACTCTCACGATCTGTGGTAAGTTCATTGTTTCAATTTTCATTACTCATTTTGATACATTTAGATGTTGGACTAATACTAGTTATTGCAGGTACAATTGCAAGAAAATTGACAATAGGTAAGGCCTACTTTAGGAACGGTACCTACCCTTCATATAGACTACTGTCCCAAAGGGGGAAGATATGTAAGCACAAAAAATCATGCATAACCTCCACGAGGACCCCTATGATGATTTTTAATCCTTGTCACATACATGTAACTGTGAAATAACATCCTCTAAGTAGCAATCCTCTTGGTGATCTCTCTCTCTCTCTCTCTTTGTGTTGTCGACACTTTTTGACACTTGTCAATTTTTATTTTCTGGGCTTGCGACCCTAATCCTAAGCCTTGTATGTGTCTTGTAGGTGAGTTTTCACCTCTCCCCAATGTTTTTCATCTTCTCCACCCCTATAAGCCTTCTAGAGCCCCCCCTAGCTATCTCCCACTTTTGGTTTTCAATTTCACTCAACTGAATCCAAATCTCCCCATATTATTTCTAGATCTCCCGCCAGGAGATCCTACTTTGCAAGTGGGGATTTGGATTCTTGCACAAGACTGACCTATTTTTGGAGGCAGATCCCCTTCTTTTCTCCTCCTCTTCCATCTCCCAATCTACAGGTCAACCCAAGTGCTTTCCCTAGTGGCTTACCCATTGGTCACCCCCTGGCTGACCCAGAGTCACCCCCCGAGTGACCAAACTAGTGAAAGGGGTGACCCCTAGGTGACCCTGTCACATTTTCAGCTACAAAAAGACTCAAGTTTCTAACTCAAAAAAGCTCCATTTTCACCTATTTTTCCTCTTGTTTGCATGGATTTTTGAGCCTAATATAGAATTTATTATTTCATGCACCCACACATGCATAGTTAGCTCTATTTCATTTTAAATTAATAACTCATGCATTCTCATGCACTCCTTCACTTCTTCTTGAGTGATAAGCTTTTACTGGGTATCATTCCAATTTTAGCCCAGATCACTCTTGAATCCTATGTGTTAACTCTCCAATCAAATGGAGTTAACTCTTCTTCTTCTACACTTCTCATCCCTTCTTCTAACCTATAAATACCCCCTCACTCAAGCATAAAGGGAGGAAATTTCATTTGTGCACACAGCTCTTGCAAGTTATTGCTCTCAAAATTCAACATTCTCATGCTCGTATAGGATATAGGAGCATTTTTTTTGTTCGTTGCTTCATCTAGATTTCACATAGAGCTCATCACGTGTCCATACGCTACTCATATCAAGCCATTTTTCTCATCAAAGCTCTCCATGAGCTCTCTTTGCAAAGATTCTAAAGCTTTTTTTGATTCCATTGTCATCTTGTCACCAAGAGGATTCCCCACTGCTACAAGAGGATATGTGGTTGCCATCACAAGGATTACTGAGGGTAGTGGAGGCTCATGCATCTCTAGGTTCCTTTATGCTTTCTTTTAATTTGTAGTAATTAGATCATTAAAATTGCTCTTGGAATCAATAATCTTGTTGCTTTTTCCTTGATAGGATAGACGAATTTTGCATTCTTAGAGTAATTTGTTTTCAAAGTTCGTAGATTAATTCATTTAGAAGAAATTTCCCTTTTCTTACATTAATTTGTTCAAAATATTTAGAAAACTCCAAAAACATAGTTTACATTGCATTAAGCAAATTCATTGTAGCTTGCATACATCTTTCAATTCCAAAAACATTAAAAAAGAAAAAGAAGTTTTGCATTTCATTTAGGCTTACATTCATAAAAACCAAAAAAAAGAACAAAAACATTAGAGACTTATAAAATTCGCAAACCCTTGATCCATAACAAGGTCAACTAGAGTCAAACATTGGTCAAAACCCTTGATTCTATCACAAGGTTAATCATAGTCAACGCTCAATCAAACATTAGTTTGAACAAACCCTAAGTCTAGTCAAGGTTAGCTCACAATCACCTATCTCTTGTCTCGTCTCACGAATGTGCCCTAAACTAAGAGGTGAGTGGGTGAGGGAAATCCTCAATGATATAGAGGAAATCCACCCAAGACCGCAACCGTAATAGGACCCACTAGTCATCCAACAACAAGAAGCATTTAGAAAGCACTTAGTGCAACAAGCATTCATATAATAGTTTGTAATACAATTTTAATGACATCAAGCAATCAACAAGAGTAACAACTTACCCATGTAAAGGCGGAATATCAGAAACCCTAATAGGAGAATGGTGACTAGTGACCCTTTGATTCACATGGTTATCATTACAATCACAATCATTGAATGACACATCTACACAAGTGCACAACAACATAAGCCCCATGATGTATCTACCCCTCTCTGTGAAGTCTAGCTCTCCAATGAGCAAGACCACCCCTATGTCTCACCTCCTCTCGACTAGCTACTTCCATGAGAGCAAGAGTGAGATGGCAGTTTTCCCTGTAGCAAGGAGGGAAGGGTCCGTGTGTGCACCAAAATTTGACTTGACAGCTCCATCGTACTAATGTCATCATTTTGAGCCTACAGGGCCATCCTGTGGCCATAGGACAGCTAGCGCTGGTAGACATTAAACTGTGGGCAAACAAACATTTAGTAGTGGTAGGTGGAAATTTTAATATGACAAGTAGTTTTAAATTATTATGGTAGAAAATGTAAAACATTTAATTTGGGACTTTAATGAAAATTAAATCCCTTGTGTTAAATGTGTTTTGGGTCTGATGAAACAAAACAAAATTTAAACCCCTTCCGCTAGTCAAAGAGGTAACGTTAGCAATCAACCTACCCTAGTTAGTGCCACCTAATCATAGTATGCCCAATCATTTACATAGTCAGTGGCTTGTGTCAATGATGACATTAGCATGTATAGACAGGGTCATGCCAGGGGTCCCCCTTTAGCCCTCGAAGGGCCTTTTCTTTTGGGTGGCATAACTTTTGCCTAGAGTGTCAGATTTTTGACTTCTTGTACTTTTTAGAAAGATGGTTCTAAGAACTACGTGGTGATATACGTTTGGTTTCTTGATTTTTTAGTTTTGATTAGTTTTTTGAGCTTGGAAGCTAGATGTTCTCTTGTACATAGATTTTGAGAATAACTTTTGCATACAGAATCAAATTTTTTTATTTCGAATAGGCGTTGGAGAGTATGTGTAGTGTACTATACATTGGATCAGTCATATTTTTAGTTTGTAGTGTATAGGATGGATTGTGCTTGTTTGATCACTTGTAGGTGCCTACGATTTGGGGTGTGATTGCATGAACATCTAGATGAGTCAAGAGGCCAAAACTTAAGGGAGTACATGTTTTAAAATGATATTTATTATGGTATAGATGATTATCAGTCTGGTGTTTCTTGGTATAGGTTTATAGGTGTTTTTCATAGTTGGATTTTGATGGCAAGTTGTCTTCAGTTTTGAGGACATGGTTTGACATGAGTGGAGACTTGGAGTCTCGTATGGGTGATAGTTGAGTACAGGTACAATGGTGGATATGGTTATGGTGTCATGGGTATGCAGGTACATTTATGCATTGGCACGACATGATCATGCATGTGGTTGTTTGGTGATGATATGGTTTGATGCGAGGACATTGTTCTTATTTCCTAGGTGCTTATTTGGTTCCTTGACTATGGTTACTTATTTGTTGACATGTTTAGAAAATCAGATCTGTGGTTGATTTTTTGTTTGAGTCTTGATGTCTATAGGATTATCTTCTTTGATATATTGGCTTGTAGGTTACTGATGTGATGATGAGTTTGCATACTTCACTATTTTGATCATGAGTTATACAAGTGTGTGGGTTGGTCACCTATTCATTTTTAGTGGGATGACTTGGATGTAGACTGTCTATATCCACGAGATGGGTTTAGTGTTGATGTAGGTTTTATTAGTTGGCCTTGTTTGTGGTCATTTGTGTATTGGTATGTTGCTTTGGGATGAGAGGATGGATGATTAGAATACCTAATTAGTCGGTTGTTGGGACTTGTAGTATGTGGTTTGATCATGATGTCATGATAGCTTGTTGCATTTCTTTGGTTACACTTTTTAATGGGAGATTTTGGCAGTGATGTCTTGGTGGTTGTATCTTCTTGGCTTCGAGATCTTGGTTCTACATGATATGTTTAGCATTTTAGTTGCATGTGTGGACTTAGATGATCTTCATGGAGGTGTTGATATTCATGATGTCATGTGTATCTTAGTATCATGGTTTAGTGGGAGTTATTGGCAATGATATGGATTCATGATTGTTGATGGTTATCTTCATGTGATTGATGTTATGTCATGGTTTATTCTTGATGCAAGCTTAGAGTTTTGGCATGATATGGGTTCTTTTGAGACTAGGATGTATGCATTGGTACATGTGATCTTCTTGGAGGAGATGGTTAGATCTAATTTCATGATGGGCTTATTGATTATGTAGATGTGTAGTAGGAGCATTGACAGTGGTCTTGTTTGTTATCTTGGTATTGAGTACTTTGGTCATTTTCTTGAGAGCTTCATGATAGTGTGATGTTGCATTTAGAGTTTGGCATGGATTAATCATGGAGGTTCTCATGGATACTTGGAGACTTAGGTGAGGTTGGAGTTCTCTTGGGATTAGAGACACTTGTTGAGACAATTACTCATTGTAGGATTCAGTAGATAGACTGAGGAACCTTACACCTAGATTTGGACCTAGAGAAGATTGTTCTTGGAGAGAGTCAATGTGGCTTGGTGTATCTTGGAGGAGCATTCTAATTCCCCACTCTTGGTCTACTCTGTAGTTTATCATCTATGAGGTATTGCCCATCATTTGAGATGCATTTTGCTTGATGCTTTATCTTTCATAGATATGGATCTTGAGCTATGGATAGTTAGTTTTGGAGGGTTCATTTTGAGAGATGTTGGGCATGGTTATCTCCTTGTGTATTTGAGTTTATGATATCTTTATTTGATGAGGAGTTTAGGAGATGGTTATTGGCCTAATTTCCTAACTTGGGAATGGTTACTTTGAGTTTGATCTTCCTTGTTACAGAGGCTTACATCCATGTTGACATTTACATGATTCATGTGTTGTTTGGTCTAAGAGATTGAACCTTATTTAGGTGTTATTGAGGCTTATCATTTAGGGTTGTTAGGAGATCATAATTGACACATCATTATACATTGAGGTGTTGGTATGACATGCTATGGTTTACAGGTTTTCTCTCTTCATTATATGGTTCCTTCTTGGAGGTTCATGTTCTTATATTTTGGGAGGATGGTGGCGACATGTTGTGACAGACTATGCAACAATTGATTTTGCATGTGTAGATCATTGTGATTGTTCTTGGTACTTCATGTTTTGATATAGTGTTGATTGGTAGACTTGATATTCTTTGACATTACCCATATAGTGGGAGTTCCTAGATATATATGTTCTTCATTGACATGTTTTATAAATGGAGCTTGTGATCACGGTATATGGGTTGGATATATTGTTGGCATGAGTTTATTGATGTCATTGATACCTATGAGGTATGGATGGTTGCATGTATTAGCATATGTTCTAGGTGCTATTTCCAATCATGTGGATTTTTACCTTTGACAATAGCTTGGAGCCTTTTGTTATCACTTAGATTTGATGCTTGTGTTCTTTGGATTGGTGCATCTTCACTTTGGCATGCCCCTTTTCTTCCATAGGTGGTATGTTGGAGGATGAGAGGATTTCTTGCTTGAGATGGTGGTCACTTTGATTTGTTGTAGGTATGTTGATGGTGCACAAGAGCATACTAAAGATTCATGTGATTTCATGTTTGCCTATAATGATGTATTTCATTGATTGATCCCTTATGCAATGTATACAATAAGTGGGAGAACGTTGGGAGATCGTGTTGTACACCATTAAATAATTTGATATATTAGAATATTGTAATTAAATAATTATTTAGTTGTGATGCACCTAGGTGGTGTGGTTATTCACACTAGGTAATTATTTGAGGACCACTTTATGTAGTTTTGTAACATTGTATTATTTAATGTGTGAGAGACATCGGATAATAATTTAATATTGAGGAAATATTAAAAGTAAAAACTTAGTACCCAATATTAAATAAGGGGTTAGTGGTTTTATGTTACCAATAGTTTTGGGGCACATGGTTTTCTCAATGTATTTGTGTGAGCTTGAATTATAAAAGCAAGCACAATGTTATTATTTGAGGTTGGATGGATAATTCATTATTGTTGGAGAACGCTGGGTGAGTGGGCTATCATTATTGATACTTTCTAAGGAGTGTACATGTGAATCATGGCATGGGATGTGTCGATTCATGCTTGGACACATGGAGGATGCATTGGGGAGGCTTGATGCTTCAAGAGTATTCATTGTAACTCTTTTATTGCTTTATTATTGAATAATAGATGGAGTATGGATGCTTTTGGAGGCCAGGTTTTTTGATCTTGAGGGTTTTCCCAGGGTATATCTTGTGTTATCTTGTGGCTTGTCTATTTGATCTATGCATTATGGTTACTTGTATGCATGTATATCTCTCATGGGGTTATGTAGGAAATGGATTAAGATTGTGGGTATTCATGCATTATTTCCTAACACGAACCCCACATGCACCTATAGGTCTAAACAGAACATTCCCAGCTGCCCTGAATTTTGAGAACTACTTTGTCAAAGTTTGATAGTTTTTTGCTCTTAGTGATCTTAAGTGACTTTGCCGGTAGCTTGATGCCTCGAATGACTAGGACACTTGGCACACAAAACAAGACCTCCCCTAGCATTTACCCACCCACTGTGATACATTGGCATACTCAGATTAGCCCCACGAGCTATGGAATGCACAATTTCACTCCTAGCACCTTTTGACTTTTGTTGGTAGCTTGTAGCTCATAATGACTTAGACACTTGGCGCATGAAATGAGACCTCTCTTAGCATATACCCACCCACCCCAATGCATTGGCATAGTTGGTTTGGCCCCATGAGCTGTAGAATGCAAAATGTCACTCCTAGAACCTTTCCACTGCATGAAACTGAAGCATTTTGCAAGAGTGCATTTCATTTCAGCACAGTCAAATGGATTGGAGTTGACCAAAAATAAGAGAGGTTGTTGTGGATGGACCCCACGTGCACCTATAGGTTTGAATGGAGAATTCTCAACTATCACAAATTCTGATAACTGCTCCATCGAAGTTTGTTAGTTTTTTGCTCTTAGGGATCTTAAGTGACTTTTCTGGTAGCTTGCTACCCTAAATGACTGAGACACCTGGAGCATGAAATGAGACCTCCCCTACCATTTACTCATCCACCCTAATGTTTTGGTGCTATCAATTTGACCCTTGGAGTTGTGGAATGTAAAATCTCACTCCTAGCAAGACTTGCAAGACCTAGAATGAAAATGGGAAACCCTTATCGAAATGACTTAAATGGATGTCTTGACCTACAAGACAATTTGGAAACATGAAAATGTCCTCCTTTCCATTTCCTAAAGTCATTTGATTCATTTTGAGCATATGATCTTGCATCAACAAGATAGGTCAACTATTTGACATGATGCCTCAAAGAAATCTTGTCTCATGGAATGCAATTGGCAAATGTAAATCTAAATTCCACAACCTTATCCACCATCCTCCTTGCCTATGCCAAAATGATATCTTCAAAATAGGGTATAGACAACCATCAAAGCATAAAGGATATAGCAATTTTGTCACATGTTGTATTTGTAGCTTCTCTTTTATACATGTATGCAAAGTGTGAAAGAATAGACAAGGCATGGGAATAGTTTGGCATGATAGCTCAAGGAAATGATGTCTCATGGAATGTAATGATTGGAAGATATATGCACAAAATGGATTTTTTTAATAAGGCTTTAGAAAATTTCAAGCAAATACAATTGGCAGGTGTAAAGCCAAATTCCAAAACCTTAGAAATGGTATCTTTGGAACATGGTATAGACATCCATCGAAGCATAAAGGATATAGAAATTTTATCAAATGTTGTAGTTGCAACTACCCCATGAAACATCTATACAAAGTGTGGAAGCATAGACAAGGCACGTGAACTATTTGACATGATGCCTCAAAGAAATGTCATCTCATGGAATGTAATGATTACAAGATATGAACAAAATAGATTTTTTTGATGATGCCTCAAAGATATGTCGTCTCATTCTACTCTTTATATAACCCATATAGATGGTGAAATGAGGGTATGATAGACCTATAGAAGGTGAAATGAGGATATAATGTCAAACATATCATCTCCCTCTCGATCTCTCTAAAGTCTCCCCCTAACTAAACATATAATGTCAAACATATATCTAAGGTGAGATGAAGCTAGGAAAATGATGTCAAACATATAGAAGGTGAAATGAGGATATGTCTAACATGTAAGATGAGAAATTATCTATGATTATCATATCAAACATAATAGTTTCAATATAATGATTATTATGAGATGTATAGAAAAAGAAGAGTACAAAAAATATGTTAACTAACACTTAGCATCAATCTAATAATTTAGCATAAACAAATTATATTTCCTTATAATGATTCAAACTATGAATTGTGAAATTCACCTAAAAAAACTTATAAAGGCCTAAATGATAAATCCTATGATTGGATAAACCTTTCCTTGTACCCATCATTCTCTTAACAAAAATGATTTATTGTATGTTTCATAGTCCATATTTTCTTAACATAAAAGTGTAAAATTTAACTAATAATTTATATACAAAAACTAATTATATGAAAACCATATCATAAGTTGTTGCAAATAGGTTCACAATATATTTATTTGTTAGCCAAATAAAAGTTAGCTTCAATATTCATAATCTAAAGTGTCAAATCATAGAGAAGGCATGTGAATTGTTTGGCAAAACACCTCAAAGAGATGTTATCTCATGGAATACAATAATTGCAAGATATGCACAAAATGGATTTGTTGATAAGGATTTAAAAAATTTCAAGTAAATGCAATTGGCAGGTTTAAATCCAAATGAAAAGTGAACTATTTGATAGAACACCTTAAAGAGATGCCATCTCATGTCCAATACAAAGTGTGGAAGCATAGACAAGGCACATGAACTATTTGACAGAACACCTCAAAGAGATGTCATCTCATGTCCACTGTAATAATTGCAAGATATGCACAAAATGGATTTGTTCATAGGCTTTCTAGAAACTTTCAATAAAATACAATTGGTGGGTGTAAAACCAAATTTCACAACCTAAGCCAACATCCTCCCTGCCTTTGCCAAAATAGGAAGCTTGGAACAGGGTATGCACATCCATCAAAGAATAAAGGATATGGGAATTTTGTCAGATCTAGTATAGTTGAAACTACACTAGTAGACATGTATGAAAAGTGTGGAAGCATAGACAAGGCACATGAATTGTTTGATAGAACACCTCAAAGAGATGCCATCTCATGGAATCCAATAATTGCAAGATAGCACAAAATGGATTTGTTAATAAGGCTTTAAAAATTTTCAAGAAAATGCAATTGAGAGGTGTAAAGCCAAATTCCACAACCTTAGCCAACATCCTCCCTTCATATGCCAAAATGGGATCTTTGGAACATGGTATGGACATCCATCAAAGCATAAAGGATATGGGAATTTTGTCAGATCTTGTAGTTGCAACTTCCCTAGTAGACATGTATAAAAAGTGTGGAAGCATAAACAAGGTACATGAACTGTTTGACATGATGCCTCAATGAAATGCCATCTCATGGAATGCAATGATTGTAAGATATGAAAAAAATGGATTTTTTTGATAAGGCTTTATTAACTTTCAAGAAAATACAATTGGCAGGTGTAAAGACAAATTCCACAACCTTAGCCAGTATCCTCCTTGCCTATGCCAAAATGGGATCTTTGGAACACAGTATTCGCATCCATCGAAGGATAAAAGATATTACAATTTTGTTAGATGTTGTAGTTGCAATTGCTCTTAGAGACATGTATGCAAAGTGTGGATGCATAGACAAGCTACGTGAACTATTTGACATGATGCCTCAATGAAATGTCATTTCATTTCATGGAATGATTGCAAGATATGCAAAAAATGGATTTTTTGATAATGCTTTATAAACTTTCAAGCAAATACGATTGGTGAGAATCCAAATTCTATAACCTTAGCCAGTATCGTCCTTGCCTATGGTAAAATGGGATCTTTGGAACATGATATGGACATCCATCAAAGCATAAAATATATGGAAATTTTGTTAGATGTTATAGTTGCAAAGTTACCCTCAAAGACATGTATGGAAAGTGTGGAAGAATAGACAAGGCACGTGAGTTGTTTGGCATGATACCTCAAAGAAATGTCACCTCATGGAATGCAATGATTGAAAGATATGAACTAAATGATTTTTTTGATAAGGCTTTAGAAACTTTCAAGCAAATGCAATTGGCTGATGTAAAGCCAAATTCCAAAACCTTAGAAATGTTATCTTTGGAACACAGTATAGATATCCATTTAAGCATAAAGGATATAGGAATTTTGTCAAATGTTGTAGTTACAACTTTCCTGCGAGACATGTATGCAAAGTGTGGAAGCATATACAGGGAACATGAACTGTTTGACATGATGCCTCAAAGAAATGTTGTCTCATGGAATGCAATGATTGCAAGATATGCATGAAATGGATTTTTCATAAGGCTTTAGAAACTTTCAAACAAATACACAAAAGAAACATTCAACCAAATGCAATTGGAACGTCTAAAACCAAATTGCACAACCTTATCCAACTTCCTCCTTACCTATGCTAAAATGGGATATGGAGAACATCGTGTTGACAACCATCAAAGCATAAAGGATATAGGAATTTTATCACATGTTATATTTGTAGTTACCTTGTAGAAATGTATGGAAAGTATGGAAGCATAGACAAGGCGTGTGAACTATTTGACATTATGCCTCAAAGAAATGCATTGTCTCATGGAATGCAATGATTTCAAGATATGTACAAAATGGATTTTTTGAAAACAATTTATAAATTTTCAAGAAAATGCAATTGGCATTGGTAAAACCAAATTCCTATAATGATAATTGATCATCATAATAAATATTTAATATAAATTGTCATATACATAATGTCATGAACATAACATCTAGTTTATATATAAAGCCATATAGGCAAGTCCAAACAAAGCCATACAATCATATACAAAAAATACATCAGTAACATACAAAAGTATGTATACAAATCCATCTCGGCATACAAAAACTATCCCATGATCTAGTCTCCTATGAACTGCTATCAAATAATTGGAAGTCCTTGCTTGGTTGTGAAGATGGAGAGCCAATCAGTGACTCATCCTCTCTCTCCCATCAAGTAGACCTCCTTGACAGAGATATTTGTAGCTCAACCTATTAATACAATCAAATAATATGCACATTCATATAGAAGACATGAAATATATAACATCACATATGTAATCAATCACTTACCACTAGCTGATGATCCCTCTTAGTCATCTTTTCTCTCTCTTCATCTGTAATTGGATGGGTTGGAGTTGTGACCTCTTGTGAGAAGCATCAAGAAGTAAAATTGACTAAACATAAATATCATTTATGTACATCAAATGACATGAGACAAAATAAGAAATACAAAATGACATTTACATGTTACTGGATCATACCTTATTCAAAGGATTTGAAGATAACACAACTACAGTAATGTTTGTCTGTGTTGACTCACGAAGATGAGGAGGAGCCTCTATATTTAACATCTGAAAATAGAGTTCAAGGTTATTCTACAAAAATAGATACATAACATTATTTAAATGTATAATGAATACAAATGGTTAAATTTACGTCTATAAAAGTGGTTTTGCATCTAGGGGACCAAGGAAACCATGGAGGTGCTGGTGAAGCTCCCTATTGAAATCATTAGATTGTCAAAAATAATGTTACCATTGATATATGTACTATATTTATGATCATGTGATAAATTGCATACATCCTGACTCAACCTCCTCTCATAACCCACCAATGGATGGCTAATAGAGGCAGGATAGTGACTCTAACTCTGGAATTTCATTACGCAGACAATTACATACATTAATTTTGACTTATAATATAGATAGTCATATAAAATTAATTAAAAATTTCAAATAAGAATATATTAAATCAAGATGAAACTTGTAAAAAATTGCCTGGGAGTCAATACCAAATGTATGTTGTAAAACATCATCTATGAGAACAAGATCATCCAATATTTCAAATAAGAATTTGATTTATAATTTAATTTTATTTCTGTATGGAATTGGGGTTTTCTATGTATGTGAGTAGTTGTGTACTACATCAAAGGCCTTCAATTTTTATTTAGAAGAATCCATCTTCCTTCCCTTACTATTTGCACCTCCAACATCCATAGGAATGGGGTTCCTCCCTCCAAATCTCCTAGTCCTTCTTGTAGCAATGTTCCAAGAATCCTCTTTGTCATCATCATCTTCAGGCTCTACTTCAAGGTCATTGTTTACACCTTTAAAAACCTCCATGATTACTAGGATCATGGCCTCCAACCCCAAATCTACTCTCCTCTGATCTTTTTCCAAAGATAAAAAGTTATCTACTACCTTAAGTACCTCCAGACTTTTCCTTTCCACTTTTTCCCCTTCCTCCAAATTATTCTAGGTGGACAAATCCCCTTTCGCCATATCCAAACTAATATCTTGGATATCACCACTAGGACCTTGTAGCTCTTGAAGGGGGGAGTTCCCCTTCTTTGAAAGGGTCATCTTCATTTTGGGAGAAATTGAATAAGAGATCATCTCCTCCTTCTTTTTGCCATTCAAATCACATGACTTAGCAATGTTCCCTATTTTACAACATTTATAACCCCTAGTTGAAAGGCATTCATAGTCTAATTCCTGATTCCATTCCTCCAAAATAGAAAATAGATTGATAGTATGCTTAATAGCTTTGCTTGAGTTGATTCTTACATAAATTCTTGCATATGTAGTCAATTCTTTGCCTCTGGTGGAATTTGAACAATGGACATACTCCCCTAAAGAATCCCAATTAAACAAAAGATTTCCTCTGTCCAAAGCCTCTAGGGGAGCTTATATAGTCCAATCCAAAGAGGTACATATTGAATCATTTCCTTATGTTGATTGAATCCTAGAGTCCATGCTTGAATATACAGGTCAACATTGCCCATAAACCATGGGTCTCCCTTAGAATATTCTTCCTCTGAAATTCTAATTGGAAAACTACTTGCACAAACCCTAATGCCAAAAATCTCACCTCAAGGTTGAGTGCCAACCATTTCTATTCAATCTAGAATTCAATCCTATCCAAGGATGATGAAACACCAAGAAATTTGGCAATTATTGCATTTTTTTAGTTTCTCAATCTTCGAATTAAGGAAGTTATCCAAAATTATGATGCAATGAATATCCTTCAAAACTTCAAAATTCATATTGCCCACTACAATTCGAATCACCTTCTCCTTTTTTCCGTATTCACTTTGATTTCCAAGGTCATGAAGAAGAGCACCAAGGGCATACGAATCATATTTGTTTGAATTCGCATTGCTAATTTCACCTTCTTCAAGTTGCTCATTTTTTTTCTAATGTATTTATTTATTTAATGTTCATTAAGTTTATCATTATAATATTTAATTTAAATTTAAATTAACTTTAATTTTTTAGTTTAAATTTTAATTTCATTTTATTTAATTGCAATTTAGTTTCAAATATAATTTTTAATTAATTCTTGAAGTTTTAAATTATAATTATAAATTTTTATTTGTAATTTATTTTTTTAGTTCAAACTAATTTTTTTAAAGTTGTTTAATATTTAGATATGGATCATAGCAATGATGAATGTATTTTAATTTAAAATTTAGTTTAGATGTATTAAATTAAATTTATTAGTTTATTTTTATTTAAATTTTAGTTTAGTTTTTATCTAAATTTAATTATAATTTATCTTACAAGTTATTTTGTTATTTTTTAATTGTTTAATTTGAATTTTGGTTTGAAATTTTTTTTAGAGTCTTTTAAAATTGAGTTCACAAATCAAACGTATATATTTTAATCTACAATTTACTCATATTTCTTTTTTTAGTAAATTTTCTTACATTCAATTTAATTTTTTTTACATTAATATAAAAAATTTTAAATAAAAATTATAAAGGATAGAGAAGAAGAGTTTTGAAACAGTCCACAATTTTTATTTTAGTTTAAACCTATATTTAATTTCTAATTTGGCTCTATAATTTTTGTAGTTCTTATAAATGGCAAGAAACACAAAGAAGAAGCCCATCATAGATAAAAAAGGGCATGGCTAAGAAAATTTCAAAAAAAGAAGGTTCTTGAAAAGAGGGTCCCAAAAAAACCTAAAGACAAGAAAGGTAATAACAAAAATAAAAAGAGCAAGCAGATCTACAAGATCTACTTGTTTAAAATTTTCAAACAAGTAAACCCCAATATTAGTATTTCCAACAAGGCCATGGAAATTATAAACAAACTTATCAATGACATCTTTGAGATGCCAACGAGGTAACCTACTTTGCTCACAACAACAAGAACATCATTAGAATTTGGGAGATTCAAACAACTGTGGGGCTCTCTCTTCCTTAGGAGCTTGGAAAGTATGTAGTGTCTGGAGGTACAATGGTTGTTACCATGTTCATCAATGCTTGATCTTCTTTTCTTTATTTTGAATTAGGATTTATCATTTATATTTTAGTGTTAAAGCATTTAGTTTGTTTAAAGAGTTGTGATATTTAATAATTATTTTCTTCTTTGATGGTTTGAAGTAGGAAATAAGGGGATACATAGTTGTACTAAAAAAAACATTCATGATGTTTACTAGTACATTTGTGTAATCCCAAATCATAAACATTATTTATGAAAGAATTTTTGGTTTTGGATTATTGAATGTTGATGTTAAAATATTGTATTGGGAAGCCAATGCATTTGGATATTATGTAATATATATTATCCTTTGGTAGGTTTTACTATGTTACAAATTTTTCACAAATAAATTTTTCTATTCTTGAAATTCTAAGAATGGAAAGTAAGCTCACTAGATTTAGGCAGATCATTTGTGTATGTAGATGAAAGTTCAAACATTTAGGTTTTGAATTAATTGTAGTAGTTTGTGTATGTTTTGAAACCTCCAAAAATAGTATGTTGACACAAGTATAATGAAGTAATAGTTACCCTTGTCCCTTGTGAGAGAATAGAGAATAAAAAAATCATGAAAATCAATTAAAAAAATTCACATGAACTTGAGTCAAAAGAAAGAAATAATGGAATTAATCCTGAAAAGATTAATCATTGTCTTTCTAACTGTCCTTTTGTACACAAGAGGCTCAAACATATAGGAAGGCCAAATATTAGCATTGTCATAATCATAATCATTGCTACAACTTGATTTAAAGAGATTTTTGGATGAACTCACTAAATAATGCCATTTAAACTCTTAATTTTGCATTATCAAGTATAAGATAGTTCATATGATGGTCATCTTTCCTAATCAATCCACGGATCATACCAAGTCAGAAAATTTACAAGAATATTAGTTATTTTATTTATTCTCCTTTTTGCCTTTTGAATTTAATTTTAGTAAATCTATTTGGTACATCAAATAGTAAAAACACATCAAATTGTGGTGGTAGTGTCAAACCTAGACCAATTACACTCCCAAAAGACTTAAAACTTGATATGTAGATGATATAACAAAAACATACCATCATTCTCATCAATTAAATTATAACCTTTAAATACAATAAAATTGTTACTATATATAACTTGAGTTAACCTATTAAATTAGAAAAATTACATACTTATATAAAAAATAACCTAAATAAAATGAGACTAAAAAACAATAAAAATAAATAATAGAGAAATGCTGATTAAATTTTAAACTAAAAGTAAATAACTTAATAATAATGAAAGGCCTTCTTCTCTTTTACTTTGATGTATTTTGAGTTTTATTTATTTTCTTTGGTTAACAATGGATATTTTGAGTATTTGTTTACTTTATCTATATGACTTTTAGCACTCTTACATAATTTAATTTTATTTTTAAAAATTTGGATAGTGAAGTGTGGGATTAGAGTTGCTTTTTTTTATTTGCTTTAGGGCCCAAAGTTTATGGGAAAAATGACATGATAAAGATTATGTGACATTTTGTTGGGTATGTCTTATCAATACATAGTAAAGGAAAATATATCAAATTGAACAATATCTATGAATTAAAAGGTAGTCACATTTGATAATTCTTGGATCTGAATTAAAGGTTAGTCACAATTGATAATTCTTGGAACTTAGACTCTATTAAATTTTAAAATAAAAAGAAAATAACTTAAGAATAATGAAAGGCCTTCTTCTCTTTTACTTTGATATATTTTGAGTTTTATTTATTTTCTTTGGTTAACAATAGATATTTTATGAGTACTTTACATGTATGTTTACTTTCATCTATATGATTTTTAACACTCTTGATATAATATAATATAATTTTATTTTTAAAATTTTGGGTAGGGAAGTGTGGAATTGGACTTGCTTCTTTTTATTTGCTTTAGGGCCCAAGTTTTTGGGCAAAATGATATGTGATAAATGTCAATTATGTGGCATTTTGTTGGGTATGTCTTATCAATACATGAGAAAAGCAAAACATGTCAAATTCAACAACAATTATGAATTAAAAGGTAGTCACATTTGATGATTCTTAAAATTGAATTAAAGGGTAGTTACACTTAATAATTCTTGGAACTACATACTCTATCATGTAATTTGACATTTCGCTCTCTTCTTTAAAAATGAGATGACGAACTATTTAGGATTGTTTTAGGAAGGAATTTAGCAACATGGATTTTCTGTGATCCTACATTATTTAAGTAATGTGTTTCACCTAATGTCTGGATTGCTTAGAATGTATTTAAGAGACGACTTTGGGATACTGGTAGATATGCCACTTCTTGGCTAAATGGGAAGTCATAGTTCTCATGGTTTGTTCATAATTTAGTCCTTTAGTTTGTTGATGATTTAGTTCATGTGATTATTCATTTAATACTATTCCTTTAATTTTATTTGTAAAAAAATAATTAAATTTCTCTATTAAATTAATTAAAATTAGGATTAATAATTTTTTATTTAGCTTCAAATATTTGTATGGATTATCTCTTTAGAGAATATGTTTTCCTACTATAAAACACTTAATAAAGATTTATAATGAAACAAATAGTTATAGTATTTATAACTTTATCCACCAAATACTACATGTCATGACTTGGAAATAAAAATATAAATGTATACTATTTAGTGAATGTTTGTGTCTATCAGTTCCATTTGATAGCACCTTTAGTGCTTTTACTAGTATTGTACTCAGTACTATGCTTGATAATCCATTCATCATCTTGTGATCTTGACAGGTGAAAATCCTTAATGATTCCATGCTTGCCCCTCATCAAATTCCCATTTATTAATTTTAAATTAAAAATTGCTAATCGAATCTCAAACTTGACCAAGACTCGACCCTAATTTAAATACAAAGCATTTTCCAATAATGGGTAAAGATAATATGTATGTGTACAATAAAAAGTGTTGCCCAAGCATTATCAATGTTGATCTAAAAATTATGAAAGCATTATATATCCAGTAGTCTGGTAGTAAGCATTATATATCTAGGTAGTATGCATTATATTTATATACAACAGTGTGTAGTTGCATTATATATAGGGGGAATTGATATGTCTATAGTACTATAAATCTAAGTGACTCAATGGTCTTCAAAGAGGGTTTTCCATAAAAGAATTAGATGAAACCTTTGACAAAATTTGTGGGTTTAATTGTAACATTACAAAATTGTTTGCCTGGACACAAGAATCCACACATCTAATCCCTATACTGGTATATTCTGATTTCCCCATGTTATTGTTTTCATTCTTTTTAAAATCATTAATTTAATAAATTTGGATTTTTATAGCCACATGGCATAAATAAGAAGTAAAATATGAAAATTTGCTTAATTAATAAGAGTGCATATCCTAAAAAAAAGAATGATTATTCTCACCTGTAATTTAGGAATTTTGTAGAAACCATTCTTCCACATATTTTATTATGTGGATGCGTCCTATAGCAAGAATTACTCCCAAAATGAAAGATTATATTTAGCTTAAAAATACTAAATTAATGTTATACAAAAGTAAACAACATCTAATATTCATCATTAGGTGTCCTCTAAAAAAATGACTTCCAGAATGAAAGATTATAGTTAGCTTTAAAAACATACTAAATTAATATTGTACAACAACAAACAACATTAACCTAATATTCATCATTAGGTGTCCTCTAGAACTTTTTTCAAAGTCATCTATAAAGTTCATGCTTTAGAATTACATGTATTTCCAACATTAACCTAATATTCATCATTAGGTGTCCTCCAAAACTTTCTTCAATACCATCTGTAAAGTTCGTGCTTTGGAATTACATGCAGGAAATACAGAATTAATACTCGTACATGTTACAAAAGCAAGAAAAAGAAAAAATATCATGTCATAAGATACTTCTGAAACTACAAGTTTTTTTGAAATTTGTTTCTATTGGGAAGTGGAAACCCATCAAGTTTAGTAGTGTAAAACCTGCCCAATTAACTTTGATGGCATATCAATCCATCCTATCCTAAGTTCCTTAGGAAAAATAGTCTATAGAGATACGGGATACCCCAAACTAGTCATAGAGAGCTTAAATCTAAAATGAGGTAATATACCTAGGACAGTCCTTTGCATTTCCCTTCACATGTGTTAAAGAAAACTTCATATTTATAGTAACAGCAATGCTGGAAGTAAATATGGGGAATGCAACTGCAAGTATTGTGAAAAGTGGGGCCATTTAGGGCCATTCCTTCAATGGTCCAATGTATGCAAGCATACATCCTCTATAGTACAACAATTAATTTGAGAACTGTAGATTAGATAAAGCAATGAAGGTAAAACACTAAATCAAAAGCAATAAAACACAAGATTATACCTCACATGCAAAACCTAATCCCATCAAGGGAAAGAAGGAGCCTTTGCACCCAAAAGAAGCTCCCAAGACCAAGATTATTCCTAGACTATGGTTTCAAATGTGAAATGCTCTTCAATTGTGCAACTCACTATTTAACTCAAGGATGATTTTGGCATGGTAACTTTGCATAAACTTGGATGATGAAAATGACTTGTGAGAGGTTGTATTTATAGACTTTTGGAAGGGATTTTGATCCAAGGGTGGAGATTGATTGGAGAGATCAATGGTGGAGGATGAAAGTGATGTGGAGGGCCTAGATTTGATCTTGGAAGATGGAGGGCTAGGAATAAAAGCAAATCTTTTATTCATTTTTGGGAAATGAGTGAATAAATGAGGTTGGGTGAGATGGATTATTTGTGAATTAAAAATTCACATGGGGAAGGGTAAAATGAATTAAAAATTCATTTGGGGAAGAGTGGATATTTATGAGTTATGACATGTGTAAGGGATGTGTAAGAGGAGTAAATGTGATGTGTGATTTATTTGAATTTTAAATTTGGGGGATGTGGAGAGAAGTGCTAATGAGGGTTTGACTCACTTAATTAAGGTGATTAACCTAATTAATGTGGCTAGAATAAATTAGTAGAGGGATTAGAGGGAGGATAAGATTAATTAATCAGTGATTTAATTAATTAATCCTAAGGCTAGGATGAGGTAGGCTAGAGTAGGCAATTAAATAATAGTTATTTAATTGTCTAAGGTAGGGATAGGCTAATTAGTAGGCTAGATTAAATAGTTAACATGGTTTTAACTAATTAATTAGATTTAGGAAAAATGGGGGAATTGATTTAATAAATTTTGCATATTTATTAACTCAATTGGCTAAGGTTTGGACTATTGAATCAACAAAATTAATTCAATTTTGGGGATGAAATGGTGTGGATTTAGGAAATGAAAGGGGTAATTAATTAAATAAAAATTTAATTAATTGGTTGGAAAGGAAATTGGTATGTTTAGGGATGTCGGGAGTCAGTTTGGTGGTCGAGACATTTTTAGATGTCTACATTTGCCCCTCTTTGACATGGCGTCATGACCTAGGAGGGAAGTGGCATCAGGTCAAAGAAAAATATGCCCTAGCTGCCAGGAAGGAATGAGATGGATAGGGGATGCCCCCTTGAGAGATTAGCGGGAAAATGAAAATTTTGCAGGTAAGCTCTTGAAAGGATGCGATAGAAGTGGCAGTTGGAGAGGTGGGGGAAAAAGAAGATGGTAGGAGGAAAAACAGAGGAAAAAGGTTGAGATCTGCACCCTAGAGGAAAAGAGGAAAGATGGAAGGATGACATGTCCCACTATAATAGGCAAAGTGGGCCCAAAGAGTGCCACATTGGCACACTTTTGACTTTGTAGAAGAAAAGACAAAGGAGAGATGGCTGAGCGCAACCCACAGTTCCCATGACTTCATCACATCTCAGAGCGATTCTGAGAGGTCAGGCGGTCACTCGAGGCTGGACCCCAGGTAGGGCCTAGCCTGAACTTTGTGATTTTTTATTTTACGCACATTTTTTTGGGTTTTGGGATATGGGTTTGGAGTGCGTGGCGCCAAAGATAAGGTGAATTAGCGCAATCCTGTGGATTAGCGCTATCCGCCAAGGTAGTGTAGGGCAGTTTTGTCACCATTTGGGGGAAATATTGGCGCCATCGGCTGGATTAGCACCAAAACTCAGGGAGAAAGAAATATGGCGTTTTGGTGCCATATTATGGTTATAACGGCGCTATCGTCTGGAATAGCGCCATAATGGGGAATAGCACTATTGTAAGTTTTAGCGCTAAAAGGGAAATTGACGTGAAAATGGAATGCTTCGCCATCGTCTGGATTGGCGTGATATAGGGCGCGCAGTGGCGCCATTATCTGTATTAGCGCAATGGGTAGGGAAAAGTAGCGCCATTTTAAAAATGGCACTAGGGACTGTCCGTGTGAGGCCACATGATTTGGGCCTGTGAGACATTTAGAAGAAAAAGTGTGTGTGGGGAAAATAAGTTAGTATCTAACGAAGAAGTGGTGGATGCAGGATACACAGCGGTTTATACTGCAGTCGCGGGAGCGACGAGTGCGATCCGTGATGCCGCTGTTTGATGAGGCATGGCGGCCTCGACTGGCAAGGCTAGGGCTTTGGACGGTGGCATCGATGCCAATGCTGCGAGCTCATAGAGCTCTGATGATGGCCATGGTGGAGCGATACCGTACCGAGACTTGCAGCTTTCTGTTGCCGACAGGAGAGATGACCATCACACTTGAGGATGTTTATCGCATCCTCAAGCTACCGATTCATGGTCGACGTGTGAGGTATGACATGAAGAGGGGGTAGACTGCATTGATCAGAGTGTTCGGAGCAGAGCACGTGGTTTTTTAGCAGATGGGAGGGAGTTGGATTATGACAGGATGCTGGCAGCGGGTGCAGATCCCTTTGCCTTATTTTTGTGTGCACTGATTGGAGGTGTGGTGATGCCGGATAGGCGAGGCAGAGGTTTTCCTGTGGGTTGGGGCAGGATGATAGAGGGGATGGTGAGCCATGATATTGTCTATGCATGGGGGCTAGTGATGCTAGCACAGCTGCTTCACAAGATGCACACAGTCGCTTATCTTCATGACAGGGCTTTATCTGCTGGGGTGACGTTGCTACATGTATGGATTTGGGAGCATATCCCTGTGACTCGGCCGACATGCGGTTATTATCGGTGGCCGTTTGAGGTGTTTGTGTTCTTGTATCAGGATGCAGAGTATACATACACTGGACAGGTCCGCCACTAGCGGCGGATATTGGATGACGTGATTAGCATGGTATGGCGTGCATATATTGGTTGTGAGGAGTGGCCCGATGATGTGACTCATCTCCCGTACACATTTTAGCAGAGATATCTTATGGGTCGTGCAGACCGTACCATAGAGATGTACCTACCCTCACGGGTTATGCGTCAGTTTGGACTGGTACAGGATACACCTCAGCAGATGGCGATATATGCGTGGACGCCGTGGGATACAGCCCACTGGCCCGCACCCTTACAGCCACAGGTTGCGATGAATGATTTTGCAGCACTTCGGCTAGTTCAGTGGGATTGGAGGAGCACAGTGAGGGATGCAGGTACTACACCTGCATATGAGGTATGGTGGCAGATGTATCAGCCCACCCGATTGACAGATTCGATGGTGGAGGTATCAGGGGATGACTCAGATGGGAGTGGAGATGATCCTGATGGGGATGGAGATGAGGTTATTGCTAATTACATTGTGGAGGTGATGGATGATGGGGAGGAGAGGGTGATTGTGAGAGATGGTCAGCATGTAGATGAGGTGGCAACAGCGGTAGCGGGATAGGGACCGGTGGGGCAGGATGTTCCAGCACAGCAGGTTCCTGCACAGCAGGCCCAAGTTAGGGGCAGACGGCAGGGTAGAGCATCGCGACGGCGCGGTGGACAGCCGAGGACAGAGCAAGGTGATCTATCTCCATCGCGTGCCAATGTAGATTAGATAAAGCAATGAAGGTAAAACACTAAATCAAATGCAATAAAACACAAGATTATACCTCACATGCAAAACCTAATCCCATCAAGGGAAAGAAGGAGCCTTTGCACCCAAAAGAAGCTCCCAAGACCAAGATTATCTCTAGACTATGGATTCAAATGTGAAATGCTCTTCAATTGTGCAACTCACTATTTAACTCAAGGATGATTTTGGCATGGTAACTTTACATAAACTTGGATGATGAAAATGACTTGTGAGATGTTGTATTTATAGACTTTTGGAAGGGATTTTGATCCAAGGGTGGAGATTGATTGGAGAGATCAATGGTGGAGGATGAAAGTGATGTGGAGGGCCTAGATTTGATCTTGGAAGATGGAGGGCTAGGAATAAAAGCAAATCTTTTATTCATTTTTGGGAAATGAGTGAATAAATGAGGTTAGGTGAGATGGATTATTTGTGAATTAAAAATTCACATGGGGAAGGGTAAAATGAATTAAAAATTCATTTGGGGAAGAGTGGATATTTATGAGTTATGACATGTGTAAGGGATGTGTAAGAGGAGTAAATGTGATGTGTGATTTATTTGAATTTTAAATTTGGGGGATGTGGAGAGAAGTGCTAATGAGGGTTTGACTCACTTAATTAAGGTGATTAACCTAATTAATGTGGCTGGAATAAATTAGTAGAGGGATTAGAGGGAGGATAAAATTAATTAATCAGTGATTTAATTAATTAATCCTAAGGCTAGGATGAGGTAGGCTAGAGTAGGCAATTAAATAATAGCTATTTAATTGTCTAGGGTAGGGATAGGCTAATTAGTAGGCTGGATTAATTAGTTAACATGGTTTTAACTAATTAATTGGATTTAGAAAAAATGGGGGAATTGATTTAATAAATTTTGCATATTTATTAACTCAATTGGCTAAGGTTTGGACTATTGAATCAACAAAATTAATTCAATTTTGGGGATGAAATGGTGTGGATTTAGGAAATGAAAGGGGTAATTAATTAAATAAAAATTTAATTAATTGGTTGGAAAGGAAATTGGTATGTTTAGGGATGTCAGGAGTCAGTTTGGTGGTCGAGACATTTTTAGGTGTCTACAAGAACAAACCAAGATCTATGCAATCAAATGCAATAGATGGACCAATTTTCTTCAAAAGATAAAGATACCTTTAATAATTTTCTTCAAAAGTTTAAGTAACCTACAAAATACAACAATGTAAGACTCAACCCACTATGTGAGCAATTCAATATTGAAGCTAGACTAATTTTCATCATAAGATGAGCTACCTACATAGGCCAATTCACTTCATAAGGTTAAGTAACCTACAAAATATGACAAAATGATAAGGGTGTTAGGCTCACTTTGATAGTGTCCAAACAAAAGCTTCCTTCCAAAAAATTATTCAATCCATGCAGAGAAAAAAAAACTCCTTAGAAGAAAAAGCACATAGAACTAGACATTCATTTTGTATGCATATTTCAAAAGAATTTTTATCAATGATCAATGAACATGAATCTGAATGTATATGAGTGACCTAGACAAGCCACACCTACCTCATACCATGATGCAATAGGAAACTATAAGGAAATTTAAATTTCACCCACACAATATAAGCTAAAAAAATATCATAATTTGAATTCATTCAAGAGAGAATTTGTCAATAAATTCTTCTTTATTGAATTTTGTGCATAATTTTTTACAAAGGTTTAGTGATCGAAAATTAATCACAATTTGAAATCATTCTTGAGAGATAAATGTGCATAAGTTAATGGGAAGGTTGTGGTGATTAGAAGTAGCAAATGGTTGATGGCTACTGAGTTGGAGTAAGTTCAGACACCAAATAGGTCAAATCAATTGCTACAATAATATAGGACATACAATTTTATCCCTTTTAAAGTTATCCATTCAAACTTGCCCTTCAACTTCTAAGGAATACCATGGTTAAAGAAGGAAATATCATACACTATATATATAACATCATAAAATGTCCCCTTGGGGGCTTTTCCCTCATAAGGTTTAGTTCCTGGGTCTTTAGCATGCATTTAGGACATTTTAGTTCATATATTAACACCTCGATAGAATGAGACCTAGGTTCCTTGGCAAATAGGGCCTAGGTGGACCCCTTGAGCTGAACCCTACCCAAAATAGGGGGGAGGACTTGGGCGCCCACACCCTAGTCCTACCCTATTTTGGGGCACCCCTAATTTGTGGGTGTCAGTTAGTGACCGTTACTAGGTCCCTTTACCAACACGGTAAGTTTGAGTGCCCTAGTCCTACCCTATTTTGGGGCACCCCTAATTTGTGGGTGTCGGTTAGTGATCGTTACCAGGTCCCTTTACCAACACGGTAAGTTTGAATTTCAAATGTCTTGGTGGGAGTGCTTGTAGATGTATATATAAGAATGTGTAGGCATTTATTTATAAACTAGATTCCAATTAGATGATCATTTGCAGTCTAGGAATTCTCAAGGTGATTGAAAGCTTTGTATTGTGTTTCAAGAGAAGACTTGTGTGTTTTGTGTGTTGATATTTGTAGATTGAAGCATCAATCTCCTCATGGCATGAAGAGCATCTTCCTCCATGAGAGATTCACTACAAGGTGACATATTGTTGTGTTTTTATCATTGATTCCTTTGGTTTTGGCCTCTGCCTCACAAGGGTACACCCTCTTTATCTAACAAAGGTGTTCAGAGACTTAAGTGTCCTCCAGTGTTTGACTGAGGCAAACCTCTAAACACTACAACGCCCAAAACAAGTCTTGTGATTGTAGGTTATAGGTGTCACATCTAGAAAAAGTGGAGTTATAGAAAGGCTAGACAGACATTAGGGATTTGGGATCTGAAGAAAAGATGGACAAAGCATCACTTTTAGGACTAGGGTGCTCACTCCAGTGTCCTCCACATACAGATTCTAGAAAATAGAAGTTATAGGGTTGATCAGTATCTAAAGAAGGTCCAGATTCCCTAAAAAAGTAGGTACCTTGGACTTGGGCGCCCACTTTAGTGTCCCTGACTGTTCCACTTCAGAACCTTGAAAATAGGTATTCTGTAATTTGGTATTTTACTCCTGTCTACAAGAGCTTTTTCCATGACTCATTAATTTATTTTCGTATTTGCATAATTAGGGTTTTAATGGTCAATTAGAAATAGGAGAAGGAAAAATTGATAATTAATTCCCTAATCCAAATTTTCCAACATCTGAAAGTGACTCTAGGGTATGATAATGCTTGCCATTCGACCCTAGATCCTTCAATGTTTAGTGGAGAGGTGGATTTTAACATCTAAACAACAAAAGATTAACAAAGTCAATTTTACCCTAAACATTTTAATGTATGTATAAACATGAGGCCCATACATGCATTAAAGTAAGGTCACAAACACAAAAAACATATCAAACACAGAGAAGACATGCCAATCACATAGAAGACAGTAACAAGCATGCAAAACATGGGGAAGACAATTATAGTCATGTAGAACACAGAGTAGACAGTCAATGTATAGAAGACACATTAATGCACGGAAGACAAAACTGATATCTTTTCTTTTCTTTTTCTGATATGTATGAAATGCAAATGTAACTACTAGAAAGTAAACAAACCTCCCAAAATACAGGAAGCACTACTCGATGGTGCTGGTCTCTACATATGGGGCAACACACATGTAATACATGAAAAACCTCCCAAAATGCATGAAGCACTACTCAAAGGCACTGCTCTATGCATATGGGGCAACAAACATGCCATACAAAACAAGCATGCCAAAACACACACACTTGAAGACACGAAGAAAACATGGTAGACAAACGATGGAGTGTACCTATTTCTAGGTCCAACACCATCTCAGGCCCATTAGAGGCACACACCGATGATTGTGCTTCACCACAACAATCACTGAAGACACACTTAAGGGTTGAGTTAGTCACAAAACTGCTCCTCACCTCCGCAGAGGACTTTTGAAAATGATAGGATGATGTAATCTATTCCAAGAAATACACCATCCTCACCTCTGTAGAGGGATTAAGAAAAAGGATATGCTCAATATCCCACCTCCATAGAGGGCTTATATGATTGATTAATTGATTGCAAACAAACCCAAGATGCATGATGCACTACTCTGGGGCGCAAGTCTATGCATCTAAGGTCAAACACATTGCTAACATCTATAATAGACAACTTACCTTATATGCCCTCACCTTAAGGTGGTTGATATCAGTTATCAATATCAAGCATGTTAAGGTAGGAAGAAAACACATGAGGGAACATCAACTTTTGCAAAGCCCATGCCCCCCGGAGGTGACATGTACTTTACGATCGCCAAATGTTCCCACAAACACATCCCTACAAGAAACATGTTAGTGTCTACAACATCATGATAAACAACCACATTAATGCATATGATTAACCACACAAAGAGCCAAGGTTATACAGTGAATTCAGAGTTCAAGGATAACCGTAGGGCTATATCATGAAGCTCTTTGAATCAAGTACTGCCAAGGCTAGATTCAAAGGCAAACAAAGGTGCATAGAGTAGCAGTATTGTTAAGGTTTGTAAATGCAATAGAAACATCATAAAATTCACTATGCAGAAAGCATGAGTGCTTCCACTAGCCAAGTGTTGGATAAGATATATAGAACCATCGTCATATTGGGAACTAAGTCCATTTTTTTATTTCTCTCGAAAGGGACACTAGGTCCGCATCAGTATAAATGTTTGTCATCATCCACCTGCTAGATGGAAACACTAGAGGAAGGGAAACAACAAATAATAGAGGAGAAACAAGTATCTTAGGGACAATCACGTAGGAGGGTGCCCCCAAGTCACCAACCATGACGCTATGTCTGCAAGACACAACACACAACAATGAAATCAGAGAGAGGCAATATAGAAGAATGACAATACAAATAGAAGGTCACAACAGAGGCGGTCTCTCGGTATCCTGAACCTTACAGGAGAATCCAAGGTCATCCCAGAAGGCCTAAACAACATGTAACACATCATGGGGGAAGCACATCATGAGAGAGATAAAGGGTTAGAGATACTTACCTGTAGGGCCCCTGTCAGGCTAGAAGTTGTCTATAAGGAAATTATCGTCGTCATCGTCCCATTCCCTAATGGTGGTGGATAGTGGGACATATGGTACCATAGCCAAATTCATATCTTGGTCATTGTGTTGTTCATTGTTAAGATTGTCTTTGTTTGGTTGAATGTTGGGATTAATGTTCTCTTGTTGAGAGGCAAGGTTTATGGCATATTCTTGTCTTCTTTTTCTTCTTTCTCTTGCTTTTCTATTTCTCTTTCTTCGACCACTTATCTCTTGTAAGATAGGGCATTGCTCTTTCATAGGTTGTTGTAAATTAGAAGATGAAGCACTAGGATCAAACCTCACTTGTCGCGGTGGAACATTTTGTTGTTGACAATGATCTCCCGATCCTTGTAAGGATTTCAGGGGAGGAACCTCAGCATTGAGACTTTGTCCTTTCAGTCTAAAGTGCTCTTCACATGCAGGTTGTTTTTCTTTTATCATTTCTTGTGTAGGAGGACTAGGTATTTCAATTTTATCCCAAAATTAGTTCAACTTGTAATGTATTTTCTGGACCAAAGGTTTATACTTGTTGCGAGGGACAATGATTATATGGTCATCTAGAGGGAATTTTAGACAATGGTGTATTGTTGAAGGAATAGCTTTCATTTATTTTAGCCAAGGATGTCCTAATTTAATTCAAAAGAGGTCAGAAATAGGGACAACATCAAACCATTGTTCAACATGTTTTCCTGATAGTGTTACTAACAATAATATCTTACCCAAAGGTTTGATAAAGGTTCCTGTATGTGTCTTAATCATCATGCTCGAGAGGTCATATGAACCTTGCATTAGTTGATGTGAAAAGAGGAAATACTTAGTGGAACAATTAGTCATGCAATTAGGATCAATAAGAGTTCCATCCACTGGGTTTCCCATTATTTTCACAGTGATGTAAAGAGGTCCTTCAGAATCACCGATTGTTCTATCATGAGGTGTAAAGACAATTTCAAGTTTGAGTGCCTTTCTTTTCATGTAAGGTCTAGGAGGGAACCTATTGTTGTTATTATGATTAGAGGCCATGTTTATATGATCAAATCAATTCCAAATCAGATTTTGGAAGCTTTGAAAAATTGATACAAAAGATAAGAGCAAAAATAGCCTAAAATCCTTGATTTTTTGTACTTTTTCAAATGCAAGCGAATGAACTGAAGGGTGTTATGTAGATTTAAGTCAAGAGAAACAAGTTATAAGTATTATTTCAGTCCAAAAAAGCAATAATATCACTCCCAACACACTATTTATGCAATTCTAAGATAATGCCAAGTCGATTATAGTGAAAATATGTTGAAATAGGCACTTTTTTTCACCAAAATTCAATGCAATAGAGCATATCAAAGGGTGTTGTGAGTAAAATGATGATGGAAAGGGAGTAATATCAATAATAACATCCACTTGATGCAAAAATATCAAACACAACACACTTTTAGTGCAAACTAGGTAAAACCCTAGTGAAAATATAGCAAAAATAGGCTATTTTTCACAGTTTTTCAACTCCAAGACCTAGAAAAAGAGGTGTTGTAAGGATTTTTAGGAGGGAAAGAAAACAATATAAATAATATCAGTTACCTCAATCCATGAAACTGATCACAACACGCTTGGGGTGCAAACTAGGTCAAACCCTAGGGCAAAAATTGTCAAAAAGTGTAGTTTTTCACCGAATTTTCACTACAAGAGCCCGTTAAAAGGGTGTTGTGAAGATTTTTATGAGGAGAATAAAATTATTACCCTGATAAAAAAAATTAATGGAAAAATATCTTTCGCAACACACCTATGGCGCAAGTTTATGAAGTCAATAAGGCCAAAATTATTGAAAATCGTTGTTTTCGAAGCCCTAGGTTTGAGATTTTTGAAGTAAATACTATGAGAATAATTTGAAGTCTAATTTTTGATGTAAATTACATAATCTCAAATATGAAAATGATTTTCAAGTTTAAATATGCAAAATGCCCATGCAAATTTAATGAAAATGCACCAAAATTGCTAGTTTTTGTTAAAATTTTTAATGCAAAAATGCAAATAATTTAAATTTAAATGCAAATTCATGCTAAAATGCAAGACTACAGCCAAATGAAAATTTTAATGAGCCTGTAAAATTAGTAGAAAAATATGATAAAAGATTTTGCCTACAAACCCTAGATTTTGGAATTACTAGGTTATAAAAAATTGTCAAAATTTCCACAAAACCCTAGCAATTAAATGATGAAAATGCAATGTAAATTTCTGATTTTTTGGATTTTTATATATTTTATATCAGATCTAATGTAAAAATCATGAATTAGGAAAATTTAGGAAGAACTGACACAATTTAGTAAGCCCAACAATGCAATTTTTTTGTATTTTTCCAATTTTTCATTTTTTTTGAAATTTTCCTAATGCAATAAAGTAAATGCCTATATGAATGAATGAAATCACACCAAATCTGTAGAGAAACACTCAACAGGTTGCAATTTAAGTTCAAGAACATGGGTTCACCAAAATGTTTAGGGTAAAATTGGATTTGTTAATCTTTTGTTGTTTAGATGTTAAAATTGACCTCTCCACTAAACATTGAAGGATCTAGGGTTGAATGGAAAGCATTATCATACCCTAGAGTCACTTTTAGATGTTGGAAAATTTGGATTAGGGAATTAATTGTCAATTTTTCCTTCTCCTATGTCCAATTGACCATTAAAACCCTAATTATGCAAATACGATAGTAAACTAATGAATCACGGAACAAGCTCTTGTAGACGGGAGTAAAATACCAAATTAAAGAATACATGTTTTTAGGGTTCCAAAGAGGAATAGTCTGGGACACTAGAGCTGGTGGCCAAGTCCAAGGTACCTACTTTTTCAGGGAATCTGGACCTCCTTTGGACACTGATCAACCTTGTAACTTCTATTTTCTAGAATTTGTCTCTGGAGGACACTAAAGCAAGCACCCTAGTCTTGGAAGTGCTCCTTTGTCCATCTTTTCTTCAGATCTTGAATCCCTAATGTTGTCCCAGCCTTCCTGTAACTCCACTTTTTCTTGATGTGACACCTGTAATCTACAATCACAAGACTTGGTTTGGGGGTTGTGGTGTTTAGAGGTTTGCCTTAGTCAAACCCTGGAGGACACTTAAGTCTCCAAACACCTTTGTCAGACAAAGAGGGCATGCCCTTGTGAGGCAGAGGCCAAAACCAAAGGAATAAATGATAAAAACACAATAATATGTCACCTTGTAGTGATCTCATGGAGGAAGATGCTCTTCATGCATGAGGAGATTGATGGTCCAATATGCAAATATCAACACATAAAACACACAAGTCTACTCTTGCAACACAATAGAAAT
Source organism: Cunninghamia lanceolata (assembly GCA_027924645.1). NCBI lineage: Eukaryota > Viridiplantae > Streptophyta > Pinopsida > Cupressales > Cupressaceae > Cunninghamia > Cunninghamia lanceolata. The sequence goes on along the minus strand of BSBN01000149.1, from coordinate 2,425,356 downwards.
CCTTCAATCACCTTGAGAATGCCTAGAGTGCAAATGATCATCTAATTGGAATCTAGTTTACAAATGAATGCCTACACATGCTTATATATGCATGTACAAGCATTCCCACCAAGATATTTGAAATTTAGAGTTATTGTGTTGGCAAAGGGACCTAGTGAAGTCCAGCTCTCCAATGACCAAGACCACCCTTGTGTCTCACCTCCTCTTGACTAGCTACTTCCATGAGAGTGAGAGTGACGTGGTAGTTTGCCCTCTGGCAAGGAGGGAAGGGTCCGTGTGTGCATCAAAATTTGACCTGACAGCCCCAACCCACTGACATCATGATTTTGAGCCTACAGAGCCACCCCGTGGCCATAGGATAGCTAGCACTGGTAGACATTAAACTATAGGAAAACAAACATTTAGTAGTGGTAGGTAGAAATTTTAATATGAAAGGTAGTTTTAAATTATTATGGTAGCAAATGAAAAAAAATTAATTTGGGAATTTAAAGAAAATTAAAACCCTTGTCTTAAATGTGTTTTGGGTCTGATGAAACAAGACAAAATTCAAACCCCTTCTACTGGTCAAAGAGGTAATGTCAACAATCAACCTAGCCCAGTTAGTGCCACCTAATCACAGTATGCCCAGTTATTTACATAGTCAGTGGCTTGTGTCAACAATGACATCAGCATGTATAGATAGGGTCTCGCTAGGGGTCCCCCTTTAGCCCTCACAGGGCCTTTTCTTTTGGGTGGCATAACTTTTGGCTAGAGTGTCAGATTTTTGACTTCTTGTACTCTTTGGAAAGATGGTTCTAAGAACTATGTAGTGATATAGGTTTGGTTTCTTTATTTTTTAGTTTTGATTAGTGTTTTGAGCTTGGAATCCATATGTTTTCTTGTGCATAGATTTTGAGAATAACTTTTGCATACAGAATCAAATTTTTATTTTGAATAGACATTGGAGAGCATGTGTAGTGTACTATACATTGGATCAGTCATATTTTTAGTTTGTAGTGTATAGGATGGATTGTACTTGTTTGATCACTTGTAGGTGCCTACGATTTGGGGTGTGATTGCATGAACATCTAGATGAGTCAAGAGGCCAAAACTTGAGGGAGTACATGTTTTTATATGATATTTATGATGGTATAGATGATTATCAGTCTGGTGCTTCCTGGTATAGGTTTATAGGTGGGTTTTAGAGTTGGAGTTTGATGGTGTTAGGTACACAGGTTGTCTTCAGTTTTGAGGACATGGTTTGACATGAGTGGAGACTTGGAGTCTCATGTGGGTGATAGTTGAGTACAGGCACAATGGTGGATATGGTTATGGTGTCATGGGTATGTAGGTACATTTATACATTGGCATGACATGATCATGCATGTGGTTGTTTGGTGGTGATATGGTTTGATGCAAGGTTGTTCTTATTTCCTAGGTGCTCATTTGGTTCCTTGACTATGGTTACTTGTTTGTTAACATGTTTGGAAAATAAGATCTATGGTTGATTTGTTGTTTGAGTCTTGATGTCTATGGGATTATCTTCTTTGATATATTGGTTTGTAGGTTATTGATGTGATGATGAGTTTGCATACAAAATTATTTTGATCATGAGTTATGCAAGTGTGTGGGTTGCCCACCTATTTATTTTTAGTGGAATGACTTGGATGTAGACTATCTATATCCACGAGATGGGTTTAGTGTTGATATAGGTTTTGTTAGTTGGCCTTGTCTGTGGTCATTTGTGCATTGGTATGTTGCTTTGGGATGAGAGGATGGATGATTAGAGTACCTAATTAGTTAGTTGTTGGGACTTGTAGCATGTGGTTTGATCATGATGTCATGATAGCTTGTTGCATTTCATTGGTTACACTTTTTAGTGGGAGATTTTGGCAGTGATGTCTTGGCGGTTGTATCTTCTTGGCTTGGAGATCTTCATTCTACATGATATGTTTAGCATTTCAGTAGCATGTGTGGACTTGGATGATCTTCATGAAGGTGATGTTTGTCACGATGTCATGTGTATCTTGGTATCATGGTTCAATGGGAGTTATTAGCAGTGATGTGGATTCATCATTGGTGATGGTTATCTTCATGTGATTGGAGATGGTGTTTCATGGTTTTGAGTGTGATTGATGTCACGTCATTGTTTATTCTTGATGCTAGCTTAGAGTTTTGGCATGATATGGGTTCTCTTGAGACTAGGATGTATGCATTGGTGCATGTGATCTTCTTGGAGGAGATGTTTACATCATGATGTCATGATGGGCTTATTGATTATGTAGATGTGTAGTAGGAGCATTGACAATGGCCTTGTTGGTTATCTTGGTATTGAGTACTTTGGTCATTTGCTGGAGAGCTTCGTGATAGTGCAATGTTGCATTTGGAGTTTGGCATGGATTAATCATGGAGGTTCTCATGGATACTTGGAGACTTAGGTGAGGTTGGAGTTCTCTTGGGATTAGAGACATTTGTTGAGACAGTTACTCATTGGAGGATTCAACAGATAGACTGAGGAACCTTACACCTAGATTTGGACCTAGAGGAGATTATTCTCGGAGAGAGTCAATGTGGCTTAGTGTATCTTGGAGGAGCATTCTCATTCCCCACTCTTGGTCTACTCTGTAGTTTATCATCTATGAGGTATTGCCCATCCTTTTAGATGCATTTTGCTTGATGCTTTATCTTTCATAGATATGGATCTTGAGCTATGGATAGTTAGTTTTGGAGGGCTCATTTTGAGAGATATTTGGCATGGTTATCTCCTTGTGTATTTGAGTTTATGATATCATTCATTGATGAGGAGTTTAGGAGATGGTCATTGGTCTGATTTCCTTATTTGGGAATGGTTCCTTTGAGTTTGATCTTCCTTGTTAGAGAGGCTTACATTCATGTTGGCATTTACATGATTCATATGTTGTTTGGTCTAAGAGATTGAGCCTTGTTTAGGTGTTATTGAGTCTTATCATTTGGGGTTGTTAGGAGATCATACTTGACACATCATTGAACATTGAGGTGCTGGTATGACATGCTATGGTTTACAGGTTTTCTCTCTTCATTATATGGTTCCTTCTTGGAGGTTCATGTTCTTATGTTTTGGGAGGATGGTGATGACATGTTGTGAGAGACTATGAAATAGTTGGTTTTGCATGTGTAGATCATTGTGATTGTTCTTGGTACTTCATGTTTTGATTACTTATCAAACCTTGATATAGTGTTGATTGGTAGACTTAATATGCTTTGACATTACCCATGTAGTGGGAGTTCCTAGATATTTATGTTCTTCCTTGACATGTTTTATACATGGAGCTTGTGATCACGGTATATGGGTTGGATATATTGTTGGCATGAGTTTATTGATGTCATTGATACCTATCATGTATGGATGGTTGGATGTATTAGAATATATTGTGGGTGCTATTTCCAATCATGTGGGTTTTTACCTTTGACAGTAGCTTGGAGCCTTTTGTTATCACTTAGATTTGATGCTTGTGTTCTATGGATTGGTGCATCTTCACCTTGGCATGCCCCTTTTCTTCCATAGGTGGCATGTTGGAGGATGAGAGGATTTCTTGCTTAAGATGGTGGTCACTTTGATTTTGTTGCAGGTATCTTGATGGAGCACAAGAGCATACTAAAGATTCATGTGATTTCATGTTTGCCTATAATGATATATTTCATTGATTGATCCCTTATGCAATGTATGCAATAAGTGGGAGAAAGTTGGGATATGGTGTTGTACACCATTACATAATTTGATATATTATAATATTGTAATTACATAATTATTTAGTTGTGATGCACCTAGGTGGTGTGGTTAATCACACTAGATAATTATTTGAGGACCACTTTATGTAGTATTGTAACATTGTATTATTTAATGTGTGAGAGACATGGGATAATAATTTATTATTAGGGAAATATTAAAAGTAAAAACTTAGTACCCAATATTAAATAAGGGGTTAGTGGTTTTATATTACCAATAGTTTTGGGGCACATGGTTTTCTCAATGTATTTGTGTGAGCTTGAATTATAGGGTAAATGCACAAAGATGAGTCCACTTAAGGTGGAAGTTTCAAACTTAGAAAAAAACTCAAAATTGGGTAAACAAAAATGGGATCCCTCTTTTTATGAAACATGATCCTGTTATGCTTTGGGATCTCGAGTGAAAAGCGGGATCTCATTTTCTAGAAACGGGATCCTGTTTCATAAAAGGTTAAAATATTAATCTTTTATGAAACAGGATACCATTTCAAAACAGAATCCCATTTTTTAGAAACGGGATCCCGTTTCTAGAACGGGATCCCGTTTCATAAAATTTAAACTTCTGACACCATTTTTGCTATGGGTTTTAGGTTATAAAAAAGGCTTGGGAACTTGACCCTTGGCTTTGGACCTAGTTTGACCTACAACTTGAAGGTCCTGTTAATGTCACAATAAAATAGTGACTTTGGGCATATGTTTGAAGGCCTTTTTGGAGAATTTTTTGACGAAATTAAAACCCATTATAGATGAGATAGTGTAGATTCCAAATATATAATTTTTTTACAATTGGATTATTTTTCTCTTTTTCAATTAATTTATGATGAAACAGGTCCATAAACTTGAATTATAATTAAGGTTTTTTAATATTTTAATAACTTTTTATCAAAATAATTTTTTGTAAAAAAATTTGTATGAAAATGTACTTCAGACAATTCTTTTCAATTTGAAAAAAAAAATGATAAGTTTAGGTCATCTTATGCATGACGTACATGATTTTTTAAAACACCAAAAATGGCCAATAAAAAATTAACAAAAAAAATATTCAATAAAAAAATTACAAAAAATATGGAAAACGTGCTTCAGTGAGCTACGAATCTTTTCCCAAAAGGATTTAGAAAAATATGATTATTTAGGTCAAAATATGGATGACGTACATGTGCATGGTATAGTAAAAAAAGTGACTTTTAAACAGTGGTTTTTAGAAATGCCTATTAAAAATTAATTTGTATCATCTGGGTATTAAAAAAATTACATATTTGGAAACTAGACTCCGAGTAATATATTTCATATTTACTGACTTTTTTCAATATTGCACTTTTAAGTGCTTCAAATTTTTAAGTCAAATGTGACAAATTCTGAAAATCAGGGAAAACACTTCCATTTTTTGGCTAGAAAGTGGACTCAACTTCTTGCACACACCCTATAAAAGCAAGTGCAATTTTATTATTTGAGGTTGGATGGATAATTCATTATTGTTGGAGAAGGTTGGGTGAGTGGGTTGTCATTATTGAGACTTTTTGAGGAGTGCACATGTGAAGCATGGCATGGGATGTGTCAATTCATGCTTGGACACATGGAGGATGCATTGGAGAGGCTTGATGCTTCAAGAGTATTCATTGTAACTCTTTTATTGCTTTATTATTGAATAATAGATGTAGTATGGATGCTTTTGGAGGCTGGGTTTTTCCCTCTTGAGGGTTTTCCTAGAGTATATATTGTGTTATCTTATGGCTTGTCTATTTGATCTATGCATTATGGTTACTTGTATGCATGTATATCTCTCATGGGGTTATGTAGGAAATGGATTAAGATTGTAAGTATTCATGCATTATTTCCTAACACAGACCCCACATGCACCTGTAGGTCCAAACATAACATTTCCATCTGCCATAAATTTTGAGAACTACTCCATCAAAGTTTGGTAGTTTTTTGCTCTTAGTAATCTTAAGTTACTTTGTTGGTAGCCTAATGCCCCGAATGACTAGGACACTTGGTGCACAAAATGAGACTTCCCCTAGCATTTACCCACCCACCGTGATACATTTTCACAGTCGGATCAACCCCACAAGCTATGGAATGCAAAATGTCACTCCTCGCACCTTTTGACTTTTGTCGATAGCTTGCAGTTCAGAATGACTTAGACACTTGGCGCATGAAATGAGACCTCTCCTAGCATTTACCCACCAACCCCAATGCATTGGCACAGTTGGTTTGGCCCCACAAGCTATAGAATGCAAAATGTCACTCCTAGAACCTTTCCATTGTATGAAACTAAAGCATTTTGCAAGAGTACATTTCATTTTAGCACAGTCAAATGGATTGGAGTTGACCAAAACTAAGAGAGGTTGTTGTGGAGCATTCCCAACTGTCATGAATTCTGACAACTGCTCCATTGGAATTTGTTAGTTTTTTGCTCTTAGGGATCTTAAGTGACTTTTCCGGTATCTTGCTAGCCCGAATGACTAAGACACCTGGCACATGAAATGAGACCTCCCCTACCATTTACCCATCCACCTTGATGTCTTGGCGCTAGCAGTTCAGCCCCTGGAGCTGTGGAATGTAAAATCTCACTCCTAGCAAGACTTGCAAGACCTAGAATGAAAATGGGAAACCCTTATCTAAATGACTTAAATGGATGTCTTGACCTGCAAGACCACTTGGAAACATGAAAATGTCCTCCTTGCCATGTCCTAAAGTCATTTGATTCATTTTGAGCGTATGATCCTGCATCAACAAGATAGGTCAACTATTTGACATGATGCCTCAAAGAAATGTTGTCTCATGGAATGCAATTGGCAGATGTAAATCCAAATTCCACAACCTTATCCACCATCCTCCTTGCCTATGCCAAAATGGAATCTTCAAAATAGGGTATAGACAACCATCAAAGCATAAAGGATATAGGAATTTTGTCACATGTTGTATTTGTAGCTACTCTTTTATACATGTATGCAAAGTGTTAAAGAATAGACAAGGCATGCGAATAGTTTGGCATGATAGCTCAAAGAAATGATGTCTCATGGAATGAAATGATTGGAAGATATATGCACAAAATGGATTTTTTTGATAAGGCTTTAGAAACTTTCAAGAAAATGCAATTGGCGGGTGTAAAGCCAAATTCCAAAACCTTAGAAATGGTATCTTTGGAACACGGTATAGACATCCATCAAAGCATAAAGGATATAGGAATTTTGTCAAATGTTGTAGTTGCAACTACCCCATGAAACATCTATACAAAGTGTGGAAGCATAGACAAGGCAAGTGAACTATTTGGCATGATGCCTCAAAGAAATGTCATCTCATGGAATGTAATGATTACAAGATATGAACAAAAAAATATTTTTTTGATGATGCCTCAAAGATATGTCGTCTCATTCTACTCTTTATATAACCCATATAGATGGTGAAACAAGGGTATGATAGACCTATAGAAGGTGAAATGAGGATATAATGTCAAACATAGCATCTCCCTCTCGATCTCTTAAAAGTCTCCCCCTAACTAAACATATAATGTCAAACATATATCTAAGGTAAGATGAAGGTAGGAAAATGATGTCAAACATATAGAAGGTGAGATGAGGATATGTGTAACATGTAAGATGAGAAATTATCTATGAATATCATATCAAATATAGTAGTTTCAATATAATGATTGTTATGAGATGTATATAAAAAGATGAGTACAAAATATATGTTAACTAACACTTAGCATCAATCTAATAATTTAGCATAAACAAATTATATTTCCTTATAATGATTCAAACTATGAATTGTTAGATTCACCTAAAAAAACTTATAAAGACCTAAATGATAAATCCTATGATTGGATACACCTTTCCTTGTACCCATCATTCTCTTAACAAAAATGCTTTATTGTACGTTTCATATTCCATATTTTCTTAACATAAAAGTGTAAATTTTAACTAATAATTTATATACAAAAACTAATTATATGAAAACCATATCATAAGTTGTTGCAAATAGGTTCACAATATATTTATTTGTTATCCAAATAAAAGTTAGCTTCAATATTCATAATCTAAAGTGTTGAATCATAGACAAGGCATGTGAATTGTTTGGCAAAACACCTCAAAGAGATGTTATCTCACGGAATGCAATAATTGCAAGATATGCACAAAATGGATTTGTTGATAAGGATTTAAAAACTTTCAAGCAAATGCAATTGGTAGGTTTAAATCCAAATGAAAAGTGAACTATTTGACATAACACCTCAAAGAGATGTCATCTCATGTCCAATGCAAAGTGTTGAAGCATAGACAAGGCATGTGAACTGTTTGATAGAACACCTCAAAGAGATGTCATCTCATGTCCAATGTAATAATTGCAAGATATGCACAAAATGGATTTGTTCATAAGGCTTTAGTGTCATGCCCACATTTCACGTGCAGACACAACACGCAATACACACGTGTCATGTCCACATGCGACATGTGACATGATACGAACCATCAAAAAATTTCTTAACCACTTGAAAAGGTCCCCTTCGCACGCACAAGCGTGCTCGGTTGCATTTGATTATGTTGACAAGTGTTTGTTGCTACGAAGCATTCTACCCTCAAGTGCATACTGAAACCTAACACTAATGTCTAAGCCGGTTTAATATGCAACATTTAGGGTTCCCTGGTAGAAGACTGGCCTGTAGTTTCCTCTCCCAGTCTATTCCATTTCTTGCTTGTCACTCCATATCCATTGCCTTCAAACGTCTAATTAATTCATTTTCTCTCCTTACCATTCGTTTTGATTTAATTCACATTCAATTGTTTACTTGTTTATTTATCTACTTAAGATAATCTTTACAGTTAGATCTCTTAATCCACTTCGATATTGACTCGTCTTGTCTTCTCTATTAAACCGACCTATTTAATTACACACTTAATTATTGTTTCATTTACTTTGCTTCAATACCTTGACCTACCATTTTGAAATTATTAAATCCAAAATTAAAAAAAAAAACTCCTTATTATAATTTGATCTATTTAAAAAAAATACATTTTTTTGCATAAAATTCACTTACCCTATTAGTATAAATCCATGAATCATAAATCTTCGATGGATAGAAAAATAACAATTACATTTCCTTACTTAATTAAATTACGAGAATCAAGTTAATATCCTTAAACTTGTCTATCTTAATTCATATATTATTAGTTGATTGAAAATTATAAAAAAAATTTCCAAAAATAATCTATATATAAATACATGCAACGTTATTGAATGACATCTTAAACTTAGAAATAAGATATTATATCAACTATATGATAATATAAAATTTGTATGCATATATATTCGATTACTCAATGTACTTACCACAATGTTATATATATAAAAATCTATCATTAACTGTATTAAACTTAAGTATTATACTAAATAGGTTTTGTTTATAAAACCTAGGGGAGAGGACCTAGTAGTTGTGCACCCTAACTTCACGCCTCTCAAAATCATACGTGGCAATTTCGAATCACTTCAAAATTTTTATAGTAGCTTACTTGGCAATGCCCCTGCTTATAACTAAGGTTTCAGAGCCACATCATCAAATATGATGCCACATCAGCATGCTTTTTGTTGAGGTGTCAAATAGTGCCAAAAAAAAAAAGTGTGGACCAATAGGTGTGAATTAAGACCCCCTTTGATGGTGCGCTAATTTGGCATCACATGATTGGTTGCTTTTTAAATCTAAAGGGCACATTTCATTCAATTATTAGTACTTATAATAACACTAACAACCTTAAACTCACAACTACTAGTACTAAACTTTAAAAGTATTGGGCCTTAACTTAAAAAATATTGGGCCTTAAATGCACATTTACTGTCTCAGCGATTGGAACTATCCCACCTATTGGGTCCTTTCCCCTAGTATGGCCCTTGATTCACATTCATTCACTATCGTGTGAAAACCTTTCGTAAAAAAAATAACCTAACCTAATTTTTCCTTGTGACTTACCCACCAATTACCACTATAACTCCAAAATTTAATAAAAACAAATATGATTAATTATATATATAAAAAGTATTGTTTTTAAGTGGATTCCAAGTTTGGACTCCACTTACCAAAGGTGGAGTTAAATTATTTAATAAAGCATCAAATGTTATATAACAAATATTGCAGCAAAAGGAAAAAGACAAGGAGTAACCCTAACTGAATGCCCATAGAATTTTTAATGCAGGTCATGGGCGGCGAAGGAGGTCCGACGGCGGCGGCGGGCGTAGTGATCTCAGACCGGCGGAAGGTGTGGTGGTAGGGATGGCCGCAGTGGCTAAAGGCGGAAAGGTTGGGAGCCAGCGGGGAGTGGCGAGTTGGAGGTTGCAGGGGAGGGTCGTGGCATAGGCAGCGGCGATAAGGGCCGCGGGGAGCTACACGGCCAGTTCCGCGGACAGCGCAGGGGGGAGATGCCATGGCGGGGATGTGGGGAGCCGTGAGAGGAAGCACTGGCGGGGTTCGGTGGTAGTGGCCACCCGCCGGCGGAGGGAAGAGAGGAGGCAGACTATGGGGAGGGGGTGTGAACCACAGCCCGCGACGGTGGTGGACGGGGTGCGGGTGGGGCTCCGCCTCTCCCCACCCCACTTTGTATATATAAAAAGAATCGGTGGGGGTTAAAACCCCCACCCTTGTAATAATTTTTTTTTGTTTTTATTTTTGTTTTTATTTCATTTTATTTATATATAAATAAAATTACGTTTATTTAATTCTTTAATTCCAACAACATTAATAAATTTAGAGTTAATTTCCTAAAGTAATCTCTATTTAAATATATATAAATTTAAAAATTAACCACTTCAATTATAATAGTATGCATACATATAAGGACACCAAAAAAAAAAATTGTTTTACTTTCTGTCATTTTAAAAGAAAATAATAGAACATATTAAAAGAGTCTAATTAATAAAGAGATCCCTTGTAAATCCTAAAATTACTATTTTCGATATAATATATATATATTAGCATAAATTATTACATGGTAATAAAAGATAAAACTACATTGGATTAATGCAATAACATTACGACTATAAATCTAGTTTTCTATTGACCAGATTACAAGAGGTAGTCAATTGTTTTCACATCTAATGTAGTAGTCATTTATTTTAACCTAACACAAACAAAATAAGCATGTCTATATTCCAGATTTAATCTCTTTTCTTTCTAATAGAACTACAATGTCATATAACTCAATTGAACTAATATTTTCACAATTTGACCTAAATTTTTACAACTAATTTCCACAACTACTTGTTACAACTGATCTTATGAAAATAACAAACTAACACTCCTTTGCATAGCAACCTTCTTTCCTTCAGGCTCACACTCATAGTAAGATGTAATAACTATAAATTCACAACTAACAACGCATATAAGAGAGACATTTAGTTAATGAAACAAGATTCATATAGGAATTGAATTCACTTGCACTCCTTTACAACCAAACTATGCATACTTACAACCAAAAGAAATTTATCCATTTTCCAAGGGATAAATCCACAACTTCAAATACTTCACTAATTCCACCATTTTCACATGTCATGAAATGAATTGATTATTACAAATCCATTTATACAAGCAACTAAATTTCAACTTAACAGGTTTGGGATACAAGGAGTTTAACCATTCTAAAGAAAACTTTCTTTACTTTTCTCACCAAACAGTGGAAGAAACCCTCTCATTCAGCAAAGTCATTCAAGGAGAAATACATAATGAAACTTATAGGAACCAAGCTCTTAATGCAAGTGGAAGATAGACAGTTTCTTAAAAACAAGGTAAAACTTCTTCAATTCTCTTAATCATGCTTCAACATTATCCTGCAAAACAATCAGGGAGAGAACAAGGACCATCTAGCTCTCCTCCCTACCATCGTCCCGCAAGAGGGACACCCTTGAGCTAGGGAGACCATCGTCATACCAGGGTAAATAGTCAAATCAACACTTCACATCATTGGATAATAATAACAAAACAAATAGCACACACACCCCATGGCTAACTCCCAGTACATTGACTCAGCTTAGGTGAGTTCAAGGAGGGTAGGGGAGTAGACAATCTCTACCTCTAGGTGCTATCTCTTGGCTAAAGTACCAACATGCCTCAAGCATTTCTTATAACAAGAAAACAAGATGACACCGAGGAGGGTCACACCTCCCCTTCCCTATACAAGATGAGCATTGCCTTCCAACTGGAAGGAGCTCTTTCCACACCCAAAACAAAACCCCCAAAGATAACAGAATACACTAAGAAGACACTTGCACAATTCATCCATCAAGCAAGAAGCAAAACATACATAATAAGCAATAGTACACACAAGAGAGTAGACTTGTTCACCAACCTTCCAAAGCCCAATTATGGAAGGAATTTGATGAAGAGCTCCACTCTAGCCTCCTTCTCCAAAGTCTCCTTTCCACCATAATCCCACATCATTACTCTCCTCCTTCTCTCCCTTTTAAACTAATTCCCTCTATTTTCTTAATTTCTCAAGTGGCATTAAACAACTAATCCACAACTCATCCATTATCCTAGTGGTCACAAAATAATTCACCCCCACTCAATAGGTTCCCCACTATAGTCCCTTTAACAACACATGGAGAATTTAAAATAAAATAAGTAAAATAAAATACAAATGAAGTGGATGACACACTACCCCAAATAAGGGGAACCCCACCAAAAGAGAGGCACATGGAGACAACACTCCATTACTAAGGAATCATGGAGTTATTTTATGACTTATAGGTGGCTTGAGTGTGGATTCCACTCATCCCATTGTCCCCATGCTTCCAAATTCATCACTTAACTTCACTGTGAAGTTTAAGTGACCATATGGAAGTTAACCCAGGGTTATCCTAGCCCAAAAGGTCCCTAGACCCATGGGGTATAACCCAGGGTTGATTTATGCCTAGTTAGAACTCCCAGAGTCAAATGAAATACAAGATAAAGGGTCTAAAAGAATTTAAAATTTAAACAAGATTAAACCATCATTATTTACAACAAAAGTAAATCAAAAGATAACCCTTATTCCCTTGACCTCATGCAACATTAACATATTACAACATTACAACATATTCCAAATACGAGGTTGATCTTAGTTCCTCATTGAACTAGATCGGCACACAAGAGATACAACATAGGTATGAGATGGTCTCCTGTATATGTGGTTTTGTTAGCAATACCTGCACACTCAAACTAGAAGTCAATAACACATAAAGACATCATAGCTGAAGCAGTATAAATGCATGCATACCTGAACATTCTATCATATTATCACATCACAGTTCCATACCCATTTATCTTTTTCAACATCTAAATATCATTACACAGTTGTTTCCTTAAAATTCAATTAGGTTTAATAACAAGATGCAATATCAATAATCTCTCAACATAAACATAACAAAAATAGCACTGCAATTAGTCTCATGAACAGTTGTGTAAAGAGTAGGCCTCACATTTAGAAACTTTCAATAAAATACAATTGGTGGGTGTAAAGCCAAATTTCACAACCTTAGCCAACATCCTCCCTGCCTTTGCCAAAATAGGAAGTTTAGCATAGGGTATGCACATCCATCAAAGAATAAAGGATACGAGAATTTTGTCAGATCTAGTATAGTTGAAACTACCCTAGTAGACATGTATGAAAAGTTTGGAAGCATAGACAAGGCACATGAATTGTTTGATAGAACACCTCAAAGAGATGCTATCTCATGGAATCCAATAATTGCAAGATAGAACAAAATGGATTTTTTAATAAGGCTTTAAAAAATTTCAAGAAAATGCAATTGAGAGGTGTAAATCCAAATTCCACAACCTTAGCCAACATCCTCCCTTCATATGCCAAAATGGGATCTTTGGAACATGGTATGGACATCCATCAAAGCATAAAGGATATGGGAATTTTATCAAATCTTGTAGCTACAATTTCCCTAGTAGACATGTATGCAAAGTGTGCAAGCACAGACAAGGTACATGAACTATTTGACATGATGCCTCAATGAAATGCTATCTCATGGAATGCAATGATTGCAAGATATGCAAAAATGGATTTTTTTGATAAGGATTTATTAACTTTCAAGAAAATACAATTGGCGGGAGTAAAGACAAGTTCCACAACCTTAGCCAGTATCCTCCTTGTCTATGCCAAAATGGGATCTTTGGAACACAGTATTGGCATCCATCAAAGGATAAAAGACATGACAATTTTCTTAGATGTTGTAGTTGCAATTTCTCTCAGAGACATGTATGCAAAGTGTGGAAGCACAGACAAGGAATGTGAACTATTTGGCATGATGCCTCAAATAAATATCATCTCATGGAATGCAATGGTTGTAAGATATGAACAAAATTGATTTTTTGATAAGGTTTTAGAAACTTTCAAGCAAATACAATTGGTGGGTGTAAATCTAAATTCCAAAACCTTAGCCAACATCCTCCCTTCATATGCCAAAATGGGATCTTTGGAACATGGTATGGACATCCATTAAAGCATAAAAGATATGGGAATTTGTCATATCTTGTAGTTGCAACTACCCTAGTAGACATGTATGCAAAGTGTGGAAGCATAGACAAGCTACATGAACTGTTTGACATGATGCCTCAATGAAATGTCATTTCGTGGAATACAATGATTGCAAGATATGCAAAAAAAGGATTTTTTGATAACACTTTATAAACTTTCAAGAAAATACGATTGGCGAGAATCCAAATTCTACAACCTTAGCCATTATCCTCCTTGTCTATGGTAAAATGGGATCTTTGGAACATGATATGGACATCCAAAAAGTATAAAATATATGGGAATTTTGTTAGATGTTGTAGTTGCAAAGTTACCCTTGAAGACATGTATGGAAAGTATGGAAGCATAGACAAGGCACGCGGGTTACTTGGCCTGATACCTCAAAGAAATGTCACCTCATGGAATGTAATGATTGCAGGATATGAACTAAATGGATTTTTTGATAAGGCTTTAGAAACTTTCAAGCAAATGCAATTGGCTAGTGTAAATCCAAATTCCAAAACCTTAGAAATGCTATCTTTGGAACACAGTATAGACATCCATTAAAGCATAAAGGAATTAGGAATTTTGTCAAATGTTGTAGTTGCAACTACCCTATGAGACATGTATGCAAAGTGTGGAAGCAACAGGGAATGTGAACTGTTTGATATGATGCCTCAAAGAAATGTTGTCTCATGGAATGCAATGATTGCAAGATATGCACGAAATGGATTTTTCATAAGGCTTTAGAAACTTTCAGGCAAATAAACAAAAGAAACATTCAACCAAATGTAATTGGCACATCTAAAACCAAATTGCACAACCTTATCCAACTTCCTCCTTACCTATGCCAAAATGGGATCTGGGGAACATGGTGTGGACAACCATCAAAGCATAAAGGATATAGGAATTTTATCACATGTATTTGCAGTTACCTTGTAGAAATGTATGGAAAGTATGGAAGCATAGACAAGGTGTGTGAACTATTTGACATTGTGCCTCAAAGAAATGCACCGTCTCATGGAATGCAATGATTGCAAGATATGCAAAAAATGGATTTTTTGAAAACAATTTATAAATTTTCAAGCAAATGCAATTGGCACTAGTAAAACCAAATTCCTATAACAATAATTGATTATCATAATAAATATTTAATATAAATTGTCATATACATAATGTCATGAACATAACATCTAGTCTATATATAAAGCCATACAATCATATACAAAAAATACATCGGTAACATACAAAAGTATGTCTACAAATCCATCTAGGAATAAAAAAAATGTCCCAAGATCTAGTCTCCTATGAACTGCTATCAAATAATCAGCAGTCCTTGTTGGGTCGTGAAGATAGAGAGCCAATTAGTGACTCATCCTCTCTCTCCCGTCGAGTAGACCTCCTTGACAGAGATATTTGCAGCTCAACCTGTTAATACAATCAAACAATATGCACATTAATATAGAATACATGAAATATATAACATCACATATGTAATCGATCACTTACCACTAGTTGATGATCCCTCTTAGTCATCTTTTCTCTCTCTTCATCCGTAGTTGGATGGGTTGGAGTTGTAACCTCTTGTGAGAAGCATCAAGAAGTAAAATTGACTAAACATAAATATCATTTATGTACATCAAATGACATGAGACAAAATAAGAAATACAAAATGACATTTACATGTTACTAGATCATACCTCGGTCAAAGGATTTGAAAATAACACAACTATAGTAATGCCTGCCTATGTTGACTCAAAGATGAGGAGGAGCCTCTATATTTAGCATCTAAAAATAGAGTTCAAGGTTATTCTACCAAAATGGATACATAACATTGTTTAAATGTATAATGAATATAAATGGTTAAATTTACCTCTATAAAAGTGGTTTTGCATCTAGGGGACCAAGGAAACCATGGAGGTGTTGGTGAAGCTCCCTATTGAAGATTGTCACTAAATAATATTACCATTGATATATGTACTATATTTTTGATCATGTGATAAATTACATACATGCTGACTCAACCTCCTCTCATAACCCACCAATGGATGGCTAACAGAGGTAGGATAATGACATTGACCCTAGAATTTCATTATGCAAACAATTACATACATTAATTTTAACTTACAATATAGATAGTCATATAAAATTAATTACAAATTTCAAATAAGAATATATTAAATCAAGGTGAAACTTGTAAAAAATTGCTTGGGAGTCAATACCAAATGTATGTTGTAAGACATCATTTGTGAGAACAAGATCATCCAATATTTCAAATAAGAATTTGATTTATAATTTAATTTGCTTTCTCTATGGAATTGGGGTTTTTTGTGTATGTGAGCAGTTGTGTACTACATCAAAGGCCTTCAATTTTTATTTAGAAGCATCCATCTTCTTTCCCTTACTATTTGCACCTCCAACATCCATAGAAATAGGGTTCCTCCCTCCAAATCTCCTAGTCCTTCTTGTAGCAATGTTCCAAGAATCCTCTTTGTCATCATCATCTTCAGGCTCTACTTCAAGGTCATTGTTTACACCTTTAAAAACCTCCATAATTACTAGGATCATGGCCTCAGACCCCAAATCTACTCTCCTCTGATCTTTTGCCAGAGATTAAAAGTTATCTACTACCTTAAGCACCTCCAAACTTTTCCTTTCCACTTTGTCCCCTTCCTCCAAATTATTCTAGGTGGACAAATTCCCTTTTGCCATATCCAAACCAATATCTTGGATATCACCACTAGGACCTTGTAGTTGCTGAAGGGGGGAGTTCCCCTTGTTTGAAAGGGTCATCTTCATTTTGGGAGAAATTGAATAAGAGATCATCTCCTCCTTCTTTTTGCCCTTCAAATCACATGACCTAGCAATGTTCCCTATTTTACAACATTTATAACCCCTAGTTGAAAGGCATTCATAGTCTAATTCCTGATTCCATTCCCCCAGAATAGAAAACAACTTGATAATATGCTTAATAGATTTGCTTGAGTTGATGCAAGTATATAAATTCTTGCATATGTATCCAATTCTTTGCCTCTGGTAGCATTTGAACAATGGACATACTCCCCTAAAGAATCCCAATTAAACAAAAGATTTCCTTTGTCCAAAGCCTCTAGGGGAGATTATATAGTCCAATCCAAAGAGGTGCATATTGAATCATTTCATTATGTGGATTGAATCCTAGAGTCCATGCTCAAATATACAGGTCAACATTGCCCATAAACCATGGGTCTCCCTTTAGAATATTCTTCCTTTGAAATTCTGATTGGAAAACTATTTGCAAAAACTCTAATGTCAAAAAGTTCACCTCAAGGTTGAGCCCCAACCATTTCTATTTGATCTAGGATTTAATCATATCCAAGGATGACCAAATGCCAACAAATTGGCAATTACTGCATTTTTTAGTTTCTCAATCTTTAAATTAAGGAGGTTATCCAAAATTTTGATGCAAGGAATATCCTTCGAAACTTCAACATTCACATTGCCCACTCCAATTCGAATCACCTTCTCTTTTTTTCTTCTAGTATTCACTCTGATTTCCAAGGTCATGAAGAAGAGAACCAAGGGCATGCAAATCATATTTGTCTAAATTCGCATTGCTAATTTGACCTTTGTTGGGTTGCTCATTTCTTTCATATTGTGAAATGTGTTTATTTATTTATTGTTCAATAAGTTTATCATTATTATATTTGATTTAAATTTAAATTAACATTAATTCTTGAGTTTAAATTTTAATTTCATTTTATTTAATTGCAATTTAGTTTTAAATATAATTTTTAATTAATTCTCAAATTTTTAAATTATAATTATAAATTTTTATTGTAATTTATTTTTATTTTAGTTCAAACTAAATTTTTTAAATTTTTTTAATATTTAGATATGGATCATAGCAATGATGAATGTATTTTAATTTAAAATTTAGTTTAGATGTATTAAATTCAATTTATTAGTTTGTTTTTATTTCAATTTTAGTTTAGTTTTTATTTAAATTTAATTATGATTTAGTTTACAAGTTATTTTGTTATTTTTTAATATATTTTTCAAATTGTTTAATTTGAATTTTGGTTTGAAAATTTTTAGAGTCTTTTAAAACTGAGTTCACAAATCAAACGTATATATTTTAATCTACAATTACTCATATTTTTTTTTAGTAAGTTGTTTTCTTATATTCAATTTAATTTTTTTTACATTAATATAAAAAATTTAAAATAAAAAATTATAAAGGATAGAGAAGAGTTTTGAAAGAGTCCATAATTTTTATTTTAGTTAAAACTAAATTTAATTTCTAATTTGGCTCCATAATTTTTGTAGTGCTTATAAATGGTAAGAAAGAAAAAGAAGAAGCCCATCATAGAGAAAAAGGCCATGGCTAAGAAAATTTAAAAAAAAAAAGTTTCTAAAACAAAGATCCCCAAAAAAGTTAAAGAAAAGAAAGCTAATAACAAAAATAAAAAGATCTCCAAGCAGGAAAGCAAAATTTTGAATGGCATTGAGCAGGAGCCTATTCTGGGACTACTCGAGGATCCTATGCAGATCATGGGATAGGTTGTCTGCACTACGGCTATTCGTGTGGGTGCTTCAGAGCATGAGTTTTGCACTAAGGGTAGTGTGGATGTCCTGGGTGTGGGCATTGTGGCATTGGGTGTCAATGCTCTTCTCTAGGATGGTTATGTAGCTAGGTTGTCCCTGACTCTTGGTCTTTCTCCAAAGACTGCTTCTAGTGTGGACAGGCAGTCTTTTGACTACCCTAATAAATCATTCCTTAATGTTGTTAATGGCTCTAGTTCTCAGGCCCATTCTTCACAGCAAAGATTTAGGCCATTGCCAATGGCATGGTGTGTGGCCGTAAGGTTTTAGAGAATGAGGAGTACTACCTATTTAGGTTGAAAAGGGGGGTTGTTTTGTTTTGAGGGTTTTAGTTTGAATCCTACTTTCCACTAAACATTCCAAGGGCTTTTCAACCAAGTTGCCTCTCCACTCGAGAGGAGAGTCACCTATTAAGTTGGGTTGCCACAAGGGAAAGATGGGAAAATCAAAAGTTATCACACAATGTCTCTAGTTATTGCTTTTGTGCTCTTGAAACCCTAATTTAAGCAAAATAGTATAAATGGTATTGAAATAAGACAAAAGGCAGAGAACCTTAACTCACTATTTTTTACAGGACTCAAAAAATAGAAATGTTGGGGACAATGGTGATGGCACCCAAGTCAAAGATGCATCTTTTTCTATAGAATCCTAATCTCCTTCCAACACTGATTTCCATTGTACCTTGAGTTTCCAACAATTCAGATGCAGAGGACACTATTGATGGCACCCTAGTCCACTAAGGAATCTTCTACCAAATGTCAGAAGCTCTGTAAACCCTGATTATCACTATCTAGTCTATTTCTATAGCTTTAGATGCAAAGGACAATGTTGATAGCGCCCATGTCCTGAAATCTCGCACAATGTCCGCTTCTTTTTGGATCCAGAATCTTCAATGTCCTCCAATCTTCCCTGTAACTCCACTTTCCCTAGATCCAATACCTATGACCTATAATCACAAGGAGTGTTAGAGGGGGTTGTGGTGTTTAGAGGCTTGCCTCGGTCAAGCCTCAGAGAGACATTCAAGTCTTCCAAACACCGTTATTAGATGAGAGTGTGTATCTTGCGGGATAGAGGTAAAAATCCAATTGATAATGGTGATAAAACACAATAGATATCACCTTGATGATGAAGCTCTCATGGAAGGAAGATGCTCTTCAATGCCATGAGGAGAAGATGTAATCCAACTTGCAAAACAAACACAATAGCAATGCTATGCTCTACAACACAATGAAAATCACAAGTATGCCAACAGCTCACAATCATAAACATCTTCTAATTTCTAAATTATAACCTACATATGCTTATATATCCAACTACTAAGATTCTCGCCAAGAATTTTGTAATTAAAACTTTTGATGTCATCCTGGGACCCAAATAATAGTCACAAACCTGACATTTGAATTTAGGGCAGACCCAAAATAGGGTTGGACTAAAGCGCTAGCACCTAAGTCCACCCCCTATCTTTATTCTAGGATCATCAAAATAGTCCCCCTTAGGTCCCATTTGTCACAAGGCCCAAGGGTTTTCTCATCAGGAGTCTAAATTATCATGCAAGATGCTCTAAATGAAATCTAAAGACTCAGGAGCTAAACCTTAAAAGAAAAACCCCCAAGGGTGCATTTTTTTGACATAACATTTAGCCCCCACTTTAATGTATGTATAAATGTAAGGCCCATACATGCATTAAAGTAAGGTCAAAACACAACATACACACTAAGCATAGAGAAGACACGCCAAACATATTAAAGACAATAACAAGCACACAAAACATGGAGAAGATAGTTACAGTCACATAAAACATGGAGAATACAACATTGAAGACACACAGAGCACAAAGAATATAGTGAATGTAATGATTATTTTCTTTTTGATTTTTCCATATGAAATGCAAAATTCAAGTACAAGGAAAGTAAACAAACAAATCCCAAAAGAGTGTAGAGGAGCTCATCACCACCGGTCTTGTACCTTTTGAGAACAAACATGCCAAAAAAATTCCCAAGGTGTAGAGGAGCTCATCATCACTAGTCTTGTACCTTGAGAACAAACACACCAAACAATTCTCAAAGTGTAGAGGAGCTCATTGCCACCGGTCTTGCACTTTGAGAACAAACACACCATACACACACACTTGGAAGACACGGAGAAAACACAACAAACAAGTGATGGAGTGAAACTATTGCTAGGTTCATCACCATCTTAGGCACATTACAGGCACACACTAACAATTGTACTTCTCCAAAATAACTTTCAAAAACACACTTAAGGGTTGAGTTAGTCACAGAACCGCTCCCCGCCTTGCGATGAGGACTTTTGAAAATGACAAGATGGGCACTCTCCATGAGAAACATGCCATCCCCGCCTCACAATGAGGGCTTAAGATAAAATGATATGCTTGATATCCCACCTTTGCAAAGGGTTTAAATGATTGTGATTGATTTTTAGATTCTTCAAACATGCTTTACTATCATCTAAAGCAGACAGCTTACCCTATATATGCCCCCACCTTAAGGTGGTTGATATCATGTATTGATATCAAGCACATTAAGGCAGGAAGAAAACACACAAGAGAACATGAGCTCTTGCAAAGCCCATGTCCCCCAGAGGTGACATGTACTTTATGATTGCCAAATGTTACCACAAACACTCAATTTCCTGCAAGAAGGGTGTTAGTGTCCACATAATCATGATAAATAATAATGCATGTGATCAACTACATGAAAGAGCCATGCAAGGTGAAAGACAAAGTGCACGGAGCAGCAATATTGTTAAAGTGTTGTTAGCAAGATAAGATAACATCAACATCAACATCAAGATAAAGAAATCACATGGAGTTATTCTACTAGCCAAGTGTCAGATAATATGTAACAACCTCGTCGTCATGTATGGACTAGGTCCATTTTTTGATTACTCGCTAAAGGGACACTAGGTCTGCATCAGTATGATATGTTTTTCATCATCCACCAGCTAGATGGAAACACTAGAGGAAGGTAAACAATAAATTAGAGAGGAGAACAAGTAGCTTAGGGACAGTCACGTAGGAGGGTGCCCCCAAGTCACCAACTGCAACGCTATGTCTGTAAGACACAACACACAACAATGAAATCAAAGGAGAGGAAATATAGAAGAATAATGATAAAAATAGAAGAAGCTCACAAAAAAAGTGGTCTCCTAGTATCCTTGACCTTACAAGAGAATCAAGGGTCATCCTAGGAGGCCTAAACAACACATAATACATCACGGGGGAAACACATGGAGGTAAAAGGGTTAGAGATACTTACCTAATAGTAAAATTGAGCTAAATTTTGTAACTTGTGAACCTCTTGAAGAGATGCTCCATTAGATTGTATGTGAATCTTGAGTGGTTTGTATTAGGTTGTTGCTTGGTATTAGAGAGTCCATGCAGTACTTTTTCATCATTTCCTTATTTATGTAAAATCTTTTGTTGCTTGTGAGGAGGAGTGTTGCAAGTATGAGGTTAACCAGTGTTGTCATTGATGTCAACATACTCATATTGCATTGATAAGAAGGATTGGATGAGCTGTGTGCTTAGGTTATTGAAGAAATCAGTCTCAATCAGGAATAGTGAAGAATAGTGATGAGAAGAAGGCAAAAGTACTCAATAGGTTGAGGATCAAAGGATGCGGATTAAAGGGTTTGTAGATATGAGTCTTGAGATGTTCCAGTTAAGATTTCAGAGGTCCGCATGAAGATATGAAGAAGTTGTGATCAATCAAGTAGAACTAGTTCCGGGAGATGCTCCGGAGTGGCAGAGTGTTACAAAAAGGTCCGGTGAGATCCAGAAGTGCATTGTCCTATTCTATGGATTGGAATGAGATTTTGGGATGTTCTTGTGATGTGTCATCTCAATTTGTACATAGTTTGGAGGTCCGGAAGCACCTTTTTCAGTATGATAGTGGCGATAGACTATGTTCTTGAAGTTTCGGATGAAGAAGAAGAATTCTAGTAAGTGGAGGAAGTGTGGATGTACCTGATCATTCAGGCAAGCCTGTGAAGGTTCTTGGATCATGTTGAGGTTGTGTTGTCAGTCCGTATTAGTGTTAGAGCTTAGAATTGGAGATATACTTCCGGATGAAGATGTTCTTGTTCAGGCTGGCCGACCGGATGAGTTATTCATCTTGCGAATGATCTTGTGGATGATTGTCGACTTAGATGATTGTTCCTAAGTCGATGCCTTGTATAAATAAAGGTTTGTGAATTCATTTTGATGTGTGTCATGGAGCGGATGAGTGTGGTATAGCGAAAGAGTGAAAGGCAGAGCAGGAGTATCTCGGGCTTAAATAGAACTGATCTAGACATGGTAAAGATGTCAATCTCCAATTTAAGTTTGTAATACTTGTGATCTTGTAGACAATGTGTCTCTTGTAGGTAGTGTGCCTCCTTGTGAGCAGTGTGCTCGGGTAGTGAGCCCTAATTGGCATGTGCCATCTATTTTTCTTATTCTTCTAACAGAGAATAATACTTGGGTTAATCACCCTGTGATTTTTCCCTTGACCAGGTTTTCCACGTCAAAATCTTGGTGTCTAATGTGTTGATGTTTATCTGCTCCGGTGTTTATGCTTTATGCTTTCATGAATGGTTAATTGATATGCTAATAAACAACAAAAAAGAATCAAGTGTTTAAAGAAAGAGCAAGTTTTTGCACAACTGATTCACCCCCCCTCTCAGTTGTGTGCCCTAGATCTAACAATTGGTATCAGAGCCAAGTTCCTCTAAAAGGATCTTAACCACTTGAGGAGATCCAGGATGTCATCATACAAGAAGGACAGTCTAAAGTTTGATGGAACCAACTTCTCTCTCTAGAAAGGTCGCATGAAATGTCACTTGGAGTGTATGGGAAAAGCATACTTGTCCATGATCACAAAAGCATATGTACCTCCACAGGGTGGTCCGACTACTCTGAATGAAATCATAGATGCTGAAAATAATCTGTGAACAAAAGAAGATCTTCTAAGTGCATTAACTGACTCGGAGCTCTCAAATATTATTGACCTACCAACTGCCTATGAGATCTGGATTCAACTGGAACTTCTGCATGAAGGAGATGAGTTTGTTAAAAGTGCAAGGTTGCAAAGTCTCAAAGGGAAATTTGAAAGATTGAAGATGAGAGATGATGAAAATATCATTACCTTTATGCCAAGAGTAAATGAGCTGGTGTGTGGAATTATGAATGCTAGTGGAGTTTTGGATGAAAATGAGATTGTTTGCAAAATTCTCAGATCTCTTCCTACTGCCTACAAAATCAAAGTTGTTGCCATTGATGAATTCAGAGCCCATACAACTATCACAAGAGAGCAATTGGCTGGCAAACTGGCTGCATTTGAAATGACCAAGTTTGGAGATGATCCCCCCAAGACTAAATCTGCATTCAAAGCCAGTGCCTATGTGAAAGGCAAACCAAGATTTGATCCGAGAGAAAACTCTTCAAGGAAGATGTCATGGTATGATCAAGCAAGGAAAGACATGGAAGAGGAAGAAGCAAAAACAACTCAACTTGAAGCCCTCATTGCAAAGAGACTGTCAAGAGGATCCGGTAAGTATGAAGGAAAATTACCCTTTAAGTGCTTCAACTGCAATAAGATTAGTCATTTTGCTTCCAGATGTCTGAAAAGATCTGCAAGGTCAAACTCTAACAGACAAAGGTTCCAAAAGAATTGTTATTATGTTCATGAAGAAGCTGATAATGAAGGAGTAACAGATGATGAATCAGAGATAGGAGACAAATCCAGAAATGAATGGGTGTTTATTGCCATCAAGGAAGAAGATCCAATAGCTGTTAATCATAAGGTTATAGAAAGAGCTTTGGCTGCCCAAGTTGAAGAAAAGGATGATTGGGTTATTGACAGTGGATGCTCTCATCATATGACAGGTGACAAAGACAAGTTCCTAGACTTGGAAAGGTATGAAGGAGGAATGGTAAAGTTTGGTGATAATTCTACTGGTAGAATCAGAAGTAGGGGAACTATTTTTTTGATGGAAAGAGCAAAACTAGTAATGTACTGTATGTTGAAGGATTGAAGCACAATCTTCTCAGTGTTGGTCAGTTGGTGGACAAATGCTATGATCTCTGGTTCAAGAATGGAAGATGCAGGATCTTTGAAAGCTCCAAAACTGAGATTGCATCAGGTACTCAAACAAAAGGTAATATCTTCCATCTAGTTGGTTCTAATAAAAGTTGTTTGTTTGTTCAAGTTAATCAGAGTTGGTTATGGTATAGAAGGATGTGTCATGTGAATTTTGATAACATCATCAAGATAAGCAATACTCAGGTTGTAAGAGATCTTCCAAAATTGGTGAAACCTACAAATAGTTTGTGCAAAGAATGTCAGCTAGGTAAATAGAGCAGAGTCTCTTTCAAAAGTGAGGATCAGTCCTCTACCGGATTATTGGAATTAGTTCATACTGATCTATGTGGTCCGACAAGAATCAAGAGTATGCAAGGTGATAGATATTTCATGTTATTGATTGATGACCATTCCCGGATGATGTGGGTTACCTTTCTAAAAGAGAAATCAGAAGCCTTTGA